>OU744285.1:19392500-20017500 GCA_916610205.1 Griposia aprilina | reverse complement strand
TCACAAAACTTCACAAAAAAGTATTTCAAGTTTTAGAAAAAATGTTTATCATTTAGAATCGTCATTACATATACGAGGTTACTATAAATATGTTTTCTTTGCTTTTTCAATGTATGAGTACATTATGAACGGCCAAAGTTCAGATAAAATTTGAGCTAAAAAGTTGCTCTACCAGCCACGCATCTGTGCATAGCGTTGCGTTAGGTCACAGTCGACGAGCCCGCTTACATTTTCTAACAAAGCAAAGCTAAGCACACGTGCATAGCTTAACCGTGTGCCTCTGTGGAGCGGCGCCCTAATTGTCAATTGGTCAGAAACTAATTTCATCGGCGCCAGTTAATTACGATATGGAAATCATTACCGAAACGGATGTGTTTAATGCCTATTTACCGGTCAATTGGATAATGATGAAGTGGTAAAATTCTATTGTGTAAATAATTTATGTTTATAAAATTTATTATTTGTTAGGTTGCAAGAGGTAGAACTTAGGCTAAAAGAATTTTTTTCCACACCGAAGCATTTTCTTCATCTTCATCATCATTTCTGCCGAAAGACATCCACTGCTGGACATAGGCCTCCCCCAAGCACCGCCATTTCGACCGGTTCTGTGCTTCTCGGATCCAGCTTATTCCTGCGCATGTTCTTGCGAAACGAGTTTTTTTTTCATACGATTTTGCCCTGCTGTTTTACTCACTCACTCACTCTGTTACTAAATGAATTAGTAACAGAACATAAAAACTTTTTTACAAAAAACAAGCGACTTCGCGACGGAAGTCGGCGGCCAAAAACGAAAATACAAAACCAAAGACGCCGACTTCCGCAATTAAAGTTATTTGCACGTCTTTTAGTGTTTTTTTTGGAAATCAGTTGTTTTTTGTAAAAAAGTTATTATTTTTCACTTTTTAGTTGCGGTACCTACCCCACACAAATTCGTATACCACTAGTTGGTGTGTAAATAACAGTAAAAAAACACAGGAACACACAGGAAATTATTAACACATCATCCATATAAACTAAGTGGAAAAATATGCAGTATTAAGGATAACTCAAAAACTACTAGTCAGACCTTGATCAAATTTAAATGAGACTACATATGAAGGACCACCTATCAAATAAAAAAAGAATCATCCAAATCGGTTCACCTAGAAAAAAGTTCTGAGCACACACACACACACACACAACACACACAACCAAAAACACACACGAAAAATTTAAACACACAAAAAAAAAACATACAGGCGAATTAAGAACCTCCTCCTTTTTATGAAGTCGGTTAAATAAACCCTTATCTAACACGTTGGTCGTATTCCCCCAGTTTGTACTAAAGTTCCTTGAACTTTAGTTGTAGCGGTGTCTAATTACAGGCTGAAATTATTATAAGTACATCTCGCCGAAAACCGAAATCAGTTTATTGTTATGAGATAGAGGGTGCTATATTACTTGCGGATTTAGTTCATTCTAATCAAATTAAAATATTTTATTTCACTTAAACCAACAGGGCACTTATGAAACGTCAGACGCTAGGTGCACTGTCCACTATCTCACTAAGGACGGTGAGGCAAGATTTTGTTAGTGTAACTTAGGGCCGGATCGCATGTACCATAACCCCACCACAACCACACAACAACCACACCACAACCACTCTACAGCAACAATCACACCACAGCGACAATACGTGGAAGGGCGCTAATTTATATGAAGATTAGTAAGATAGTTTACGTGTGGGCGATACCGACCATATCAAGGCCACTTCGCTCTAACCACGCAACCAACAGTGCGACCGTGCACTGACGGCCGGCTACATCGCAAACACAACGATCTTTCTGTTTGCAAACACTCGCCACAACGTAACCACATCGCAACTACTAGCGACAAAGCAACTGCAAGAAGTTGCAGCGACACTATTCGCACGTAACCACTGCTTGCCTACATTTTGTCGCTGTGATGTGATGTGGTGTGGTTGTGGTACTTGTGTACCCTTAGATTAGTTATGTATGCATTTTGGGTATGAAATGCTGCACACCAGACAAAAAACAAAAGCATATCGACAGACCACCTAGCGCCATTTTGTTCTTTATTTAATTTTAGTCTCAAGCGAACACCAATCCCGCTTAATATCGTTACCTACAGGTGCAATAAAGAGAGTCCCTTTCCATTACGATCACGTAAACCCAGAAATTACCCTACCCGCGTACTATAAAGGTAGTCATTTTGAGTATTACAACGCAAATGACAGCTCGTGACAACCGATGGTGACATTTCGAAATGACACTTGATGAGAAATGAGGCAGATTCGTCAATGACACCTTGCGCACCCACTGAAATTGTCCACCATTCACGGTGATTTCAACCTTAGGTGTTAAGACATAAAGGTTGTGAAGATGGAAGTTGTAACTTTGTAAAAGCCTAATGACGTCTTCTAAAGCGATTGCGATGACGTCATTTGCGGGGCGGTCAAATTTAAGAGGGCGTAGGATGTTTTGCAAGGGATATCCTTTGTTTCTATCCGAGGTTGGGAATTATTGTTTTGGGTTGGTCAGTTTCTTATTCATTGAACGATTCATAATTTGAGTGCAATATGAAGCTGAAAAAAATTAGAATTAAAACCATATAAAAACAAGGAAGAATCGCCGTTGTGTTGTAATTTTTTGTTCTTAAAACTTGTGACGCCTACTACAAAAAATACTGTAGACTAAAGATTTTTGGGATAATTATTTTAAATCACTTAATTTGAAAGCTTAATGAATAGGTAGACTTGTACTCTAAAACTAAGTGCTCTTCATCAAATACATTATGCCCCTAGACTTCTTTCTATTAAGTAATTTAAAATTAAACTATTCATCCATTGAATCTGATCACTGTGCTTATAAATATAACTACGAGTGAAATACGCACTTGTATTAAACTATTCAGGAATTAGGATTTTTTAAATAGATGAGTGAGATCGTGAATTTCTGGACATGTCTCTTTTGCAGCATTTAAGTGAGAATTTTCATCGAAATTTTTCTTCATACTCCAGAGATATATTCAACTTTGGTATTATCATCTGCCTGGCCTTTACCCAATGTTTGGGTCAGCTTCCCGTCTAACCAGATGTAGTTGAATGCCAGTATTTTACATGGAGCGACTGCCTATCTGACCTCCACAACACAGTAACAGTATTTTATCACACGATGCGATGCGCTTTACTTGTGGTAACTAAATGAACAAACACGCTTTAAATGTGTGCATGAAGACGAGTACTGCCATGTGTGTGTGTGCGTGTCATTGTGTTGTGTTGTAAGTTGTATTGTTGTTGTTTTGTCATTGTTGTTGTTTTTATCTGCGTCATGTTATCGCAAATAAACGTGTTTTCTTTCTTTCTTTTCTTTACATACGCACGCACACACACACACTTCCGACTTCGCCATTGTCTCTGACGGTACTGAGAGCTCTAGCGCTTACATACTCGTACATATTCACTGTGTATTTGTACACTTGGTAACCACAAGTAAAGCTCGTGTCACTCCTTGAGATAAAAATACTATAATGTGTAATAAGATACCCTTAATTAGACTGGTTGTCAGAATTTCGGGCTTCTAACGACCCGTAACGACTGTCAAAGCTTCGCGAATTACATCTGGGATCCATGGCTTCACGTGTTTTCCGAAGCACGGGGTCTCAGTATGTAAAGATGGTCACTTTTCCACGGACCGACCGCAGCAAGCGTAGCTTAACCTGATCGATCGTCCAGTGCGGATGTTATTACTTAGGTGGCTGAGTACCGCTACATAGCATTATGAACGAAAATACTGTACCAAAATGTCAACAAAAACCCGTTTTTCCTCCCTGTTCTTCGCAGTAACCGCGGTACTTAGATTGCTATGCTAATGTCAGTGGGATGAATTCAAAAAGCCTTCTTTGAGTTATGTCGGTGATTATTCAACGACATTGCACCGTGTACCTTTTGCGTGATCAACGTTTTGATGGTTATTACACTGCGGCATGGAAATTTTGAGCATCAGGAAGGCTTTATTCATGTTTGTTTACATAATAATGACATTAGTTAAAGAAGGTAACCGAATTTAAGCTATTTAAAGTCGCCTTCCATTCTAAAAAGATGTGACTTAGTAATATTAATGTTGTAATTAAATTTTGTTACCCATACTTGTGTCTAAAACCCGAAGTGCTATATTAATTGACGGTGCTATATAATTATTACGAAGGATTTCTGATTGCTATTGTGGAAAAATGATAAGCCAATCAGCGTGCGCCGGATGTATGGTGGCTCTGTAGATACGTCACTCGCGGAGGCTCCTTTCATGCACAATTAATATTTTTTCCTGCGTGTCCTGTCATCTGCATATAACAGGAACTGATGGATGCTACAGATGGTGCCAAACTTGTAGCTGAATTCTGGGTCCATTCCATTTAGATTACCATCGACACGTTTTAAGAAAACGAAGATTTATACGATTATTATGACGGAGAAGGTACGTCTCTGTCGTTATCATCAGCCATAATTTAACTACTGTGGGCATACTATGGGAAGTGTTAGTTATTGCGCAATAAAAAAACCGTTTGTAGTTCAAATAAAATTATAATTTACGAACAAATTAATCACACTAGCGAATCACACACTGTAGGTATACGACACAACTATATAGAACGCGCGACAGTTCCTAAACGTGTTCACTGCTTGCCCGCCACCGACCAACTCTGCTTTAACTCAGGTCGAGCGTTATGTTGTAAACTCTGTCGAGCATCGCCTGGTAGCGCTGCTGGCGTCTCGATTAATCAATGTCAAACGATTGATTTAACGTATTTCCAACAAGTATATTAGGATAGGTAGTTATTCTTTCTTTCTTTGAATTTGAATAGCCCAGAATAGGCATACGGCGCAAGCTTAATAATAGGGTTTTATTGTAATTATCAAAAAAATATAATGACATAGAATTTCGCGAAACAGATGCCAACAAACGAAACCCAATTCAACTTTGGTAGGGAAAACAATGAATTCAATTCTATGTAGGGTGAAATAAGTTATTTAGGGCGTCAAATTTTATAGGCCCATTAAATTTTATTTTGATTGGCCAGCGTATGGTTTTTGTAAAAGGAAAATGAGGGTGATTGCATTGTAATGTCTAAATAAACAAATATATTGTGTGTTTTTTGTTGATTGAAAATGGACTTTATTGTGCGTATCATTGTTGTTAGTTCCATTCCAGGACTATTTTAAGTAGGGCCAACAACTTTGTTTTTACTTATGTTTTTGTATTTTCCTCGTCACTCTAAGGAGAAGATGAAATAACGGGTGTAAAAAGACACTTAACGGAGCCGAGAGTCATATAAAAATGATAACAATGATGGGGAGTACACTCCCCATCATTGTTATCATTTTTATGTACTGGACCATATCTGGTAACTTTCTGGTTACGGAGTTAAGGTTAAAGGTTAAATTTCCAACTTTTATTTATTTATTAAAACTTTATGCACAAGTAAAAAAATACTGTACAAAGGCGGACTTAATGCCTGAGGCATTTTCTACCAGTCAACCTTAGGGTGATGCAGAGACTAAACATGGCAGGTGCAATGTACGGGATAGATAGCTTGGAAATAACTATAAAATACAAGAATAAATATTAATAGATAAATACTAATACATACATACATGTAAACAAAATAAACTTTGTCAAGAGAAATAACGTTCGGTAGAGGAGAAAACGAACCCAGCAAATCAACGCTGAGATGTTTCAGCGAACTTCTGACGGATATGCTCACGTGCCTTCACTTTAAAAGATAACCGACTGGCTGCCATCTTGATGTTCAGAGGGAGCACATTCCAAAGAAAATCCGCCTGGACAAAGAAAGAAGAATGGATGAAGCCAGAACGATGAGAAGGACATCGTAGAAGACGATTGTTGGTGGAACGAAGATTTTTACTATGAGCAGAGCATAAAAATTGAATTAGGGAAGTCAGGTAAGAAGGAGAAGTGGGTTTGTCGAGAATAGAGAACAACGTGGACAGTGCCCTCAACTCTCTGCGCTGACGAATGGGTAACCATTTTAAAAGCAGTCTGTGCGCTGACACTTTTACTGACGTTTTTTTAAGAAAACAAGTTTTTAATGTTCTAACACAACTTTAAGTACCCCCACGACCTCTGTACCGTTGCATGCACTCATAAGCACAATGAATTGCGTGCGTTATGTTGCGCACACAACCGTAAACCGCGATTATTGACACAAAAAATAAAGTTCGTTTCCCAGCAATTATTTTTGTGCTATGTTACTTACTTTGATGTACAGAATGCGTAGTTGACGGCTTTGTGATGGGTCTTTTTACATCCTGTATAGGGATTGGGAACGAATAGAAAAAGACCGTAAGGAAAGGACCGTGTGTTTGACATACACACATACATAAACTCAAGCCTTCTTCCCATGGTGGTAGGCAGAAACTACAGAACGCCACCTGCTACGATCCTTACATACTCCTTTTGCCTCGTTTACGTTCATACATCTGGTCATACACGCACGCCGGTTGTGAGTACTACGCACCTGACCTTTCTGAAGAACATCACCAATATGTCTTCCTAGGGCGTCCCCTCCCGGCGTTTCCTCTCACATCTGCCTTGTAAATATCTTTTTTTAGTCGCCCTTCATTCATCCTCTCAACATGACCAAACCATCTTAGCATACTCTTTTCAATTTTTGTCACTACAACCCCTGTGTTTGAAAAGGATCATAACCAGGCAAACAGTTAGATGATGTTAAGAGAGTGCATTCTGAATGTTAACAACGTTGCAATATCAATCAGCTAAGCCTTTTCCCAACTTTCTAGGGTCGACTTCTAGTCTAACTGGATGCAGCTGATTACCAGCATTTTACATGGAGCGACTGCCTATCTGACCTCCACGACCCAGTTACTGGCTAACACGATACCCCTTGGTAGGACTGGTTGCCAGATTTTTAGGCTTCCGACTACCCGTAACGTCTGTCAAAGATCTACGAATGACAGCCGGGACCAACGGCTTAACGTGCTTTCCGAGGCACGGAGGGGTCCCGATATGAAATGTATGGTTGTAGCGGTATCTATACCAACACATGTCAGCTACACGTCATACTGTTGTCACGCAAATACTGCATCGCGCAAGCAGAGTTTACCGCGCCATTAGCATATATACAACGTCCCGACATCATCCGTTGGGCAGTTGCCCACCAGACACAACACCCGTCTGGTCGGAGGATCCTTCCTTTTCTATGGAGGTATGAGTGAGCTTTACACTCTATTCCTCATACCTCTATATGGTCACCCATCCATGAACTGACCGCGGCAAGCGTAGCTTATCCGTCGATCGACCCGTGTGGCTATTTCAATTTTAGTCACGAGCCCCTCAGCTTGTAACGTTGCAAATAGCTGTAAAATATGTGCGACATATTTTACAGCTATTTGTAACGTACCAAATGAAATTATAAAATATCTCTGCACTGAAAAATTGATTATGAATTTATTGCACTCATCAGTTTACATTATTATTCAATAAGTACTTTTTACACACGATTGATATTATTAATAACTAGCTGTTCCCGGCCTGACTTCGCACAGGGAGCACTAAGTATCTAACACCTACCCTACCTACCTACCCTACTTAACTGCCCTACCAACCTACCTTACCTGCCCTACCCTACCTACCTACCTACCTATCCTACCTACCTACTCAACCCTACGTACGTTCCCTACCCTACCTACCTACCTACCTCTTGTGTCTCATTCACTCACTTTTTTTTAAATTTTCTTATACATATACAAACCTTATCCTGACAATAACGAACACAAAAAAAATAAACGATTTAGTGGAGTCGTTCGGAAGTTATGCGCGTACATACATTTCGGCGATTCATTTTTATTTATATAGATAGATAGATAATAATTATTTATTTATTTCAGAGATGATTCTGTTTTTTCTATTCTATTCTTTTATTCTTTGTTTTCTTATTTCTATTTTTCTTATTTTTCTTATTTTTCTTATTATTCTTTTTTTGTTTTTTAATTTATTTTTACTCGGTCTTAAAAATACAAGAATAAGGTTAATTAAACCCTCGGGCTACTTTAACATATAAAATCAACAATATCAAATGAATAAATATATTAATTGTACCGTACCTGTGTTTACCATAATAATTTGTGTAGGGCGACAGGCCGCCATATATCTCGGTAAGCCCTGAGTTCTCGGTAAGCCCTGAGTAAGTCCTCAGTTCTGGGCCCTAATATGAACGATGCAAATAAATTGTATGAGGATTTCTTTTCAGTAGTGCACAATGAATTCAATAAAACGTTTGCAAAGAAAACAAAAAATATTTGCCCTAGCTTTATATTTAGTGACTGGGCAACTAGAGATATTAGGATAAGCAGGGAAAGACTGTTCGAGCTGGCCAAGGCCATAGCCTTAAGCCTTACATTAACACTGAAACTTTCAACAAGTATGTTGCTAAATATTCCAATTTTTATAGGAATATCTGCAAGACAGCTAAAGCCCTGTACATTAGCAACAAGATCAAATCCGCAGAAAATAAAATAAAAACAGTTTGGAAAGTTATAAATAACAAAACTAGTAGGAAAACAATACGAAGCACTGATTATACATTGGAGACTTCACGTGGTGCCATAAGCTCTAACTTAGAAGTAGCTCAAGAATTTGTAAATATCTTTACCGATATACCTTATAAAACGACGGAAGCTTTAAATTCCTCACCGGATGTCTCAATTGATTTATTAAGAGCGAACGTTCCAGGCTGCCCGGCTCAATTTCAATTTAAACATATCAACCCTGTGATAGTTATAAAAACTTATCGGCAAATAAAAATCACACTGACCGAAGATCTATGGGGAATGTCAATCAAAGTTTGTACATCCATAATCGAGACTATAGCACCTTACCTAGCTTTGATATTTAATTTGTGTGTAGATCAAGGAGTCTTCGCAGATTTAATGAAATACAGTAAGATTATACCACTTTTTAAATTTGGGGACAGCAAAGACACCAACAATTATAGACCAGTATCCGTGTTGCCGGTATTCAGCAAGGTTTTCGAAAAGGTGATGCTAAACAGATGCTTAATAATTTTAATACCAACAAAATCTTACATGATCAGCAATATGGTTTCACCAGAGGACGTTGTACGACTGACGCCGGTGTCACTTTATTAAAAAACATATTTACAGCGTGGTAGGAGGCCCAAGATGCCATAGGAATCTTTTGTGACCTCTCCAAGGCATTTAACTGCGTTGAGCACAAAACCTTGCTCTTAAAACTTGAGCATTACGGACTAGATAAACTTGCGCTCAGCTTAGTAGAATCTTATTTAAATGATAGACAGCAAAAAGTCCAAATAAATGGTGTCAATTCACGTGGTTTAAAAGTAAAAATAGTTGTTCCACAAGGCTCACTATTAAGTCCTATCCTCTTTTTAGTATATATTAACAATCTACTCCATTTATTAAAAAACCAACCACAAATGGTGTTATTTGCTGACGATACTTCCTTATTGTTTAAGATAAATAGACGTGCATCAAATCTTAACGACGTAAATAACGCCATACTGCAGGTACATGATTGGTTCACTGCTAACAATTTAGTTTTAAATGGGAAAATAACTAAATGCATAAGTCTTGCTTTACCGAATGTTAAAAGTAGTGATTTTGACATAGTATTGAATAAAGAGAAACTAGAATTCGTCGATAAAACGGTTTTCCTGGGGATCACGCTCGACTCAAGGCTGCAATGGGGTCCTCATTTAACATCTTTTGCAGGACGGCTAAGTTCAGCAGCATATGCTGTGAGAAAAATCCGTCAATTTACTAATGTAGATACCGAAAGGCTAGTCTATTTCAGTTACTTTCATAGTATCATGTCTTGATGTTGTCATCATGTATTTTACTATGTGGACGGGCTGCAGATATCGAGTCTATTTTTATTCTGCAGAAAAGAGCCATCAGAGCAATATATTGCCTCTGCAGGTGCGATTCTCTAAGGGAACTGTTTAAAGATATTAACATCATGACGGTACCTTGTCAATATATCTATGAAAACATCATGTACGTAAGAAAAAAAATTAATCTTTTCAGTAAAAGAGGTGAAAGGCATAACTACATGACTAGAAATAGGGACCAATTATTTCAACCAGGTTTCAGACTGGCTAAAGTAGACTCAATCCTTCATGAGGTACTGTTTAAAATGTTATAATAAAATACCTCCCCACAAACTCCAACTAAATGAAACAAAATTTTAATATTGTATAAAACACACACTATGCAGCCAAGCATATTATAAGTTAGGTAATTACATCGCTGACAAAGATGCTTGGCTCAACGCTGGTCCTGCTCCACAGGGGCGCATAAATTAAATTAATTGATTAGCATTCGAAAATACTGTTGGAGCTGCTGAAGATTGTAAAAACTATCTTTGCATTGTATAAATTCAATCTCTTAACAATGTATAATTGCATAGCACATGTGTGAGCACTATGTACCCACTATAAAGCCACCATTTACTAGGCTCGTCTTTCATTGACTTGAATGTCCTGGCGGCTGAGAGTATGTCATGCTCACTCAAATGTCCAGCGAGACATTTGGTGGCGTGTGTGTTGGATCATTAAGTTCCCATTAAAATGGTTGAGATGAATGGTGCTGATCCATACGTCATGTTCGTGAACGGGCGCCGTCAGTAGGGACTGGTCATCTCTTGGCTGCCACGACTTATTTTAATTAAATTTTTTGAATTGTTTTTTCTCTTTTTATTACGGATGCTTTAAACGTGCACGTCTACGTCAAACTAGCACGTAAGGATTCTACGAGTATGAAATCAGTTACTAGTTTTTTTTACTATTGTAGGTACCTACTGTGTTTTTTCTGAACTGAATTAAGTTTTTTATTATTAATTTTATTATAGTAGACATTATTTAGAAGTGTTATTATTTATGGCAAGTTTAACAAGACAAAGCTCAACATAAATAAAAAAAAAAAACATTATTACACTTTATTAAGGATTTAAAAAAAATGTTATTTAATAATATTTATTCATATAATTGGTGATTTATGTGATTGCTTTGTATTCTTAGTGCTTACTGTTTTTTTGTTTTATTTTATTACCTATACTACCATTCCGTACGTCCTTTATGGTTAACCACTGAAAATCAGCGCTGTGCTGTGTGTACCCCATAGCACAGCATCATGCTGAGTGGAAGCCTTTTTGTTACAGTCATGACGTGCAGCTGTATTCTGTATTTATATTTCTGTTTTGTGCTCATGATTATAGATGTTTTTTTTTTTTTGTTATTATAGCTACTTATCTTTTTTGTATGCACGTGTTTCTTTGACAAATCAACCTATTTTTCTCTCTAAAAAGAAAGAAAATAAGAAAAGAAGAAAATAATAAGAAAGAAAGATCTTTCTTATTATTTTCTTCACTTTTAACCAATCTTGAAATTAATTCTTAGGATTATTAAAACCTTCGACTTCAGCCGAAGGTTGTCTGAATAGCCGACTTCGGCTTGAAATCGACCTTCAGTCGGATACTAGTTAGTAGCTGTTATACATCAACTTAAGATTTCTTTATAGATTTGAATTTTATAATATTAATTACAGTATTTACAATTCAAATATAATAACCTAACCTGACTAAAACTGTTATCAAACTAAAATATTGCGTCGAAAAATTCCTCTTTTTAAAAAATTCTTCAATTTCCTTGCCGTCTACTGGTAATATACCCAAGAGACTGGCGCCATTGCCACGTTGTATGGCAATTCTTATCCTCTGGCCAAGATAATAGCCAGCCTTGGGTCACGGGATGTGTTAGATTTATTATTTAGAGATGTTCTATATAACATAATATCACGCTAGTACAAAAAAACATAACATGATAACATTACGCCTTGTTTCCCGGAAGCGTTAGGCAGAGGTGTACCTATTAATAGTGTAATTGATGGCCTGAAATACAGGTTTTTAAAAACCTAGATCACGCAGGTCTACATTACAGTTAGTATTAAATGTTTCCTCGATTGTAATTAATGCAAATCATAATTTTATTTTATACTTGTTTTCATTTATTTATAGTACACCCACATTTCGTCAGTAACGTTTAAGTCCCATGTAACAGGAGACGAGCCTATTGCCACTAACCAGACAAAAATCCAGACTCTGGACTGCGGCTGAAAAAATCTAGACCGACAAAATTCTATAACACTTTTTCCGACCCGAAAAATGTACAGTACTGACAAGATTTTAGAATATGTTTACTCTAGCCAAGTTTTAGACTGTCTTCAATACACTGCAGCTGAATATTGGTCCGCAGGTCCCACTTAGTCTTACTTAGCTGACTGATAAAAAATAGTGCAGTATCCACCGTTAAATTAAAATAGACTAAATAATACACAATATAACTCACACAATTCTTCCACTTTCAAATACATAGAATAAAAAATACCCCAACAACGTACTCTCCCACTGTCAGTCCACGAGCAAGGGTCTATGTAAATTGGGCATACTGTATGCACATACGTAAACAAAAGCCGGGCTTAAACAAACCACTCGCGACCACACGGATCTGCATTGGTAATTTATTTTGGCATTGCGCTGTTGGCCATATGTTTTGTATATTTGATATTGTGTGACTTTATTCTCTTTGCATGTAATTGTTCTGTGAGGTACAGACATCTCCTCATATAGAGAAGGAGCGGTAATTGTTCTGTGAGGTACAGGCATCTCCTCATATAGAGGAGAAGCGGTAATTGTTCTGTGAGGTATAGACATCTCCTCATATAGAGAAGTAGTGGTAATTGTTCTGTGCAGTACAGACATCTCCTCATATAGAGAAGGAGCAGTAATTGTTCTGTGAGGTACAGACAACTCCTCATTTAGAGAAGGAGCGGTAATTGTTCTGTGAGGTACAGACATCTCCTCATATAGAGAAGGAGCGAGCATTGGTCACCACGGTTGCTCAGTGTGAGTTAACGATTTATCTAGCGAGATTAATTTTAGCCTATATTTTGTACACTTTCTTCTTATAGTATCTTAATATATAGGATTTCACGGACATCGATGCGCAACATGTAACCATGGATTCAGTACATGATCCTGAACTTGATAATTTTTGTCGGTTATTAAAAAAAAACTATTCCATACATTATGACCGCGTACCACTTTTCTATGAAATGGCAGTATTTTTTTTTTGATAACCGACGGAACATTTCTTGGATAGGGTGTCTAGAATCGTGTGATGATTATTTTAAAACCCTATGAGGACCGTTGGCTAGGTGCTTTGGCAGACCTCCCGGACACAAAGTGGGGCCCCCAAACACCGCGAGCCCTGGTGCCCCGCACCATTTTGCACCATAGTATTAACGCCACACACTGTAACAAAGATTCACACAACGAATTTTTGCAAAAGAAATTCGCAATGCAGATAGTCGCTGTGGGGCTTGTGGCTAAGTTATAACAGCCGCACGGGTCGACCTATTAGGTTAAGCTACGCTTACCGTGGTTGTTCCGTGGATGGGTGACCAACGTTACATTTCATCTACTAGAGTTCTACAAGACTTCCGAAATTAAAGTTATTTTTCACTTTTTTTTGTGTTTATCTTGGTAGTCGGTAGTTTTTATGTAAAAAAGTTTTTATTTGGACTTTTTAGTTGTGGTACCTACTCCACACAAGTTCGTTTACCACTACTTTATATGTAAATAATAGTGACAGGAAATTATTAACACATCATCAATATAAACTAAGTGGAAAAATACGCAGTATTAAGGATAACTCAAAAAACTGCTGGTCAGAACTTGATCAAATTTAAATGGGAGCACATGTGAAGCACCAGCTATCAAATAAAAAAAGAATCATCAAAATCGGTTCACCCAGAAAAAGTTCTGCGCTAACACACATAAAAACAAAAAAACAAAACATTCAGTCGAATTGAGAATCTCCTCCTTTTGTTGAAGTCGGTTAAAAATAGACCCTGACGTTTTATGACACGCAAGTCAGAGTTAATAAAGCCATAAATGATTTTAAATGATAAATGATTTTATTTCTGTAAGTATGTTTGTACAAACACTTTTAAATGTCAATCATATTTTTTAAACTAGATGAGGTCGGCGTTTCCTATCTGACCACTCTTTGAAGAAATGCCGAAACAAACTCAGAGGTCACAGTCTCCTTTAAAGTTCAGACATAATCTTGGTCAGATCATGGGAAAACCATGTAGATTGGTATCTGAAATGGTCTTTTGAGGAAAGAACCACATAGATTGAGTGGACCTGTCCAGTCAGTGCACGCATTTGTCAGTAATCGTGCAGCTCAGCTCAGGAAGTCAGGACTTAAGGAGCTCAATGATTCGACCAACAATACCAAAGAAAGGACATTTGGGTAGGCCGCATAAATTACTCAAGCAGTGAACAAGTTCAGAAACTGTCGCACGTTCTGTATGTTGTGTTGTCTGTAGTCACGAAAAGTTATAAGTAACCAGGGTCGTCGATATAGCTGAAGTTTCGTAAAAAACCGATGAATGTTTTCGAATAAATTTTAATTTAATTAATAGAAAACAAACAGGTCATTTATCAAATTAAATTACATTCGAAAACATCCATAGGTTTCTTACTAAACTTCAACTATATCCGACGATCCTAGTTACTTATTTCTTTTGGTGGCTGTACCTACAGCGTGTGATTCGCGAGTGTGATTAATTTTTTCGTAAATTATAATTTGATTTGAACTGCAAATGGTTTTTCTATTGCGCAATAACTGACACTTCTCCTATAACACCCACAGTAGTTAAAATATGGCTGATGATAACGAGAGAGACGCGTACCTTCTGCGTCATTATATTTTTTTACTTAATCAATAAAATACTACGTACCCATAAGGACAAGTAATGAAAGAAAGAAAAAAGAAAAAAAAAATTAAAAGTCAAATTCAACAAGGTACTTCTTGATGCTCAAACAAATGATTAAATTCCAACAATTTTCTATTATACTACAGTTCAAACGTATGTTCCTGCCGTGGCCATGATGTGACGTCATTAGCCACGATACTGCATTGTTTGCATCTTTCTTATGTCCTTCAAATAAAAATAAAAAATTGTTTGTTATTCAAACAATCGCACTTAATTACTTATCTTAGTGAGGTTTCAAGCAGTTTGCTAAGAATAGATCTTTATTCACGCAATTCGAGTTTGCGTTGCGTTCCACCTAAAAAACGGAACATAAAATAATGAATTGTAAAAGAAGTACATACCTACATACATTACATTACATTCATAAACTCACGCCTTTTGCACATGGGGGTAGGCAGAAACTATAGAACGCCACCTGCTACGATCCTTACATACTCCTTTTGCCTCGTTTACGTTCATACATCTGGTCATACACGCACGCCGCGCTTGATGCGATTACTAAGCTCATGGCCTAAAAGAAATAATGTATTAAAAAAATCTTTCTAGACTTCTATAAGTACAATGTATATTGTTGTATGTAATGTGTTTTAGAGTCTATAATAATAAATTTTCCTCGAAAACTGAAATCAAGAAAAGCTGATTTTTTTCTACACAGACAGTAACTAAATCTTCACACAAAGATTACAAAAATAAATCCAGTTATAATACGCACGTTCACAATCTATTTTGATGTCCTGACCACGACAGCCTACAAAGTATCAATTTCTAGAATTGTATTGCTCTCAATTGTTCCCGGGGTACATTCGAATGGTGTTCAATAAAGGTTGTGCCATACGAATGGAACTACAGCCGATAACCACAGCAATTTCACAGCGGAGGCATCGGTATAGACAATCTTTATAATGACTAACGTATTTTCTTTTCTTTTTTTTTACTTAGTCGCAGCCTTTTGTTAGGGGTGTCTGGTTCTTTGTTTCCAAATCAACAGTTTAACATTAATGGTCTGTTTTTACACCTGCACCCTAATAACGTAACACACTATCTATCACAACCTGAATAATTTTGAAGCCTATTGATATGTTCGAAAAAATTGTCTGCTCAACAACGTAAATAACGCAATGAATGTTGTTGAACTGTCAAAATTAAAGCCATTCCTACTGTTAGTGTGTTACGTAAGTACCCCGCTGGATTAAAGCAAAATATTTCTCAAAATATATTACAGATAAGGCTTATTTGTGTCGTGGAGCTAAGACAGGCAGCCGCTCCATATAAAAAAAAAAACTCAACAAATCCAATACGTTAATTTATAAGTTTCGTTTAATTTTAATATGAAATATCTTTTGTCTGAAAATGGGGGTTGAAGTCAGTCAGGGCAAAAGCTTATCTTCATTAATTCCAATATCAGTTCTTTCAATATTCTTACAAAGAAGATATTCTAATATTTCTTGAACAAACTATGTATTAATGCAACAAAAATGACTAAGCGACTTTCACCAGGAAAAATATTATAATATTTTATATGAAAAGAAAGAATTACCGTATCATGACTGGAATAACTATTCTTTTATTAAGTCACTCACAATGGTTGTAGTGTATTGTAAGGGCGTGGTTACACAGTTTCGTTATTATAAAAAAAAGGTTAAAGGTAAACCTTCTTTGATGTCACGTCACAATTGAAGCCTTTGATTTTGACATTTCAATGCCTGTCGCTTATCGATAGAGCTATGTTGGCAACAATAGAAAAACAAACACAGCCAACAATAGAAGAAACAAACTATTCAAACTTATTCAGAGTTATGAAATTATAAAGTAAATAAATGGGAACAATATTTATTGTAAGTTTTGTTCGCGATGATATCACCAAATAGTCAAATAGTGTTTATAATTATGTTATAACTTACAAGCATGTGATTAGTTAATGTAATTAGCATCTAATAGTAAAATAAGTATTGTAAATCTCAGGCCATATAGGTTGAAACATATAGTTTTTTGATACGTTCAGGTACCCTAGCTCAAGGCCTAGCCTTGGACCTAACCTTCATACACTCAGTCCGTAATAAAAGCCTACTTAACTGAGATAACGAATTGGATTGATATTGATGTTAAATTGGTCTAACCGACGCATATTCAGAGGTGCTTCACACCCTGAAAAACTAGAGTATAGTGTTTTCAAAGTATTCGAATTTTGTAAGTCGGCAGACCAGCCTGAGGGCTATGAATGTAAATTTATAATTAGTTTTGTAACTTTTGCACAATTTAGTTTGTAAGACAGTTTTCTGTTATAAAAGTTAGTTTTTAGACATGCAAATCCTAAAATCTCATTTGTTAATTTAGATACAGTAAATTTTGTACTTTTAATAGACAGTTATTACTATAAACCATCGAAAAGTAGGTTAACATCACACATAACTTGTGTATTTTAATGTATTTAACTACAAAATGCCGTGTAGTCATGGTAAAAATAAATTTAAAAAGCTAGGTCCTCGTCAAGGTAAAGGTTGGCAGTATTTAAGCAAGCATGCAATTTTTACTATTCGTAGTCATCAACAAGTCATCTACAAGGCTTAATATAGTATCTAGTATACCACTAAATCCTGAACAGACCCGTAAGTGCTTCCTTAAATTACTTGTAAAATTATCTGTGTTATTATTTCTTCAAACATGCCCATGTCCATGTAGACTTTTACACATTGTGAAAATATCTAGAAGCTATTGGTATAGGACGTCGGCGCCGCTAGGACATTGATGGGCCTATCCTCATGCCGTAATAATCTGGATAGGTATACAACCTCGTCGCGTCCAGCGATCGCAGACGTCCGGCACATCTGTACAATTCATGTACGAAATTCTATCGCATAGCCTAGCTCCTGCACTTGTATCATTAAATCAGAATAGGAACAAGTGTCCCTGAAATTGTATCGTGAACCCTCACTATGTAAAGTCAGGGAAAATAATTGTTAAGGTTTACTACCAACTTTAATTGTCTGTATATTCAAATCACAACTGTCATTCTTTGACAGTTGTATGAAAGGGTTATAACTCGGCAAAGTGACGTAGTGTGTTAATTATTGAGCTGCACGATTACCGATAAATGTGGGCACTGACTGGACAGGTCCACTCAATCTGTGTGGCCCTTTCTTCAAAGACCATTTCAGACACTAATCTACATGGTCTTTACATGATCTGACCAAGATTATGTCTGGACTTTAAAAGAGAAAGAAAGAATAAAGTTTATTTGGACACAGTACGTGAAACACAAAACACAAATAATAAAAAATAAAAAGTGATAACAGTGTGTGCCTCACGGCTGCGCCAAAAAGGTTCATTTCAGCATTAATGTCAGACAGGTGCTGTCTGACGCTGGTTTTCTAATGAACCCTTAGGGACTAGTGACGGGGAGTACAAACAGTTTCAACATACCTAATATATATTTTTATACTTATAAAATAAATGAATAAACTAGTACAAACTTACTTTGTATCATATTTGATACAAAGTAAGTTTGTACTAGTAAAAAAAAAAAAAAAGTAAAAAGCAAGTAAGTAAGTGCAAAGTAAGTTTGTTTGTTTGTGTTTGTTTGTTTTTTATTACTATATTTAGTAACAAAAAACAAAAACAAAAAAAAATAGAATAAAAAAACTACAAGAAATTATCTCAGCAAAACCTGTTCTTAGAGACTAACTACAATGATCAGTGCACGGTGCACTGGCAAAGCGCCACAGGCCGCCGAGTGCGACGGACTATACACCAACGCGACAGTTAGTAAAATAAATACTGTGGATTCATTGGATAAAAACTAAATAAAAAACATCCATGAATGGTTATAATAGTAAAAAATAAATAAAGATCAAAAAAAAAAAAAAAACTAGTCATAACTTGACGGAGAAAGTGAAGTACTCGTACCTACCTATAACAACAGATGAAGCAACAAAGTGAATCTAAGACGGTAAGCGTCATTTAATGTGATAATTTACTTTTTGCTGATCAGGAATTGTTAATTACGTGCTAGTTAAAATAACGATTATTGCTCCTTTCTTTCTTTAATTTTGCATTTTCATTACAAGAAGTAATGTGTCCGTATACATTACTCACAGGACTCACAACTGCGACGGTACTTAGGTGCCGCGAGCAGATCGAGTTGGGGACAACTGAGCCAGCAATGGACGGTAGATCACCGAGTGCACGCAACTACCCGCATAATCCAATATAATTATATTTTTATATTTTCTTGACACTACAGGAAATTATGGTGTAAGCTAAGTACAGTAGGCATTTTATATAAGTGAAACGTTTAGGGCGACCATATCAAGTTTCCGTTGCGAGTCTATCAGATGCTGTCGTAAGCGTGCTCTGAACGTGTGGATAGTGCCAAGTAACCTTAATGGTGGTGGGATATTATTCCACACCTTAGATGCAGCGTATCGGAAACTGCCTCTGAAAGCCGCTGTCCTATGAGAATGTGTTGAAAGTTGTTGCAACGTGTTTCTCAAATCTATGGCTGTTGTCCATATGTAACCCAAGGTTCCGCGCCTCACTCACACGTTCAATAGCCTCACCCATTAGGAGTAAATTAAGGCTTAAAGGTATCTTCTTCAACTGTTGCCTCGTACCAAACAACATGTACTTGGTTTTCAATGGATTCAGTGCCAAACAATTCTCATCTGACCAGGCGGCGATTCTTTCTAGGTCATCGTTTAGGTCTTTAATGGCCAATTCATAATCATCCGGTACAAAAGACAAATACAGTTGGATGTCATCGGCATAAATATGATACTTGCATTTGTGAAGGCACTTTATTACGAGTATGTCTGCACAGTAGAGAATAAAAAGAATCGGACCCAAAATTGACCCCTGAGGAACGCCCCTCTCTATAGAAGTAAGGGCTGAAGTCAAGGTAGCACCATCCAACAAACGCAATTCTACAAGTTGTTTTCTGTTACTGAGGTAGCTGTGGAACCACTGAATGGCATTTTCGTCGAAACCGTAGTATTTTAACTTTGATAGTAATAGAGAGACGTTAATGCAATCAAATGCACGGGAAAAATCAAGTAGCACCATCAGTGAACACATGCCCTTATCCTGGGCTGATAGAATATTGTCCGTAACATCCAGTAACGCTGTAGAAGTGCTGCGCTGTTTCCTAAAACCGGATTGCAGATCAGACAATACTTCGTTTTCTTCTAAAAATCGAGTTAATTGACGGCACACAACCCTCTCCATAACTTTTGAAAGACAGGGAAGAATACTGATTGGCCGCAAGTCCTTAACTTCTACAGGGTTTGGACTCTTAGGTAGGGGTCTAACTGTGGCAATTTTCCATTGGTCAGGAGACTTTGATGTCCTTATGGAACAATTAATGATGTAGGTAATAGTTACTAAAGAGTGCGGCAAAGTTAGAGTAAGCATACTTAAGGTTATGTGGTCATAGCCTTCAGCGTTTGAGTTTAGGTCGGAAATAATGCGGGAGATATCGTTTTGGTCCACCGGAGCAATTGTAAATATTGCTTCACTATATCTGTGGGTCTCATAGAATGATATAAGCGACGAGCTAGCTGCCGAGTTGCCAGGGACATTCAAAAAACTGTTATTTATTAGGTCTGGGTTTATAAATTGTGGTGGAAGGTCTTGTCCTTGCTTAGAGGGGGCAAACGTGGATTTAATGTTCTTTCATAGTAATTTAGGATTATCTATTTTATTATTTATATTGTGCCTAAAGTATGCAACTTTTTCATGATACAGAGTACTTTCTACCAAGGATTTTAACTGTTTATAGTAATTTTTTTTAGTTTCCGATTTAGTATTCCTATATTTGGCTAATGCATTATCCCGCAACCGCATCATGAGCTGGATAGTGTCCGTAATCTGTGACCTCTGAGTTTGTTTCGGCCTTTCTTCTCAGAGTAGTCAGATAGAAAACGCCGACCTCATCTAGTTTAAAAAACATGATTGACGTGTAAAAGTGTTTGTACAAACCTACTTACAGAAATAAAATCATTTATCAATTTGCTTAGCAATTATTATTTATTTCCCTGGTTGTACATTTCATGTAATCACACATAGCAGCTGTGACGTACCTACGGACGGGCAGAGAGACAGACGGGCGGATTTACTGAAACGATATGGTATCCATTTCCTTGGTTACGGAACCACCATGGCAGCTTCACGACAGCTTAGCTTTTTACATACCAAATCTGCGTTGGAAAACCCCTTGAAATAGACTACTGAATACTTTTATCATTATGGAAAGGAAATGTATAGCATTACACATATTTGTACGAAACAGCCTTAAACCGCACACACGTAAAGTTGAAAGGTTGAAAAGAGGCACAAATTACAGCAATCGGTTTGCCGTAGTTTATTCCTCAGACCATTTCTCCTACATCAAATCTAACTTCGGCTCTATTTTTCGGTGTAGCTAATGTCAAAATAATAAATATTACCTAACTAATTTTTTATCCCTGCTCTTCATCTATTTATCCGCCATGTTCGTCACTAGTCAGTTTAAATAGCCCCTAATATTTATATTTCGATAAAGACCTCACTCCACGTGACTACCCTAGGTCTACTGGCGCGGTTCCAACCCCCGTTCATGTAGCAACTATGTATTGAATTTCAGTACGTAACATGCAGATTTTTTTGGCAGCCCTATTGCAGCTTAAATTGATTTTTAGAGGCACTGCCTGCTGTTAGTATACGTGACTGTTGCAAGGTAGGAAATGAGCGCAAAGACAAGGATTTTAGTATATAGAGGTATGAGGAACAGGGTGTAACGTTCACTCATACCTCCATAGAAAATAGAAGATCCTCCGACCAGACGGTGTCGTGTCTGGTGACGGTTGTCGACAATTGATGTCGACACGTTCTATACATGCTAGTTGCGCAGTAAAGTTTGCTTGCGCGATGCAGGATTTTGCGTGTCGTCAGTGTGACGCATGGCTCGCATGTGGCGTTGTAGATGCTACAGGTATATTTTAGGCAAAATTGGCCATTCCATACATCCCTGCTTCGTTATGGAAGTGTATCGGAATAATTTAGTTATTTTTAATAAACAAATTCTGCATGTCTGTCTTGTGTATTTAATTATATTATTTCTAATTTACTTTAAACATTGGAAAGCATTTTTTTTTCTATATAATAATTTCCTAATAAATGAAAACTCAAAAACAACATTCTGACTTTGAGGAAAATGGTATTATTATAGTGATTAATCAAATATACGATGCAGTAAGGCCAACATCTGACCCAGTTGCTTACGTATTTATTATTTGATACAACAGATTTTAATTCTTGAACATAATAACATTAATAACAGACCAACAGACATTACAGCAGCGGCCGACAACAACGGCATTGTTGGACGATCGTGAAAATGTGGCCGAGGCGAACCCGAGGCACATAGACGTGAGTGCATCAATGCCTAGTTGCGGCCAGGGCTTGTATAGTACTGTTCTCAAATAATGCGCGGAAATTCTAACTAAGTAAATAAATTATAAATTCCAGAATCAATGACGAACAACGATAACTTTTCTCGCGGCAATCTGTTCATTTGTTTCTTTTTCAAACAGCTTTATTTGCTAAGCCAGTTCGAGATTTAAATAAAATCTTCGATAAGTTACCTTCTTGGTTACCAGGGGTCGAAAAGTAAAAAGTTCGTTCCATTTTTAACCCCCGACGCAAAACGAGGGGTGTTATAAGTTTGACCGCTATGTGTGTGTGTCTGTCTGTGGCACCGTAGGTCTTAAACGGGTGAACCGATTTGAATGCGGTTTTTTTATTTGAAAGCAGGTTTTATATTTAAATTATATACGACAGATATGAGTTTTCATAGTAATTTATTCGGCCGCTAAACTTGACAGATATGGATTTTCATACTGACATTGCTGGCCGCTGCGCTGTTCGCGTATTTGACCAGTACAGCATTTTCAATTTATCTCGAAGAAGGTTGTCAAAATAATGCTCGATTTCCAAGCATGTTTGAGAAAAGTTACATTCGCATTTATAATATTAGGTATGGAAGTATACTAAAAAAAACAAATAAAAATAAAAAAATGTATCCACATTTTCCCTGTTATATTTAAATCCCTAGTAATAGAAAGCGAGCCTATTGACATCTCATGCCTCATCGAATACCTCATACTAATTCGTATTTAAAGAGAAATTCCAAAAATACACCGGTATCCCACAATTCTTGGAATTCAAGGAAAAAAGCTTTGCTTTTTAATTACATAGATCCAAACTTGTTCATACAATTATTGTTCTTTTAAAAAGTTCGACACAACCACTGGTGGAATGGTGGAATCTGTAGCGGCATATACAACGCCAGATGCGAGCTACGCGTCACACTGACGTCGCGCAAAATCCTGCATCGCGCAAGCAGAGTTTACCGCGCAACTAGCTTAAATATACAACGTCCCGACATTAAACGTCGGGCAGTTGCCCACCAGACACGACACCCGTCTGGTCGGAGGATCCTCCCTTTTCTATGGAGGTATGAGTGAACTTTACACCCTGTTCTTCATACCTCTATATACCTACTACATACGTGTACCTATCTTTTGTTAGTATCAATTAGTTGATACTAACAAAAAATAAATAGCGAGTGAGCCATCTTCGTATTTTAGCATAATATTCGCATTTGAAGTAGACCCTCTCTATTTAAAATGCCAATGTTCTAAAACTACGACTCGTCGCAATAGATAATAGCCAAAGGTCACTCATCCACGAGCCAACCGCGGCAAGTGTAACCTTACCTTACATTGATCCATGCACCTGAGGTGAAGCCACGCTTGCCGCGATTGGTTTGTGGATGGGTGACCATCTGTTACATATCGAATCCCCTCTGTGCCTCGGAAAGCACGTTACATATACTCCTAGCTGTCATTCTTAGATCTTTGACATTTGTTACGGGTAATCGACTGCCCAAGTCTGACACAATAGTATATAGTCCTCCTTATCGATTTCGATAATGATAACCCTTTGAAATTATTATTTCCTAGCGTGTGCACTAATATGACTTGCCAGACCGAATTTTGATTTAAATACCCGGTCACAACGAATGTAATAGAGTTGACCGGCGCAGTTAAAGGTATAAGTATAGGAGGGCTTAGGTCTCTCTTTACGTATTTGGCGTTTCTCGGTTAGTGTATCGAGGCGCTTTTTTTCGAAAGCTTTTACATTTTTGTAGAGAGTGGAGCGCCAGGACGACCTATATGAAGCGAGCTTCTTCCACCCTGTTGGTTCAATAGCGCAAGCGCTTAGATGCCTCTTGAACACATCCTTATAGCGGAGACATTGGCCGCCATGTTAGGTCTCTCTGTACGAATTTGGCGTTTCTCGGTTACTGTATCGAGGCGCTTTTTTTCGAAAGCTTTTACATTTTTGTAGAGAGTGGAGCGCCAGGGCGACCTATATGACGCGAGCTTCTCCCACCCTGTTGGATCAGTAGCGCAAGCGCTTAGATGCCTCTTGAACACATCCTTATGGCGGAGACATTGGCCGCCATGTTAGGTCTCTCTTTACGAATTTGGCGTTTCTCGGTTAGTGTATCGAGGCGCTTTTTTTCGAAAGCTTTTACATTATTGTAGAGAGTGGTGCGCCAGGACGACCTATATGAAGCGAGCTTCTTCCACCCTGTTGGATCAGTAGCGCAAGCGCTTAGATGCCTCTTGAACACATCCTTATAGCGGAGACATTGACCGCCATGCTTTCGTTTACCTTCCGCCATCTCAGAGTAGAAGACCTATACAGGCTACCTATACAATATACCAAGGGGTATCTTGTTACCGGTACCCCTTGGAAATCAGAAGGGTGTGGAGGTCAGATAGGCAGTCGCTCCATGTAAAATACTGGTATCAGATGCATCCGATTATACTGGAAGCCGACCCCAATATAGTTGGGAAGTAATAGCATACATGTAGGATTAATTTAGGATTTGCTAACTTAATAGGCTGTATAGCTAAACATTTCTAAACTATAACAAAATATATTTTTGAACGAGTGAAAAAAATGGCGCGAGAGAGAATTAACGAAAGACGTGTTGCAAAGTTGGAAAGGTGTTTTATTATAATAAACGTTGTTTGAAACGATTTGGCGTTTTTATGGAAATCCCCACACTACATATACTTCTAAAGAGTTACATTCTCAGCCAAAACAGTAACCTTCTTCTTTTTATTGGCATTAAAGAAGAAAAACAATTGCGACATCGCATTGGCTCGATTGTCGCCGGTTCATATTATAGAACTTTGAAAATACTTATGAGTATGAATATGACAAGCTATAGTTCTCATCCGTTGAAACCTTCACTCTATGCATGAAAGTCATAAAGATAAGTAATACCATGTTTTCGTATGAATAAAACTGATCACAGGCATCACTGAATAACTTGTGCACTTGTTTGTAGAACAAGTTATGTATTCAGCGATGTATTAAGGATGGTTTCCACCAAACGGCTTGCATCGCATCGGATCGGGAAGGATACGAATGGATGCGCCGACAACCGAACGCGTCCGGCACGCTGTCGACACATACAATCGGCTTCGTACCGTCGCTTGCGAACGTAATTGTATCCGTTTCTGCATCTAGTCAAATAGTTTTCATTCCTACCGTGTTGATGTGTTCTAATTCGGATGAATACATGATCGGATACGACGGCAGGCGAACGGAGCTGATCGCGCGTCACAGCATACTTTCGGTCATGATTGTCGCGGTCATGCTGCTGTGCGTGGCTTCGTAATATAGACTTTAAATACTGTGTACACGAATTAATATCGTTTAAAGATTGTAAAATCCATTAAGATGCGATGCGATGCGAGCCGTTTGGTGGAAATCATCCTTTAATGATCCCGCACTTTAGGGAAGAGTCAGCATTTAACGTCAGGGGTGCTACACACGTTTGAGTCGGCATGACAGCAGGGCTTTTGGCTAAGTAATAGAGGGGCTGGTGGTTAACTAATAGCAGCCGCACGAGTTCATCGATCAGGTTAAGCTACGCTTGCCTCGGTTGATCCGTAGATGGGTGACCATCTTTACATATCTGACACAGTGGCTCGGAAAGCACGTTAAGCCGTTGGTCCCGGCTGTCATTCGTGCATTTTTGAAAGTCGTTACAGGTCATCAGAAGCCCGAAAGTTTCACAACCAGTCTTATCAAGGGGTATCGTTATAACCAGTGACTGGGTTGTGGAGGTCAGATAGGCAGTCGCTCGATGTCAAATACTGATATATAGCTGCATCTGGTCAGACTGGAAGCTGACCAAACATAGTTGGGAAAAGGCTAGGTAGCTGATGAATCATGCCGAATCATGCCGACCCGAACAAATGGCACGCCATATACGGTTTCAATGATTATAACGCAGTTTATTCTTTTAGACTTCTGTTCATACATATTCATAAGCGCTCTATATTACTTTCATACTATAACGGGCCTATTGCATTGTTTTTCTTACAAAGGAACAAAGAACTTTGCCGAGTCAAAGACACGCAAACAGTCGTATAATGACAACTACGTAAGGGCGAGAGCATGCGGAAGTAGTTTAGCACAATGCCAATATTATCATAGTTATATGTAGTTTCTGGTAGGTCTATGATCTGCTTGTATAGATTGGAAATCATTATTTCGTAGATGATGTTCCAAACTGCTTTTTTTTTCAAAAACTATTAAATACTCCCAATTTTAAAGTAGTAGCTGCTGCCAGCGACTTCGTCTACAATCCAGGATGAAAAGTAGTCTATCTGTCTTTCATTAAGATCGGTTCAGTAATTTGGGTTTGGAAAAACAGATGGAGTTACTTTTTTTGGATTGCATGGCTCCTGGCAATACCGACAAGTTCAATGTGGCTGTAGTTTTGCACCAGGGATCGGTTTGAAGTCCTTACCTCTTCCTGTTGGTTATGGACGCTCTGACATCGGACATACAGCAAGAGGCAGCCTGGTGCATACTGTTTGCCGATGAAATTGTTCTTGTCGGTGAAGATGGATCTGAGATCCAGAGCAGATCGGAGAAATGGCAACAGAAACTGGACACTGTTGGCTTGAAAATCAGCAAAACCAAAACTGAATGTATGTTCGCAATTTCGGCGGTCCCTCCAGTTCTGGAACCATTGTGCTTGATGGCGCGCTTCTCCCAGTCTGCTCCGACTTTCGGTATCTCGATTCACTCGTGCAAAGCGATGGCGAAGTAGACCGGACGGTTAAGCACAGAATTAACACTGGATAGATGAAATGGCGACAGGTCACGGGAACAATCTGCGACCCCCCGCGTTCCCCTTAAACTTAAGGGGAAGATTTATATAAAACAATGGTTAGACCTGCTGTCTTGTACGGATCAGAATGTTGGGCCACAAAAGGGATGAATGAAAAGCAATTGCATGGAGCTGAGATGAGAATGCTAAGAGGGATGTGTGGTGTTACAAGAATGGATAGAATAAGAAATGAGTACATAAGAGGAAGTCTGAAAGTGGCACCGGTAACTGAAAAGTTTTGTGGAAATCGGTTACCATAGTATGGGCATGTGATTCGGAGGAATAAGGAAAATGTCGTGAGGAAACTTTTGAGTATGAATGTGGATGGCTGTGAGAGTAGGGAAAGACCAAAAAAACTATGGATGGACTGTGTGAAAGATGATATACCTATAAAGGGGGTGACTTCTGAGATGACGACTAATAGAGAAGAAGTATGGAAGCAAAAGACATGTTGCATCGACCCCAAATAAATTGGGGTAAGGGCGGGAGAATGATGATATACAATTATTACACAACTAGCTATTTACACTAGATATTACTAATTAAATAAAAACAATTACAAATAAAAGCAAAAGAACACTTACGCTTGGCACATGAGACACCGCATTACAGCGCGGATCACTCCATTATTTTCAACGTCTGTGATCGGACTGCATGACTGATCGAGACCCATCCGCGCGGACAGCCGCGTCCCCGCAAATCCGTGCGGCGATGGCGCACCACTAGAAGCCCATCCGCGTAGAAAGGCGCGCCCGCCACCTATCCGTGCGGCGCACCGCTAGAAGCCCATCCGTGCGGTCGGCCGTGCTCGCCGTCTTTAGGCGTCAGACTCGTCCGCATCGCTGTCATCCGAAAACGTGCCCAGAAGACTGGCAGCATTCCCACGGTGATTGACAGTTCTAATTTTAATGGATATAATAAATTTTCCTGTTTGTTGTCTCGTAACTTTTTGAAATCGAAAGTCATTTTCTCAAAAAATTATAATATATCAGAGTATTCAATATATTCAGAAAAACATCTCTCACAAGTGAATCTTGAAAATAACGACGTACACGTCACTTTACCTAACAAAATGATTCTTAATTCGGGCTGTCATAAAAGCTTTCACACAAACCTGAGGTGTAATAAAAATTACCTAATTACTTCAGCCCTATCTTTTTCTTTGCACGAGCTTGCCTTAAATTGTGTACTTTTAATTAAGGTAACGTGGGTTTAAGACTATGTGTGCTTACTTTGGTCTACAAGGTAACTAATTTGTAGGGTGATGAGTGACTTAAAAAAAGCGACAGCGTATTCCAAATAGTGTCAAAATAGTTTATACCTAACTTGTGACCAGCCCCTGCTTCGCAAGGTTTTTACTTACAAAACATAAAGAGTTCTGTATTATATGTTAGTTTAATATTTGTGTTTTATATAAAACCTTATATATATCTTGTTGCACCAGAAGTCTCGGTTAAAACCTCATAATTATGCAAAAAGGCAGTTCACCAGACAATCCGCTTCCATCTACAACAAATTAAATAAACTTTTAAATATTTATCCCATGACTTATCGAGAATGTAAAAAATCATTAGTGGACTGGCTAAAATGCAAGAGCTATGATAACATTGAAACTCTTTTATAAAGCATCATACGATAATTTGACAACTCACACACACACACACAAACCCACCCTCACATACACACATACACACCACACACCTTCTTAGATATAAGTTGAATTTCTTTTTATGTACACTCCTACATTATCTGGGGGCACGGTAGTGCCCCCGCCAAGACGAGCCAAGCGAAGCGCAAGGGCACTACCTACCTTTTCTCGAAATGTTTCGTTGTTTTTTTCAACCCTCATAGAGTTGGTTTCCGATGTACCAGGTAATTCATATTCTCAGGATATGATGTCAATAATAGACTAATTAAACATACAAAGTCTCAATTTAATAGCTTTATTACTTTAGATTTTATTGATATCTAAAATACACCGATTTCGTCTCCGACACACTCACTGACTGACACACTGATGATCATCAAAATGTTTGGCTACTTCCTGAAGTGCTAGAAAGCTGAAATTTGGTATGTAATCTAAATTTAGTATACAACCAACAAAAAAAATCATAAACTTATAACTTTCACCCCCCAACCCCTAAAATGGGGGGGTGGAAGTTTGTATGAGACTTTAAAATGTTAGGGTACTTCCTGAAGTGCTAGAAAGCCAAAATTTGGTATGTAAACAAAGTTCAGCATACAAAAAAAAACACTACCATGCCCCCAGATAAACTTAAAAAAAGAAGAAAAAAATTAACACTAAAAAGACTGCCTAGCAATTTACAAAAAGAACTGAAATCCCAACAAAAACATTTCATGTAAAATGTTGCCAAGACGACCACATAAGGTTTGCCCTGTGAAAAAGATATCAGATCTCATGTAGAGCCAAGCTTCTGAATCTACACGGCCTAACTCTACTGACCCTAACTTCACAAATTCTACATATCAGTAATAATGTCTGGCTTGGCTGTTTCGTTACTTACTTCAGAAACTAAATATTCGCATCACCTCCACGACGGAAGCGAAACGGCGAAGCCATACATTTTTACTGATATGTAGAATTTGTGAAGTTAGGGTCAGTAGAGCTAGGCAGTGTAGAATCAGGGGGATCCCCCACAGCGCATACTTCCACGTAGTTTCCCCCGGGCAACGCCGTGTCTGACCACCGTAACGGAGTGGCAGACCGGCGGCTAAAGTGCGCTGTGACTCGCAGACAAAAACGCGGTCGTCTGTGAATATGCCGAAGAAGCCGAGCCGTGACGCCTCCGGGCGTCTTTGTTTTAACTCGAATCGCTCCTCCGAGGGTGTTTCAAACGGTCCTTCTCAGGGCCAATCCAAAGGCCCTTCTCAGGGCCAAACCAAAGGCCCTTCTCAGGGCCAATCCAAAGGCCCTTCTCAGGGCCAAACCAAAGGCCCTTCTCAGAGCCAACCCAACGGCCCTTCTCAGGGCCAACTCAACGGCCCTTCTCAGGGCCACGCCGGCGGCGCTTTGGCGTCGGAAGCTGACCGCGCACCGTCTGCGGCCAGCTTTTTCAGCAGGCCGGACGAGTTGTCGGACGCTGACGAGTCCAATATGGACACGTCGGCGGCCGAAAACGACCGCCCCAAGCGAAAGAGGGCCGATCTAAGGTTCGGGTCTGGGGGTTCCTCGGAGTCGGTTGCAAGTAGGTCGAAGAAGAAGTCGAAGTCTAAAAAGGCTTCGACTTCTGCTTCGGCTTTTACTCACGATGTGGGCTTGGTGGACGCCGAGCGCCAGCTAAATCTGGCGAAACGGGTGCAACTCCAGGAAGACCTGGAGGAGAGGGTCGCCGCAAAGGAGCGGCAGGCGCAAGCCGTCAGGTCGAGGGCTGGCTATGGTGCGGCTAATGTGCTATATGCTGACCACTCCCTGGCGGAATTGGAGCGCATGGCAGAGGAGGACAAGGAGGAGGTCCTGGAGGTCGCCTCAAAGTCCTCCAATTTGAAGGGGACCTTCCAGAAGGCTCTCAAATGCCGGGCCGCCAGCATGCACGGCATCGTATTGGAGCTGGTGAAGCGGACGGCCACAGACGAGACGCGGCAGCTGCAGGCGAAGGTGGATCGCCTGCAAGCGGAGGTCAGCCAGCTACACCAGAAGCTGGCTGAGGTCACGGCCCGGCCTGCCCAATCTGCCCCAGGTACGGGGGTAGAGGACCCCTCTTCCCCAGCCAGCCTCGAGGCAATAATCCGCGGGGTTGTCATGGAGGAGAGGGCCTTCATCAGAGGCTGCTTCGCGGGCATTGAGGACCGACTCTTGCCCGAGAAGCGGCTCCGCCCGCCGCTAGCGGCGGATAAGAGTCCACCGCCGACGGAGCCGGAACCTGCGCCTCTGGGAGGCCCGGCATCGGGCGAGCAGCCCCGGGCCCAGAAGCCCTCCAAGGGCAAGGGCAAGGGCAAGAGGAGCACGCCCGCTCAAACGCCCACCACGAGCGCGGAGGGAGCGTCCGGGTCGTCTGCCACTCCAGCAGCAGCCCCCCGGAACTCGCAGGAAGAGGACGCCCTTCTTCCCTCCACCACCCCGTGCAACCCGCCGTGGACGAAAGTGGTCAGGGGAGGAAAAGGGCAAAGGTCCACCCCCAACCTCAGTGCAACTGCCCCAGCGGCGAAAAAGGGTCTAGCCGGCGGGAAGAAGCTGGTTCCTCCCAAAACCGCGGTGGTCGTGGTGACCATCACCCCGGAGGCCGTGGAGAGGGGCGAGACGTACGAGTCCGTCCTAAGACGGGCTCTTACCAACGCGGATCCCTCCCGGCTGGGGATCGGCAACATCACGTGCCGCCGTACCCTGACCGGGGCTCGAATTTTCGAGTTTTCGGGGGAGCAGCGCGGCGCAAACGCGGACCTCTTCGCGGGAATGCTGCAGGAGGTCATCGCGGATGCGGCAACGGTCGTCAGGCCTGTAAAGACCGCAGCCTTGGAGGTGGCCGATCTGGACGATTCGGTCACCAAAGAGGACGTGGTGGCGGCCGTTGCAACGGCCGGAGGCTGCGACGCTGGCGCAGTGAAGGGTGGAGCTATCAGGCCCGGGCGCCGCGGCATGGGCACCATCCGCGTCGAGTGCCCAGTCGCTGCGGCCGGGGCCGTCCTTACTGCGACCAAAGGACGGCTGCTTGTGGGGCTCAGCTCGGCTGTGGTCCGGCCACTTGAAGACCAGCCTATGCGCTGCTTCAAGTGCTTCGCATTCGGCCACACCCGAGCCACGTGTCCCTCCAAGTCCGACTGGGGAGAGTCTTGCTTCCGGTGCGGACAGGAGGGACACAAGAGTGCCGCTTGTCGTGCTGCCACGCTACGCTGCGCGGCGTGTGCCGCCAGTGGCCGCCCCGCGGACCACAGGATGACGGGCAGGAGCTGCAAGCCGCCCGCGAGGAAGGGCATAGTGCCGGCGCAGGTTCGCCCTGCTGCTACCACCACCACCGCCGTCGTCGCCGCTGTAGCTCCAGCGGCGGTAGCCGAGGAGGGATGTGGGATGTTGGAATAATGGTTTCCAACTACCACATCCTCCAGGCGAACGCCAATCACTGCAGGGCAGCCCAGGACTTGGTGGTGCAGGTCATGGCCGAGTGGTTGGTGAACGTAGCGGTGGTCGCCGAGCCCTACTCAATCCCCGGCAGCTGGCTGGGTGACGAGGACGGCTTGGTGGCACTAGCGGCGCGGTCTTCCACAGACTCCCCTCCCCTCTCGCTATTAGAGAAGGGACCGGGATACGTGGCTGCCGCGTGGGGAGAATTAGCCCTTGTGGGCGTCTATTTCTCCCCAAACCGCCCTCTTCAGGACTTCGAGAACTATCTCGGAGTCCTGGCCGCCGTGGTCGGCAGGGCGGCGCCGCGTCAGGTCTCCGTACTGGGAGACCTGAATGCCAAGTCGGTGAACTGGGGTAGCCCGGCCACCGACGCTCGCGGGCGGGCAGTGGAGATGTGGGCAGCCTCCTCTGGACTCTCCCTCTTGAATAGAGGAAGCGTCCAGACATGCGTGCGGCGGCAGGGTGGCTCAATAGTGGACGTCACTTTCGCCACCCCTGCGTTGGCCGCGCGCGTGTTAAACTGGCGGGTGGACCTGGTGGAGACTATGTCGGACCACCGCTACGTACGGTTCGATATCTCCACCGGTGGCCCCGGAGAGACGCGGCCCCTCTCGGGGCGATCGCCGTTCCCGCGGTGGGCTCTCACCCGCCTGGACAGGGAGGCAGCAGGGGAGGCGGCGTTCATCCAGGATTGGTTTTCGCCGCCTTCCGCCGGCCTGGATGTGGATACCGTGGCGGGGCGCCTGAGGGGGTCTCTGACCGAGGTATGCAACTCTAGCATGCCTCGGTCTCGCCGACCACTACCCAGGCGCGCCGTGTACTGGTGGTCGGTGGAGTTGGCGGGGCTACGAGCAGCGTGTGTGGAGGCAAGAAGGGCCTACACGCGAAGCCGGCGGCGGCGTCGACGAGCTCACGCCAACGAGGACCACCTCTATGAGGTGTATGTGGAGGCAAAAATGGTCCTCGATAGGGCCATCGCCGCCGCCAGAGACTCGGCGAGAGCGGAAATGCTGGAGGGTCTCGACAGAGACCCCTACGGGAGACCTTATAAGGCGGCGCGCAACAAATTGCGCCCCTTTGGTCCCCCAGTGGCCGAGACCCTGGAGCCCTCATTCCTGGATCGGGTGGTTCAGTCCCTATTCCCGTGCAGGGACAACTTCACCCCACCAGTGATGGGCGCACCGCTAGGGATAGCTCCGCCAGCTGAGGAAGAAGAGGAGGCCCCCCCTGTCACGGAGTTGGAACTCCGCGCGGTGATTGTCCACATCCGCGCCAAGAAGACGGCTCCGGGCCCCGACGGTGTTCCGGCAAGAGTGGTGGCGATCGCTGCCACTCAAATGGAGGAGAGGTTTCGGGACCTCTTCAGCGCATGTCTTGCGTGTGGGAGGTTCCCGAAACCGTGGAAGGAAAGAAAGAAAGAAGAAAGAAAAATATTTATTTGGAACACGCACAGGAAATACAAAGTGTAAAAAATTAAATAAAATAAAAAAAAGGATTTAAAACTAACAAAATTAACAATAAAAAAACAATAAACAATTAATAAAAAATAAAAAAATAAACCTGTGCGAGGCCAAAAAGGCTCCTATCTCAGCATAAAGCTGCGATATTTAAAAAATAAGTACCGCAGCGCTGGTATTCTGATAGGGCCCGTTGTGATGCCACGGACACACATACGGACATCCTTATATCCCACTAGGGGTTTATTGATAAATAAAATTTTAAAATAAAATACTAATAAGAAGATAAATCAATACAAAATTGTTTAGAAAACAAATATAAATAAATAAAAACCATGATCATGTATGTGTCTAAAGATCGAACCACGCCCGACGCTCCAACATCACTTGTCTATGTTGTAGACTATTGTTATAGTCTGTGAACTCTGTGACAAGCGATGAGACGCGGGCGCAGCCGACCTGCTGTCAATAAAAAAGATACTTTTTGGAATGTTTATGAAAATAAAGTAATGATACACTAATAAAACAGTGAGTGAATAATAGTTGTGGCAAAAAAGTAGTGCAGATAAATAGTGTGAAGTATTGTGGTGTGTTTGACTATGTTGTGATGTGTAAGGCGGAAGAAAAATATTCAATCATCGAGCAAAACAATCGAATCAAATCATGCTGCTAGGAACGCAAGACTCCGCAAGGTCACCAGTAGCAACTGCGTGCAGTCCCAGGGTGAGTTCAGAAACTGGCTTCCTTTTGTACTCGCAACAAGTGTTGTTTATATTTAGTGCTAAAAGTACCAACTGTTTTTATAGCACGAAAAGGAGGCGGCAAGTCGTTCCAGCAGCGGGAAGCAGCAAATTTAAAGCTTCCACGGAATGCAGCAGTTTTATGCGTTGAGGCCAACAGGAGGTAAGATGATGCTCTTGTTTTAATTTTATTTATATCTCTAGATCAAGCCAATTTCGCATAAAGGTATTCTGGTTTTTTTGTGAGAATGGTGCCAAAGAGTAGGGTAGCTAGATGCAGCTTTCTGCGATCTGACATTCTCATCAAATTACCCTTATTTAAAAAAGGAGTTATGTGAGATCGGGGAGGGACATTGAAACAAAATCTTGCACAAGCATTCTGCACTCGCTGGATCAACTTCTCGCTTCTACCGAGAATGCACGCACCATACACAGTATCGGCGTAGTTCAGCTTTGATAAAACAAGTGACTCGCACAGCATGACACGCATATCCACACTTATGTAGGGCCGTACTCGGTACAAAAGCTTAAGACGGTAAAAGCAGTTGCGCACAGCCTCCATGACGTGAGTTTCAAAATGCAGATGCTCGTCAAACACCACCCCAAGATTACGGGCTTCTTGCACTCTATCAATAGAACACCCATCAATCTTCAAGTCCAGAGTGTGTCCTAATATTTTATTCAGAAAATCTCTTGATCCCATGAGAATATACTTGGACTTTACTGGGTTCAGAACCAGAGAGTTTCTTCTTGACCATGCTGAAATCCTATCTAAATCCTCGTTCATTCTTTTTACAGCTTCAGCGGAGTGCTGTGGGCGAAATGAGAGATACATCTGCAGATCGTCAGCATATAGGTGAAACTTGGTGTTGACCAGACAGTTGGTGATGTCAGCACTGTACAGAATAAAGAGAAGAGGGCCCAGGATGGATCCTTGCGGCACGCCCCGGTTCACCTGCTTGGGACTAGAGGACAAAATATCGCCATCACTGTCACTTGTCACTTGCACAAGCTGAGAACGGTTACTCAGGTAACTCTGAAACCATTGGACTGTTTCGGGCTGACATCCGTAGTAAGATAGTTTGGATAGGAGAAGGGAGGTATTGATTGAGTCGAAGGCACGTGAAAAATCCAGCAGTACAAGCATGGTACCCATGCCTTGGTCTCTGGCTTCGAGGATATTTCCAACCACGTCAAGAAGTGCTGTGGCTGTGCTGTGCCCCTTACGAAATCCTGATTGAGCCAGTGGCAGAATACCGTGCTGCTCAAGATATGCCCGAAGCTAGTTAGAGACAACTTTCTCCAGAATCTTGGAGAGACATGGTAAAAGGCTAATTGGGCGAAGATCTTTCACGCTGGTGGGATTAGGTACCTTGGGTATGGGCTTTACTATAGCTAATTTCCACAGATCCGGAAAACAGGAGTAGGCTATCGATCTGTTGACAATGGCCGTTATAGCTGCCAGTGTACGAGGAAGAGTCATCATCAGCATCTCCAGAGAGATATAGTCAGATCCTTGGGCATTGGACTTAAGACCACGTAAAAGCCTCAGCACCATGTCCTCCTGGACTGGCTCAAGCTGGAAATGACCGTTACCGAATCTGTGGTGCTCAAAATAAGATAAGTCAGAAGTACTGACCACACCGCTGCCAGGCACGTCCAAAAAATTATCATTTATTTTGTCAGGATTGTCACAAAAATGCGGCAAACTGTGCCCTGGTTTATTTGAAATAGCTATTGATGCTTTAATATGGCTCCATAACTTTTTTGGCTGTTTAATGTTTTTATTTATGTAAGTTTTAAAATAAGCACCCTTCTCACTAACAAAAGCGGCCCTGACTAAGTGTTTAAGCTCCTTGTATGAGTTTACGTGATGTACAGATTTAGTAGCCTTAGACTTAACATGGTACCTGTCCCGCAACTTCATCATTTCCTTGACAGTGTCAGTTATCCATGGGTATGACTTTTCTTTTATTAAAACTTTTTTAAGGGGTGCATGTAAGTCAAAGAGATTCACAATATACTCATTAAATGTTGCTACCATAGAGTTCACATCCTCCAGACTTTCAATATATTCCCAGTCCATCCTATTCAAATCATCATTAAAGTTGTCAAGCAGTATATCTCTAAGTGGCCTATAGGTGATCCAGTGTGGGGAAGGTTTCTCTAATTTAAAATTAAATTCAACAGATATAACTGCATGTTGACCAAGCTCTGGTATGTGTGATACAGAGACCCCACACACACGGGCGTCAGTACACACAACATCAATTAGTGTTTCACTATGATCTGTGAAATGAGTAGGATCAGTAACAATTTGCTTTAGCTTGGAGCAAAGTAAAAAATTGTTTAGTAATTTTGTCTTATTTTAAGGAAGGAAGGAGGGGCAGTTGTGCCTCCTTCGCAAGGAGGGCCGCCCGGCGGACTCCCCCTCGGCATTCCGGCCCATCGTTCTGCTCGATGAGGTCGGCAAAATGTTCGAGGGGATAATCGCTGGCCGCCTAAACAGCCACCTGCGGAGTATCGGGCCGGACTTGTCGGACGCTCAGTTCGGTTTTCGGGCTGAGCGCTCCACGGTGGACGCGCTGGCTCGCCTCAAGGGCCAGGTGAAGGGGGCGATGGAGGCGAGGGACGGATTGTTGGCTGTGTCATTCGATATAGCCAATGCCTTCAACTCCGTTCCCCACTCCACCATCCTAGAGGCACTCCGATTCCACGGAGTGCCCCTATACATGCGTCGTCTGCTGGCCAGCTACCTAGAGGATCGGACGATCGTCCTCGTTAATAGGGCTGGCCAAGTCCGGCGGTACGCCGTCGAAGCCGGCGTTCCGCAGGGGTCAGTCATAGGACCTGTCCTCTGGAACATCGCCTATGATTGGCTCTTGCGGGGAACTCTCCTTCGGGGCACGAGTGTCATCTGCTATGCGGATGACACTCTCCTCACCGCCCGGGGGGGGAGTTTTAGGGAGGCGGCCAATCTGGCCTCGGCGGGTGGATCCTTGGTCGCGGGGAGGATCCGCCGCCTAGGTTTAACGGTGGCGCTGCACAAGACCGAGGCCGTGTTCTTCCACGGGCCTCGGCGGCGCCCCCCCCCTGATGCCCAAATTTTCGTGGAGGGCATCAGAATTGAGGTGAAGGCCCAGATGAAATATCTGGGCCTTGTACTCGACAGCAGGTGGCGCTTCGGTCCGCATTTTAGCGGGCTGTCGTCGCGCCTGCTGAAGGCCGCAGGCGCGCTCTCGTGGCTGCTACCCAACTTGGGGAGGCCCAGCGCGCGATGCCGGCAACTTTACGCCGGCATCTTGAGGAGTATGGCCCTTTACGGGGCTCCTATCTGGGAGGAGTCCCTCCAAAGGAGGGAGAACGCCGCCGCCTTGCGGGCGCCCCAAAGGGCCATAGCCCAGCGGGCGGCGCGGGCCTACCGCACAGTGGGCTTCGCGGCAGCATGTGCTCTGGCCAGCACCCCTGCTTGGGAACTCGAGGCGTGGGTGCTCGCCAGAGTATATGAATGGACGGCGGGGCGGAGAGCGGGAGGAGAACGCCCAGCCCCGGAAGAGCGGGAGGCCGTCCGGCGGGAGGCGAGGGATGCCATCGTCCTCCATTGGACGGGGGAGCTCGCCACCGCAGCTTTTGGCCGCCGAACCCTAGACGCGATTGGGCCAGTGTTGCGAGACTGGCTCGAGCGGTCGCATGGGTTCCTCTCGTTCCGTCTGGTGCAGGTGCTGTCCGGGCACGGTTGCTTCGGATCGTACCTGCACCGGATAGGACGGGAGGAGACGCCGTCGTGCCACGACTGTGGCGCGGTGGACGACACGGCGCAGCACACCCTCGAGGTGTGCCCGTCGTGGTCCGAGACGCGCCGCAGTCTCATCGCGGTGATCGGACCGGACCTCTCACTTCCCGGCTTGGTTAATGCCATGCTGCAGGATGAGAGGTCCTGGGCGGCAGTCGCCTCCTTCTGCGAACACGTCATGTCCCAGAAGGAGGCGGCTGAGCGCGCGCGGGAGGACGATCCTCACGCGGCGTCGCTCCGAAGGCGGAGGAGGGGTCGAAGAAGACGTCAGTTTGATAGTCATCTCCGACTCCTCCCAGGTGGAGGCCAGCAGGCAGCGGGTGCGGGGGCGCCCTTGCCTGTATTGCACAGGCCTCCACCAGTGTCGGACGGGAATGGCCAGGTGTTCCCGGCCATTCCCGTAGCCCCCCAAGCTGGGGGGAATGCGGGGCCCGCCAGCTAGGCGGGCACGCGCCGGGAGGGTTGTGGATGCAAAGGCTGAGCCGGATTCCCATGGCCTTCCCATCACGGCGATGTGGGAACACCGCTGAGTTTTAGTGGGTATACTGTCATTCCGACAGGAGTCCCACATATCCCGTCTCGTCCCCCCACGAGCGGGAATGCATAAAGCATTTCTCAGCGAAAAAAAAAAAAAAAAAAAAAAAAAAAGGCAGTGTAGAATCAGAAGCTTGGCTCTACATGAGATCTGATATCTTTTTCACAGGGCAAACCTTATGTGGTCGTCTTGGCAACATTTTACATGAAATGTTTTTGGTGGGTTATTGTTTCTAGTTTTAGAAGAGCGGGGTCTCCTAGCATAGGTATTATTTATACTTAAAAGGAGGCCTCTATGTAAAATTAAATTTTGTAGAAGTTAATAAAGTTAACTAAATAAAATAAAAAAAATATTATTAATTATACACATAACCTTCTGGAAAAAATTCTACAAATGATGATGAAAACCGCATCAAAATATGTTGAGGGGTTTAGAAGAACATCGCGGGCACACAGACAGACACGTAAAAGCTTTAATTTATAATATAAATATGTATAGATATGTTGTAGGTACCTAAAGCGAACAGTAGAAGACTTTTTGGTGCCTAATTCTAAATTAAACATCATAGAAGTGAACGGCCGTTTGAACTGAAACCGCATTAGGCTTTAGGTCTAGTCATGAATGTGTTATTAAACAGATTCCTAGCTAAAATGGAGTACTCAAACCTTTTAGTATTGTGTACGAGCAAAGACTCTCGCAGACTGGCGCGACGGACAGCGCGACGTGACTCTTGTAGAACAATTTTCATGGAGTTTCCATAGAAATTGTTCTACTGGAGACGCGTCACGCGGTCGCGTTGCGCCTGTTTGCGGGAGCCTTACAGATCCCGGTGTTTTAATACTGTAGTAAACACACTTTTAACTTCGCGATCTCTTATAAATAAAAAAAATAAAAAATAAAATAGCTACCTACACTATTTTACCGCTCGTTAAGCTCGTTTATTCCCAATTTTACTTCACTACGATCTGAAATATACCTAATTAATTAAACAGAGTTGATGTTAAGAGTAATCTGCAATAATTATATTAGTTAATAAATTACAACATGTTCTGGCTTATTATGTATTTTTATTTTATTATTTTCAATCAACACGTTTAGTTAAGAAAATAAATGCAAAATAGAAAAAAATTGGGACAGATTAAGAAGAATAATTATTCCGGAAGCAGCCCGTTTAAAACACATCACGTTTGTATATAGTTTTCAATTAACCTAATAACACACGTTTATTATTTACTTTACACCTTTATAACTAACATACAATCGAACCTTATAATCGAATTTTCCCCAACACTTTATGTAGCAAACATTTTCGAACATACTTCGAATTTGTAGAACAATAGAGGTTGCAAAATGCACGTAAATTTTTCTACGCCCGTCAAAATGGACCTCAAAATGGACTAGACGCCGTCAGTTGTGGCCTGGCCTGCCAACAGGCACAAAGAGCAACATAACAACAACAGATGGTGTTGCCAGATAGTTTAGAATTTGGAACATTCCATATTTTTGATGTGTCAGTATTTCAAAGTGTAAAACTCGGCCATATTGATCACGGTGGATGGTATTTTTTTAGACGCTCGTCATATTTTACTGCTGTCAATCGTCAGGCGAGTTGTAGACATACCTACATCATTATTTTTTTCTAATTGTCAACTTAAACATTTTCGATGTATTTTTAGTAAAACTCGACTACTCTCATATTTTCGCCAATATGAAATCTTTAGCATAAAATGGTATGTAACTGATTTGCAATCAAACCAATTTTGAAATAATAAAGACCTAGGCATGTATCGCTATTATCACCAGACTTCATCCCCGGAACTAAGTATAAATAAATGTTATTGTTTTTCGCAGACTCACATTATTTATATCACCTATGCAATGCAATGTTATAATCATCATTGACGTAATTTTATAACCGCTGACGGTATCAAATGGCCTACCATATGTTCATAAAATTCTAACCTTTAGAGCAATTTTTTTTCTGTAACTTCAGCAGAACCAGAGCTAAACCAATACACACTTGAAGGCCTGCAATGAATAGCTTAGCAACTAGCAACGGTTGCAACCGCGCTGTAATCTCTTGCCAACACAAATACATGCCAAAAATCGGGAACATACCTCTGGAGTGTCAAAAACTATTACTTGTATGAATACATTGGAAAATGCCGTTTATATAAAGTTTGGCAAGGCTGCAAAATAAAGTGACAGCTTGCTATACAGGGTGGCAGAGACACCGACGCGCAACCTGTAACCATGAATTCAGCACATAATTCTACATCCCCTAGCGTAGAAATTTTTCTTTGGTTATTAAGAAAAAATCTCCTGTTTTATAGAAAAGTTCAGTACCTTCGCGGTCCAAATTATCGGTCGGTCGTTATTTTAAAAAACCTGCTGTTTTCTACGCGGTCAACATGTATGGAACAGCTAATCACTTTTTTCATTAACCGTTGAAAATTTCAAATTCAGGGCTGGTATCCAGAATCATGTATGGTGAATGAATGAATGATTTTATTTCTGTAAATAGATTTGTACAAACACTTTTAAACGTCAATCATATTTTAAAAACTAGATGAGGTCGGCGTTTCCTATCTGACTACTCTGAGAAGAAAGGCCGCAACAAACTCAGAGGTCACAGTCTCTTTTAAAGTCCAGACATAATCTTGGTCCGATCATGTGAAGACCATGTAGATTAGTGGCTGAAATGGTCTTTTGAGGAAAAACCACACAGATTGAGTGGACCTGGCCAGTCAGTGTACGCATTTGTCAGTAATTGTGCAGCTCACCTCAGAACTTAAGGGCTCAACGATTCGACGAACAATACCAAAGAAAGGACATTTGGTTAGGCCACAAAAATTACTCAAACTGCCAGACTATAATTAAAACTAGCTGAGAGGGAAAAAAAGCAACAATGACCCACATAGTCTTCACATTCACAATATTCAAATAATAATCATGTATTTAATCTCTTTAAATGTCATCAAAAATATCTTAAGTAATGTCATGTAAATCAATAAAAATTACATTATTAATTCTACGGTAACGGTAACAGGTTGTGCATCGATGTCCCAGCCACTCTGTATATTTTGTGTTTTTTTTTAGTTAACTGCACTAATCTCTGCTTCGATTCCCTGAAACTTCAGAAAGTGTTCAAACTAATCTAACCCCTGAGCTTTCACACCTATCAGACCCGAAATTAATTTGCATAATACAAGCGATATCAATCAGGTCAGCCTTCGGGTAGCATTGATTAGGGACCGGTCAATCAGTGTGTATTGGGTCTCTAAAACAATAGGGACGATTGACACTTGACACCTATGTATATTATTGTAAGGGAATATACCTATAATAAAGCTGGCATTACACGGTTCTATTAGAATGAGGCCACTAAATTGGATTACCTACATTTTCACAAATAATATTAAAAATAATTTGTAAAAGGCGAACTGTGGAAATAATAATACAATTACAAAAAATATTTCATTGCCAGAAAGCTACAATACAATTAATAATATTAAAACGAGGGGTATTGACACCTGTTGGAACAAACTTCCTTGTGCTTTTGCACGTTTTTGTTACATGACAAGTGTCGTGACTCAAAATGTTACACTTTTATCGTTATACCTCTCATTTGCCAAGTGTACAGAGTTTTACATGCGATAATAAACTTTGGTTCAATAAAGATTTATTTCTCACAACAATATACATTATCCCCAAGTGATATAGGATATGCAGAAACTTTTTGTGCCAGAAAAATGCACGGTCCCAATGGTCACTAAGCGGCTGAACGCGTAAAGGCTCGTGCACACTGACGCGACCCGACAGCCCGACACAAAGGCGCCGCCCGTCGCGCTGCACGTGGTGCTTTTGTGTACGCTGTCGCGTCGCGCCAGTGTGCACGAGCCTTAACGCGTAACGAGAGTAAACATAAAAGTTAATCATTCAATGTTGCTGATTCTCTTGTACACCGAACTAAACTAACTAAACTATCACTACAATTCCTTACTTTTTGGCTATGAGAATCTTAGAGGTATTCTGCAAAAAAAAAAACACTAAATTTAAAAATAATTTTGACAACTATAATCGAATTTGACAATCGCGACTCCACGTGGTACTTGTTTGCTCTACCCTGTGAATTTATTATAGAGCGCGCAGCGGGGGCAGCGTCGATGTGTTTTTTAAGGAATTTTTCACTTTTTTGACGGAAAATGTGAAAAATGATAACCTACATGTTGAGTTGTAGCGGGGGGGAATAGAGGTGGTTTATAGGTTCCATAAAGGGGTTCGAAAATTTCATTATATTTGCGATAGGACATCATTTTACGCCATAAGACATCATTTTCGAGATATAAGCAAAAAAAAAGATACAGTACTGTTTTGCACCTGATGTCGAGATGTTGGTGTGAATTTTTGTTCATCACAACTTTTTTAATCACGATTAAAAATAGTCAGATTTAGTTCGACAATCAAAACTTTAGGTGAAAACGTCAACTTCAGAATAGAAAAATTGCCATTTTCACTAAATTAATCATTAAGTGCCATCTTAGTGCTGTCAAACTAAAATTTTGTTAAGTTGTCTTACTTTAGTCTATTGCAGAATGGGAAATCATCGTTTGACAGGAAAAAACAAAATTTTGGTTATTTTTAGTCTAGTTTAGAGGCATTTGTGACAAGAGAATCGGCATATCCTTCATTACTGCGTCTTTAAATCAAAGTGAATCATATTGGTGGAACCGTGTAATATTGCCTTATATAATTTAAACAACAAGTGAATATTTAATGAAGGTATCCGAACACACGTTGAGTTTCGGTCGAGCAGTTGATATGTGGTTAAAGGGTATTTGATGTGGGGACATCAAGTTGCCTTTGTCGTAGGCAGAAACTTTGTTGGTAACTAAAACAATTTTTTTTTGTCGACTTAATTGAATATGTTTTATTTAAGTAACAAGTTCAGTTTACTTAGAAACAGTAATTATGTTTTGCGTTTTGAATATTGCCAATGAATTCCTATCAACGCAAAAAATATTAGTTTTCAATAAAGATTAGTTGTAAATCACAAATTAACAGTTAGGTGATCATTTATTAGTCAGAAAAATGAGTATACACACACACATAGCAGTATACACACAGAAAGGATCACAGTCATGTTTTACATTAACGGCGTAAAAATATGTATTATAATATTAATAACATTCGATCAGTAATTATAACTATTAATATTAAAAATTAGATAATCTAGGTGCATCAAAATTATAATATCGTCTTCCTTTACTTCAATATTGTCAACATCAAATAATAATAATCAAATATATATACACTTAAGAGCAATAGAATCGCACACCTCTTGTAATTTGGTTTATTACTGTTTTTTTTTCTTAAATCTAAAGATATTGAGGACAGATCATTAGGCAAAATTAAAGAATACAAGCTTAGCTTTAAAAAAACACAAAATTAAAATCATTGACTTTCACGTAACTTACAGAAACCAGCCGTACACCAAATTAGCTAAATTCATCCGTTGGCATTCTCACTACTTGCACCCCTTACCCGCAGGTATAAAAGGGTCGATATTTTTGGATTTTTAATCCCCCCCCGACCTTTGCTCGACGACGCGCCAGCCCACGCCGTACCTGAGCCTGTAGCTTTAATTTCCCCTTATAATAATAATAATATAATTTCGATCCAGCCTGTCCCACCTTGCTGCCCTCCCCTCAGTGGCGCCCTAAGCCGAGGTTCGTACCCCACAGGGGGTGCCCTTAGCGTGCGGTCACCTAGTATTTAAGAATTTCGCCCCTGGCTGGAGGCTTTAAGTTAGTAGGTTAAGGCACCTACAGGATTGACCGGTTAAGTAGCCACGACCTCAGTGGTCAAAACTACGAGTTGTCCATTAGGAAAAAGAAAAAAAAAAGAAGGATTTTTAATCATTGACCGGTTAAGTAGCCACGACCTCAGTGGTCAAAACTACGAGTTGTCCAATAGGAAAAAAAAAGGATTTTTAATCAGTTGCATACCGAAGGTCAACGTGATAACATCTCTACTGAAAGCATACGGAAAAATATGGATACCACGCCCGCAGAAGCCGCTCAAGTTATTGCCTTGCTCGAAGCAGGCCATAATCAAAGTGAAGTTGCTCGACGACTAAATTTGAGCCGCTACTCTGTTCGTCGTGTGTACCAGAGGTTTCAAGAGATCGGTGGCTACATTCGGCGACCAGGATCTGGCCGGCGACGCATAACATCAGAGCGTGATGACCGCTTTCTTGTGTCGAGGTCTTTAAGAAATCGGCAACCGAATGTGGTTCAACTGGGACAAGAGCTTCGAGAAGTTCGCAATGTCAGTATAAGTCGGTGGACAGTCAGAAGAAGACTTGGTGAAGCAGGAATGACTTCACATCGCCCAGCAAATGGTCCCAACTTGACCACAGCTCACCGACAAGCCCTACTACAATTTGCCAGAGAACATTTGAATTGGACGTATGACCAATGGCGGTCTGTTATGTTCTCTGATGAGTGCAGAATGACATTACATGGTCACGGTGGACGCTCTAGGGTCTACAGAAGGTTATCAGAGCGATTTTCACAATGCTGCATAAGCGAACGTGTGGCTTTTGGCGGTGGATCGTGTATGTTTTATAATAATAATAATAATAATAATCATTTATTTCGGACATAATTAAAATCCATAATGAGTTAGTAACAGAAAAGCTTACAACTATGTTAGTAACCTTAGACAAAATAAATTAATCAAAAAAGTTTATCTACTTCATAAATTTAGTTCATAAATTTTCCCTCTGCACCGGGCAAGCAGGCATGCCTACGGGACCAGTGCGCCAGGAAAGGGCAGTCCGGTCTTTCAGCAATAACGCTTAGGATGCTGTTGGGACTCCCACGTATCCTACGCATCAAGGAGGCCGCCCTTTTGCGCATGATAGCTTCAAAACTATCTATGCCTGCTTGAGCAAACATGCCCGACGCGCTACAAAACCGCGGAAGCCCCAGCAGCACCCGGAAGGCGTTATTATATTGAATACGAAGAGCGTTGTAGGCCTTCTGCGTATACTTGATCCACAGGCTGCAGGTGTAAAAAGTCTGGCAGTAGGCCTTAAACAGTGTAAGTTTCACTTCTTTAGTACACCTAGCAAACCTGCGGGCCAACATATTACATCGGACCGACAACGCTCTTCTCTCTCTCTCCAAATCATCATCATCACTCAAATCCTCATTCAAAACGTGCCCAAGGTATTTAAATTGAGACACTCTCTTAAGTGGTTCCCCATAAAGGAAGACTGGAGGAACCGCCTTAGGTTTTCGGGAACCAACACGAAAAACCATGACCTCACTCTTCCTGACATTGTACTGGAGTCCATGGGCCGTAGCGTATTGTTCACACTGTCCAAGCAACCGTCTGAGTGCATCAATCGAAGGACTCAGCAGCACCATGTTGTCAGCATAACTTATACTATTCATGACCTTGCCATCAATAGAGCATCCGACTCCAGTGCTGCCGAGCTCCTCCACCAGCTGATTGACGTATAGGCTGAAAAGGCCTGGAGAGGTCAAGCCACCTTGCCTCACGCCACACTCCAGCCCATACTCAGCAGACAATGCACCCGACCATCTGACCTGGTTAATCTGGTGGTTATACCAAAACTCGAGGAGGTTAACCAACTCATTGGGTATGGTATTTTGTCTCAATTTTGACCACAGAATATTATAATTAACCAGGTCAAACGCCTTGGAGAGGTCCAGAAAAGCAGCATACACAGGAGTATTCCTATCAGTATAATACTTAGTGTTTTGGGGTGGCATAATGTTGGACACTAAAACTGACATTGTATTCATCACTGGGGCGAATACCGGCCCGAGATCGAGAGGTTTGACGGCTGCACGATACGTTGAAGAAGTGCTCGAAGGACATGTGAGGCCGCTTGCGTGGCTTATGGGAGAAGATTTTCTCCTAATGCACGACAACTCCAGACCGCATGTCGCTAGAAAAGTTTGCGACTACATGGAAGACGTTGGAATCACCGCGATGGAGGGCCAGCTCGTAGTCCTGATCTCAATCCGATTGAGCACGTCTGGGATGGGCTAAAACGAATAGTTTGAGCAAGAAGCCCTGCTCCTACGCCGCTCCGAGAGCTTCAACTTGCAATTGAAGAGGAGTAGAACGCTATACCACAATATTTCATGGTAAAATTAATACGGTCCATGAAAAACCGATTAAGAGCTGTAATTAAAGCTAGGGGAGGGAATACACCTTATTAATAAACAATTTGATAAAGAATTTTGAGTTTGATTTTCATTATTTTGTAAGCGAAATTGGGTAATTTTACCCGTTTGTTGGGTTTTGTGCCGTAAAACCGCTTATGGGTATTTTTTACACTGCATTTGATATCATTAGAAAGGTAATGAGGTAGACTTTCAATTAGTGTGTGTGTTTTTTTAAATATTTATTCAGATTCATGAAAAAAAACTGCCTTAACAAAAAAAAGTCAAGGTGTGCGATTTTATTGCTCTCAAGTGTATATATATTATTTTTTATTATTAATTGAATTAAATTTAACTTAAGTTTGCATCCTTATTTTCGCAAAAAGACTATTCGGTAAGATATTGATTGGGGTGACAAAAAGCACACATTTTTAATCATTAAGCACAAATAGTTGCTATTAATAAAACACTATATCACCCCTACAGGTAAGATAGAGGTATCAGGTATACTCCCACATATTATCCGAAGATCTCATCTCATCTCGTGCGGGTTAGACAAATACATATAACAAAGTTTTCCCGTCTAACTGTCTGTACGAGTAAATCAGTAACTATCGAACTAGCAATCTCGATTAACTAACTTCGACAAGATATCGAGTTCGACTTTCATTGTGATTGAGATTGCAGTGTAATATACAATATTGCTTTGTCTTGTGATTCTGTTTCATGAGAGATGAGAATGTATTGGTTTTTGGCCAGAAATGTTTTAGTCATCAGAATAAGTAAAAAACTTCTGATAACTGTGATTTTAATCAACACAAATATCTTTAATGACAGCAAAAATCAGATCTATGTATCTCTAATAAAATGTACTACAGTATCGTCTGTAGTCTCAAATATATCAATAAACAAAATTATAGTTTTTCCGTTATTACAAACATCCTTTTTAAGTACTGTTTTGTTTCATTTGATATTATAATTAAAATAATTACAAACTCATGAAAGCTACTGTCTATCTCCAAATAAAACTTTACACAGAAAGAAAAGCTTAAGTTCTGTTTCGAAAATGTAACATATTGTTGGACTTGAGCTGAGTAGTCAAACCGTGGCGTGAAAAAAATAACAAACACTGAAGCTCATTAACGTATTATTAGGATAAATTAAAATAACAATGATATTAGTTGGAACCATTAAATTGGTAATAGTGTTGAATACCGTTCGTTGTACCTAATTAGATAGGTTTCCAATGTAATTACATTGGAAATCTATTTGTTTTAATCTGGACGGCCTAATTATTGATACCTTTTAGGGGTGTCACATTTTTTTTATATGGAATTTTAATACATACCAAAAAATCATCACCATCAGCGTACAGTAGTCCACTGCTGGACACAGGCTTCTCCAATTGCACGCCATTCAGCTCGATTACGGGCAACTCTCATTCAGCTGATATCACTATCAGCCACCCTGCGAAGGTCCAATGGTCATCAGCGGGGCGAGCACGGCCACTGTGACATGGCTTAAGTCACACATTTTATCACAGTTAGGGCGATAAAACCTTCCGTACCTTAACCGTATGTCTTGTCACAAACGTCTTGGGTACGCGAGTGCTCGCCCCGCTGAACTGATAAATTCCAGGACATAAGTACAAGGTCAAATTAAATTAGCTAGCGAAACTCGGCAGACGTGTTAAGTGTATCTAAATACGATAAAAAAATGATTTATGGTTAATTTTCGGGGGTCAGCGACCTCTCGTAGTTTTGTTACTTGTAGTTTGATTTGAGAAAACCTGTTTGCTTTTGTTTTATCGTGTTTAGATATCGACATACACACATCTGCGGAGTTTCGGTCAGTGGGTCGTCTTAGGGACGGAGTAGTAGGAGTTGCCGTATACGAATAGGGGCATTATGACCAGCAAAGAAAACAAAAAAACTTTTGAGTCGAATTTTTCAGAAAAAAAATCGGAAATCTACCAATTTTATTGCAATATAGGGTTAACCTTGACCATAGAATCCATTTCTGAGAAGCATGGCCCTACGACGCACTTATGGGTAGTCGACAGAGGTTCCTACTTCTGGATGGTTTAAAAAAAAAATACCACGAAGGGGATGGCGGGATCTTTGTTCGCTCGCTTCACTCGCTCAATAAATCCTGCCATTCCCTTCAAACCTAACATGTCCAAGTCGGGGTGCCCCAAGTCTCGAGCTCGCTTTGCTGTCCCTTGCATCCTAAGTTCTAAAAGGATCCCTTCGACAACATTTTTACGACAAACGGCTGGTCGTGGACAAAAAACACCAAGATGCTTTTAGCCTTATATTTAAGTGTTTTTTACGATAGAATCTTGAAACTAAGTAAATTTCGAAAAACAAAATATACGATTTTTTTAATAATAATATAATTGAATGCCTCGTTGGTCTAGTAGTCGCAAGCGCTACTGCTGAGCATGAGGTCTCGGGTTCGATTCCCGGGTCGGGCAAAGTCTTATTGGGTTTTTCCATCTGGAATTTCTCAGTAGTAGCCCTGAGTCTGGATTTGTGCCCGGTTGATGGCAATAGGCTCGCCCCCTATTACATGGCACTTAAACATAACTGGCGAAATGTGAGTGTACTATAGGTACACCTTTGCCTAACCCTTCGGGGAATACAGGCGTGATGTTATGTAATGTTATATTACGTGTTAATAATAATACCATTTATTTCAGGCGACACAGGCCCATAGAAAAATACCTTAACCTAAACATACATATTTTTATATAAACAAAAGTTGTGTTAGTAAAAGGCTTAAGACTATATTAGTAGCGCTTCACTTTGCACTAGCTTAACTTTGTGCTGTCCAGTGGAACTTGTCCGCGGAAGCGACGGTGCACCACGTTCTGCGTCCAAAAGTGTTTTAAGTTTTAAGCATATAGCGTCCCTAAGGCTTACACTCTTAGTACTTTAAATCTCGGTAATAAGTTCCCCTGGAATATTTTCCGACATCCACGCGAGCGAAGCAGCGGGGAAAAGCTAGTTTTTATGCACGACTTCAAAATATATATTAACTCTTTAAGGCTTCGTTGTTTGATCAGTGGTCAAACATAACCTCAAACTCAAACTCAAAGCATTTATTTCAAATAAACCAATTACAGGCACTTTTGAATTGTCAAGGGCTCGGTCAGTCAGAAAGATGAAGCTAGTCGCCCATTCCAAAGCGTAGTAGATACCTATGGGGAAAAACGGGTAAGAAACTCCATGGACACTCTTTTAAATCAAAATATTGTTACAAAATATTGGTTACATCGTTTATGTTGAAATTATGCATTTGAGAGCGATGCAAAACGTTAAAAGCGTCCGTAATAAAAAGACAAAAACAATTCGAATATTAAATTAAATTAAAATAAGCCGTGGCTCAGCTAAGAAATTACCAGTCCCTACTGACGGCGCCCGTTCACGAACATGACACAACATACTAATAAAATTAAAAATAAATAAAATAAACTAAGTTAACTATAGTTAAAAAATTGACAATTTGCTATGAAAGTTAACCACGCGTAGACAGAGTAGTTAAACTATGTATCAAACAACGGGCCCTTGGTCTATTCTTTGCTTTTCTTTGTTTAGACTTGAAAATGACTAATCATTTTCAACAAACCAAATATTTGTTTACGTGTTTGGAAAGAAATTTAATAGCTAACGCAGTATAACGCGTTCGCGATTAAATTTCTAACTACATACCTACATATTTATTTGTGGGATATTTTTTTTTGACATTTATAAATTCGTATCAGTTTGAAAACGTCCACTATTCACAATACTTGAAAATCACAATGGAGGCTGACTTTTCCTGACTCTGTCCTTTTTTATGACTTTAAACCGCAAATCTATTCTGTACTGATAACCACAGACAAAGCTACTCAAGATACTCAAGCTACTCAAGCCACCCATCCACTTCTCCTTCTTACCTGACTTCCCAAATTCAAAATGCCCATAGTAAAAATCTTCGTTCCACCAACAATCGTCTTCTACGATGTCCTTCTCACCGTTCTGGCTTCATTCAGTCTTCTTTCTTTGTCCAGGCTGTTTTTCTTTGGAATGCGCTCCCTCTGAATATCAAGATGGCAACCAGTCGGTTATCTTTTAAAGTGAAGGTACGTGAGCATATCCGTCAGAAGTTGGCTGAAACATATCAGCGTTGATTTGCTGGTTTCGTTTTCTCCTCTACCGATCATTATTTCTCCTGACAAAGTTTATTTTGTTTATATGGATGTATGTATTTGTATTAATGTATTAATATTTATTATTTTTTCTTATAGTTATTTCCATGCTATCTATCCCGTATATTGCACCTGCCATGTTTAGTCTCTGTATCACCCTAAAGTTGACTGGTAGAAAATGCCTCAGGCATTAAGTCTGCCTTTGTACAGTATTTTTTTTCTTGTGTATAAAGTTTTAATAAATAAAAATGTAACCAAAAACTTGTATAGATTGACAGCCCTGACATTAGACTGACAGTAGGCACAATCGAGGCGTGAAATTAGATGAGTGCTCTATAGTGTTAATAGCGGAGAGTACGGAACATTTGCCGCTGTATCAATAAATTATGTGTTTCGTATGTGATGGTATCTTTTGTTTGGCTAAATTAATTAATTCTTTTTTTGGTGGCATTGGGTCTTTCCCGTAAAAAGCGTGTCTATTTATGTGTACTTTTAGAATAGGGACAGACGATTTGGTGTCGACATTTACTGTCACTAGTTTTTCAGTGACAAGAATCGTCAAGAAAAAGTGTGAAGAATCTGTCCGTTTACCTTGCATAGTGATTGTTAGACCTAAGCAATGATTCTCCGTGGTAGCGGTAATTAAAAGCACCTAGTAGAAACATTACAGTTACGTAAAATAGTGAAAAAAGAGAGAGAGATAAGGTTACAAGGGAAACAACTTTCCTTAGCATCAACAGAGTAGGGGCAGGTGATTTTTTTTTGCTGAATTAAAATAATGTTTCTACTAGCTCTGCATGCAATGCATGCTTTAAACCAGAAACAAAAACTGCACAAAATTACCAAGATCAACCAAAAATACTTTGAAACATGATTTTATTATAACAAGGTATGCAATTTCTGCATCAAGCCCGTGAGAGCTGTTTGGCGAACCACACCGCCACTTAACAAGCAACTTAAATGCATTAACAACAAAGTCCAAACTCGCTAGTCAACCGTAAAAGATTTCTGTTCGATGTGACAATACAAATTGTAATAGCGGAACGCTGGTTATGCAAGAAGGGCGTAACTGAGCAACGATGCTACTATAATTTGAATTGTAGTGCTGTGTGATACGGTTTATTTTCTTGTGCAAAGTAAAATGTTTTAATTTTCTCCGGTAGCAGTGAATAGTAGAAATTCATGTAGAAATATGAGAAAATGCTCTTGAACGCACTAGTTTGTTCGGTGAAGGACTTGACGCGGTTATTGGTTGGCTTATTTTAAATTAACTGTAAGTATACTGTTTGTAAATCCAAGAAAAGTTAGCGTGACGATTTGGACTCGTTCCGGACCGATTGGACCTTGTTCCTTATGTTGGCACAACATAAAGTCAAAGTCAAATCATTTATTTCAAATAGGCACATAAAAGTCACGTTTGAACGTCAAAATTTACAAAAAAATAGAATTGATTCTAGTCGCCCCTTCCAAAAGGTAGTTTCGTATGGAGAAGAATGGGCAAGAAACTCCACCGTTACTCTTTTAAAAATGTTTTATAATATGATGTATACATTAATTATATAGTTATATGAGAAGACGATGCACCTAGAATAAAATTACTATACCACAATAGGTAAAAAGAACACTGAAAAGGTATGGAGGAGGCCTTTGCCGAGTAGCGGAAAAAAACTGATTGATGAAATAAGGATACAAATGTTTCTGTTTCTTGGTAGATTGGAAGTACCTAAGTACAGTTTGTGGAGTCGTAGATATTGAAAGTAGAGTAGAACGTTGTGTTAATTAATTAGCCATACCTGGTAATTAGACAGAAAAAATGTTCCATCTATGGGTACCATAGCCCATTTATTTGACGTTCAAGAAGTGCTGATTGTTAGCCTAGTTTAAATAAATGACTTTTGATTTTGATTTTGAATTAAAAACGTGTATCAGCATCTTTTAGGTCCACTTGCGCGTTCCAGGGTTATCCTAAATAACTCTGAATTAACAACTAACTCAGGGTTAATCAAATAATTCATCTTGCGCTACCAAGAGTTTGAGGTTAACCTTGAGTTAAACTTTTAAATATTAAACCCACCGATGTGGGAGAGTTAAGTCGCTAAAGTCTGGGTTAGTGTTAGTAATATCAAAATAATTTGAAGTTATGAGATACCGCTCATAACTTGTTTTGTATTTTATATGTTTCAATTTTTTTTACAAAAAAAAAAAAAAAAAGTGGCAACACTGCCCGAGTGACATGTCAAATTTTTGTTCCGTATTTTAAAATTAATTTTAATTAGTAATTAAGTGAATTTTACGTTTAATTTTATGTGTAAACCTACTATAATTGCATAAATACTCAGGATTATTGTTTTCCTGTAAATATATAAAGTAAATCACGAGTGTTTTGGTTACACACCGGTAACATAAAACCAACAGCTGACGTTCGAACTGCGGATTTAAACGGGGAGTATTTGTTTACTTTTACTTTATAATAGCACACAATCTTTTCTGTAATTCTGTTACACATCCTCGTTAAGTCTTAGCATAAATAGTTCGCCGATTTAGCACTCTGCATTGGGTCTAAACCGCATTGTTTACCTACATCGTAGAAAACGAATCTTAGCGAAGATTCTGTTATTCTCAATCTGATCTTTAATATACTTAATATACAGCAATAAAAACGTGCATTATCGTTATTTTTGCAGTGTCCCTATACTGTAATAATAAATAATAACTTTAAAATATAGGCAACCTACCCACATACGGAAAAGTAAATTATGTTTTGTCAATTCAACTGCAGTGTTCCCAACTCAAAAAACAATAAAATCAGGTGAACTAACCCAGTGTTACTTTTTAGTGGCGCAATGCGTAAAAACAGTTAAAATGTTAATTACTTAACTCCGACTTTACAAACTCTATATATCATACATTTCAATTATCGACTTGCTAATAGTGTTATTAGCAAAGTTAGCAATCTTCGTGATCTTGGTGTGCAGCTGGACTCGAAACTTCATCTTGATATTCATGTGGAAAACATTGTCAATAAGGCATATCAGATGTTTGGCTTTGTAATGAGAGCATCTAGAGATTTCCATCGTCCCTCCACCTTCTTGCACCTGTATAAGTCCATAATTAAGCAGCAATTAGAATACGCAGTACCGATCTGGAATCCTTACTATAAAAATATATCGAAATTATAGAATTAGTCCAACGCAAGTACCTTCGTGCTATGCAATTTAGGTGTTTTCGAAAGAAAACATCACACCAATCGCTTCTTAAAAAATACGGCCTGCTTATGTTACAGTCAAGACGAGTCCTCCTTGAGACAATGACGTTATTCAGTGTATGCCGAAACAGGTTTGATTGCCCTGACTTGATGGCTGGTTTGTGTTATCTGGTTCCTCGAATAGTACATGTACGGGAGGTACGCACCAGGCGACTGTTCGCTACCAGCTTTTCTAGATCCAATGCTGGTGTGCGCTCACCGCTATACCGCTTGGTCGACACATACAATACGCATTTTAGTGCGGTAGACATATTATTCCTAAGCAGAAATAAATTCAAAAAATTTTATAATTAAAATTCTAAAGGACTGGCAGTAGGCAACAACACAATACTCAATATAAGTATCATTATTAATAGGCTGGGGACCTGTATGATACATCATGCAAGAATTTTATTTTCTTGAACTTTGCTTTCTTTTATTTAATTTTTTTTGAATTTTTATTTTTTCTTTTTTGTTTGTTACTTCTTTTACAGAATATAGCTACTTTAACCTGTTTCTTTTAACGTCTTTTTTATTAAGTTAGCCCTACTACAGTTAACGTTTGCTAACAGCTTGTTTTTATTATATAATATAGTAATCTGTGGAAAATGTTGTGGGTAGTATATTTGTTAATTTTAATTTTATGACTACACTGTTTATGCCTAGTATACTACTGTTTGTTTTCCCAAATATAATAAATAAATAAATATTTAGTTTTATAATTTAGAATTAGTGCGGAAAATAAAAACGAAACCCCTTCATTTTCGTACTCGCTCTTATATTTCTATCAAACACGCAAACACACAACGTTCACCTATCACCAACTATGACAAACTAAAGTATCCTATGTCACGTTTTCGCATAAAAACAACTCTCTAACTGAATCACGGGGTATCGACACGCTGCAGTTTGGCTGACTCAGCGAATTGGTCCATAATGATTGATTGGAACCCGTCCACGTCCTGAAAACTGATAAACTTTGGTGCTAGCGCGATTGATTATAGTACAATGTGTTAGGAACTTAATGTTGTTCTTTTTTCTATAAAATTCATAGATGACATGACGCTTCTATTACCCAAAGGGTAGACAGGCCTATAGTTTATGATAAAGTATTATGTTTTAAGTTCCGAGTAATCGGGTGTGGCCTTATTGCGGTTAATCGGTCACTGCTGAGCATAGACAATAATCTACGATCATAGACAGAAGTTCTTTTTTTCAAAATGGCCAATTTTGGCTTTGGTGATTTCAGTAAATTGTTACCAGAACACATGCTGCTTTTCCTGTTTGGTAACCTAAGAGATGTACGAGGATGGTTCAATACAGTTATTTCATTAACCCCAGTACAAAAAAAATATGAAACCTCTACAAGGTATTCGGTTCCACTTTGTCTACATATTCTTAAGAAAAAGAACCGTGAAGAAACTGCTCGGTTTACCCAAGTCAGTAAACAAAATCCAACCTAATACCCAGAAAATAAACTTGCACAACACAAAGAGCATTTTTCTTTCTTCAACAAAAAGAACATTGGCTTGCACTGTAAATCTAACGGGGCAGTTTCAACTGATTTTAATCCTTCAGAACGAGCTAAATTGATGTATCTAGAGCTCCTTTGCACCGTGTTACTCGTATGTAGGGTAACCAAGCTAGCGTGTTGTGTTTGTGTTTCCTGGGAAAAAAAAGGAAATGTATCGTCACTGTAGTACAGTACAACTATTTTCTTAATGTCCCTCAGCAAACTTCGTGTTTCATCAGTCGTCGGATTTCTATCAGTTGCCCTTTGCACTCGGTGCAGACCGGACGTTCTCAATCGACTTAAAAGTCGATTGACATTCATTGTAGAATGTGTTACAGTTGGAGCACTTTTTCTTCGTTTCGATTTAAGTAAGTGATAGCACAATCTCGCTTATAAAATAGAGATCTATAGAGGTATGAAGAACAGGGTTTCAAGTTTACTCATCTGCCATCGAAAAGAGAGGGTCCTCTGACGGGTGTCGTGTCTGATGGGCAACTGCCCGACGATTGATGTCGGGACTTAGTTTATATGCAAGTTGCGCGGTAAACTCTGCTTGCGCGATGCAGGATTTTGTGTGACGTCAGTGTGATGCGTAGTTCGGATGTGGCGTTATAGATCTGTGGCTTTTTCATTTCTCCTTTCGCAGGTTTGCTGGAAGAAATTTCTTAAGAAATAAGCAGTACCTTTGTACTTAATACTAATATCTGTATCTATTTTACTGTGTGTACATAAATAATTAAATAACTGTCGAATCGAAGTGTGAGTTTTCTAATATCTCAGCTTACCCGTTTGGGAAATACAGACTTGATGGTATGATATGTAGATAATTTTCATTGTATTTCTATAAACTATGAATCAATTTGTTTGGGATCGACGCAACTTCTATATCTCTACAAATGAGGCTATAATTATATTTTAGATTTGCCTCTCCTTGTCGCAGTGTTTGCCCACTGAGAGAAAAAAAATATTAAAATATTGTAATTTTTAGAAACAACAAATGCCATGTGATAACAACAAATTGATTTTTGCAAATGTAATCATTAGGTTTAACAATATCTATTAAAGCTTTAATACCTACTTTCAATAGTTTAGTTTTGTAATATCTAGTAACAATAAATAGTAAAAATTAAACTGTGTTATATTTTGTTATAAAAGTACTAAAAACTTATTAAATCTGTTTACAATTTTACTCGAATCTCGGGTCAAATTATTTTTAATGTAATCAAATTATTGGATTATTTGACGTGTTATGATCAAGTGACAGAGCACGGAATCGCCGCGCCTACAGCGTCTAGAGACGGCAACTATCAAATTCGTGGCTCCAAAATTGCATTAAGCGCAACTCTTCTGTCACGCATCGATTTCGCAGCCGTCTATTTCTATACGTCGTTTGTGTCGTACTGGGAAGTACAAGGTACCACGCTTGGGTTGTAGGGAAAATTTTGACAGTGCCGCTTCTAGCAGCGCCTGCCGAAGCATCTCCGTGCTCTGTGGATTGACCAAAAATACGTCAAATAAAACAATGACATTTAAATCACTAGGTGCAACTAATTACAGTATAGATTCGTTATGAAATGAAATAAAATGATGAAATGAAATGATATTTATTTCTGTTAGTAGACCTTTTATTAAGATACTTTTACGAATTTAAAACATAATTCTGTTTCTGTCAAAATTGTTTAAATATGACAGAATGATGTTTAAAACTCGTTTAGCGCTAAAAGTGTTTAATGATTGGCGGTGCAAGTGGGTTTTAATCACGCTTTCAGTATAATAAGGAAAAAATATAAAATTATTTGGTTGATCTGATTCATTTTGTTTTGACGGTATGAAAGTTTTATGACCAAAAGTTTTTATAACCGAGTGCTAAAATGTTATATTTGTTTTTGTTAATAAATCTATAGTTTATTTTGTGACCTATCATTATGTGATAAATGTTATATTAGTGCTATAACAATAAGATAGCAATCTATGTTACATCCTAATAATGTTTATTATGGATCAGAATTGCGGCACATTTACTTTTTATTACATAGCGTATCACCAGTACTCTCAAAACGGTGAACCTAGTGCTAGAATCAAAAACTCGAATACATGTGATATCTACCTACCCGCACATGGTACATATTTTCGGCATCAGACTCGTTCCCACACACCTATACTCGAAAAGTTTAGGTACTTAAATAAAGGTAAACAAAAAAAAACACGTGACTCATAGATGTTAAACCTTTTATTTCGAATGTTAAAATAATATTATTTTGAGTCCCATAATAATAGGCTCTATTCTGAATCTGAATTTGAGGAACTATCTGTCACATTAATAATAAAGCGTTCAGTGGTATCATCAATTATTTTGTCTAATTTAAACATTTTCTGTTCTTCTTTTATTACATGACCCTCGAAACTTTTCCAATTCTCTGCAGTCACATTAGCTAAAGCCTCTGGCAAAAGAATGTTTAGGTCAGATATTTTAAAAGTTTTATTTTACTCGGCTACAAACCCTTTAACTTGAGCCCATATTAACTCAATTGAATTGCGCTCACAGTGGTATGGTTGCAGCCGCAATACAGTGACAACATTTAATATTTTTTCTAATTCATCCACAGCATAAAAGGCATCTGGTTAACCGACTAAACTTAATTCCTGCTACTTCAGTTGCCATACTACGTCACAGGTGTACTTTTCAATTTAGCAACGATATCTAATTCGTTTTATTTTCTAAAAGGTATAAGGAACCTGTCCTTTTGGGCTCTTTACAATAGACAGATTACAAAATATTATACTATTTTATAAATCTAACAAAAAAATTGTGCTTAAGCAATTAAATGTACGAAGAGTATAGTTTACGAATAAATGATAAAGTTTAACATACATTAATAAAAGAGGAAACTATAATATAAATCGCAAATAACTTTATATTTGTTGTAGCGTATTTTTAAACAAGAAAGTGTCAACTATAAAAACCCATTTTACGATTTTTTTACCTTTATTTAACTACCTAAACCTTTTTAGTATAGTAGCTATTACTTTTTTCAAAAATATTCAATGAACAGTTTTGACTAAGTTACTATTTTATTACTAATATTATAAATGCGAAAGTAAGTTTGTTTGTTTGTTTGTTACCTTTTCACGCCTAAACCACTGAACCAATCATTCTGAAATTTTGCAAATACGTTGTCAGATGTACAGAAACGGACATAGGGTACCTTTCATTCCAAAAGAACTACTGTTCCCGAGGAAAACAACAATAACGTTCTTATGATAATAGATGGCGCCACGTGTCTTTCGAATCATAATTGAATTAAGTATAACCCGAATTGTTTGTCAAACTCTAAATTAACGCGAGCGAAGCCGCGGGCAAAAGCAAATTTTATTATATGTATAGATGATTAAGAGCCTTTCACCCATGCTCTCTTATCTTGCTGACGATAACATAAGTTTTATTTCGCCATATTTCACCGTTCATCATATTAAGTTATCGCTAGTGAGTTAGTGTGATAGATAAATACTTTAATATCATGTTCGTAATTTATTTATTTTTTCTATTTCGTAAAGTAGGTAGGTACTTACTGAATATTGGTCGAACTCGTAGATGTCTCAAAACTTTCACAAATGAAGGTACCTACTGAAATGTGATTTGTCATGAAAGGTTCAATTCGTGATTTAAATGTGTAATAATATAGCATAAACATAATCAGCCTAAAATGTTCCCACAGACACAGGCCTGCTCTCTATGAGAGGGTATTTTTTTTATATTGCTAACACAGAATCCCTGGAATTCCTGGTAAGCGCATAAAGTATGGATCTCCTACACTGTTCTTTTTCTTTTCCATCGAACACTTTTCTAGACTCATTGCCGGAACCCGCTTTGCATATCGAAAAGTCTACCTTATGCAATCTCTCGGGAAGCAAGCTACAAATTCTTGTTAAAAATGTCGGTGAGCTGAAGTCTTAGCACTACATAATTTTGTCGAATTTCTCGTATAAAATTCAACCAATTCTGTGATAATATCTTTTCATAGTAATGTGTGTTTACTCGATACGTAATTCTGTTATATAGAAGCAATTACTAAATATTATACAATTTGGTACTTATACATTAGAACAAGTGCAAGAAAGGGGCTTTCAAGAAAATACACCAAGCATTGCTTTAAAACCGTTAAGATCGTAACGAACCCGACTTATAGAGTAATACGAGTACTATAGAAATTAAGTTTCATTACAATCGTATCGGTCTTAAATCAATGCATGGTGTTTTTCTCCGAATTGTCTCTCATTTTAACTGTCTTATTAATATGAAATATATATTAACTTTACCTATTAAGCACTTTTGCATGAAACTTCATTCCATTCTGTATCTGGAGAAGACACTCAATCTGTGTAGTTCTTTCCTCAAAATACCATTTCAGATACCAATTTAAATGGTCTTCATATGATCTGACCAAGATTATGTCTGGACTTTAAAAGAGACTGTGACCTCTGAGTTTGTTTTGGCCTTTCTTCTCAGAGTAGTCAGATAGGAAATGCCGACCTCATCTAGTTTAAAAAATATGATTGACGTGTAAAAGTGTTTGTACAAACCTACTTACAGAAAAAAAAACATTTATCATTTATCATTTATGTGGGCGTTGTTAGCTGCGCTACAGTTTCTACTTTTGCAGCTACCATCGTTTTACTTGTTATAGTTAGTCATGTGCTATTGTTACAAAATAATAAAAAAATATTTAAAAAAAAAAACAGGAATCTCATTAAAACATGAGCTTTATGATAGCTACTCAATAGTATATTATCCTCAAATCGGCCTAGGTAGATCCCTAGAGTGACATATCTAAATATTATGAAATAATAGGCCACATTTTCCCAACCCTATTGTGCCGCATTTCACCTTCCTAGGCCTCTGGAGATTATAATTTATGTAATTTAGCACGCTAAAATTGACAGTTCTAGAGGTATGAATGCTCAGCAGTAAGGTAAGGTAAGGGATTATAAAATGTTTTTTTTTTTGTACTTTTTAATTCAAATTTCAGTATAAAAAGGTCCTTTTGAATTCATAGTTGGAGTAACAACTATGTTGGAGTATTTGGCTTCCGGACCCAGGTTGGCCAAAGCAAGGAAAACCTGCTAAGGTGGACATTCATAAATGACTCTGCCTTTTTTATTTTGGGTGGGAAATCATCAAATAACTTCTCGCGCTCTTGGCGGAGTGAGAGGGCGTGTCAGAATTTTACTGACTAAAACCCACCCGTGTTCCTTCAGTTGCCTGTGTGCCAGGGCCACGGTAAACCTTTTGGACAATCCCGCGACCCTGGCAGGAGATGACTCCGCCCTGGAGTGTAAATGTGGTGATGTTCCACAAATGATGGAACACTTAATATCGTGTTCTTCGTGTCCTATTGCCTGCACGTGACAGGAAACGATGGTCACTACTGATTACACCAAACTCGAAGCCAAATTCTTCGTCACTCAGTTTTGACTCCCACAATCACACGCTAAGACGAAGGTGACTATGTTGATTCTGGTTCTTCTGATTGTACTTTAACGAGATTATAGGATCTAAACGCAAGTGTTATAATGCCTATAAGTATAATTATGATCCACTGCAGTAAACAAAATCAGAAAAATATATGATATTCTTCAGGATATATGCTAGTTAGATAGTGTGTTGAAAACATAATACAACTAATTTATTTATTTATTTATATAAAACATGGTATACAAAGGTGTTACATGAGTTAAGAGTTGAGATCATACATGTTTTGCTTAAGACTAAAGCATGCAAAATGATTAACACAACTTATGTTTAAAGTATTCCTTAATGCTATAATAATAAGGAAAAAATCACGAAGATACCTCTAAATATTTCTTTTAACGATTAAAAACCATACTAATATACAAGCAATCATTCTGATGTTTTGTCAGATTATTCTACAAGCAACATATTAACGTAATAGTGCTTTTTTTTTTTTGCTCAATCTATTTTTTTTTTGTAAATAAATAATTGCTTCATATTTTGCAATAAATTACCAGCGTAGTGTCGTCGGGCTTCTCTTTCTTTTCTAAGCAGTCCGACAATGACCACGCTTTAGCTGTTGTCAGCCTCTTAAAGATTGGTTAAACGTTCAAGAATACTGGTTAGGTACTCGTAAAATAAAACTTCATTATTTCCTGAAAGTGAGAGGTCACACTAATTCACTAATGTAACTTACTCAATTTAAATTAGACTAAATTCAGCTCGTTGTCATACGGCCTAAAGACTTTAATTATGTTTAATACTGAAAGTACATGTTGTCATAATTATGTGGTACATATTAGGTACCTACATAGCGAAGGTAAATGTTATGGAAAATAACACGAACCGCGGAGGCATAATTTGATTAATAAATGTGTGGCATGAAGATCGTCACCGACAAAATTGTTTTGAAATATATTTTACGAGGCTTGATTATGTGGCTTGGTAACAGTTTATTTTTAACGGACTTCCAAAAAGGAGGAGGTTATATGTTCGACTGTATGTATGTTTTTTTTACTATTTTTTTATGTATGTTCACCGATTTCTCTGTCAATTGTATACCGATTTTGAAAATTATTTTTTTGATTGAAAAGGTATGCTCTCAATGTGGTCCTATTGTCACCAAGTCAGAATCTGATGAGGGGATCCCATGGAAATCGAGGGAAATCCTCAAACTTTATAGGCACGCGTATAGCGATTTGGGTATTTTTTATAGTAACTCGTGCATTTGATCTTGGAAAGCACCATTCCGTGAAGTGGAACTGATGACGAAGACCAGAGGTGGCCACCGGACCTTCTCAATAATAAGTATTTCACGGTTTGCGATTCGATTTTAATATAGTTGCTAAGCAATTTATGTTCGTCACGGTGCATATGGTGGAATGGAGCTGATGGTGGCTTCACCATCAGCTCCAGTGGTTTTGGTTCTTAACAGGAGAACTCCTCAACAATTAACGTCCAATTAACTTCCGAAATTAAAGTTATTTTTCACTTTGTAGTGTTTTTTTTGAAGTCGGTTGATTTTTGTGTAAAAAAGTTTTTTTTTAATAGGCAGTTATTAAACGGTGGGATTTAGTAATAAATTTGGTAATGTGTTGAAAGAAGATAAGTTTGTTCCAACTAAGAATTTTCCTGTGAAATATTTTTTTTAAATCTTTTATGGAACAAACCAAAGTTTGACGATTGACATGAAATTGATGATTATTATACAGTAAATATGTCATTCCTACAGTCGCGAATCGTTTTTCGATCAACATAGAACTTAAGACAGAGCTGCAATTTGCAAAAAAAACTAAAGAAAATTTGAATTTTGCGGGCTACAACTGAGGATTCATCATAATATTTAGCGATCGGTAGTTTGCAACAGCGTCGCTTTCTATGTCGAGACTGCCGGCCCAGCAAGAAAGAAATTAAAGAACGAAAAATAGGTTTATTTATCACAGAAACACGTGCACCGCACCGCTTAGCACGAGCACCGTTTTGTCGACGGAAGAATAGACAAAAATGACGTTCCGTGAAGACAGTACGACACGGACGGCAGCAAAGTAGAAAGAGTCAACTGCACTTTTTACGAAATTCAGTAGTTTTATTATTAATGTATTTATTTATTTTCGTTCCTTCACGTATTTCTTTTATTTTGCTTATATCTCGAAAATAGGACACACCATTTTCGAGATATAAGCAAAATAAAAGAATCGCAAAAATAATGAAATTTCGACTCCCTTTATTTTCCACACAAAATGTGAAAAATTCCATTTTACGTTCCATTTTTATACTTGGTGGCCGTCGAGTAAAAAGTTTTCTACTGTCTTTAGCATGGCGATTACGAAATCAAATTGTCTTCACTACGTTAGTCAACTGTCAGTCGTCAGTGTGACTTTGACAGTTTGGGATAGAAATTATTATTAAAAATATTCTTCTGAAATAGTCTACCTACATAAAAAAGGACCTAGACAACGATCGGTAGAAACAAAAGACAAAATGACAGATTTTAGAAGGATTTTTACGGTGCGATGTCAAAAATGGAGAAACGAAATGTTATTTGGTGTAGAAACAGCTATGTCTATTCTTCCAATAAATAGAAAATAAAATATGGGTTCATATTAACCCTTCGGGCCATAAAATACACAGATGCTTAAGTAGGAACCTAAAGACTATAGCTTATCGTCGAAATGCATGTGGAGTGAAATTTGTTTATCGTTAAAGTACAAACATTAGGTTACCCAGTAAATTTTCTTGGGTTTGCGCATATGGTCCCGCGTTACTGCAGAGCCCCAGTAAAAATTCATAAATTTCCCAGGAATATTTCAAGAAATCTTTTTCTGTGTACTGATAAAAGCGTGATGTAGGTACCTAAAACAGCTCCTTAACGTACGTATTATTTAAAAATATTTTCACCTACTACGTAAACAAAGTCGCGGGTTAAAGTTAGCTTTAGCCCAAAGTTACTATTCCACGCGGACGAAGTCGCGGGCAGAAGCTAGTATAAAATAATTTGTAAATGAAACAAAATAAATAAACAGTTCTGTCCCCAACAATACGAAGCCATTACAAAATTAACCGGAGACTTTAACCAATATTATTCTTATGTCGCACTGCGAACCATTTGTGATGTCATTTGACATTGGATAATATATGTATTTTGCGGCAATAGTTTATTTTTTAATTCACTTGTAACTAGGGTGCTCGGTTTCTACGAGAAGTAATTTGCTAAGTAGTATTTTAATTAAATTTTTCACCCTCTGCCTAGAGTTTACCCTTATAAAATTTTGTTGGGGTAGGTAGCTTTAATGATTCCTCTATCTGGCATCTTTGAGGCAAAGGCGACGAAAGTCTGCATTCAGAGCCCCGGAGCCCTAAAGAACGCCATCAAAACATTATCCCATCTAGTGACTGAAAAATGACCCGCTGCAACATCATTAAAAAAAGCGGCCAAGTGCGAGTCGGACTCGGCCATGAAGGGTTCCGTAGCAGCAAGTCACATAATATACGGTTTACGATTCATGACGTATTAAAAAAAAAACTACTTACTAGATCTCGTTCAAACCAATTTTCGGTGGAAGTTTAATGTACATCATATATTTTTTTTAGTTTTATCATTCTCTTATTTTAGATATTAAAGGGGGGGGGGGGACACATTTCACCACTTTGGAAGTGCAAACTATTCAGTTTAGAAAAAAATGATATTAGAAACCTCAATATCATGTTTGAAGACCTATCCATAGATAACCCATAAGAATAGATTTGATGAAAAAAAAAAATGAGTTTCAGTTCTAAGTATGGGGAAACTCCAAAATTTATTGTTTTTTTTTTCTATTTTTGTGTGAAAATCCTAATGCAGTTCACAGAATACATCTAGTTACCAAGTTTCAACGTGGTTCAAGTTCAAAAGTGGCTGTGACATACGGACGGACAGCCTGACATGACGAATCCATACGGGTTCTGTTTTTTGCCATTTGGCTACGGAATCCTAAATAGGGTCTGGTCATTTAAACTGAAATCAAATCACACTTTTTAAGGCATACTGCACATCCCTGTACTCGAGCGCTCTATGGATCAGCTGTACTAAACGTGCCGCCAATGGATTGCGTATTCAATACAACAATGCTTTGAGGGCGCTGTTGCGACCGCCACGTTATTGTACTGCATCTTCAATGTTTGTTCGAGCCAGAGTTGATAGCTTCTCAGCTGTACTGCGGAAAAAGAATGCATCGTTTCGCACAAGATTGCGGGAAAATAGCAACAGCCTCCTGAAAATATAGCTGATGGGCCTGACAAAAGCCCCATAATGAGGAATCTTATAAAAACCACCCTGTCTGTAGTAGAAGTTAACTACTATCATAGCAAATAATTTAAATTGTTTACCAGCATCTAGAATTGTAAGTTAACTTTTTGTAATTGGATCCAGTTGTCTGTTAACTAAATAAACAATAATTACATTATTGTAACCATCTTTGTAGCACGTTAATAATAGCAATATTTCGTTTTGTACACACGGCTACATATCAAGCTATAGGTACATTTCAAGTATAAGGTGACCTCTCATTGTACGGAAATCCTATACAATGCGAGATCAGCTTAATATACCGGAAATGTATAGCTTTAAATGTGTACTTCATTACAACAATCTATGCTGTAGTTAACGTTTACGATCTGAAATGACATTATACTATTTAATTATGTTTCAGTTGATTATTCGATAGATGGTTTTACGTGCTCTCCGAAGAATGAGTGGGTCTAGAAGACAAGTGTCAATATTAATGGCAAACAATAATAGCTAATCTGATCCTAAGTAGAATAATCTGCGCTGGTGCTGTTCAATCACGAACCCTTTTTAACCGACTTCACAAAAAGGAGGAGGTTCTCAATTCATCTGTATGTTTTTTTTTTTTTTTTATGTGTGTAGCTCATAACTTTTTTCTGGGTGAACTGATTTGGATGATTCCTTTTTTGTTTGATAGCTGGTGCTTCACATGTGGTCCCATTTCAATTTAATCAAGGTCTGACCTGTAGTTTTTGAGTTATCCTAATGCATATTTTTTCCACTTCGTTTTATATTGATGATGTGTTGATAATTTCCTGTCACTGTTATTTACATACCAATTAGTGGAATACGAATTTGTGTGGGGTAGGTACCGCAACTAAAAAGTGAAAAATAAAAACTTTTTTATAAAAAAACAACCGACTTCCAAAAAAAACACTAAAAGACGTGAAAAATAACTTTTATTTCGGAAGTCGGTGCCTTTGGTTTTGTATTTTCGTTTTTGGCCACCGACTTCCGAAATAAAAGTTTTTTTTGAGTGAGCAGGAATATTGTTTTTTATTGACACATCTTTTTCCTTTGTATAAGGTTTTAATTTCCAGAAAGAAGGGTAAGGAAGTGTACACTTTTTTCACCGGCTTACAGCATTTTAATTACCATTTTTTGTAATAAGGCTCAGTGGTTAATTGTGCCTAGGTTCAAATACCGTACATAACATTTTTGGACGCGACTTTTGTTGGATTTTAGCTTTGTTGGGGGTTATTTGAAATTTAAGTTATTAGTAACCCACAAAACAATTTAGATTTTTTTGACATCCTCCAAAAGAATCAGCCTGCAGCTTTTTTTGTGGGCTGTGGTGGGTTTTCACAAACAAAAATGTAATGTGCGTCATAATCATTTGCCTGTGCTAGTCTCATCCAGCGGGGTAATTGTGTAACACACTAACAGCAGGAATGGGTTTTATTTTGACAGTTCAACAACATTCATTGCGTTATTTACGTTGTTGAGCAGACAAATTTTTGCAACATTATGAAGCAATGGATTAACTATATATATAAAAATGAATCCCTATTTCCCTTGGTCACGCCATCACGCGTGAACGGCTGGACCGATTTCATTTATATTTTTTTTGTGTTCGTTATTGTCAGGAGAAGGATCTTATGAAATCAAAAAATAAGGAAGTTGATCGGAACGTTACAAAATTTAGGAAAACTTAACGCCAATATTAATTTTACATAACTGTCAGTTGTTTGAAATAACTGTTAGCGATTGACAGAATGCGCGCTGCAAATATCGTTTAACACAGATAAAATAATAATACAAAAAAAAAAAAACTTATTGGCTTAAGTTCGATTCCAAGTTGAAAACCTCCAGACAATCGCGTATTCTTTGGTGTTTATTCACGAACTTGATTTTCCTTATAGTGTTTATTTTTTCTGCTGGCATCTCTCATGACAACCTCAAACTCATGTGTGTGTGAAGTTTCTTGCCCGGTCTTCTCCTTAGGTACCTACTACGCTTTGGAATGGGCAACTAGCTTCATCTTTATGACCGACCGACCCCTTGACAATTCAAAAGTGCCTTTAATTGGTTTATTTGAAATAAATGCTTAGAATTTGGGAGAGTCTAGTGTGGGCTTGGAATTATATGTATTTTGATTAAACGTCTGTTGCGTGTGGGATTCATTCTTATTGTTCGTACAAACGTACAACTCTTTTCGTACAAATGATATTTATTTTTATTGACTGCCTCGTTGGTCTAGTGGTAACGCTACTGCTGAGCATGAGGTCCTGGGTTCGATTCTCGGGTCGGATAAAGTGTTATTGGGTTTTCCATCTGAAATTTCTCAGTAGTAGCCCGGAGTTTGGATTTGTGCCCGATTGATGGCAATAGGCTCGCCCCCTATTACATGGGACTTAAACATAACTGGCGAAATGTGGGTGTATTATACATAGGTACACCACTGCCTGGCCCTTCGGGGAAATAAAGCGTGACGTTATGTTTTCAGTATTTTTCCAGTGCCTTCTTTGACGCTTTCTCTATTATGATTGTAACTGGCAAAATGTGGGTGTACTATAGGTACAACTCTGCCTAACCCTTCGGGGATTCAGTCGCGATGTTATGATATTTTATTTCTGTAAATTGGTTGTTCAAAACACATACGTCAAAAAAAAAAAAATGTAAATTATATGAGGTCGGTGTGTACTGACCGACTACTCTGAGAAGAAACACCGATAGGATAATTATACTTACTCATGGACGATCCCTACTCACGGACTAGAAAAAAAAGAAGGACACCGCGCCACGCGTATCGATAGTAAAGCACGTCACCGTTTGTACAAACATGCCTCACGCACACATTTACATCATAAGGTGCCATTTCGCGGCACTACGGCGTCATTGTAAGTACTGTTCACATCAAGTAATAAAATAAAAGAATGCCTTCTTGTGTTGTGAAATGATGTAAAAATAATTCTACGTCCCAGAAAAAGTGTCAAGGAATAACATAATTGTTACAAGTAAGACACTTATTTGCACACACACACACATATATCGGTACGGTGCTTCACTTTCGATATGCGTGGCGCGGAGTCTTTTTTTTTTCTTGTCCTTGTCCCTACTGATATTATTGCTGCGGAAGTGACAAACAAACAGTTAGGCCTTTCACGTTGGAACGGATTAACGGATCGACGTGACATTTTGTATAATTATGTAGAGATAGTATATGGGTCGGAGGGTGACTCAGGCTACTTTTAATCGACTTCAAAAAATGGCGAAGGTTCTCAATTCGGTTGCATTTTTTTTTTTGATGCCCTCAGCGTTCCCGTTTTCTGTAGGATAGACGACAATAAGTAAAGCCGTTGGTAAAAGCTAGTGCTAGTCCGGAATTATTTGTGAATGTTATTTATATGTATCCTTAGTGTGATAATAAATTACTTACATCTAGAAATAGTTCATGGACTCACATAAGTATGTTTATGTACCGAATTCGATATAAATAACAGTGACAAAAATTTTGTCATTCTGTTCACTTGCTAGCCACAAGGTGCGACGCGACTCTAGTAGAACAATTTTTAAGAAAACTTAATGGAAATTGTTTTTCAAGAGTCACGGCGCGCGGTCTGCAGGAGCCTTAAATATTATATTACGTTTCTAGCTATCCAGTACCAACTTAATGAAATATTATAACAATATGTAACAGCATGCATGCATCCATAATCCTAATCACCGCAATTACGTTCAAGAATAGAATTGAATACTTTTTATTATGTACACCATAAAAATTACAGATATAAATGTAGAAATTTTACATTGGTTGACACAATGGGCGATCTTATTGCTAAAAGCGATATTTCGCAGATAACCTTTGGATGGATTAAAGAGAGAAGGAGAGACAATATTGTAGTTAGTCAGTGGTATACCATTTACACATACAATAAATACATACATACATACATAAAACTTAGACTTATCTACATAATTAATATACTGACTACATATATCACCATTCATCCGACAATTTTAGAATGTGGCCATTTATAGTTTCAAATCCCAGGATCAACAGTCTGGTGTTGTACAGGCGCCAGTAGGTCAAGCTACACGAAACTGTCAAATTTGTCCAAACGATTTTAACCCTTAACGTGTTGACGGCTAAGTTCAAAATCGAATGAGAAAATCTGATAGTTTGTGGTAACTTGGTGTACTGGCGACTGGCCATGCAAACTCTAGTCGAGTGAAAATTGAAGCAGCAGGCAAAGGCAGTCTAATCGGCACATCACTATATTTCATTCCTTCTACTTAGTCTGTGGATTTAATAATATGACAGCTATTGGTTTTTATTCGTTGGTCTAGTGGTCGCAAGTGCTACTGCTGAGTATGAGGTCCTGGGTTCGATTCCCGGGTCGGGAAAAGTGTTATTAGGTTTTTCCATCTGAAATTTCTCGGTAGCAGCTCGGAGTCTGGATTTGTGCCCGGTTAATGGCAATATGCTCGCCCCCTATTACATGAGACTTAAAACATAACTGGCGAAATGTGGTACCTCTGCCTAACCCTTCGGGGAATACAGGCGTGATGTTATGTAATGTTATGTTATAATTAATATATACAATAATAAACACGAAACAAGGGCAAGGAAACTAAATGTAATGATGATGTTTAAGGAAAAAGGAAGTGTTTTCAGCTCAGGCGGGTAGCTACAATATATAGCTTTCTCTGCTAAGAGATGTGCACTGTGTGTGTTGGTTCGTTAACAAGGTAATCGGATACGGATACAGTAATTATGGTTCAGATGTATAAATTAATGGTAGCTACGTAGTGTAAGGCAATAGATGGCGCTCGAGAACCGTCATGAAGCTGACAACTGCGAAGATAGCAACGAGGGGGCGACGTGCCTAGCTGGCATATTGCACCGGGGGGGTTCGCTATCTTGTCTTGCGGACACGGACATCTACCTAACATTTTGTTGTATTACCTAAGTGTATTTGTAATTAAATATTTTATCAATCTTTTACCTTGTTTTTCTGAGCTCTTAGTAGTTATGGAACCAGAACCCTTACAGATTCTGCGTGTATAAGTACTTTTGCCCAGCAGGATCTGTGTGGTCGCTTGGTTTGCACATTTGAAAGATTATGATTTTTTAGTCTAAGTTTTAGTTAGTTAGTCAGTGTGTGACATACATTCCAAATTGTAACACGTCTCAATATGGAGTTAAATAATTAATTCATTACTTTTATTTTTTTAAAGTCCTTTTAGGCGCTCGCAATCCTGACTACGTTGCACTATTCGTATGAATGTAGGTCTTTCTTGCTGAGCGATCAAATGCGATACTTATACATCATCGCTTTTCCGCGAGCTTCTCTTCTTAGTCCTCATCGCCTCGTCTCTTTAAAAGAGACTGTGCCCTCTGAGTTTGTTTCGGCCTTTCTACTCAGAGTATTCAGATAGGAAACGCCGACCTCATCTAGTTTAAAAAATATGATTGACGTGTAAAAGTGTTTGTACAGACCTACTTACAGAAATAAAATTGTTTGTCAATTATCAATTAACATTTATCAATTATCATTTATCATTTATCAATTAACATTTATCAATTATCATTTATCAATGATCAATTATCATTTATTAATTATCATTTATCAATTATCATTTATCATCATAAACATCTGCCTAGCCTTTTCCCAATTTTATTTAGGTCGGCTTGCTGTCTAACCGGATGCTGATGAATACCAATATTTTGCATGGATCTGATCTCCACAACACGATAACTAGGTAACACTTGGTAGACTAGTTGTCAGACTTTCTAGCTACCGACTATCAGTAACGACTGTAAAAATGCGATAGGTACGTAGTAACTTTGTAAATAAAATATTTCGATAAGGTTTCTAGGCTGATTATCAGATACCTATACGCGGATATTTTCAGTAATCCCCTCGGCCCATCCCTACTTGTAAATGTACATAACTGTTATAGCTTATAGTGGAAAAACTTCGTTACTTTACATTTTTAATCTGAAAGACTTTCTTCTTAGAAAAGTATAAAATAACTCGCTAGGTAGGTACTGGCTTTAAAAAATCGCTTAAGAGGAACTTCTGATTATTAGATTTATTATTAGTTTGTTACTTCAAGCTTCTTGTTCAAAGTTCTATGTATACTGTGTCAATATAAAGATTTGTTCATCCTAGCGTCTTACTGGTAGAACTCTGCTTTAGAGCAGCTGTTTTATTTCATTCTTAGCAAATATGTTGTAGGTACTGTTAGCGCAGTTAGAGCAGTGGTGGCCTAGTGGTAATGCGACTTACGAGTTGTAGGTCGTAGTGTCGAATTCGAACCCGGACAGACACTTTACTTTGTATAATTTTTTTCAGCACCACTGCTTTCAAAACGGTGAAGGAAAACATCATGACTTACACTCGTGACCTGCTTTCGCCAGTCACGACAAGTGTCGACATGCAGACCAAGATTCTATGATATATAATATTGGAGCTAAACGGAGTTGTCGAAGATTACAGATATCATAGCCTACTATGATACCCTCCCGGAGCCTCTAGGCTCCGTACTATGATAGCCTGACACTTGGTGGGGTTAACCACCACCCCAAATCGATCAGACCAGTTTTAACGATATCTAAATTCCGGTTTAGCTCCTCAATTGCATAGGCAGTAAAGATGCAAATCGTTAGCATAAAGATATTAAATTTTGAAACTAATTCTAAATTCGTTTGAGTAATCGAATGCAACCAGAGTCATTTATCTACCAGCCTACATGAAGTATGGTTCCCTTTTGTAGACAACCATAACAGTAAACAGTTTTAACCGATCATTTTCCCAAACTTAGTTATTGAAATCTTTCAGTTTAACCAAGTGTTGCTAAATATAGATACCAACGTGATATAGGGCGAATTTTTACTGGCCTTTAAAACCAAAGTTCCGAGGGAACTTCTTAAACCATAATGAATGATATTGCAAGCCCAAAAAAGTGTCTGTTATTAATTAAACTAAAGTCGCCTACAAAGAGTAATTATTAGAATGACACCGACACAGAATAAAAAATACCCGGAAAAACTTCGTACTTTTTTGTCAAAAATAAAACGATTTGTCACCAAATAATAATAAAGAAAATTTTCTCCCCACAATGTTGAAGGAGCCATTATTAGAAGACTCCTTACGGAAGGATTAAGCCGCCTTCAATATTAAATATTTCAACAGAAATTCTTAACGTTACAGTGGTTATTAACATGGCGCATAAATATCGGAAAATAATTATGATAAATATTTTATGCACCACAAATATTATGGCTGTAAACAAATAGGTGACGCGCGTTGTTGTGGTCGGAATTTCCGAGTTTTAGGCTTGTGACACATTAAGTAGATCACTAGCGTACAGTCTACGAGCGTAAATACTTCAAAGTTACGCAAAACTCAAAAGTGTTTTTCTTGTGAAATAACTAGTTTGCAACTTCGAGAATAGGCCTATTTCATATCAGTATGGTTGCGATAACACTAGGCTCGTAACACGCTCGTAAAATATCTATCAATACTTAATTTAGGAGAAAACCGCTTTTAAATCTTCCGTACACACATTCATACATAAACTCACGCCTACTTCCCATGGGGGTATGCAGACACTATAGAACCTGCTTCGATCTAAGTTCGTTCTTTTTTTAAATTAAACGACAGATACATAAATTATATGAGTTTTCATATATTAATATTTGCCGGCCGCTAAACACGACAGATATAGATTTTCATATTAACATTGCCGGCCGCTGCACGCAAGTATTTGACCAGTATAGCATTTTTAATTTATCTCGAAGAAAGTTGTCAAAAAAATGCTGGAATTTCCAAGCGTGTTTGAGAAAAAATAACTAACATAACATTAATACCGCTGTAATCCCCGAGTGTAAGGCAGAGGTATACCTTAGAACATCCATATTTCGCAAGTTATGTTTAAGTCCCATGTAATAGAGGGTGAGCCTATTGCCGTCAACCGGGCACGAATCTAGAGTCCGGGCTGCTACTAATAAATTCATGATAGAAAAACCCAATAACACTTTGCCCGACCTGGGACCTCACGCTCGCCAGTCAGTGGCGCTTGCGACCACTTGACCAACGAGGCACTCATACATTTTAATTGTGTAATCAAAAATATATTTATCACTCTAATTAATGGATGCTTTGAAACAAAAGCCAATTGCTGCAATACTTTTAGCCACATGGATATGAAGACACTGGCTCCTGCAATAGTTGATTGTTATACAAGGGGCTAAAATAACCCATTATACACGAGGTAGTTTTACTCCCGAGCTCTAGCGAGGGAGTAAATAGTAACCGAGTTATAATGGGTTTTAGCGCCGTGTACTCTACATTTTTTCACTATCATTGCGCGAAAATAAAATAATCCAATACAATACTAAATAGTTTATTTTATTAAAAATAAAATGGTCTTCTTTTTTAAGAAACAGTAATGAGTCATGATTTCGAGGGTGACACTGAAAGTTCTTAGAAAATCAAAAACTGAACAAACTAGCAAGTTATTAGTTTTATTACGTATATCTTTTCAAAAGAGTGTCCAATTACATCAATACATCAGTGCATCCGATGGAACCACTGAGAAAAGCACTTTGCCCACTCGTCTTTAGGGGTCTTTCGACGGCATTTTGTAACGCAGCCACTGCTTCCTCGGCGTCCATAAAACGCTTTCCTCGAAGTTTTTCTTTTATTTTCAGAAATAAATAAAAATCGTAAGGTGCAAGGTCGGGGCTATAGGGCGGGTGACCCAGTAATTCCACGTCTGAAGTCGTCAAGTAGTTGATTGTTTGCTTGGCGGTGTGCGACGAGGCGTTGTCGTGGTGAAGGAGGATCCTACTGCGAAGTCGTTTCTCCCGAACTTTTTCCAAGACAAGTGGCAAACAATTGTTAGTGTACTACTCCGCAGTAACTGTTTTTCGATCCTCTAAAACAATTGTTGTGTAATGACCTGTCCTTCCGAAGAACGACGCCACCATCTTTTTTCCCACGCTTCGACCTCTCGTCACTTTAGTTGGCAACTGCTCGGAAGGAAACACAACAACAACAACAACAATAAACAACAACAACACCACAACACTGATGTTATCTTTAGTCGGCGCCGTAGAAGGCCGTCCCTCACGCAGATCATCGGTGAGATTAGTGCGACCACGTCTATACTCAATAAACCAGTTGTAAACAGTGGCACGAGATGGGGAAAAGCCAATCGAAATCTATCATAACTTTCTTGTTGACTTAAATGACATCGAAAGTCATAAAAAATCATTGTACGAAAATTTTCTCGCGTTAAATTCATGCTGACGTGACAAAGACAATTTTCAATTTGCCGCCAAATCGTAAACAAATGACAAATGAATACAATACATACTTACACAATAATACTGGTAAAAACTTCCATTTTCAAAATTTGAACTTATATTTTTATTATATCTTTTACAAGTGGCCAGTGCTAAAAACTTTCAGTGTCGCCCTCGTATTCAGCTTGTAAATAAGGACTTTTTAGTTTTTGTAGACTCGTTGGTAATAGAAAAAATTAAAAAAAAAATCTTTTTCCCCTAGAGGAAAATATACCATTTTATTCCCGCTCTGGTACGCTACAATGACGGACTTTTTGAGCAAGAGGAGTTCAAAAATATTTCCACAGACTTTTCACAGTATTTTAAACCCGAACACACTACAGATACATTCATACTTAGGTAATAACTATATATTTTACTACAGAAGGCGTATCAATACTCCAAAACCATTTTTCAATATAAAAAGATGTTTGATTCAAAACTGTATCGGCCTTCGAGTTAAAAATAAAGTATTAGCACCAAAGTACTCGTATATCATTCACGCTCTTCAGCTGAGTTTTTAGAATGAGTGTAATCCCGTTTATATGCTTTATACCCACACTTTCAATATGCAAGAATCGTAATTCTTTGCCATGTGGGTTGCATTGGTATTATGTATATAAGATACATACATACATAAACTCACGCCTTCTTCCCATGGGAGTAGCCAGCAACTATAGAACGCCACCTGCTACGATCCTTACATACTCCTTTTGCTTCGTTTACGTTCATAATACACGCACGCTCGTTGCGAGACTACACACCTGACCTTTCTGAAGAACATCACCAATATTACCACCACCACATAAGAATATCACCAATAATAATAAAAATAATTACGAAACTGACATTAATAATACATTGAAAAATATAATAAATTGGCTTAATAGAAATAATTTAACTATAAATATTCAAAAAACAAAAGTTATGCATTTTCATCACCATCTAGGTGCTGAAAATTATAATGTTGAATTTAATGGACAAAAAGTAGACTCGACAAATATTACAAAATTCCTTGGTATTATAATTGATAACAAACTGACCTGGAAACCGCATTCAGAGGATGTATGTAAGAGGTTAAGCAAGTCAGCTTACGTACTTTATAACCTGGCAAAAAAAGTAAGCATCCCCACCGTGCTGGAAGCTTATCATGGTCTAGTCGCGTCAGTTTTGAGATTCGGGGTTATATTCTGGGGTAACTGTACTGAGAGGGAGAAGATATTCCAAGCCCAAAAACGTTGTTTAAGATCAATGACTAGTCTTAAAAATACCGACAGTTGGGAACCTGTGTTCAAGTCTCTAAAATTACTCACCTTTCCGTCTTTGTATAAATACTTGAAGTTGCAATATTTGTTAGAACAAACATACATCTTTTTACCCTAATGGACGATATTAGAACACGTCCGGGATCTGTTAGATCGCAATACAAAAATCTAATGTTTACAGGTAGGCACAAAACAGCATTATTAAGAAAAAGCTTACTATCAATGGGGCCCGTCATCTATAATAAAATACCTCATGCCTACAAAGAAGAATCATTTAGTATATTTAAAAAGAGGCTAACATCCTTGCTAATAGACAAATGTTACTATTCCATACAAGATTTTTTGAATGACAAGAGTTTATAATGTTATATTAATTTATTATTTTTGTTTCAAATTTCATTATACATACACCTTGTTTATTATTATTACCTATTATTATTTTGTTAATGTAAGTAAAATAACCAATTTCATCAATCATTTGGAAAATATAGAATTAAGATTTTTGTTTTTGATGTTTAGTTTATTTAGAAAGGCTGCAGTAGCTCTTTATAGCAGTTTGGTTAATTGAGTAGATATAAATATATTTTTTACTTTTGCATGCCGTAAGGTAGATTGTATTGGAACTGCTATTACAATGTTTACACCTTATTTTGTACCCACATTCATTGCAAATAAATTATTTCTATTTCTAATAAGATCACTATATGTCCACCAAGGGCGTCCATTATTTTATCTTTTTTCTGGGTGGGCAATCATAAAATGACCTCTCCCGCTCTGGGCGGAGCGGAAGGGCGTGTCAGACTCTTACTGACTAAAACCCACCCGTGTTCCTTCAGTTGCCTGTGCGCCACGGCCACGGTAACTCTTTCGAACAATCCGCGACCCTGGCAGGCATCGGCCCTATCGGACCCTGTCAATTATGCTGACATCTCTTTGAGGCGCGCGTGGAACACAACGGGCCATCGACCCGGCCCTAGTTCTTACCGGAAGGCGAGCTGCCCATTGCTCGCCGTCCGCAGGCCCGCGCCTACGGTGGCTGGGAGTCGGCTATCGACTCCCGACGCCCAGGGTGTCTCCTCGTGCGGCGACTAGGGGAGTGAGGGCGCAATGATTACCTCTCCCTCACGCGCTCCGTCTCCTCCTTTGCGAGCATTACTGCTTCGCAGAAGGAGGTGACTGCTTCCCATTCCCTCTCACTCCATACCATGGCCTGAACCAGGGCCGGACGCAAGAGATCGCCGCCGCCAATCGCCGCCACGAGGACACGGCGGTGCTTCGTCCAAGCCGGGCAGACCTCCACCGTATGCTCCACCGTGTCCTCCGGTCGATCCACACAAAGCCAACACCCGGGCGTTTCCTCCCGCCTTATCCGAAACAGGAACCTCCCGAAACAGCCATGTCCGGTGAGGACCTGCGTGAGGCGGAAGGTGAGGACGCCGTGGCGCCTCTCAAGCCACTCCTCAAAGAGGGGACTTACCGCCGCAATTGTGGCGTGCCCAGCGCTGGGTTGCGACAGTCGCACTCTCCATGCCTCCATGAGATCCCGCCGGAGCTCTGTCCACTGTGCCGCGATTTCTCGCGGCAGCGGAGTAACGCCCCGGCATTTCGCCTCCTCGCGCCACTCCCAAATGTGCGCGAAGACTTTTGCCTCCAGATACCAAAGGGCGTCCCCTGCCGGCATTTCCAATCACATCTGCCTTGTAACCTTGTGTTGGTCGCCTTTCATTCATCTTCTCAACATGACCAAACCATCTTAGCATACTCTTTTAAATTTTTGTCACACATCTTTTTAACCGCACCGTTGCCTTAACACAACATTCATTCCATCATTCATATATGTATGAAATTAATAGTAATTTGTAATAGTAATTAACTTAAGTGGCAGTAGGCAGAGCACATTGCTCGAAGTATAGATGGCCGATGGGCCGAAAGCTTCTGGAGTGGCGACCGCGTACCGGAAGACGTAGCGTTGGAAGGCGTCCCACAAGGTGGACCGATGACCTGCTGAAGGCCGCAGGAATCCGCTGGACGCGAGAAGCGCAGAACCAGTCGAAGTGGCGGTGCTTGGGGGAGGCCTATGTCCACCAATGGACGTCAAACGGCTGAAATGATGATAATGATACAAGATATTTATTATCATATAAGGCGTATTAATAAGACCCAAATATGTTGTTTCTGAAATTAAAGTTTATCTAACATCTAATTTTGACTAAATTAAATGTAAACTAAAATATGCACTAGGTATTTATATACTAAATAATACCTGAAATTAAAGAAACGACATTTAAAGTATTTTATTCCACCTATGTCGATTCTCTTTATAATAAAAGTTATTTAATGAAATATTAAAGAAGTGAATTTTTTTTCATGTCATCTTGACATCTGTATCTTTTTCTAGTTGACAACCGTATTAACTGTCATAAAGAAACTCTTTAGTGTTAATGTGCAAAAATAATTAATAACTACGCGGAACGCGATTAAATAAGAAATACATTGTCTTTACATGTACGAGTATATCCTACTTTATAATTATAATAATCCTAATTCTAACTTAATATTATTAATGCCAAAAGTGAGTTTGGATGTTTGTTTGTAACGCTTTGAAGGTAGAACGGCTGAAAGGAAATGCATAAAATTTGACCCATGACCTGGAAAAGGACATAGGATTCTTTTTATCCTAGATCGCAGACGAAGTCGCGGGCAACAGCTAGTGAGATTATAAATGTGAAAGAAGTTTTTATGTTTGGCAGTTTGTTACTCAATTACGCAAAACCGGCTGAACGCATTTGGATGTCCAAATTTCATCTTGATCCGTTCAGCCGTTTTTGCATGAAAGCGTAATAAACAAACAAACATACAAACTTGAAAAAATTAATTGCTACAAGAAACGAGTCTGATGCGGAAAATATAGTTTTTTGTCAATTTGTCTGTTTGTCTGGATGTATGTTTCGGATTGGCACAAAAACCTTTTCACGGATTTGTATGGAATTTTGAATACAGATAGTTTATAACCCTGGCTTAATCCAGGGTTATAAACTATCTGCATTCAAAATTTCATAGGATACATAGAATATATACATAGGATACTTTTTATACCGGTAGTACGTTCCTGTGGGATCATTTCCGACATCTACGCGGGCGAAGACGCTCTCAACAGCTAGTATCGGTTTAAGTTTGAAAGATAGTCAACGTTCATTATAATGACTCCTTAACCACCCACTATTAAAAAAGAAACTAAGATAATTTGCTTCTACGACATATTATAAAAAAATGCAAACATAAACTTAAAAATAAGAGTAGGTATTTCTATAAAGATAAAATTAAATGATTTTATTGATGTTTCTGAATAGGGTAACTGACTACTATCAAAAATATATGAGAATTAATACTTATTCTAAAGATGTTTCAAAAAAACACGTTTCGTGAAACAAAAAAAAAACCGACTTCCAAAAAAAACACAAAAAAACGTGAAAAATAACTTTAATTTCGGAAGTCGGTGTTTTTGGTTTTGTATTTTCGTTTTTAGCCACCGACTTCCGAAATTAAAGTTATTTTTCACGTTTTTTTGTGTTTTTTTTGGAAGTAGGTTGTTTTTTTGTAAAAATGTTTTTTTATTTTTAAATTTTTAGTTGCAGTACCTACCCCTACACAAATTCGTATACCACTACTTGATATGTAAATAACAGTGACAGGAAATTATTAAAACATCATCAATATAAACTAAGTAGGAAAAATATGCAGTAGGTATTAGGTCTTTACCTATGAAATTGCCGTTCTGCAGTACTGGCCATTTCAAATCAAAATAATTTTTGTTTGGCTAAGAATTCTAATTTCAAATTAATTTTATTTTAAAAACATGGATTTTTTTTTCTAAAAGTAGTCATTTCTTTATTGATTAGTGTTACATTTTCATCGCATTTCAATCTTTTTCGTCATCATGGATACGTTAAAAATTCGAGTAATTATGGAATATGAGTACCGTCGTGGCAGCAACGCGGCACAAGCGGCACGCAACATCAACGACGTTTACGGAGCTAACACTACAAACCAACGCACCACCTGTTATTGGTTTGCTCGCTTCCGTTCTGGAAATTTCGACCTGAAAAATGAACCTCGCGGTCGTCCGAAGACTTTGGTCGACAATGACGAATTAAAGGCGATTGTGGAAGCTGATGATACACAATCTACGGCTGAATTAGCAGCAGCTTTCGACGTTAGCGTCAAAACAATATTGGTCCATTTGCGTCAAATTGGCAAGGTAAAAAAGCTTGACAAATGGGTGCCCCACGAACTCAATGATCGCCAGCGCGAAGTACGCGTCGAGACGTGCCTTGCACTGCTCAACAGACACACAAATGAAGGAATTTTGAACCGCATTGTTACCTGCGATGAAAAATGGATTCTGTTTGATAACCGTAAGCGCTCAGCAAGTTGGTTGGATCCTGGTTCAGCACCTAAACAATGCCCTAAACGAAAACTTACCCCCTAGAAAAGTTATGGTCACTGTTTGGTGGTCTAGCGCCGGTGTGATTCATCACAGCTTCTTACCAAACGGGGTGAGCATTACTGCAGATGTGTACTGTGAAGAACTGAACACAATGATGGAGAAGCTGGCGCATCTTCAACCAGCATTGGTCAATCGCTCGTCTCCGCTGCTCCTGCACGACAACGCGCGACCTCATACTGCACAGCAGACGGTCTCCAAGTTGCAAGAACTGGGGTTGGAAGCTCTCCGTCATCCGCCCTACTCACCAGACCTTGCGCCTACAGACTACTACTTTTTCCAGAATTTGGATAACTTCTTGGCGGGAAAAAAATTTAATACCCGAGAGGCAGTACAAAATGCCTTTGAAGAATTTGTTGCCTCCCGTCCAGCTGATTTCTTTAAGAAGGGCATCAATAAACTGCCACTGCGATGGCAAAGATGCATTGATTGCATGGGTGATTACTTCGATTAATACAAATAAAAAATTCATGAAAAAAATTCGTTTAAATTTTTTCATACAAAACGGCAATTTCATAGGTAAAGACCTATTATTAAGGATAACTCAAAAACTACTGGTCAGAACTTGATCAAATTTAAATGGGACCACATGTGAAACACCAGCTATCAAATAAAAAAATGCAAATCGATTTACCCATAAAAAAGTTCTGAGCTAACACAAATAAATAAATAAAAACATACAGACGAATTAAGAACCTCCTCCTTTTTTGAAATCGCTTAAAATACAATAAAATCGGTGGAAAAAATCAGAAGTTACACGCTTTTAAAGTTATTCTTCTAGCCTTTTCACACAAAACAATCATTGGACTGAGTGGCGTTAAGTTACTATGGCGTTTCTTTCTTGTGACCTCAGATGCTAGTAGTGCCATCTTTGTTTAGCATAGACTTTAAAACGCTTACAACTTCATAGTTTTTTGACATGATAATGTCTTATAAATCGATGAACGAAGCTGCAGGCATGAAAAAGCATGACTCATTGTCACGTTCCGCGATGACGTTATCATGTAAAATTATCGTCCGTAAACCGACTTTACAGACAACCATATTTTTTTTTCCGTGAAATCTTGTAATTGAAATCCAGTCAAATACCCTATTATTAACTGTCTGGTGGTCTGTAATGAGCAAATACATACAACAATGATAGTAAAGAAAGAAAAGAAGAGAAGATAATAAATGTATATACATATATATTACTCGTATATTACGTTTACGTTTATTACGTTTTTTTTTATAGAAAAATAAATACAAAAATAAAGTATATTTACAAATAAAACTTTAAACAATATTGTGCGCCTCACGACTGTACCAAATAGACGATCATAATAGGACATCATTCTGTCTCAGCAATTGTCAAACAATACAGAATAAAAAGTAGACAGATGGATAGAATATTCTTTCACTAACAGGAAAAACGAAACAGGAAAAGTAAACAAATACTACTCGTATGCAGCAGTACAGTCAGTGTTGTTATCGCTTAAAGCGATTTCTTTTTTTTTTTCAAAGCAGCGTCTGTTCTTGGTTTTAATAGAAAAAAAACAATCTAACGTATACAACATGCCGCGGAATTAATGCACACCACCACCCAATCAAAATATTATAATTATAATATATACATATTTTTTTTGACTATTATTTATAAAACATTGTTTATTTATTAAATTACTTAAAATGATTGTGGGAGAAAATTGTGGTCACATTACAAATCTATGCACGCACACAATCGCACACGTAAGGGTCTAGCATGTCACGGATTCTTCGAAAGAGTTACCGTGCCTCTGGCGAACAGACAACTGAAGGAACACGGGTGGGTTTTAGTCAGTAATAGTCTGACACGCCCTCCCGCTCCGCCTAGAGCGGGCGAAGTCAATTTTGATGACGTCCTACACAAAAAAAAAAAAATGTTGCGCTAAAGGCACTTTGTCCATTTTGGTTCGTTTTGATTGTACAGCGGAAGTGTGACTGTAATTTAGGTAATTTTAATTATATTTGGGATAAAAAATGTCAGAAATCGAATCAGTAAACAATTCTGAATATACTTCTGTGCAATAATTCGGTTACACATAGTAAAAATTAAATGATTTGCGTTGGTAAGCGCATAACTTGAGAAGGGCAGGACCGATTTGGCATTTTTTTTATGTTCGTAATAGACGGAGTTAGGAAAGAAAAAGTTTCTCGGAATATTTTCCAAATTCAGGAAAAACTAAACTAATTTTTCCTATGGGATTTTTGTATAATCTCAAGACCATAACTCATGATTCAAACGATAGTTATTCGTATTTGTTTTGTTTATGGTATTGAAATTTTGACTGAAAAACGTATGTCGAGTCAGCTAGTAAATTATAATAACAGTAATTTACTAAAAGCCCTTAGCAAGTAACTCAGATGTTATCAGTTACGCGTGGTCAATTTGAAGAAATCTTGATAATCACTAATCACCGGTCATTGTAAAGGAAGTAATGAATATGAAGTTATTTTATAGTCACGCGAGGAAATAGTCTTGGTTGGAGGAATTTGCGATTAAAAATCTAATTCTACAATCATATTTTTTAAGTAATCGCTAGCGATTTTATTGGTAATCATTTGTACATGTAAAGTCAGGGTAATTAATTGTTAAGCAAATTGACTACTTGTAAGTCGTGAGTTCGAACCCAGGCAGGCGGTTTACTATGTATGAATAATTTCATCACCACTGCTCTCAAAACGGTGAAGGAAAACATCGTGAGGAAATCGGCATGTCCTAGAACCGAATATTTTAAGACATCTCCGCAGTGGGCCCGCGTGGCAGATTACAGGCCATTCCCTATCGAAGAGAGGGGGCCTGTGTCCCAGCAGTGGGAAATTGACTTCCGACTTCATTTGACCGTAAATTCAAATCACAACTGACATTCCTTAACAGTTGTGTGAAATGGATATAACGCGGCCAATTGGTGTAGTGTGTCAATTAGATTAACAATTTATTTCCCTGAATATGATTAGGTCAACCTAAACACCGGTTTAGAAGTGTATCGACTGTGGCCCTTAAAATTAAGACTATATATTTGTTTCCATGTCTGAAATTCTGCAAAATGTTCTTTTATAATTCTACAACATCACGAATATATTCATTTGAAATCCTTGAAGGTGCCAAGAACAGCCACTACATATTAAAGTCCTTTTTTTTCTTCACAACCCAGCTATTATCAACAAATTGAAACGCCAAAAAGATTACTCATTTTCACCAAAACTCCCGACATACGAGAAACCGCGCGGCTCAAACCCAATCGCACCGTATGTAGCGAGCCTAAGCGTGCGCACTTCGCGTGTAGGTAGGTAGGTACAGTCCGCCGTAGCAGCAGTGCCGCGTAGACCCTTGCTACGGACGCTACGTCTTATCGGCTACGAATCGCCCGTTCGCGTACCAATTTTAAATATTTATTATACTGTGTAAATATCTACGTGTAGTGTCTATATTACAATATAATTTGAATTATATTTATTTTAGACAAATTAGTGTTGTGTTTTAGGTGACTATTGTTTAGTTTTTTTATTTTTATTTGTGTGGCTTCACAAAGTTGCTGATCAGGTTCGTATCTAGTTTTAAATTGGATTAATTATTTACTTTGCTTTCGAGGTTTTCTGAAAGTTACTTCGTGGCTAAGTTTACTAAATTTGAGGGTTGGGGTGTTTCATACTTGATTTTTAAGTGTTGGATTAATCTTTATTTTGCGAGATTCGAGATTTTTATTTATTATTTAATATTTAAAATTCTTGGTGATAAGATAGCGGCTGTAACTGCTTTCTTACTTTTGAAACAATTGTTTTAAAAACCACACAACGTTTTAATTATTACTAATAATTCATTTAAGAAGTTTTTTTATACGAAATGTTTTCGTATCGGTTTAAACATAGACAAAGTTGGCAGTGTTTGTGTATTTTTATTAGTTATGTTTTTGATTGCTTATTTCTGTGTTTTTAGTAAAATTATACTTTCAGTCATCAGATTAGTCTGTAGAGAATGTCCACATGATGCTGCATTTTTATTCTTAAAGAAACACTTTTTTTAGATTATAATATTTTTTATTACGATCAAAAACCGAGGACCTTCTCTTGTACCAGTTATGCCATAAATCCTTTCTGGAACGTTCTCTGTCTTGTTAATAATGAAAAAAGGATATTTACGTAGAAACTCGTTCTACAATGCAAGCATACCTTTACGTGCCTGAAAAATTGTTGCAGTGAAAATAAAACCTAGATTTTGCACGTCTTAAGTACAAGAAAGAACATTGAATATTGCTCTTTGCAACGTTTTTATATTGCTGTCAGGAATAAACAAATGAACAATTTTTACGTCTGAATTCATTTTATATTGTACATTTTTGAAATTCTAACATTTTAGACCTATTTTAGCGCCTCAGCAGCTCTAGCGTCGCTCGGCCTAGGCCTAATAGTTATATTTAATAATGTTAGGAGGTTTACGGTCTCATGATAATAAGCTGCTTAACAAGGGCTTCCACTAATACTTCTGGGGCTGATTTTTCAATCGTCAGATAATTTTATCTACGGTTCAATACGGCGGTTTGACCGCTTATGTATGCTTAGGCATATGTCAGACCACCATATTTATTCTTAAAATAAAAGGCATTTGTACTAGTTAGTTGAAAACTTGGCTTTTAATTGGCAAAATCCGTCAGGCCTTGTCGAGTATCTACAAAATGAGTGAAGGTCTTCCTTTGGTAAAAGACACTTGGAGAGATAAAAATTAAAACTAAATAACAAACACCCAAATACTTTTGTAATGTGTTGGTATTGACACGAAATATTATAAAAATTGTCAGTAGATTTAATTGAATAAATTTAATTGATAGATTTAATTGAAACCTGAAATTCTGACAAGCAGTCTTGCGAAGGGGTATCGTATTACCCAGAACCTTGGGTGTGGAGGTCAGATAGGCAGTCGCTCCATGTCAAATATTGGTATTCAGATGCATCTGGTAAGCCTGGAAGCTGACCCTAACATACTTTGGAAAAGGCTAGGCAGATATAATAGGCTTTATCGGTGTAAGATAGCGACTTCCCACTCGACAGTTATAAAGAAGGCTGAAGGAAGTCAGTCCATTTAGCGCTGTGATATTTTTATAATTTAAACATTTCTATTTTTTTTTTTGCCTTCATCAATATTTAATTTGTCTAAAGTTTGAAAATTGACCACTACAATGTTATTTATTCGTTCGCCGTTCGTTGTTTTTTTTTTAATGTTGTTTATTGTTGTTTGTTATTCAGCGTGAGAGCCTGGTGAAACGTCACACAGGGTGTCCTAGTATGGACGCCAGTCTCTCATATAGGATCATATTATATGCAAACTTATCGAAACGCGTTTCTCTATGTTTATTTATAAATATGTGAACCTTTGCGAAGACAGAAAATACATTTTTTTTTTTTTTTTTTAATAGTTCTTTCCACCTTATAAAAAAGAGAAGCTTTTCGTCTCCGTCTGTGGGACCTTTTAGTTCTTTTAGACTACAGAATGGATGTTGATGCGGTTTTACCATCATTTAGAACATTTATTCCGGAAAGTTCATTTGTATGATAAATTTATATTATAGTTAGATGTGGCAAAGAATACTCGAAGTTTTGATGTCTCCTGTGTGAAGTAGGGGCGGGACAGTAGTTTGATATAATAATTATGTACTGTATATACCCTTGAATATGCAAATTTAGTTTTAACGGCTGGGTTGTAATTCAGTTATCAAAATATTAAACGTTGATAACAATTTATTTAATCGAATCCCATCAAGGATAACTAAATTGAAAATTAATAGATCAAATAAGTATTAAAAATGCATAATATTTGAATAAATGATAACATGATATCATAAGGCTATAGGTTTCTTTTTATCAATTAGCTCGCCCCCTTTTATATGAAACTTAAACATAACATGCGAAATGTGAGTGCTATAGGCACACCTCTGCCTAGCCCTTCAGAAATTACAGGCGTGATGATATGTTATGTTATGATATCATAAACAACATGTTTTTGTATCAATCAATCAATCAAAATATTGTATTTCACATAAACCAACATGGGCACTTATGAAACGTCAGAAGCTAGGTGCACGGTACCAATTGGTTGTTTCCTATGGAGAAGAGCCGGTAAGAAACTCCACGGTTACTCTTTTAAAAATAAGGGGCTTTTACAATATTTCAAATTCCAATTTTGATAGATATGGGAGGACAGTGTAGGCCTGTCAACAAGTAACAGGTATTCAACAAAATATAAAAAGGTCTACAAATCTACAGTCTACAAGTTAGGCCTACAACGTTCTAACATTCACAAAATATAGAAGAATCTACCTAAGATTAAAATAAAAGCCTATTTAAACCAAATGACATATATCATCATGTATCATTACAATAACGTGTTATTGTAATTACAAATTATTGCGGCTATTGTGGTTGACTCATGTCAACCACGATAGTTGTTGCCGCAATCATTTTGTTCCATATTTTTTTAATACCTTATTTTGTTTATTATTAATTTCCTGTACGAGTTCAGATTAAATACAATTTCCTGTTTTCCTAGTAGGTATACAGATGAAAAGCGTTGTCACAAATAAATATACGTACAATTTTATCCGTCTTTTCTTCCCTAGATTTCCCGAAATTCTCTTTTCGCTCGTAACACTTTCTACTTTCAGTTTTTTTCTAACAAATCTCACAAGAATCTTTCTAACGTCCACCGATTTACCGCTGTCGAGAATTCCCGAGAATTTTCCTGCATTGTTCATGTTATCAATTCAATTTGTTCCTTTTCTTGGACGATTTCTTGTATCTAGTTACAAATGAAGCGTTGCCGTTTTATCAAAGAAATCATCCTTATATTATGAGAATGGTATTTGTGTATTACCGGGTACAATATTTTGCTTTGAGGGAGCTTCAGTCAAAAATGGTTCCACCATCCCTGTATCCACTTCTAAATAAAAATAAGAAAATATTGGGACTCGCACACGATAAGCTGCAATAATGGCTTCGGCCTTGCTATTCAAGGGTCTTCATATGCTTTTCTATAATCCATTATTAATGTATCTTTATTTATACCGTATTAGGTACTACCAACCAATTTAGTTCCAAATAATACGTAATACTTACATATACGTGGTAGGTCTTAGAACTAAAGTATTATACATAGATACATACCGATGCCCGGAAGGTATACCTTTTTTATCCGCATACAAAAAAAGGTTCTGTGTTCGGTCCGTTTACCGCCGAATCGACCGCGACTAAAAAAAAAAAACTACTTCAAAACCATACAACCCTACTGTGTATATACATCCTACTATAATATTATAAATGTGAAAGTTTATATGTTTGGATGTTTGTTACTCTCAATCACGCAAAAAGGGCTGAATAGATTTAGATGAATTTTGGCACACAGATAGCTTAAAACCTGGATCAACACATGGGATTTTTATCCCGGTAATATATTCCCGTGGGATATTTTGCTACACACATGCGGGCGATGCCGCGGGCAAAAGCTAGCACAATTATAAACGATCAATAGTTAATTAGGTAAAAGTTGTTATTAACGTAGGTACATTTAATTTTAATACTGAAAGAACATAACCATAAACCATATCCATTTTTGATATAAAAACTTGTTTGCTTTCAAATAAAAGAAACTGCATACAAATCGGTTCACCCGTTTAAGAGCTACGGTGCCACAAACAGACACACGCACTCACATAGCAGTCAAACTTATAACACTTCTTTATTTTGTGTCGGGGGATAAATAATAAAAACGAAACAAAAGACACGATAAGACAACTAGCTTTTAGTCTGGATCACACGGAAAGGACATTTTCCATTTTCTCAAAATCTTTTTCGATGTGCGATGGGTAAACTATGTTTCCATCCATCCCATGGAATGTAAAACAATTAAGCACAAACCATTAACAGTATAACTAGTTTCTTAATGTCCCTAGGCAAACTTCCGTGTTCCGTCAGTTTCCTTCCATTTCTAAAATAAATTACATTAAGTTTAAAGAGTATTAACAACTCTAAAAGTAAAGAGTATTATTTTCAAGGCGATTGAGAGCGTGTGGTCTGCACTAAGTGCAAAGGGCAACTGATAGAAATCCGGCGAATGATGAAACACGAAGTTTACCGAGGGGCATACTACATAATCATACCAGCCTATCAGTGTCCCACTGCAGTGCAAATGCCTCTTCTTATACAGAGAAGGCTCGAGCATTTATCACCACGCTAGCTCAAGAAGGGCGACTTCAGACTTATATAATTAACAATAAGTCCTAGGTTTCCTCACGATGTTTTTCATTCACCGATAACTGTAATGTCCAAGATAAATTCAGAAAGTACAATGAATTGAAAAAGTCACATTTGTACTTGCGTAGTATCTACATACGACAAAATATTCGGAATTCAAAAAAAAAGATATAAAGCAAATACTTAATATATGGCCTACCCACATTTTCTTAATTCGAACGCCAAAGTTGTTTATGGTAATTTATATTTCCTGAAGTCTCTGATTTTGTTTATGGTTTGCAATAAAAGTTTTAAATGGATGATTTCAGCACTGGTTGATTAAACTAATTACAGTACAGTAACATATGTCATTAATGTATTTAAAGGATGTTATTAATAAAAGTGTTGTTGGGTTTTCCCGTCTAGATATTTCCAGTAGCAACCCGGGATATCTAGGTATGCTATGAATAAATTTTCATTCCTTAGACAGTCTCGGTCACAAAATAAATATACAGCTTGGAACTTAATAGAATTAGCTGCTATTTACAAGTGCCGAGGCGATCTTTGGACGGATGAAATAGGTATAAATTACTGTACTGTGTGAATCTTCCTCATGGGCACTTATGAAACGTCAGAAGCTAGGTGCACGGTTCCAGTTGATCGTTTCTTATAGAGAAGAGTCGGCAAGAAACTCCACGGTTTTATACTGTGATAGTAGAAAATAGAGGAAAGAGGAACGAGGAAAATGTCGCACAGAAAGTTTTGAGTATAAATGTGGATGGCTATAAGAATGGGGCAAGACCACACAGCAACGGTGGATGGACTGTGTTCTGACAACGATAACTCTAATTTACCTAGATATTGACAAGTTTTTGACATTAAATGTCGTTGAGATAAAATTGCGACTAGATTTTGAACATTTTTAAATACGGCCTTCAGTTAGTGCGTGATCACAGGGGATACCCAGCTATAAAGTCTATTTTAGCAAAGTGCATCGAAAATTGCACTTTACAGCAATGCTTTTAGAAAATACATTAGGTTCGTGTTACTTTAGATAGCAAACCATCAAGAAATATATTAGTTGTGCACTTTATGCGTTTGCTACTAAAATATCATTCACACTTCAGTTGAAGTCTCTTCCCAGTGCGGTAATGAGTGCATACCTAAATAATTCGCAGCTCCTGGCAAAACTGCTCCAATGGAATTGTTGGCTTAGGGGAAGAGCATAATTATTATTCGTTTGTTTTAGATGAAATTGCTAATGACTTCTACACGTCCTTGCAAATTGTGGGAGGAATAGTTGCAATTGAAATTATTTTAAAGTAACTGCGCTGGTTTGCACCAATACCTACATCCTATGTTGATTTTCAGGTAGAAAACATTAAATTACAAAAACTACTTAATACCTTGGTACCTATCTGAAAAGACAGAATATAATATTTAATTTTTGCAAATGTTGTTTGTACCTACTCTCAAAATCAAAAAAAAAAAACACATAAACCTACATGGGCACTTATGAAACGTCAGAAGCTAGGTGCATGGTTCCAATTGGTTGTTTCCTATGGAGAAGAGCCAGCAAGAAACTCCACTGTTACTCTTTTAAAAATAAGTGGCCTATAGGATGTTTTCAAATTACAGTGTTAATAGGTATGGGAGGACAGTGTAGGCCTGTCAACAAGTAACAGGTACTCAACAAAATAGAAAAAAGGTCTACAAGTTAGGCCTACAACGTTCTCTAAAAATATTGGTTTGGTTTATATTCTTGTAACTTCTACCATTTGACATGCAAACAATAACATAGATATAGCAAGAAACACTTACCTTTTTAAGTCTTATTCGCTTTCTATTTTAATAACGTTTTGTTAATAATTTTCCCAGCGATACTTTTTCTTGAAAATTTGGACCGAACAAAGTGATTCAGGCTCTCATCAAAATTCCTGGAATTTTACGAGAAAATTGATCATTTTCTTGTGAGAAATACGTTGTAGGTTCTTGTCAGTAACAGGTTTCTACATTTTTTATTAAACTCAAAGGGCTCAGAAGTTATTTAACTTGTGTTCAAAGAAGTACTTGAAGCCAGCTATATCCCCTACTCGTAGATAATTTTTTTTTTTTTTTTTTCGATTGGGTTGTTGCCCGTAACGTCATCTGAAAGAAAGAAAAATATATGTATGTGTCAGAAACACGTGCATACTAAAAGGTACGATAAAAACATAAAAATAAAACAGAGTCTGCCTGTATTTTTTATTTCATCATTTTTTAATACAACTTTATCCAGGATGTAAAGTAGCCTGTGCTATTTTCAGGACCACGCTACCTATCTGACATTTATAACGATCGTTTCAGTAGTTTAAGCGTGAAAAGGTAACAGTCAGACACATGACTGAGACACACAGAGTTACTTTGTCATTAAATAATATTAGTATGGAAGTATGGATTAGGTCAATTTCAGATAAGTAGTTAATAAGTTATTTTTGTTGCCAAAATCCTGTAAAATTTGAACTTTACTTTAATATAATAGTTTTATTGGCTGTTCTTAATTCTGTCAACTTATGAAAACGGCTTAGTTATGATTGGGCAGAAGGTTAACCAACCAATCAGAAACTTGGTAAGCTTTTCAGAAAACAGAGGGAAAAAGCTGTGTAAAACATACAATCTTCTTTATTAAAACGTTTAATAATTCTTCATTATGAATATATACACGATGTGAAGACTGGTCATAATAATGCATAAGAATATATTTTTATTTTTTGTAAACCATTTTCTATTTTGTTAAGTACCTGGCACTTGTTAACAGGCCTACACTGTCCTTCCATACCTATTAACACTGTAATTTAAAAACATTGTAAAAGCCAATTATTTTTAAAAGAGTAACCGTGAGTGAAAACGCCGGGAGGGGACGTCCTAGGAAGACATATAGTGACCTTATTGGTCATGTTCTTCAGAAAGGTTAGGTGCGTAGTACTCGCAACCGGCGTGCATGTATGATCAGATGTATGAACGTAAACGAGGCTAAAAGAGTATGTAAGGATCGTAGCAGGTGACGTTCTGTAGTTTCTGCCTTCCCCCATGGGAAGACGGTGTGAGTTTATGTATGTAGTAACCGTAGGGTTTCTTGCCAGCTCTTCTCCATAGGAAACGACCAATTGGAACCGAGCACCTAGCTTCTGAAGTTACATAAGTGCCCATGTAGGTTTAAGTGAAATTAAACATTTTGTTTTGATTTTGATTGGAACTATCAAATAAATCTTAACATTGTAATTAAAAAGGTGTTTTTTTCAAACAAACTAAATAGTGGTGAGGGACGACTATGGATTTTGCAAATCTTTGACTAGTTATATTGACTAAACTAATGGATATATTTGAGTTTTTGTGTGAAGACTGGGAACGTTATTAGATATACGCAGTTGAATTTACTGTCGTACTAGCTATTTACCGCGGCTTTATCTGCAATCCCTATTCCGAAAAGTAGCCTGTGTTCTTATCCAGGTCATGGTCTATCTGTGTGCCAAATTTCATCCAAATCCGTTCAGCCATTTTAGCGTGAAAGCGTAAAAAACAAACTCATTTTCACATTTATAATATTAGTTATGATTGTTGTCTCAACCTTGTATACGTAGATATTTCTCATTTACCTCTCAAGAGAACTACACGGGAAAAAGGTCACTTTATTACGTACAAGTATAGCTCTCGCATATTCCCCTACGACCGTTATTAGAGCTCCTAGCCACTCAAATCAAGGAGTGTCGATATCAAAACGGGTCAAGCAGTAACGCATCGGAGGGTTATTGCAATACCTCGGTATTGACAGGTTGATTATCTATTGCGTACGCGACTGTTACCTTTATTGCTATAGCTTTATGGACGTAAGTACTAGAAGGGTTCTTTCGAAAAGGTTTTCAATATCTATATATATAAAAATGAATCACTATTTCCCTTGGTCACGCCATCACGCGTGAACGGCTGGACCGATTTAATTTTTTTTTTTTTTGTTGTGTTCGTTATTGTCAGGAGAAGAATCTTATGAAATAAAATAATAAGGAAGTTGATCGGAACGTTACAAAATTTAAGAAAACTTAACGCCAATATTAATTTTACGTAACTGTCAGCGATTGGCAGAATGCGCGCTGCAAATATCGTTAAACACAGATGGATCGGTTGATAAATGAGTCGATAGTTTTAGTTTTAGTCAATAGTCAAAACTAAAACTAAACGGCATATGTCATTCATAGTTAAGACAGGACAACGTCTGTCGGGTCAGCTTGTTTAAAAAAATATATATAAAGTAAAAAAAAACGTTAAGATAGTTACTTTTTTTGTACAGTTACTTTTACTTAACCTTTATTAGCTACCCGCATCTTATTCGCACGGTTTTTACGACTTGATAAAACATCGAGATTTGTTTATTACATGTAAGTTTAATATAACGTAGTAAACATATAAACATTACAGAATGAATTCTCTGATTTATGGTGATAAACGCATCAAAATTCGTTGCGGAATTTCGACGAACAAATCGGACAAAGACAGATACGGACTCGACAAGCGACGAAGTCAAAGCATAATTTCAAATAGGCACATAAAAGTCATTTTTGAACGCCAACATTTACATAACATTAATTTCATTAATTTACTTTTTTTTTTTTGTTGCAAAAGTAAATAGATCTCTAGATACTATATCATGCGTCTGTCTCGTTATCCTCTTACAATCATTTATTTTATTTACATAAGTATACATATATAAACCCATTGCAGTACAAAACTGATTTACATCCGTCACCTCACACTTCAGGTTCAGTTGAAAACCAGCGTCAGGCACTAGTTGTCTGACGTTTTTGCTGAACTGGACCTATTTAGTGCAGCCGCGAGGCACACTTTCCTACTAATTTCTCACTATGCACTTTACACTTTTTGTTTTATTATATGTTGTGTTGTGTGCCTTGTAGTTTGTGCTAAATAAATTCATTTCTTTCTTTCTTTCTTTTCTTTACATCAAAATAGAATAGATTCTCGTCGCCCCTTCCAAAAGGTAGTTTCGTATGGAGAAGAATTTAATTTATAACATGTCTTACCTTAATTATTTTCTTTTTATAAATGGACAATGATGTTCCATAAATATATTATTTTCATGGGATACCTTTATGAAGGGATCGGACCGAAATAAAAAATAAACAACAATCCGCCTGAGGGATCAGTTTAGGTATTAAGACCTAAATAAAATTAGAATTGTGCTCAACCCTCATGTTTGAATAAAAAAATACAATATATAATATTTTTTCCATCCAGAAGGGCTTCTGATTCTCAAAGTATTATCCACGGTTTCACACACACACTTACATAAGCTCACGCCTTCTACCCAAGGTGGTATGCAGAAACTACAGAACGCGGCCCTTAAATCGACGGTGAAGTATATCTAGTAACTAATCTTTTGGCGATTTTCACTTAATTGCATATACATAGGTAAAATATGAAAGACCTCGTATTTGCAAAGATATAAGGTCTGAAATCATTATCACTATGACAAGCGCTTCCTACTATTTTTTTAAATATAAGTATCTTTTTGATTCAAATGTTAATTAAGACTATACAAATTAAACGTTTTTTTGGCCGCCTTTAAAATCATGGTTTCGTAGTTATTATATATTGATAATCCACCGTCGAAATACGCCTTTAGCTACGTTTACGTTCATGTGGTCATACACGCACGCCGATTACGAGCCACGGCTTAATTCGTATACAAAATTCAAATCACGCTCAGGGTGAAAATATATGCAAAATCTATGTTTCATTTCATGCATCTCTATTAGTAGCAGTTAATTTTATGCGTTGTTTATCTTTTGGGTTTACATTTGATACATTTATTTGTTTGTAAACATGTGTAACATTATACATTTACATGAAAATGTGGATGTAAAAGTGAAAATCTGAGAGTTTCAACATGTTTTGCCACCATTGGCGTACAAAATGAATTATAGACACTTGAAATATATTTAACACAATTAAGAAATAAAAAAAGCATAACAAAATTAAAATATAACACAAATAGATTAGAAACTATCATTTAAAAAATCTTTAACATGGTAGTAACATTTTTCCGTGAGTAACTTCTTAAGTTCTCTTTTGAATAAATTTGGCTGGTTTATATTTTTAATAACCTCTGGAATTTTATTATATATTAAAGGTGCCATACAAAACACGCTTATGTGAAGGAGTGCTGTTTTCGCAGAGTGAGGCTGTAAGAAATTCTTATATTTAGTACGTCTATTTCTAATGACATTGTCTAACAAAAGAGGAAACCAGTGAGGATTGTTTTTAACAAATAAAGCTATTTCCAAGATATATATGTCCATTTCCAAGTTCTTTGTTTGGAACAAACAATTTACTAATAAAACACAAAACATATCGTTGACAATATTTTATACTATTGATTTACATACCAAAATCAGCTGAAATATTCAGAAAACGACCACTATAAAGATCGTTCCCGTAAAATTGAGCGTAATATTATGAAAAGCTCTTAGGTAGGTTCACGTAACGGACCGTAATACACTAACCATTATTCTTCAAGAAGACGTTATGAAAACATTGTGTAATATGGTTTCTTCTAATTTTGGGTAATCTGTATTATGAGTGGATATTTGAGCGATGAAATATTTAGTAAACAAAGCATTGCGTTTAATAGGAAGTGATCTATCAATCAATATGAACTGTTTATATCGGTCCATTACTGGACAATAGCCTTTAGACAATGGCGGCACGTTTAGTCCATATTTCGTTCCAGTAACTGGAGTAGATAAGAAAGTTATCCTAAGTGCTAATGACAGTCTGATCCAGACTTCGTAACTGACCTACTGTCTGTCACCGCGGATATTCTAATCTAGATCGAAACTATCTGGCCTTAATAGGTTAACAAATTGTATGAAAAGAGCCACCTTAAATCCACCACTGAAATAAGATACGTACCAAATACACAAATAACTGTTTTTTTTTCCTTTATTAAAAAGAACCAGGTTCTAAATAATTAATTACAGTCTAGCCTATAAAACTAATAAGCAATTTTAATCTAACTTATTTTTTTTAAAATTAGCTGTACTACACTTTGACCTCGAAGTATTACACTTTTCTATGAAACAGCAAAACATTTCTACGCCTTCTAGAATCACGTGCTGAATTCATGGTTACAGTTTGCGCGTTGATGCCCCGTTACCCTGAATTATTCAGCTTAAGTTTTACCTTGAACATTACTTAACTACTAAAGTATTTAGGTAACAAGTAGCGTGCATGCAATCACTTTAATTCTTTTGATAAAAAGAAAGCCAACGGTTCCTTTCTTTTTTACTTACGTTGGGTTAGTTTATTTTTGTGGTAGGTTAGTACAATTGTGGTGTATTGTAAAACTACCCATCTGATCTCTCTACGGTCCTGTCGGATTGCCGTTCCATCGGACTGTAAGAGTGGAGGAAGAGAAAGTGCATAGACACATGTGCACTGTGTACTATAAAATAATATACGGTATTTTTATTTCAAGAAGCGACGCGCGCTTTACTTGTGATAACCAAGTGTATAAACACGATGTGAAAGTGTGCGTGGAGACGAGTAGCGTCAGCATATAACACACGCATGCAGACACATACTTCCGACTTCGCCAATGTCTCGGATGGTACCGAGAGCTCCTGCACTCACACACATATTCACTGCGTGTTTGTACACTTGGTAACCAAAAGTAAAGCGCGCGTCGCTTCTTGAGATAAAATACTGTTCACGCTCACTTGCACGATCGCTTTTAGCGATAAGACCCCCAAATGTAAAATTTCTACATTTAGGTTTATCTTGAATCCATATGGTGTACATAACAAAGAGTTTTCTATTCTATTCTGTTCTATTCTATATCTTCCGCGTCGATGGCTAGTCTCCGGTGAGATTGGCCTCCATGGTCATTCTATCTGGAGGACTATTGTACCCTAAAGAAAGTAGTACTAGGTACAGAATTAAAGAATACCAGACATTTTTCAGAACCATCGCTTACCGCAGAATTTAATATTTTAAAATAGTTTTTCGCCAGAAATTGGCTAAAAAAACTACATAATTATAAATTCAAATACATCTTATTGGTACTGACTAAATTCAAACGCCCTATTTCCCCCAAATTCGAGGCCAGAGACACATGATGTAATAAGTTAATAACCTTTTTCACTTGAACACTCAAGTGACTTGTAAATGTGGTAATTAATATGAAGTGTCAAGGCTATATTTTCAATTTTAATTAAAAATATTTCATTTTCGTTTCAGTATAACGTGTTAAATAAATTAGAAAAATATGTAGCGTGACTAAATCGCGTGTTGTAAATAGCCGTTATTTATACTATTATTAAAAGTAGAGACAGTTAATGTGTCGTTTTTAATTATTTTGCACTATGTGAATATAATGTTGGGCAAGTTAATGCATGTTTCTTCAACAGAGCTAAACTACGGCCGAACGTAATTTCTAGAGGACGAAACTTGATTTATTTATAGTTAATTAAAGGCTCCCACAAACAGGCGCGACGCGACAGCGCTACACAAAGGAACCGCTCGAAGCCCGACACGCGGTGCCTTTATGTCGTGCTGTCACGTCGCGCCAGTGTGTACGAGCCTTAAAACGGAACAATACCAATTACATTAATTAACATAGAAACAATAATTACGTTGACTTGAAATTGTTCCACTAAAATCGCGTCGCACCTGTCTGCGGGCCTTTACCAACATACGAAACGTAATAAGTTTGAGTGCTGAAATTAATTTTTTATCCTATTATTTTTATATCTATTATATTAGACGAATAAATCAGTACAAAATATCTCAGTAATCTGTGGTTTTCTTTTCTAAAAAACGTCAAAATTATACTCCACAATATTGATCTGGGGGCCTACTCTCTAAGTCCGTCAACGAAGATACGGGCTCGTCCGAAAGTAGTTTGAAACTTTGGAGTGAACTCTACACCCAACTAATTAACTTTTTCGGACAGGTAAAAACACATCGGGTGTAGAGACAACTGTCACATCGTGGTGGCATTCATTCTTAGGTCGGGCCCCAAACTAATCTTATGTCCGTAGTGATACGGAGTAGGAAACGCCCGAACGTCAGCTGAAACTACGGATTTGGGCTTAGGGTACCCCTTTTCCGTACAGTAGTCAACCCAAATCCACAGTATTATCGACTTTTTGCTCTAGGCCTTGGACTAGAATATGTGGGGCCTGGCGCGACGCAGAAATGGCCTCGCGGGATTGCATTCCCTCTGGTTCAATAGTGGCGTGACACGAATAATTTTAGTACGTGATGCTTACATTATTAGTTAGTACGTGGTGGTGGGTAGTTTCCTGATAAAAATAATAATGTGTAGGTGTAATGAATGTTACAATAATTTTATGTGAAACTATTTTATTTACGCATGAAATGAGGTCTTTTAACCAGTCTTAGGGCCTGCGCTAACTGGCGGTACGGCACGGCATGGGATTTTTATGCGACGAATATGGTATCTGTCAATAAAATTGAAATTTCAATGACACGCATGCCTAAGCATACCGCAGCTTTGTTTTTGTACCTACGATGATTATCATTGGAATTCCAACTTTATTTTTTTCCTGCTTTCAGGGAAGCCATTCTTGGGTATCTTTCATTTATAGTAAGTAACGGGCATTTAATAATCGCCGCACATTCCAGAAATATTTGGCATAAGCAACAGTCAAAAATAACATAGAACATAGGCCACGCTTTAATCAGTCCTTGAAATAAAAAACGATAAAACCCAGAACGTTTACTTCTCCGTACAATTTCCTCTATTTTATCCTTCACATTCCTCCACATTTTACCTGGTTGTGTCATTGAATTTTCGTTTTTATTGAGTTTTTTGTCGATTAAGTAGGTAATAAGCATTCAATAATAGCACATTCAATAAAAATATCATCATCATCACATCATTTAATAATTACTTGGCATAAACACCAGCTAAAAATACCGTAAAATCATGCCCAATTTTTAGCAGTCCTTGACATCTAAATACATCATGGTGTAAAACCTAGGACTTTTACTTCTCCATTCAATTTACCCTGTTTAAAGTCCTATACATTTTATCTGGTTGTGACATTGAACAAATTCCGTCTTTATTGAGTTTTTCTTGAGGCCTTGGGCTCGGATCGTTGGCGGCGAGATAGTGGCCTCGAGGAAACTGCATCTCCGTAGTTTAACGGTGACGTGATACGAATTCAATGAGAGCGTGATCTTATTCTATATGCAGAGGACGTTTTTATGTTTAATTGTTGCGTGTTCGATACGTCATAATTTTTTTTTGTGATCTTACGTTATTTTTTATACAGTTTCGCTATTTGCCTAGTTTAGTTATCTAGGTATAACATATTATTATTTGAAGAAGTACCTACACTTTAAATTATGAAAATACCTTAGACATTTTATCATTTATTAAGTAAGTAAAAGAAAATTTGCTGCTAAGTGCAACAAATTTTCTTTCTAGATGGCTTCAATGTAGTTAAGTAACATTAATTTGTGCTTGAAGTGTCCAAAGTGTCCATAAACCTGCACTTCTGAGGACCTAAAAAGGGCACTGCTTTGACGTGGTCATCTGACCCGTATTCATCTAATATAATGTCCTGTTTCATGCTTATTATTGTATATATTATTTTATGTAGTTAAGTATATGTTTTATGTATGTATGTATTTGTTGTATATGTAAATGGTACACCACTGACTACCTGCATTATTGTCTCTCCTTTTACCTTGAATCCATCCAAAGGTTGTCTGTAAAAGATCGCTTTTAGCGATAAGACCGCCCATTGTGTCACCCCATGTAAAATTTCTACTTTTATATCAGTAATTTTTATGGTGTACATAATAAAGAGTATTCTATTCTATTCTATTCTATAATGTAAAAATTTTACCTTTGCCATCGACTCGAAAAAAGAAAAAGTAACATTTTAAGCAATTTTGTGATAAAATATATTTTTCAATTAGTAAACTATGTTATTGCATGTTTTCTTTAAGCCTTGATATCGCCTCGTTGGAACGCCATTGAAACGGTGGCGTGGATACATTCCCTTTAATTCAACAGTGGCGTGGTATGAATGTTAATCAAACGTGATCTTTTAACGTATAACTGTACAACATTGTGATGCACAGCAATTTGGATGTCCTTCTCTTGATTGTGGGTTAATTTGTCCAATCAAGAAAATTAAGCAAAGTACACTGCATTGATTACAAATGAACATCGTGTACCCGTTTACTGATTGTTTCTGTTCAATGTTGATTTGAGACAGATTTTACGAGCCATTTTGTCCATAAAGCATAGTACACTGCATTGATGACAAATGAACATCGTGTATCGATGACAATCAACATTGAATAGAAACAATCAGTGTACGGGTACACTGATTGTTTCTGTTCAGTGTTGATTTGAGACAGATTTAAAGAGCCATTTTGTGCATAATTTCGTTTTGTAGCTATAAAAATATAATATAAATAAAATATAACCTGGCAGAATCCAGGTTATATTTTAATTTTACATAACATCTTGCCTTGTTTCCCCGAGTAGTTGGGCAGATGTGTCCCTATAGTACACCCACATTTTTCCAATTATTTTTAAATCCCAAAGGGTGCGAGCCTATTGCCATCAACCGGGCACAAATCTAGACTCCGGGCTGCTACTAATAAATTCCTGATGGAAAAACCCAATGACACATTGCCCGACTTGGGACCTCACGCTCGCCAGTGACGCTTGCGACCTCTTGACCAACGAGGCACTCATACATTTTAATTGTGTAATCAAAATCTCTTTCACTCTAATAGGTAATAGGTAATACGGGCTAGTGTCCGCAGCTCCACGTCAATGCGCGTATTTTGCGTACGGGTGGAAAAATCGATTATTCAATCCACCCCAGCTACACGGAGACAACACAACACAAACACAAACAAAACACAAATACAACACAAATTTTATACCATGTACCATATTACCTATGTTCGACAAATAAATTACTTTGACTTTGACTTTGACTTTGGAGAAAGCCAGCAACGCCATGGTGTTACTGACAATCTTCAGTAGGGTACCTGGGTTACCGAGGTACTTTGCCCTGTACGTGGCGACCACCGGGCAGTTTAGAAGCACATGAGCTGCTGTTTCGTCTTCCTCCATGCAGGCCCTGCACAGCGGACTGTCTGTGACTCCTACTACAAAGAGGTGTTTATTAAATGACCCGTGGCCAGTTAAAGCTGCTGTAACTGTACGCAGCTGTTGTTTAGTTAGTCGGAGAACCTGTTTCGTGAGGCGGCCATCAATTGTAGGGAGTACTTCCTTAGCCTGCCTGCACTCACCTGTGTCCACCCCCAGTTTGTGATGTTGGCCCTTGGTAGTTTCCTTATCAGAGTGCGTAAGTACTCAAAGGGGAGTGGCACGATGGGTTCAGGTCCCACTGGTGCCACGCTCGACCCCCTTCTGGCAAGTTGGTCAGCTGCATCATTACCTAGCGAACTGCTGTGTTCTTTGATCCGTTGAATAGTTATGTTATTGAGGCTACCCACCTGGTTGAGGCACTGGTGGCACTCGCACCCAGAAGCTCTTTCACTCTAATTAATGAATGCTTTGAAACAAAAGCTAACTGATGCAATCATTTTAGCCTCATGGACATGAAGACACTGGCACCTGCAACACAGGTGTTTGTACCAAGCGCCGGACTCAAGGCACCACGTTGTTTCTTCGCATTTTTATTTGAAAAAATACCACTATTACCACTTTGCTTACTGAGAATAACCCACTCAGCGTTGACAACGAAGCTCACTACCCACTCGGAAAGGCTATTTTATGAAATTTAAAAAAAAACTAATTGAAAGAGTTTATTGAAATTGCAATCATTCCAGAACTTTCCATGCTCAATGGAAACCACTTCAAACTTGAAGCGCCGCTTGATCATACAAAAAGTGAGTTGGAAAATTTACTCAGTGTGACCGCATCGTAAATCATCGTGTATTTTCGCCGTTTCTCGGAAAAATGTTCGGTTTATTAGACAGAATGATTTGTTAGTAGTTTCAAAGAACGACGTTCTTGAATTTGTATTGCAACTTTGAAGTGATGCGTTTTTGTTTATGTTTTTTTTAAACAAACTATGATGATCTCCAGTTGGATTGAGCGCCTTGAAGAAATAGAAATTATGTTGCGATGTAGTAGTAAAAATACGTTTGTTTTCAAATGATGTCAAATCGGGACTTCTTAAGAGTATGGAGTAAAATTTTGGTGATCAATCATAACACCGGCCATAAACTGATTTATTCTCATGCAATTAGTAATTACAGCGGATGCCAAAATTATGAAGAAGACTTACTTATTAAATAAAGAAAGCACACCACTTTTCTTATTCTTTTATTTAGTATCTGTTTCTAATCGTCTTTGTTACTACGACATAATTCTTCAAAACATCACCCGAAACTGAAATTTTGAAGTTTTTAAAGAAAAAAAACTGAACTAAAACTCTTTAAAAAATTTGTCACTACATCTTCTTTTAAACCGTACCGTTGCCTTATCACATTTTTCCTCAGCCTTTGCAGCATTCATAGTCACACTACACATTCTTCGCAAGGAATGCGTTTCCACAGCATTTATTCTACTTTCATGGTCCTTTTGCCACAACCAACACTCACTTCCATACATGTCAATAATGTCCAAGATAAACTATAAGGGTGGCTTTGTTTTATTGACACAGCTCATTTCAGCTCGTAAGTGCGCTTTTAAAAGCTGCTGCAGTATTTACGGAACGTTTAGCTTTTCGTAAAGGATTGAGGAGATTCATTTATCTCTAGACTGGTTCTGATTAAGACAATCAAACGGACGATATTTCATTAAAATGACTGATGGAAACAACTATTGTTTTAAACTTTAAAGAACTGATGTCAGTTTAAAAAACTTGGTCGTTAAATATTATTTTATCCAGTTAGTGACGACTTCTTCTTCCCAGCTAAAGCAGTAGGATGTGGTGAAGGGTGGTCGTTTTGGGGGACAGTCTTTTGTTATTTTGACGTACAAAACGTTCGGATTGTCAGTCTTATTTGAAAAAAGATTTTTGTTTTGATTTGATCTTACTATCAGGTAGCGTGAGCGAAAAAATAATAATTTCATGAATATTGTTTTAATTAGAAAACACCCTAAACTTTAGTATTTTCTAATATAAAAGACTCTAACGACTCCAAAAAATCTTATCATGCAGTAAAATCACATTCGTGTTCACTTTCGTGAACGTAAATGTATCGTGAATTTGGAAGGAGAAATCAATCAAATACTGAAAAAATCTAATGGAACTTTTGTCATATTCAAATAGTCTACCCAGCGTTAATTACAATCTGACTTACATCTACCCACAAAACAAATTGAGATCAAATTGTACTTCACGTTTCGGTGCTCTATCTTCCAACGGTATTGGAATTTAGTACGGCATAGCCACAGAATATATATGTACAGAAGCCCTGCTTCATACAACAAGCGGAAACAGGCGCACACATATACGCGAACGAACGGGCGATCTTAAATGCTATGATTTAAATGGGCAGCTAAATACTGAGGTTTTGGTCAGCTCCAAAATATTTTCTGTCAGCAATTATAGTCAATTGAGATACTAGTGTTCAACAAGAATAAAATAAAATGACCAGCAAATAATGTCATATTGGGCACCTGCATTCTAGTTATTGTGACTAATTTAGATTAAGCACTCGCTGGTCGCTGCGGCAACACCGCTCGCTTCGCTCGCTTGGCTCGCGCGTGGTTGCTTACAGTTCTAACCTAACCTAACCTAACACATTTAGCCAGGGTGCCCTAATCTCTTTACTGTACTTTGCGCCTGTTTTTTGTTACTTGCTGTGGACAAAAATATACTAAAACGACCAAATGACTTAATAGCTGATTCTTCTTGCTAACCCAATGTTTAAATTGCGAAAGATTTAAGAGTCCCTATCAATTTCGGCGCGTTACTAGATTAGGTAACTATCGGAGCGCAGCGTGTCTGTGTGCGTTCGAACTATAACTAACAATCGCAGTGTGCGTTGTCGTACGGTGAAGCGGGAACAAAATAATCCTGATTCGTAACCTCTATTACCAGCACTCCATAGTTTATACATAAGTACTAGGTTCCATATTACTGGATGGATTTTATTGTGATTATGACGTGTTATGTTTAGGTACCCCATAAAAATATCGTTACCTAGTACGGCATTCACTATAGTAAAAGCAAACTGTAATAATTATAAAGTGTGACCAACGTATATTTAAGGTACGTCTGAAACTAATTACACGTGTCATTGTATTCCTGTATTATACGTATGTAGGTGTAAAAACAGCGTGAAAATAAATACAAGATTCTTTTTAGTTTTTTTTTATTATTACACGTATCTACATAAGGATTTTATTCTAGAGTTTAGTACGAGATGTTTCAGATATTCATAGAACGTGCTTTTCTGAAGACAATAATTTCGGTTGGTAAAAATGTCATATAAAATTTACATAGAAGAAATTTATATTTACATAGGTACAGAAAGAGATAAATTATAATGTGGGTACCGGGTATCCTATAAAAATCATCATGTCCTTTTACTACACCCCTAGAGCTAAGACACATTACAGTACCCATTGGCTATTAAAAGTGACCATGTTCCTGAACTGACTGGTGACTTGTTCTCCTTTTCGTCCCTATAGAATATAAAAATTATGAATTATTTTTTATTATTTATTAAAAACTATTAATTTATTACAAATGTACAGTGTGTTTGCATAATAATTAATAGGTTTCACTCAATGCATAAATAAAAATATATACTCAAGAGTCTCAAAACTGGTTAGACCTAGTATAAAATCACGTGCGATTCGCGAGTTACGTCGGGAGCGGTGAACGTCACGGGCGACACAGGTCCGTCGTCGAGAAGCCCTTGGGCGCGACTGAATGCCTCGAGCAAGCGCATCGGTTTATAAGGCATTATTTAGATATTTTATTACAAATATATAAGTAGTCAAAAATAAAATATAAAAATTGAGTTTGGTAGATAAACACCTTAAATTTTAAAATATTTAAGACTTTTTCTTATTTTCAATAAATTCTTACGCGTAGACGACGATTTTGCATATGATTTTATTGCATTATTGCAGCGCGGTTCACATTTTTTTTAGTGTACTGATTCATTAAACTTTAAAAAAAAAATCGTACACTTACTAATATACTATATGTTCAGTATTAAGGATTTTTCTCAGATTTTTATTTGCTACCAGTAAGCTAAAAAAGCAATTGAAAAATCTGGTGTTTAGTTCTTACGTAAAAACGTGTGTTAGATTTTTATTTTTAGTCATTTATATTGAGTAGCTATCAAAATTTAAATTCGTCCACATACTAGATAAATAGGTGATAAATAACAATGCATTAACAAAACAAACAGATATCTTAAGGTTATTGAGAAATTTGAACTGAAAAAACTTGAATTTTCTGTTTTTAGACCGCGAAATTGATAGGGACTCTTAATTACGTCTCATAACGAACACCAGTCGACGCTGTACGTGAAGTGTGTATATGTATGTGTGCGTGCGTTCTCGCTCTTTACAGAGAGCCTACCTTCTGTACCTATCTATTCTGTGGCACAACTTTAAACAATACCTAATAATATATTGAGGAACTCTGCATTGTCGCATAAGAGCTTTAGAATGTAGAAACTCGGAAACAGCATTGCAGAAACACATTTAAGCGACTATTAGTAGAAGATAATGACAATTTAACTTAGTTTGTCTCCATTTCTAATGTTTTGTTCCAGATCTTGTACTTACAATTGATTTTCTACTGTACATGTCTTTTCTTTTCAGACACTAACTTAGTTTTCTTAGAGCTGTTTACACTAAGTGAATTTTAAATGCTTTTGTAAAGGAGCTTCTACCGATGTCCTTGAATAAGTTGCTGTAATGTGTTAAGTTTTTTAATCTGGTTCAAACATACGCAGTTTTTATCATCAACAATTTTATCAATTTATCATTCACAAGTGCGCGCACTAACAGGCGTTGGTTCACGTCAAAATTTTGCCATTGGAACCGGACCTGTCTATTTCAACATGGTTCCATTAGACAATGCTCTTATTTGTTTCAAACCCATAAAAAATGCATGTTTTGACAATTTTATATTGTTTTAAGGCCAAGTACCTTAAAACATGGTCTATGTCACACTACCCTCAAAACTAGACACCAAAATTTAAGCAAACAACAAAATAACAACATCGATTCTGGCAAAAGTCAGCGATGCGACCTACATTGCAGTCTAAGTTTTAGGCCTGCGGGTAGGCACCTAGACACAAGGCAGCTATTTTTGGAAATAGGTCGTACGGCCAGACAATGTGAAGTCAGTGAGTTATACTTCTATCGAGGACGCGTCGCTCATGCTTTAGCTCTCAGTAAATGGGAACTGAGTAACGAGGTGCTGAAAAGTTGTGCAAGGTTAGTTTTTGTTATAGTTGAGGGCTTTAAGAGCAATTAGGTTTAATATAGGCGGACTGGGTAAAGGAGGAACTTGTCGGGGGGACTCCTATGGCTTAGTATGGGCACGTGATGAGGAGAGAGGAAAAGCAAGTGACTAAAAGAGTGATGAATATAAATTTTGATGGATGGAGACGGAGAGGAACGCCAAAGACACGATGGATGGATTGTGTCAGGAATTATATGAAAGAGTTGGGAGTGAATGATACCGTATCGGTTGACAGGACAGAGTGAAAGAAGAAAACGTATTGTTCTGACCCCAAGTAACATAGGATAAGAGCAGGAGGATGATGTGGGTAAGGGAGGGACTTTATAAGGAAAATTGTTAAAGACAGGGAGGGAGGATAGGTGGAGAAGGAAGAAGGGTGGTATTCATCAGTGGGTCAATGCTGGGAATGTATAACCACTATACAAATAATTACTTTATTAGAGTGTCTCTATCTAGTTAAAAAACAATGGCATGAATTTAAAGCGGCGATACATTAATCTGAATTTGAGATTAAAAATATTTAAAGCCGGTAGCAAAAATAGTAAGTTGGCAGCTACAGCGAAGGATAGTAGCAGCTTAATAATCAGTTGTTAGCTTTGTTTTAATTTAAACTGGCATCGAGTTTTTGTTTTGCGAAGCCTCCTATTTCTGAATAGCAATAATAATAAGGCGTAGTCAACGGAGGCCCGCTTGAAACGGGGCTCCTATTTCCTGTCAGAGTCAGGGGGCCCCAAGTCCCGAGCTCGCTTCGATCGCTCTTGCATCCTATCCTATAAACTAATAATAATAAAAAATAAATGCTGGTATGTTAATATTAGTCGCCATGTCATTATTCATATTACCTCACCTAAGATTTCAATTGGCCCTGTTTAATAATGTTCGCTACCTTAAAGTAGCAGCCATTATTTAGTTTTTACGATTCCTTGCATTTTGAAGCTCACTAATATACTTATTGCTAAAATATTTAGTCGCTGCCAAGTTACGTTTTTAGTAGCAGATAGTTAGTCGCCCTTTAAGTTGTTAGTCGCCTGGAAAATAATAAGCCAAAAACAATTACCAATCAATGACCTCAGCCTATTGTAATCATATTTGTATAAACATTTTTTTCTTGACTTTGTTCGTGGCACTTGTGATGGTAAGTATTATAAAATCAGGACTCTAATTCACTATGACCACTTAAGGATTCTTTCTGTCGAAATCACGTCAATTCCTTATCTAACCATGACATCTGCTAATAACTTATTCTATATAATACAATGAACGAAACCGTTTGTACAAAACACAATATTGACATGGTTTGCACGTGGTAAGATTACGCGGGGAATAATAATTACCATACAGAATTGTGAGCCAGTGTAATCAAAGACAAATAACTCTAATTTTGTGAAGCATTGCCCTAATTTAAACAGTTATAGTTCTGTTATCCTGTTAAATTTAATTGGTAACAAAGTTACTTACACATCCCATTAAATCATACTAGTACAACACGAATTAGCGTTGTATGAAGAAGCAAATGAGACCCAAATTACATTGTCAACACCAATTTACCTTGTTCGTTTAACCTACCCTCAAATTCGTTTACTCTAAAATATTTCACATCAAAACCATCTTTATCTTAAGTAAAATAAGGTATAAATTTGTGTGATGGAAGATGAGAAAAAATATTACCAATGAACCACGAAATTTGTCTGGGAGCTGATTCCATCACGAATATCGCGTCGAGTTAATAATCCATTGTCAAAATTTCTGGGAAAATTCGTGTTTTTTTTCATATTTTGCCATAGATTGGTATAAGTAATGATGTTATAAGTAACAAAAGGCAGACAGGTTGCAAGTCAACATCCAATCTATAAAAATAAAAAATAAAATGTGTCGACTTGAGAACCTCCTCCTTTTTTTTTCGACGGTTAAAAAACGGCACAATGTCATACTATTAGATGACACGTGGAAGTAGGACGGCATGTCGTAATTATTGAGAGCGAAAAAGAGTCAAGACGATACGTTACGATTACCTAATGCACCATGTTATTTATTACGTAATCAGTATGTCAAAACGTCAAACCTATAGTTTTATGACAGCTGCGCGCACAGATTATTAAAGGCCGGCGCGGTGCATGAATCGTTGCCCGGAATGTTACCATTTTATAAATATTATGTTTATATAAACATTTAGAACTAGGTATTGTGTATTTATTTTTCTTCTTATTTTTTTTTGTAATTTTATCTTTTCGTGTACTACACCGGTTGTCATCATCACGTGAACGCCGACTATCGCTGAAAACCAGCACAAACTCTGTCTCGCATAGGGTCGTAGCATTATGCTGAGCGATTGCCGTTTTGCGTGGATGTGTCGCATATTGTCCCCCAACTTGCTATTTTTGTGCTTGTGTTTTTCTCTGCGTCATGTGTACCGCAAATAAACGTTTTTTTTTTTATATACTTAACTAGGCTAATTAGCCAAATTTTGACATGCCACTTGCGCAGTGTGTATAACCCATCTACCTCTTTTTACTTTTAATATCATTGAGTAAACCTAAAGGTAAAAGGTACATTATTTTCAACTAATAATGTGATAGGTTTTCACAAAAATGATAGGATTACAGTTAAAGGAAAAGTAAGAATACCATTTGTTACCAAGAATGTTTGATGATCCGTTCAGTTCCGTCCGGCTAATATTTATTTTCATAAACTCATAAACTGTTTTATGAACTAAATTCATATTCATATTCATTTTATGAACTTAATTTCTGAGTTGAGCTCCACGATTAGTGATAAATGCGTGCACTGACTGGACAGGTCCACTCATTATGTGTGGTTTTTCCTCAAAAGACCATTTCAGACATAAATCTACATGGTCTTCACATGATCTGACCAAGATTATGTCTGGACTTTAAAAGAGACTGTGACCTCTGAGTTTGTTTCGGCCTTTCTTCTCAGAGTAGTCAGATAGGAAACGCCGACCTCATGTTGTTTTAAAAATATGATTGACGTGTAAAAGTGTTTGTATAAACTTACAGAAATAAAATCAATTATCATTTATCATAAACTATTTTATGAATTTTAAATTCCTATCACGTTGTTAACAGCCGTAGTTTAATACAATAGCATGATAATTAGTTCAAATTGAACAATCTGTAGAGCTCGTTATAAAAACGTTCATCCAAGAAGGTTTCTTCGATTGCAGGAAACCTCGTTGTGTTTCGATGGCACTTAACTGCCAATAACAACATTCCCTCAAATAGACGGTTGCCTACTACCAACAAAAAAAAACACTCAGACATTCCAAACAGTTTCTTATCGAATTAATTCTACAAAAACTTTCTAACTTTACCAATAAAACTTCACAAAAACAAGAACGAATTAAACATCAATCACGAACGTAACACGTTGCAAACTACCCTTTTTATTGCCTACCAAAACCCCCCAATAGAACCAATCGGTGTCAGCATTTAATCAGTGGAGGAACTGGGGAACATTTAACTCCCCCACTGATTAAATACCAATCGTATATTGCCAATCGTTGACAGTAAATATTACCTCATCGGCAATAAAAATATATTGGCACGATTGAATTGGCCGTCACATAGAATAGCCTCTTAAAATGATAGCGTTATGGACCTATTAATGGAGAATCAATGGACTGTTTTTGGGGTTCCGTAAGTGGCAATAACGATATGGTTTAAACATGTCTGTTTGTCTGGCACAAGAATGTATGTTAAGCAACTTTAAGTGAAAATTATTAGGGTGATAATTTGATCGTTTAGCTACATAAGTAACTAAAACTGTTTTGAAGATTTCATGTGCAGCTTAAAAGGATCGTTATATTATATACTTAGACCAAAATGATCCCGAAACTGAAAACTCTTTCAGAAAATAAAGTTTATAATCGATTTTGATCGTTGATTGTTTTCGATTCCAGATATCATATTCTCAGGTTAGATTTTTTTATAATAACTAGCGGACCCGACAAGCGTCCCACCTGAACGTAAAAACAATATCCCAGAACGCGATAGCAGCGCCACCTGCCGGATCCAATTGTGAATCTAAACTACCCAGGGACCAACTCAAATACACAAAAAATCTCATCAAAATCGGTCTAGCCGTTTAAGAGAAGTTCAATGACATAAACACGTATAGATGAATGATATATGTATATAAAGCTTGTACGCCAACAATTATGATAAATAACTACAGAACCTAATACAACAAATCCAACACACGCTTGGCAGATTGTTTATGAGATGACTGACAAATAGGCGAAAATATAGCCCATAATAGTGGAACAATAGTCGTAGAGTCTTGTGGTGTTCCATATATGGGGTAATGGTGCATAACGGTTTAAGGGGGGAGTGGGGATACAAAGCCATTGATGTTTAGTAGTCTGTTTTTATGAATCATCAAGGCATTCGCGAGTTAAATTTGTTATTTTAGGACAGTTATTATAAGGGGTGTTAAAATACCATGAACGAAGCCGAGAGTCACTTGTTCTTATCGTTGTTATGTTTTTTTTTTGTACTGGAGGTCCAGTACTTACTTGGGAACCTTCTGTTTACCAAAATGTTGAAGGTCAAGTTCCAGTTTTTATGTTATAACTAATAAACTTTAAATACCTCCACGATCCGTGTACCGTTGCATACAGGATGTTTTGGGTGCGTTATATTGCCCAAAAATAAAAGTCGTTTCCCAGCAATAATTTTTGCACAAAGCTACTTAGTATGATGTTCAGAATGTGTAGATGACGGCTTCGTGATGGATCTTTTTACAACCTGTACACTAATTTTCCTATTAGACACTGAAGAGGAAGCTGTTGGCTTAGAATGATATGGTCAGACCCTGAACAGTTCGTACTGGCGCAAAATCTGTTTGGCTCAATCATAACAGGGTCGGTACGTGGATGGGTGATCCATTACATATCAAGACCCCTCCGTGCCTTGGAAAGCACATTAAGCCGTTGATCCTGGCTGTCATTCGTAGATATTTTACAGTCGTTACGGGTAGAAGCCCAAAAGTCTGATAACCAGTCTTACCAAGGGGTATCGTGTTACCCAGTAACTGGGTTGTGGAGGTCAGATAGGCAGCCGCTCCATGTAAAATACTGGTATTCAGCTCGGTTCGGTTACACTGGAAGCCGACCCCGACAAAGATGGCAAAAGGCTTGGCAGATTGATTGACGTAAATGTGTGAACGTTTGCAATATACAAAACAATTGCATAACGGTATCAAGGCCGGTGATGGCGTCATCTAATATCCACTTGTGAGGGAGTTCTTACTAACTAGTGACGTCATGCAAGGACGCCTGTTAATTAAGTTTAGGGATTATAATTACGTACAGTGTTTTTCGTGACCGCCAGTAATTAGAAATCCGCATTTTACTTGACCTACTTAGGTAGGTAGTGTTTGTTTTAATAAAAGTTGATATTGCTGAATAACTGGAAATATGTATGCAATTATTAAACGAAGGGTCTGCATTGCATGCACCTTTGCATGGTTTGGAAATGGCTATTAAAATAAAGAAGTTCAACGTATGACGATGTTACAAATAAGAGCATCTGAGTTCGTATGAAAATATGGATGTAGAATAATCAAAATACAACTAATACTGTTGAATTCAGTTTTCTTCCACCTCTTTTTTGAATATTCAACGAGTCAAATAATGACAAATAATTTTAGGGTAGTAAGTAAAATTGGCATTAAGCATTACTGGGTTAGAAAAAAAGAAAGAAAATACGTTTATTTGCGGTAAATATGACGCAGAGAAAAACACACAAATACAAAAAAAAACGAGTTGGGGGATAATGTGCGTCAGATCCACGCAAAACAGCAATCGCTCAGCATAATGTTGCGACCCTATGCGAAACAGAGCCCCAGCGCTAGGTTCAGGTCAATATACAATTATATGGAAGCTTTCATCGAAAAGGTACCTACATAATAATCAACATCATCCCCAGGCCGACTTCACCCGCTACTGAGCATGGGCCTCTCTTTTCATGTGCCATTGCCCACGCTCCTATGCCAGCCTCATCCAGATTCCACCCACGATGGTAACTATATCGTCCGCCATCTCGCCACCGGATGACCGATACTTCGTCGTCCAGTCCGTGGACGCCACTTGGTCACTGTCTTACTCCACCTGTCATCACTGCGGCTTGCCAGGTGTCCTGCCCAACTCCATTTGAGTTCCATAACTCGTTTCTCGATATTGGAAACCTTCGTACGTCACATACATATTACTTAGTAATACTTATTAGTAGGTTAGTAATAATTATAATTAGATTAATTAATTACTACCCGCAGGGCAGCATGTGGCGAACTGTGGGCAGTAGCGACCCCACGGACCCTATCTCCCGGGAGAAGTCATGTTTCTCACCTCTGGCTTGCCTTTATTGGCCGGCTGCAGTGAACAATGACGAGGAACAGAGCTCCCACCTCTTTCTTGCCTTTATTGGCCGGCTAGAGTGGAGATTCGCAAGAGCAAACGTGCTCGGAAGAAGGAAGTATTCCAGTAAGATGCTGGTCGGGATCTTGACCATACTTCCGGAATTGTCCTGATAGCCGTGGGTTATCCCTCCACTCCTCAAAAGCACCTCAGGAAATGTTGCCCCTTTATCGCTACGACACTATGTGCTAGCGACCGTTTTCGGTGGCCTATTATTGAATGTGCAAGTCACCCCCTGCCATTTTATCTGTGTATTTTATATAAAACATTGGTCAGGCAGGGGCCATAGTCATTCCATAGTCCTAGATAACCAGTCTACTTAAGCTACCCTAATCCATAGTCCAATATCTTTGTTTCCATATCCTGCCATAGTCCTACACCAAACGGGGAAGGTCCTTGGGTGCACTTGTATAGTCTGAACAGGGATAATCGTCGGTTGGTGCCTCATTTTATTAAAAAAGTATAACGGGCCTCTGAGAGTTGGCTTCGGCCTCTCGTATGCCTTCCAAATGTCCAGGATCCCAGGGTCCCGAGAAATGTCAAGAGACGTACAAATGATAATTACTAAATCAAACATGCCAATTTCTTAACCTACAACAAGTGAAAACCTCTAATGTAAAATTCAAAACACGGAGAAAATCGTACTCATTCTGCCTTAAATTGTGGTCGTTATCCGAAAATGGGGCACTTGACACTTTTGCGTTCAAATACGCCATTCCATTTTTGTCGCAATTACCGATTGCTATCCAATAATAATGGAATTTATTCATGCGATTAGTATCCATCTATTCAGAAAAGATATGAAGAGATGCAATATAGATTCTTCTCGATGGGAGGAGTTGGCAAAGAATAGACCTGTTTTGAGGCGTTTGGTGAGTCGAAATGTGTATGCCTTTGAGAACCAGCGGAAGAGTCATCTCGACAGTAGGCGAGATCAGCCCAAGAGTAAGCCACCCTCCAACATACAATACCATTACCAAAAGTTTTTTTTTTGAGGTCATTTGTTTTTTTATGTAAAAATGTTTTATATTGCATTTTTTTATTTGTGGCACCTACTCCTCACCAATTCGTGTACTACTACTTGCTATGTAAACAACAGTGACATGAAGTATTACGAGTATAACTTCATCAAGATACACAAAGTGGATTAAATACGTATCGTAAAATAGTAATTCTCCTTTTTCTTGAGTCGGTTAGTAATGGTATTCTAGCGTGTCCGCACTGTGCACGTAACTTCTAAGCCAAGATAGCCAGATAGGCTATAATTATCAGCCACATAAGTGCATACGCTCGTAACCCATAGCCGTCAAAAACAGTAATGGCCACCGTAGCCGAAATCAGCATGGGGACATATATGTACTCGCATGTTGTAATGGGAAATGGCTTAAGCTGTTTTCTACGAGTTTTCATTTTTAGGGATCAGCTTATCAGGGAAAACAGTGTGTAGGTGAAAAGCACTAAGTATCTAACACCTACCCTACCTACCTACCCTACCTGCCCTACCTACCTACCCTACCTACCTACCCTACCTACGTACCCTACCTACCTACCCTACCTACCTACTCTACCTACCTACCCTACCTACCTACCTACCCTACTCTAACTACCACCTACCTACCTACATACCCTACCTACCTACCCTACCTACCTACCCTACCTACCTACCCTACCTACCTACCCTACCCTACCTACCTACAATATCTCCTACACTACCCTACCGACCTACCTTACCTACCTACCTCTTCTGTCTCATTCACACACTTTTTTTTTTGTTTTTCTTGCAAACGTTGTCCTGACAATAACGAAAAAAAATAATTATCCAATTTATCCTTCGGAAGTTATGCGCGTACATTCAATTCGGCGATTCATTTTTATTTATATAGATTATTAAGGTATTTACAAGGCAGATGTGAGTGGAAACGCCGGGCGTGGTCGCCCTAGGAGGACATATATTAGTGACCTTATTGTTGATGTTCTTCAGAAAGGTCAGATGCTTAGTACCCGCAACCGGCGGCAGCATGTGTGTATGACCAGATGTATGAACGTAAAAGAGGCAAAAGGAGTATGTAAGGATCGTAGCAGGTGGCGTTCTGTAATTTCTGCCTACCCCCATGGGAAGAAGGCGTGAATTTATTTTGTTTGTAGGTATGAATTAACATACTAAATTTAGATAGGTCTAAATGTTAGAAGAGGCGTTCACGATTTCACGGGCCCCACGAAAAACGGGAAACAAATCCGTGTGAGCTTAATAGTTCGTCTAGCGACCGTATGGTCCAAAAATGGAATGTCCAAAATTTAAACCTTTTGCCTTTGAGCAAAAAAAATGCATGCTCGCCTCTGCATGTTTTCCTAAGTAGTTCTAAAAACTAAAGTTTACAAAAACAACATGAGAGGTAAAAAACAAGATGTTAGACTTGTGGCTAGTTTACGAAGTGCTGTGGGAAAGGTATAAATTATCGTTTCACCATTTTAACTAATTGACAAAACTTAACCAAGATAACTTTATGAGATTTATGATGACATGTTTACTCTTAATCTAACATTGGTGATTAATAATCATGCTTAAAAATGTACTGCAGCCATTGTTTAGGTTACGATGGCTAGGCGCCCTGGCCTGGCGCCGACATGTATAACCATTTTTATGCATACATTTATTGGACAAGTCGCATTCCGTGCGAATTATATTCTACATAAAGAATCCATGTATGAATTCAATATGCTGTATTTTATCTTGGCAATTGAGACTTTCTCTGGAGACGAGGAAAGGAGGAAAAAAACTTTTTACAAAAAAACAACCGACTTCCAAAAAAAAAGTCAAATCAAATCGTTTATTTCAAATAGGCACGTAAAAGGCGCTTTTGAACGTCAAAATTTACAAAAAAAATAGAATTGATTCTAGTTGCCCCTTCCAAAAGGTAGTTTCGTATGGAGAAGAATGGGCAAGAAACTCTAAAAAAAAAATGTTAAAAATGTTTTACAATATTATGCATACATAATAATTATATGTGAAGACGATGCACCTAGAATAAAATTACTATACCACAATAGGTAAAAATAATTAAATATAACGCATGACAGGTGAATTAATTATGAGATAGATACATGGTGCTCACATATTTACAAATATTGAAAAGTAAATGATTTTTCCAAAATTTCACAAGTAATAATTTAGTGTGTGAGTTAAAGTAGTTACATAATGTAAAAAACAATGTCATAAAAATTATAAATTATACAATTAAATTAGCAACCAGTTTGATTTTGTCTAGACTCTAGATTGTCCTATGGAGCAGGACCAGCATGTCTCCAAGCATTCTTATCTAGGATATAATCCTCTAATTTGTAATATGCTTGTTTAAAAAGTGTACTTTTAATATGAGTTTTAAATTTTCTTTCATTTAATTGCAATATATCACAAGGTATTTTGTTGTAACATTTAACATAGTACCCCATAAAAGATGTATGTACACAAAGGAAGTTTGTCAAAGGTGTATGTAAAACACTAAAAGACGTGAAAAATAACTTTAATTTCGGAAGTCGGTGTCTTTGGTTTTGTATTTTCGTTTTTGGCCACCGACTTCCGAAATTAAAGTTATTTTTCACGTCTTTTAGTGTTTTTTTTGGAAGTCGGTTGTTTTTTTGTAAAAACGTTTTTATTTTTCACTTTTTAGTTGCGGTACCTACCCCGCACAAATTCGTATACTTACCACTACTTGGTGTGTAAATAACAGTGACAGGAAATTATTAACACATCATCATATAAACTAAGTGGAAAAATATGCAGTATTAAAGATAACTCAAAAACTACTTGTCAGACCTTGATCAACTTGGACTTGGACTTGGACCACATGTGAAGCACCACCTATCAAATAAATAATAGTCATCCAAATCGGTTCACCTAGAAAAAAAATCTGAGCTAACACACATAAAAATAAAAAAATAAAAAAAAATATACAGACGAATTGAGAACCTCCTCCTTTTTGTGAAGTCGGTTAAAAATGAGAATTGTTTATGTATAATTCAATTCTGATACTTTTTTATTCATCTCGAATTAATGAGTATTTATTTGAGCCCGGTCTGGGTATAATTTTATAATTGATTTTGAATGTAATAATTAATATGAGATTGTGCGTATAACAATAATTATATATTTCTTTGAAATTGATATCTACTCAATGGTAGATGGAAGTGATATTCAATAATGATTAAAATGTAATATAATTTAGGTACATTTTATGCCTTACTATTTTATACAAGAAAATTAAATGGACCCGCAAAGACTCAACATGTCAAAATAGAAAGCGAATTTTATTTTCAAAGAAAGAAAATGCCTTCTAAAGATCAAAAGAAACCCCGAAATCGGACACTTAATCATCTCTGTCGCCGCCATTGAATCTTCGATCCAGAAAAATAAAGATTAAATAGCAAATGAATAGCAAAAATCCTCCAAGTAGGCAAGTAAGTACACAAGCGTTCTTTCAATACGACCATTTCTTACACAAAATGGCCGTCTTTTTACGAATTTATTGGACAGTTTTTATACCCATAATACCACGGGGAAGTTGCCTTATTCGAATGATAAATACACCATAAACTCGGAAAAACTCATCCCGAGTATTGGCAAACAATTTATTGATGATACATTATGTGCTATATTAGTGTCTGTGTACGAATTTCAGTTTTATTTCTTTGGGGCAAGGGTCATTTAGGAATATAGGAAAGTTTATCATAATCATGCTGTAATAAATAACGACCTATGTTCGTGAAAGCCGTAAACCAAATGCGCCAACTTTGGCCATACAAAACGCATTTGGTTTGGTTATGCATAGTTACGTGGTTTCGTTGTGGTAAATGATTCGTATATTTGGTATTATTGCGGTAAATGATACGTATTATGAGGGGTTTTAAATATACCAAAAGTTAGGTATTATTTTGGTAAATAAAATGTTATTCAATCGGCATTCACCAATCTCTGTGCCATTAAGAATTTTGACGCACTGTCTCACTATGCAAAACAGTCCTAATGACAAACCCCAAAACGTTTCATGGCACATTAAATAACAAACTCTACAGTTGATATAAACACATAAATTGGTCATAAATAATACGCATTTTAGGGTCTCTTTTAAAGAAACACCTACTCTGGCATTTCAGGAAAATGATTAAGTATACTGGTACTATTTAAAAATGATCGTCGAGAAGGTTCACTAAGCTGCCAAGAATCTTCATTAGTATTCTTTGCGAGTCGACATTTAGGAAACATAAAAGGCAACGGGTAGTTCCAAATTCAGGATAGGTTCTGTTAATAGCCTATACTCGTCTCTTAATAGCCTATGCGATGGCCTCTCATTTTCTTTATTTAGTTAATTTAATATTGGATTGTAGCCGCATCTACAACGCCACAAGCCAGCTACGCGTCACACTGACGACGTCACGCAAAATCCTGCATCGCGCAAGCAGAGTTTACCGCGAACTAGCTTAAATACAACGTCCCGACATCAAAACGTCAGGCAGTTGCCCACCAGATACGACACCCGATCGGAGGATCCTCTCTTTTCTATGGAGGTATGAGTGGACTTTACACCCTGTTCCTCATACCTCTATAGGCTAATGGTTCGAAGAGAAACTACTAAGTATTTAACATTTGTACGGTAAGATTCGTGGCATTCCATAGTTCACATTATATTAGACAAGTCAAAATCTAGCAATTTAGGGTACATCCCACACCCACACCACATCGCTGCGACAAAATGTGGGCAAGGAGTGGTTATGTGTGAATAGTGTCGCTGCAACTTCATGCCATTGCGTTGTCGATAGTAGTTGCGAAGTGGTTAAGACGTGGCTGGTGTTTGCAGACAGATCAACTGCAGCTGTGACAGCGTAGTCGCAACGTGCGTTGTGGCTGCGACGTGGCCTTGATGTGGTCGGTATCACCCACACGGTTGATTTTGAAGGCCACATGTGGTCCATGTGAACAGACTATTTATTTTCATACAATTTAGTGCCCGTCCATATGTTGTCGTTGTGGTGTGGTCGTGGTTTGGTTGAAATGCTACGAGGAACGAGTCTGATGCCAAAAAAATATAGTTTTTTGCCCATTTGTCTGTTTGTCTGGATGTATGTTCCGGATCGACGATAGTTAGTTAGTTAGATAGTTTATAACCTGAATTAACACATTATGATACTTTAATCCTGGTAGTAAGTTCCCGTGGGATAATTTCTGACATCCACGCGGGCGAAGTTGCGGGCAAAAGTTATAGCACCTTATAAAATAGCACCAATACGGGTATTATCTTAGGCATGTTCGTGTATCATACTCGTATAATGTAGGTAGGTAGTGGTCGGTTGCGTGCATTTAACGACTCTGTGGGAAGATATATCAACATTTTATTGGAGAACGGTCTATCAAGTTGTAAATGCCAACTGAGAGCTATTACTGCGCTCATGGCACGATAACCAAGTATAATTCCCTCATGCAGTGTTGCATTTTATTGCTTTATAGAGCTTCACAAGGTTTATGCATCATATTTGCATAAGACGACAAGATGGAAAGTCTAATCGACTTTGTCTCTGTCATCTATGACCTAGACTAGAGTCAAGAGCAAACATATCTCGAAAAAAAAAGTTGTGTGTCTGAAAAACCGGGCAAGTGTGAGTTGGACTTGGGCATTAATGGTGCATGGCGCCGTACCACCTACACTTTAATAGTTTATATTTTTATTTATTTATTTTTCATTGTGCCCTCTAGTCATAGTTGGCTATCCATAGCATTTAAAAAGATATAGTAGTAGTAGTAGTAGTAGTAGTACCAGACGAATGGATGGTTATACAGGGTCAAATTAAATTAGCTAGCGAAACTCTGCAGACGTGATGGGTTTGGAATCTAAACAGGATAACACTATAATAAAAAATATGTAATGGTTTTTTCTTTGGTGTCAACGACCGCTGGTAGTGTTGGCATTTGAAGTATGAGTAGAGAAAATCTGTTTTTATCGTGTTTAAATATCGATACCCATCACTTCTCGTCTGTGAAGTTTACACAAGAAAAAACTTATATTTCATATGACTACACAAACTTCGGGCTAAGACCCCGAAAAAAAAAACATTAAATTAATTTATTTTTTGTTTTATTATGTTTAGATATCGGTACCCATTACGTTTGCGGAGTTTCGCTAGCTAATTTAATTTGACCCTGTATAGACGGCGCGCGGCGTTGGCTTAGTAACCGGCTCTCGTTTTCACTCTTTCGGTACAAAACCCCAAAAACGTAAACGAATAGCAACCTGTCTTCTACGTAACATATTTCAGATTTGAACATACTTAATATTAAAAAAGGTATCACAACCAATAATAAGCCTTCCTGACAAGTGGTTATATTATCTTGTCATGAAATTACCTACCTCTTAGCCTCCATTCCATAAAAAGGCGTCAATTTTATGAAACGCGAGAGTCAGTATAATAAATTCTACATTGAACCTTAGAATTTTGATGAAACAGGGCGAAGTTTCACTCGTTTGTCTTGGCACAAAATGGCGGATAAAGAATTTGACGACAAGATTTGAACGCATCATTTGGCCAGGCCCCGGAGGAACTCATTTAGACGGTCGAATAACAAACAATATTTGAAGTTCTTGGCTTCGGAATTATAATTTTTGTGTTATGAAAAACGAGGAAGATAATCTTGTATTACTTTTTATTAATCTCTCACTATGAAATTACAGTATTTACGATTAAGCCCATGTTTTGTTAAACGAACCCTCCAAACGCTTGTTTGACACTCCCTCTGATCCAATGGCTGGCTTTTAACTTGACCAGAGGCTAATCATTGACATACAATGTGGCAATGCCGCCAGTCTCTTGGCTACATTACCACTCGACAATGATGCGGAGGAATTTTTCAATGCCATATTTTAGTTTGTTAATAGTTTTAGTCAGGTTAGGTTATTTACTATTAGACAAAACGTTTATGTCAAGAATTTCTCCTGTGCCGTGAAGACACAAAATACAATGTACCCAAAATCCCAGACCTTGAAACATTATGGTGTTAAACAAAAATATCTACCTATATATAATTATGTTCTGCAGGTACGGGAAATAAACCATAGGCTCATAGCGCTATGTCCAGTAACGCAGCCGCTGCACCAACTATATTGTGTATACAGAGTGTAAAAAGTACTATCACATAGTCATCAACTCCGCAATTTGTACATCAAACTAAGTAACATAGCACAAAAATAATTGCTGGTAAACGAATTTTATTTTTGGTGTGAAAAATCGCTGTTTACGGTAGTGCGCAACGTAACGCACGCAAAACATTGTGCTTATGAGTGCACGCAACGGGGGTCGTGGGGGTATTTTAAGTTGTGTTATAACATTCAAAACTTGTTTTCTTAAAAAAAACGTCAGTAAAAATTGGAATTTTGACCTACAATATCTCCGTAAACAGAAGGTTCTCAGGTACGGTGCAGTAAAAAAAAGTAATACAATGACGAGGAGTACAAGTGACTTTCGGCTTCGTTAAGTGTCTTTTTCCACCCGTTATAGGGTGACCGATACTTAAAACATTCCCAAAGAAACGATTTATTTTAATTCACCCAGCGCTTGGCTTCAATCACCCTAATCGAATATTGAGTACCTAGTAGTCATTGGGTAGATTAAATTTAGCACATGGGTATACTCAGACATAGGATACTTTTTATCCCGATATTCTCACGGGATCGAGACTTATTCGGGTGAAACCGCGAGGCGCAGCTGTAGCGGTATCTACACCGCCACATGCGAGCTACACGTCATACTGACGTCACGCAAATCCTGCATCGCGCAAGCAGAGTTTACCGCGCGACTAGCATATATACAACGTCCCGACATCAATCCTCGACAACCATCACCAGACACGACACCGTCTGATCAGAGGATCGTCCCTTTCCATAGATTATGAGTACCCTGTTCCTCATACCTCTATACAGCTAATTCCTTATAAAATTCAACGTCAGATATACCTCGGCTGTGGCAACAAAGTATTTCTACTAAATAAGTTTAGTATTTAAACTCCATTTACATACTTTACCTAGCCTCGAGGCTTCCGTCCAAGATTTTGTAACGCAAAAGTTTTAAAGCACATAAAGTTTCTGTTTTTATGAACGTACAATTTATTAGTCGTACTGTAGTGCCAAAAATAGACCGTATAAATAATATAGATAGTCGCATACATTAATTGAAAATAACTTCTTATGGTCTTGCACTTACGTAATCATTTTCCCTCCTACCAATTGCACTACATAAATACATCATAAAAAAATATTTTTATCAAGAAAAACACTCAATGTTCGAATACAAAACCATATATCATTCAGATTATGGGAAGTGGATTAAAAAACAAAAATATTTTAATTAAAATCATTAAATTCTTTGGTTAGATTTTCTGCATCTTCTATACAAATACAAATAATATTAGAAAGAGATAAAATTAATGTACAGTTCTTGAGGACGGTATAGGCTATTTAACATCACGCTAGCACCCTTAGAAGCCGAGCATAAACAAAATTTCAGAAAGAACGCTAAGCGAAAAAGAAGTATAGCGCGGGCAGGCGATGCGATCTGACGGGGTAGGTCAAGGGAACAAGAAATTTCACGCGGTCAAAGTCGCGGGCAGAAGGTAGTATTAAATGAAATAAAAGCTCCTTTAAACAGGCGCGATATGCGACGCGATACAAAGGCACCGCCTGTCGCGCTCTTTTGCAGGAGCCTTTAATGTCTCTTTTGTCGTATGGGTGGGGCTTTTTTAAGTCCTGTTACGCTATTCCTAACCATTTCAACTCCTGTAAGTCAAAATCTACAGTGCTGAACACCAGGAAAATGCCGAGATAATGAAGCTCAAACGAGTCCCAGAGAAATGATTCAAATGCCATGGAACTGGTTACAGACAGGAACCCAAACCCCGTAATAAGCATGATCTAAGTTAAGGCTGCTCTCTCGAAAAAAACATGCAGATGAAGCCACTTTTCGTCGGCATTTACAGAGAAATTATATCTGAAAAAAAATGTTAGTAATCTACATGATATAATACGTAATTTGGTTTAGCCATAATTTTTCTATCGGTATCACAAAATAAAATAAAAATACACCAAATCACCTCCAAATAGTTGAGATGAAACCATTTTACTCCCTCGTTTTTTTTCAAAAGGGTATAAAAAAAAATATCTACTGCTTTGCAATACAAAGGAAAATGATTTGGTTATGTTACTTTTTTTAAATATGTATTATTTTTATTTTAATAAATTAAAACGGCATCCGATTAATGCACTCGTCCTTAGATTCAGTTCGTCGTTAGCTCCGCCCAAATGCTCAAGGTTATTGGCATTATTACAACCCTTAAGATATGAAAATTATCATAGGAAGCATAAGAACAGTCGATGTGGCGCAGTTTGGGAAGATCTATGTCCAATAGTAGACGTCTTTCGGCTGAAATGCGAAAAAAAGAAAAAAATAAATCGTAATCGTAAAAATACAAAAATAGAATAATCGTCAATCGCTGTCGTTCGTCGTCGTCGTTAATCGTCATCGTCTTCATTCGTAATCTTATTCACCTAAACATCATTCAACTGAAGTATACTCGTATTTTCGACACGGCTCTCAAAGATGTAAGATATCTAGAAACTTGCTATCTGTAAGAACTTGTTCAGTGATATCATTAATTATCAGTGGCGTCGTGTTGAAGGGCACTCGATGTAGATACTGTACAAACGGGGTGAATAGGGATGCAGAGGTAAATCAAGACGAAACTTTAAAAGGGATTTTAACATTGAAATAATATAGTTTGTTTCCAGCAAGGGCACTTAATCGTTAATTATAAAATAGTTTAACATAATAGAGTCCTTTTTGGCAACAAACTATATTACATATATCAATGTTAAAATTATTTTTAAAGTTTCGTCCCGTTTCACCCCTGCATCCCTAGTCACCCCGTTTGACGGTACTTGGTTTGAGTTTTTGAACTTAGTTCAAAAAAAATTATATTGTCATTTAACATAGGTAGTCATCTCATGAAACTCGCATACTTAGTGAATTTTAAGAATATAAAAATATTTTTCATTTTAGGTTTACAAGATATATTTATATTTTGCTTTGCATATATTTATATTTTTAAGCGTCTGTGTAATAATTAGGTTGATAAAATAAAGCATGAACATTAATGAACAACTTTTACAGTAAGACCAAAACGAAAAGACAAACATCTGTTCTATGCATTTTGTCAATAGAACACTGTCTAAATTATAAGCTAAGCAGAACATAATTCTAAATCGAAAACAGAAATACTTTTACAGAATAACCTAATAGAAGAAAACCAATTTCGCAAACCAAAACAAAAGCCTTCGTAGACGAGAAAACAGCCATAACTTTTAATAACGGCGGCGCGTCCAATTTTCTACGAAGCCTTAAAACACTTTAACAAGTAAAGGAAAGACGTCTGCACTCTGTAGCATTGCAGTGCAATATAAACTATGTTACGATTCAACGATTTTTTTAAACTAAGCTTTTCTTTATTTAACACTATCTTTTGCCGGCTACGCCCGCGTGTTGGTCGAAAAAATATACAGGTATATTTACCTATCTGCCAACTTTCATGGTGTTCGGTCATACGGTGTTGGAGTTCCCTCTTGACTCGCAAAATATTTTACTTATATAGAGGAATGAGGAACAGGGTGTAAAGTTCACTCATACTCTACGGAAAAGGGAGGATCCTCCGACCAGACGGGTGTTGTGTCTGGTGGGCAACTGCCCGACGGTTGATTTCGGGACGTTGTATGTATGCTAGTCGCGCGGTAAGCTCTGCTTGCGCGATGCAGGATTTGCGTGACGTCAGTATGACGTGTAGCTCGCATGTGGCGATGTTGATACCGCTACACATATATTTAAAAATATTAACTCCTAACACACTACTAAAGTTTCTAATAATATAATTCAAACATGATTCGAAAGACACGTAGCGCCATCTAGCGTCCTAAAGCAATTGTGACCGTTGAAAGTTATTGTTCTTTCCCTCGGGAACAGTACTTTTTTTCTGAATGAAAGGTACCCTATGTCCTTTTCGGTACCCCTGACAACGTATATCCAAAATTTCATGATGATCGATCGGTCTAGGTGTGAAAAGGTAACAAACAAACAAACTTACTTTCGCATTTATAATATTATTAGTTAGGACAACATAACATAGCGCCTTGTTTCCAAAGGGTTGGACAGAGGTGTACCTACCTATAGTACACCCACATTTGACCAGTTACGTTTTAAGTCCCATGTAATAGGGGGCGAGCCTATTGCCATCAACCGGGCATTAATTCAGACTCCGGGATGCTATTGAGAATTTTCAGATGGAGAAATCCAATAACAATTTTCCCGACCCGGGAATCGAACCCAGGACCTCATGCTCAGCAGTGGGGCTTGCGGCCACTAGTCCAATGAGGCACTTAGTTCTTTCATTTCTGTGAAAAAAGCAACATTTTATCGCCTTTTTAAATGATAAATGATATTATTTCTGTAAGTAGGTACAAACAAACACTTTTACACGTCCATCATATTTTTTTGAACTAGATGAGGTCGGCGTTTCCTATCTGACTACTCTGAGAAGAAAGGCCGAAACAAACTCAGAGGTCACAGTCTCTTTTAAAGTCTAGACATAATCTTGGTCAGATAATAATAATAATAATAATAATAATAGTTTATTTTCCAAAAACTTAGTACTACTTTACAATGGCAATGTGGCAACAAATTCAGTTAGGGTAAAGAAATTAGCGTCTGTAGCCGAACTAGGCATAGCCTGTATTTCGGCTATCAGCACCATTCCCCTCGAGTATTTTAATACAAGAATAGGTGCCAAGCAATAATGACATATATAATTAAATCAGTACTACAGAAATACAGAATATAAGTTGATAAGTAATCTAGGTAAATAAGTAAGTACATACATATTTTTAATCTAATTTATTAAATGGATTGAGTGTATGTGTGTTCGTGCGTGTGTGAGTTCGTGGTACGTGTGCGTGAGTGTTGTATGTATATGAGAATGTGTGGGGGTGTGTGTGCTGTGAATATATATGTAGGTGTGTGTGTGACAATAATTAAGCGGTGAAGGGGTGGGTGTGAGTATGCATGAGTGTCTAAGTTTGTAGGTGACCTATTTAGTGAATGTAACTTTGTTTTTCTGTGCTCTTAGCCGAATCTTAGAGTGGTAAGTAAATTAGGTTTTCCGTTTCCTCGTAGCTTAATTTCTGCAAATATTGGCATACTTTTAGTTTGCATTGTTTTCTAGTCAAGGTGTATATGTTTATTGATTTGTTAAGCCTATTATAAAGGTAAGGGCCTAGAAAACTTACAAATCTTTTACCAAAAGTTGTTTTAAATGTAGTTAAATAGTCACATACATGATGTTTACGACGTCTCTGTAGTAACATTGGGTTGTAGGGTTGTTTTTTGTGTTCTTGTAGAACAGTTTTAAGTATAAATAGCTGCCTTACTGTTAAAACCTCGCACAACTCGAACAGCGTTGTAGTAGGAAATCGTATCGGTTTAAACGTGCTAACCTTCAGTATAGCTCTCTGGGCGACCTCAACTGCCTTTAGCGTGGTTTTGCAGATACCTCCCCAGGATGTAAGGCAGTAGGTAAGCAGCGACTGACACAGGGCCTGATATATTCGCTTCAGCAGTGCAGGGTCCGCAACATGACGTAGGTTTTTAAAAACATAAATTAATTTGCGTATTCTATTACAAAGAATTTTGACATGTTCTTTAAAGTTGAGGTTATTGTCCAAAGTAATACCAAGGTACTTTAGAGTATTAACGCGTTCCAGAGGTGAACAAGCGCAACTATCCTCAGAGTTGCATTCATGTGAAATAACTCTCAGGTCACCGCGAACACCCACCGCCTGTCTAATGCTGAAACAAATATATTTAGTTTTGTCTACGTTTAGTGTAAGTATGTTTTTCTGCAGCCATCCCTTAGTCATATCAAAGCCATTTTGTGCGGTAGCGAAAACCTCCTCCCAACTATCACCCGCAAACACCAACGCGGTGTCATCCGCGAAAGAGACAATTTCACCTTTGGTAAGTTTAAGACGAGTAAGCTCATTTATGTACACGAGGAAAAGGGTGGGCCCCAGTATACTTCCCTGAGGCACGCCGTGTGTAACTGGAAGGTGTGTACTTTTGTGTTTATCCACTCGGACACACTGGGTTCGCCCAGAGAGGTAGCTTTTGAAAAGTTCAAGCTGGGTGCCCCTGATACCCAGTGTCTCTAATTTGTTGAGTAAGAGAGAGACAGAAATCGTATCAAATGCCTTTGCCAGGTCAAGAAAAATAGAAAGGCATTTTTTCCCTTTGTCCAAGTTAGAACTAATAAATTCAATAAGTTTATTCACTGCCTGTTCTGTAGATTTTCCGTGCCTAAACCCGTATTGATTTACAGAAAGCAGATTATTTTTTTCGAGATGTTTTACGAGACGGATGTTTATTATTTTTTCCTGAATTTTGGAAATTGCGGGTAGTATAGATATCGGTCTATAGTTGTTTATACGACTTCTGTCTCCGTTCTTATAGATTGGGCACACTTCTGATCGTTTTAGGGAATAGGGGAACACTCCAGTTTTTAAACAATCGTTGAAAATTTTTTCCAGGGGATGTACGAGAATATTTTTATGTTGTTTTAAGAATCTACTGCTGATATTATCACATCCTGGTGCACTATCTGTTTTTAAACCCATGATAAGATGTCCAATCTCATATTTATCTGTCTCAATTAAGACGAAAGAATTGGGGATATTTAGTACTTTGTCGTGGGTATTACTTAGTGATGGTAAATTCCGGAAATTAATATTTTGTTGTCTGATTTTATCCGAAAGTGAGCTACCCACATTTATAAAAAAGCTGTTTGCTTCGTGAAGTGACTGGTCTGGAGAAGATGAAAGAGTTAGGAGATCTTTATGGTGTTGTTTTTTTGTTTTTGTTGTGTGTGTGATGTTTTTGATGACTTTCCATAATTTTTTATTGTCGTTCTGTGCTTCTAGGATTTGGTTTTTTTCATGTGCTCTTTTTAACCTGCGTAATAGAGAATTACAGAAATTTCTGTATCGTTTGTAGGTAATTTTCAAGACTTCGTTATCCGGATCCTTGCTTGCTTTTTTGTGTAGTTGGTCTCTGTTTCGCATGCAACGTATTAGTCCTGGAGTTATCCAGGGCTTAATGATTTTTTGGCGTCTAGAAAGTGTTACGATTTTTGTATTCTTTTCTATTACTTTTTGTAAGCATTGTGTTAGATAATTTAGACTAATGTTAGGGTTGTCTGTTTGATAAATGGGATCAAAATCAATAAGTGCAATGTCTTGTTCTAATGTTTTATTGTTAATGATGGCCTTTGTTGAAGTTGCATGTTGCCGTGGTTTTTTTAAATTTAAACAAAATAAAACGGGATGGTGATCTGTTAATGTTGCATTGCAGACTATGGTGTTGGAGGAGGCCTGAGTTTTTATAAGGACATGGTCTATGCATGTTTGGCGGGCGCTGCGTGTAACTAAAGTGTGTGCTGGCAGTAGGCCGTGCGAAGCAGCTACGGTTAGATAGCGTTCCCCTTCAGATTTAATTTTATTCGAGTTTATTGCTAGATTCATGTCGCCTATAACAACGATGTGCTCGAAAGAAGACACTGATTGTAACATATTATCCAACGACAAGAGGAACGGCTCCAATTTAGTGTAGGAAGGTGATCTGTATAGGGCAATTATCGCAACTTGTTTTCCAACGGTGGCTAGTAGGCAATTGCTTTCTTGGAATTCAGGTTCTATTATAGTTAGGTTAATGTTTTCTTTGTAGTAGATAACTACTCCGTCATTTTGTATGGGATTTGTATTTGTTGCTACATGAGAGTAACCAGATAAGTGAGGGATTACCATTGCACCTTTTAGCCAAATGTGAAGACCATGTAGATTTGAAACAACGTGAGTCAACGTATTTTTTGTTTATCCAAGAATTTCACTAGAGTCTTGAGAGTAATACGTGATTTTCAAGTTTGGTCGAATCCGCCCTAAATAAAATTAGTGTAGATGAAAATAACTCACATATTGAAAGTTTTACAACTAAATTCAGTAGGGTGTCATCCTACACTGTTAGTATTTTTGGCCAATACCCAGAACAATTGATGTAAAAGCTGTTTCAGTTACAATACCTACTGTATTCCCGTTTTCAATGTTTTTGAGCTTGCCGTGTCAGTATTTCATAGATATTTTATTGTTTTTAGTCTTTTTGGATTTTGCAATCTGATATTATGCCTTTTTTCCTTTTTGTACCGTGTTTTTTTTCTTTTGTTTATAAGAACTAAAGTTCTTAATAATTTGATTACAATCTTGCCTAATAGACTAATAAGCAATTAAAATTTAACTTTAACTTATTATTTTATGTAATAGACTACGTTTTAACTAAGATTAGTGTCAACTTGCACTTTTACTACTATGCGGGTCATTGTTGATTTTTTTTCCCCCTCTCAGCTAGTTTTAATCATAGTTTGAGTAATTTTTGTGGCCTACCCAAATGTCCTGTCTTTGGTATTGTTCGTCGAATCGTTGAGCTTCTTAAGTTCTGAGTTGAGCTGCACGATTACTAACAAATGCGTGCACTGACTGGACAGGTCCACTCAATCTGTGTGGTTTTTCCTCAAAAGACCATTTCAGACACAAATCTACATGGTCTTCACATGATTTGACCACGATTATGTCTGGACTTTAAAAGAGACTGTGACCTCGGAGTTTGTTTCGGCCTTTCTTCTCAGAGTAGTCAGATAGGAAACGCCGACCATAGATAGTTTTTAAAATATAATTGACGTGTAAAAGTGTTTGTACAAACCTATTTACAGAAATAAAATCATTTATGATTTATCATTTTACACAATTCCGTGGCACTTTCTTAGACTCTGATAATATACTGAAAACACTTTGTTCATGTGATACGTGTATAGCACAGAATTGTTACTATCATTCGTTCGCTATTTATACACTATACTAACTCAAATGGTTTAGTTAGGTATCTTTAGCACACGCACTATGTCCGTGTTGTCTAGCAGCTGAATTGACTCGACATTCACATGTCGTTGAAGTCTGTGTTCGTGTGCTTCGGCAAATTTTTGGATGACGGTGGTGACGAGTTCCATTTTAGGTTCACGGTGGAGGTCGTCATTTCTAATGTACCATGGTGCATTTACATCATCCCTGTTAACTTTATTTTGGAAGTGTTGTAACGTGATATCAAAGATTTATTTGTCATATCAATAATGATGATAAATGATTGATTTATTTCTGTAAATCGATTCACGCACGATCGGATTACACGTCAAAAATAACTTACGTTTTAAAACTAGATGAGTGCAGTGTTTCCTATCCAGCTAGGTACACTGAGAGAAAAGCCCAAAACAGACTCAGAGATATGTTGTAAGTAAACAAATGACATCCACGTTAGTCTAGTTGATCCCCAGGTCGGTATTAGGAAAATCTCAAAAGCAAACAGTAAGTTAAGGTTTGCACCAGATTTAAGACAAAATTTTCTCGCCCCTATTGGTGACTTAATGTGATGTGTGATAAATGCGGGTACATTATAGACACTTATACCTCTGCCTACCTCTAATTTTACGTTTATTCATTTATTTGGTACACCAACAGCAGATAGGGATGGCAGGTGACCGGTTTTTGACCGACAGTCCGGTTTTCTTTATGTCTGTCCAGACATGAAAATATTGGTTAACCGGACCATAGCTTGTCCCGTTTTAATAAAAAATCATGTAATATCTGGCACTTGGACCGACTATGGACAAGTAGAATTAGGAAGCGCGCCGCTACAGAAGCGAGAAACCGACATTCCGTTGCGCGCGGTTAGTTAAAGAAAAATTAGTGAAATCGAATTATGTATGTATGTATAATTGCATAGCACAGGTGTGAGTACTATGCACCTACTATAAAGCTACCATTTAATAGGTTTTTCTTTCATTGACTTGAATGTGCCCTGGCGGCTGAGAGTTTGTCATGCTCACTCTAATGTCTCGCTGGTGGTGGCGTGTGTGTTGGATCATTAAGTTCCCTTCAAAATGGTTGAGCTGAATGGTGCTGATCTATGCATCATGTTCGTGAACGGGCGCCGTCAGTGGGGACTGGTCATTTCTTGGCTGCCACGGCTTATTTTAATTTAATTTAATATTTGAATTGCTTTTGTCTTTTTATTACGGACGCTTTTAACGTTCTACATTGTTCTCACATGCATAATTTCAACATGAACGATGTAATCAATATTTTGTAACCATTTTTTGATTTAAAAGAGTGTCCATGGAGTTTCTTGCCCGTTCTTCTCCATAGGTACCTACTACGCTTTGGAATGGGTAACTAGCTTCATCTTTCTGACTGACCGACCCCTTGACAATTCAAAAGTGCCTGTAATTGGTTTATTTGAAATAAATGCTATAAAGAATATAAAGAATAAAGTAGTAACGCTTTATACGAAAGTGGAAAATGTTTGGATATATTTTGAAAGAAATCGTCTCACTTTAAAGACCCCAGTCCGACCACTATGTATGGCAAGCCGATCCCTTGGGAGAAGCGAGCTAAATACCTAGGTGTGATCCTCGACCACCACCTTACCTTCAGTGAGCACATAGGGATGGCTCGTTCGCACGCCGTCTTCGCTCTCGGTGGACTCCACTTCCTATTAACCGCCCGAAGTAAATTGTTTCTTAAATGCAAATTGCGCATCTCCACCGCAGTCATTACCACCATCCAACAGTCATTATGACTTATGCCTGCGTTGTATTTGCGCACGCAAATCCCCACCATCTTCATAAGATGCAGACCCTTCAGAACCGTTTCCTCAGAAAGGTTACGGGAGCCCCCTTCTATGTCCGAAATGTGAATCTTCACATAGACCTTCAAATGCCCACCATCCAGCAGTTCATGAAACGCCTTTTAAAGCGTTTCTTCGACTGCGGCATAAAATACCCCAACCCCCTGATTAAAGCAGCCGCCTACTACACTCCTTCCTGCATTAGTAAGGTTCACCGCCCGAGGCATACCTTAGTCGACCCCGATGACGCCACTACCCTCCTCCAGGAGAGTAGTAAGGCCACCAGTATCTTAAAGATACACAAACACAGACTGACGTCCTTCCGTCCTCGCCGCCGAAACCCGCCGCGACGCCCCAATCCACGTCCGCCCCGACCCTTGCTCGAGCCAGCCTGCGCCGCTGAGCCTGTAGCTTTAAATTCGTCCCCTAGTAATAATAATTCCGATCCAGCCTGTCCCTTGCTGCCCTCTTCCAGCGACGCCCAAAGCCGAGGCTCCTACCCCGCAGGGGGTGCCCTTAGCGTATTGTCGCCTAGTTTTAAAGTTTCTTAAGGCCTGGCGGGGGCCTTAATTTATTAGGGCAACCACAGATATGACCGGTTAAGCAGCCGACCACCTCCTAGATTTACCTATGAAAACCAATAAAAAAAAAACACCGTAAACACCGTAAAAAGTGAATTCTGTTACACAGAATTCAAAGATGCCATCTCTGATAATAAACCTTTATTAAAAGAAGTGGCATTGAATGCTATACTCGTATATAAAAAAGTAGGTTAACTGTTAGTAATTTAGCATTCACATCTATTTAGTAGAAAATATTGAATCTCCTTATCTGTTAATAAAAAAAAAAAAATTATGATACTAGTGCGGTAAGTTGGTTTTTACAAACGAGTAGACGAATGTAAGCCCGAGATGAAGTCGAGGGCTTACCATAGTCACGAGTTTGTACCTAAATATCAATATCCGCACGTGTGTCATACAACGTTTTTCAACACATTTGCGAGAAAACAGTACAATAATAATATCGGTTGCCTCGCTTGAACTCAATTATTATTGCTTTCTTTATAAATATCAGTCGGAAAGTCGCAACAATCTTTGACGTTTCTAATTTGAAAATGGCGCGAATTGCAAATGCCGCCACGTGCGCCTGGTGAAAATTAGAACTCATGGTGCTAATTAGATTACTGTATTAAAGTGAGACAAACGTATCGAGCAAAAGCGCTTCCAAGGAGGTTCGATTATTTAGCTTACTTATTCTCGTAATGTGAAACTCCTTGGTGTAGGCCTTATATATTTTTTATGGAAATTAAAAATAAACCGCAAAGGATACGCACGGCGCTATACAACGGAGTATGCGGTAAAATAGGTACTTAGGTGTCAGTACATATTTTACCGCACGTTCCGTTGTATAGTGCGTAATTTTTAACTTTCGAACCATGTATAGAGGCATCGTAAATGCATTTTTTGAGCAAATGTGTTGAAAAGGTTTTTTTTTAACACATCTGGCAACTCTAACAGCAGACTAAACAGAAAAAAAGAGAAGAAGGAAATACAAATAATTACCTAATAGAAAACAATAATAAAATAAAAGTGCAGGTGTCTCCGCTCATAAACGACAGGTATACGCAGCATTCACAATAAAGACAAACAACGTAATTATCTAAGACAACATAATTGTCATTATATTCTGGATAATACGCAATCCATTTTTATTATAAAAATGCTGTCGCAGCTTCAGCGCAATAAAAAATAAACAAGCTTTGAGAAAAATATACACTACCATCTGATAAATAATTCCAATATCCCTTTTCTTACTTAATAAATTCAACCTGACTCAAAATGGCTGCCCTACCTGAAATAGGCAAGGAAAGGTCAAGATTGAATGGGGATCCCCAAGGCCACATGTGGATAGAATTGGGCAAAATCAAGACCCTTAGACGAAATGTGTTCCTAAAGGGTGAGAATAATATCAGGCGAAAATGGCCCTAAATGACGGGAAATTGGCTATCTGATCCAGATATTTAAGCGAAGAAATAAGGTGAATCTAACTGTTCTGCTGTTGTGAAATTTGATATTATTTTCTGCTTTTTTATTGAGATTGGAATCAGCGATTTCCTTTGAGGCATAATATTTTTTTGTCTAAGTTTATTCGACCGATTTAGAAAAAGTATAGAAGTGATATTCTTTCATAAATTAACAGTGGTTAGCTACCCATTTACGTGAAAAAGTAAACACACTCGAATTTAAACGTTTAAACTTGTTTAATTTAAAAGGCATTAATCTAATTTATTTGTCGAAACAAATAAAAACAATATAGCATTCAAATTAAGAACATCAATTTAAAATGTGAACGAAAAACATTAGTGCCCATTTAGCATAGCCTGTGTCGAATATCCGATGGTAAAACGTATGAGTAGGCTTAAAAAGCTTTTACAAATTTACACGGCTTACCAATTCATACATTTGCCACCGGGCTGACTAGATATCCGGCAGCCGGTTCGGGGCGTGTGTAAAGGCACTTAGTGTACACAAAAATGATACGAAATAACACATAACATTCCCAAAATATTTTTGTAGGGCGAAGATATTTTTTCCGTGTTCTGGATGTTGGATGTTTGTGCATGTAATGACATGTGTGGCATGGAATGCTGAGGGCAAATAAAAGTGTTTTTATATCGTGTTATTGTTTATTTTTATTTGTATTTCTGACGTCTATTTTGGAAGTATCTGCTGCTGTACTATGAGGGGTTATAAAAACATTACCTACTTTCAGGAAAACCTACGTAAACTCTTAAAGTGGCGATTTTAATTAAAATATTTAGAGGGAACGCTGGCAATATTCCTAAGTTTCGCTTAAAATCGCAACATTAATTTGTAAGATACTCGGATCCTCACTGGTAATATTAAAAATATTCTTAGAATACTGTTCTTTTCATTGGAAAAGGACCAATAATTTCACAAATAGGTACTAAATAACTACAAAAAAAATGTTTTAGTAGATTATTCTTAGAACGTCATCCGATATAATGTCAAATCACAGTTTACAAAATAAAACATGTATTTTCCCAAAAAAATAACATAACATCACGCCTGTATTTCCCGAAGAGTTAGGCAGATGTGTACCTATTTATATCTATATCTATTCTATATCTATACTTTATATTATGCTATACTATATACCATACTATACTAATAATAATAATAAAGCTGAAGAGTTTGTTACTTTGTTTGCTTGAACACGCTAATCTCATGAACTACCAGTCGGTTTTTTTTATTTTGCAATTTATAGCCCTATTCTTGAGGAAGGCTTAGGCCACTTAACATCACGCTAAGACCCTTACGAGCCGAGAAATAACAAAAAAAATCTGAAAGAACGCTAAGCGAAAACGAAGTATAGCGCGGGTAGGCGACATGGGGTGAGTCGGGGGAACAAGAAATTTCGCGCGGACGAAGTCGTGGGCAGATGCTAGTAAACATATATAGAGCGGGAGAAGTTATTTGAGCTTTACGCAAACAAAAAAAAGTCTGTACCCACATTTCGCCAGTTATTTTTCAGTCATAATAGGCATCAACCGGGCAGAAATCCAGAAACCGGGCTGCTACTGAGAATTTCCAGATGGAAAAACCCGATAACACTTTGCTCGACCCGGGAATCTAACCCAGGACCTCATGCTCAGCAGTAGCGCTCGCGACCGATAGTCCAACGAGAAAATCCAAAAAAATAACTCCACTGTTTTTTGTTGTTGAAGCGATTTCCGCACAATAAAACCTTCATGAAGTTTTACAAATAAAATCAGCATTTTATGGGACTCTAATCACACTCATTCAGCTCGGTTCAGCTTTTATCCATAGAAAACAACGATTTTGTATGGAAATGCGTACGCAACCGTTCAGCTTTCCGCGTCTATAGAGTTTTTGCGGCAAACAGGCATAAAAATAGGACTAGTGTGTTTTTATCATGCTCATGCTAACGACAGTGTTCAGACTAACATTAAAATTAACATTAATTATTAACATTTACATTAATTGTGTTCAGTGTGTAGAAATGACGAAAATCGTCCAGCGAAACGCGAATGGAGCTGAATAAATATAGTTACTCCATAAATCTGGGTCATCGTTATGTAAGCAGTCAATTAAAGCTGAATACAACAGTATTGTGCCTCGTCACTTTTTTGCGCTGCAGTTCATGCAGAGGCCGAAAGCAGCCGTTACGTTTTAATGAGTTGGCGGTAAATATGTAATTAACTTTTTTTATTGCTGATGAGTATATAAAGGCATGAGGAACAGGGTGTAAAGCTCACTCTTACCTCCATAGAAAAAGGAGTATCCTCCGACCAGACGGGTATTGTGTCTGGTGGACAACTGCCCGTCTTTTTGATGACGGGTCGTTGTATATATGCTAGTTGTGTGGTAAACTCTGTTTGCGCGATGCAGGATTTTGCGTGGCGTCAGTGTGACGCGTAACTCGCATGTGGCGTTGTAGATGCCACTACAAGTACCTATGAGAATCAGGGAGGGGATCGTGGCTAAATAATAACAGCCGCACGTGTCGATCGAAGGTTAAGCTACGCTTGCCGCGGTTGGTTCGTGGACGGGTGACCATCCATTACATATCGAGACACCTCCGTGCCTCAGATAACACGTGCCGTTGGTCCCGGCTGTCATTTGTAGATCTTTGACAGTCGTTACGGGTAATCAGAAGCCCAAAAGTCTGGCAACCAGTCTTAGCAAGTCTTATCAAGGGGTATCGTATTACCCATTAACTCGGTTGTAGATGTTAGCCAGGCAGTTGCACCTTGTAAAATACTGGTATTCCGCTTGCGTCAGGTTGGAGTGGAAGCCGAATACAGGGTGGGAAGGACAGCGACGCGCAAATCGTAACCATGAAATCAGCATATAATTCTAGACCCCTAGCGTAGAAATTTATCGTGGGTGGTCATAGAACAGTAGAATACCTACGTGGTCATAATAAATGGAACAACTAATTGGTTGGAAAATTACCTCCCATTCTGTATAGTCGAGAAACTGCTAGGCAGATGACGATGTGACAATTAAGTACTGTCTTAGTGACACTTTTATTACGTAGGAAAGACAATGCTAGGCTTTGTCTGCAATTCCAGGATATTGCTACAATTGTTGAGCTGGATAACGTTATCATAGTATAATAAAGTAAGCAGTATTACGTCTTGGCAGTGTACTTGAAATACTCACCTATGGCTGCTCGGTTGATAAACACGCACTAGGGTTGCCCACTGACTAGGTCTCTTGGGTTGTAACTGTACTTTATAAGTCCGTCAAATTTAATGATAAGATAGTATTGTTTTGAGGGGAGGCATTATTTTTTTAAAACCTTGTGATTTGTTGAAGGTCCTGCACATTTAAATGTTTTTCACAAATCCGATAGCTTGTGGCTATTTGCTAAATCATCTTGGCGCATCAGCTGAAGCCATTCGGATAGCTTATTTTAGTTTTTTTAAGATATTAATCGTTTATTCGGGTTGAAAAGTTACATAAAAAGACCTATAAAAAAGTCTGCCATGACACAATATCATAAGTATATCCAAAAATGTGAATTTGTTGAAAATATTTTTTTTGTTTATTGTTTGCTTCACCATTTTTGTAAGTGCGAGAAGGATAATACAAAACGAGTGCGTGACCTAATCCGACGCATCGCGCGACTCTCGCTAACACTACCCAATGTCTTTCATAATCGTAAAGATTCGGCGGCTAACAAGGTTGAACTCGAACGACTGTGTTCGGTCCTATCTCTGTCCTTGTCTATCGGTAACTGTAAGTATGCAACTATGATCACAGATGTGTGAGTTTATTGATTGCAGTGTTAGAGGGTATCGTATCTTCCGCTTTTAAGTTTATCAGGGTAATTTAAGTAGGGAATGTTAAATCCTTATCGAAATAAATTTGCTTATCATCTGGGAAATTTTATGTATATAAAAATTGTATTTTACACCAAATCATTTGGATGAATATGAAAGAAAAGTTTCGATTTCACGAACGTGTTTTTGATCGCGGGACGCACGATAAAGACTTACTGTAACAGACTGAAATCCACGCGGGCGAAGGCGCGAGCAGAAGCTAGTATAAGTATATTTTAATCCCTAAATCGGGTATCAATCGTATAGAAAAAGAGAGATACTCACCTATTAATTACCTATCAAAGAAGTTATGCTCGCTACGCTTCAATAAATATAGAAATACCTACGTAACATAAATAAATAAAAACTAAAAATAATGCCACCGCGCCCGCGACCTTGCCGAATGAGTAGATAAAAAAAATATAGTTTTGATATTGATGAATTCAAACATAATGATACAGTTCACGTAAATAAATGTGTGGGAACGTCTCGCACCGTCCGTGTCCTTACATGACTGTGGCGCACGTGCGACTGTTGATGTTGAATACCCGTGTTCACCGAGATTTCGAAGCGCGTCTTTTCGGCCGATTTGTCTGAAGACGTTAATACTGCTTACTTTATTATACTGTGACGTAATGAAGCCACTTGTTTTTTTTCGAGGCCTATCTATCTGAGAAAACATTCGCGATTTCCAGAAAACGTAGAATACGCGGTTTCTTCAGGTGCGTAGTACTTACAACTGACGTGCGTGTATGACCAGATATATTATATGAACGTAAACGAGGCAAAAAGAGTATGTAAGGATCGTAGCAGGTGGCGTTCTGTAGTTTCTGTCTACCACCATGGGAAGAAGGCGTGAGTTTATGTATGTATACGAGTAGAATACGCGGTCTTCCACTAATAATAAACTTCGTATATACGAATGGAATTGTGTTTGGCAATTAATGTTTTTTTTATAAATGAACTTTTTTAAATCAACTAAACCGTTCTTGGGCATGACCTGATACAGAAAGATGTAGGTACTTTGTTCTTACAAACTCACATGCTTAATAAAAATTTTGGAGACGGTGATATCATGCATCGTGAAGAGTTCGTGCAATCTCTCAACATCGCCAAATTTTTGATGTTAGGTAAAGTAATTCCAAAAAAACTCTGTGGCAAAGTAAAAATGGCTGTTTCACAAGGCTCGATATTAGGTCCTTTCCTCTTTTTAGTGTATAATAATGATCTACCCAATTTATTTAAAAATAAACACAAATGGTGTTATTTGCTGCTACTTCTGCGATACTTCCTTCATTTATAAGATAAATAGACGAACATCAAATCTTGACGACGTAAATAACGACCTACTGCAGGTACAAAATTGGTTCACTGCTTATAATTTAGTATTAAAATGGGAAAAAAACTAAATGCATAACATATATCAATCACATTCTTCTTTAATGAATGTTAAAAGTACTGATTGTGACATAATATTGAGTAAAGAGACACTAGAATTCGTCAGTGAAACTGTTTTCCTGAGGATCACGCTCCACTCAAGGCTGCATTAAGGTCATCTCTTGCAAGACAGCTAAGTTCAGCAGCATATGCACATATCAATAACATTCTTCTTTAATGAATGTTAAAAGTACTGATTGTGACATAATATTGAGTAAAGAGACACTAGAATTCGTCAGTGAAACTGTTTTCCTGAGGATCACGCTCCACTCAAGGCTGCATTAAGGTCATCTCTTGCAAGACAGCTAAGTTCAGCAGCATATGCAGTGATAAAAATCCATCAATTTACTAATGTAGATACCGCAAGGATTTGGAGTACTATTTCAGTTACTTTCATAGTATCATGTCGTATGGTATTTTACTATGGGGACGGGCTGCAGATATCGAGTCTATTTTTAATCTGCGCGAAAAGACACATCAGAGCAATATGTGGCCTCCGCAGGCGCGATTCTCTAAGGGAACTGTTTAAAAATATTAATGTCATGACGGTACTTTCAATATAACTATGAAAACATCATGTACGTAAGGAAAAATCATCATTAAAAGTGGGCAAAGACAGAAATAACTATAGGACTAGAAATAGGGACCAATTAGTTCACTCAGGTTTCAGACTGGCTAAAGTAGACTTATCCTACATGGAGTCCTGTTTAAAATGATAAAATAAAATACCTCTCCACATATTCCAACTGAATTAAACGAAACTTAAATCTTGTATAAAACGCACACTATAGCCAAGCATAAGTTGGGGGATTACATTGCTGACAAAAATGCATCGCATAACGCTGGTCCTGATCGACAAAGGCGCATAAACTATTTGATTAGCATCCGAAAATGTTATTGGAGCTGCTAAAGATTGTAAAACTATCCTTGCATTGTATTGATTCAATCTGTTAGTCTTTATACTTATATATAAAAGGAAACCGTGACTGACTGACTGATCTATCATATAGCTCAAACCACTGAACGGATTGGGCTGAAATTTGGCACACAGATAGTTATTATGACGTAGGGGATGCTTACGAAGGGGTTTTTTGTAAATTCGACCTTTATGGGGTGAAAAGGGAGGATTGTGTTAGTATAAATAATCTTATTCCTTGAATTAATAAACTTGAAACACGGAACGAAAATCTAAGTAAGCAAATGATAAAGATTTTAATTTTTAATTTTTCTCTAGTACCCCCTAAAGGGGAATTGGGGGATGTCAAAGTTTGTTTGGAAGAATTTTAACTCGCAGCCCGATTAACTCGAAATTCAGTAGGTACTTATTATACTTAAGACCAAATATAAAGAATAGCGTGTAACAGGGTTTTTCGAAGATCGACCCCTGAAGGTGCAATGGAGTTAATAAATTTTTAAGATCGGGATTTTACTGAGTGGCTAGATTATCTCAAAAATAGGTATAATTACTCTTTAGTTTAAGTTATGGAAACATTCCAAACGATTTTTCAAAATTCCACCCTTGTGGCGATACAGTTTATATGAAAAATCTTATTCCTTTAAATAATAAACTTTAAATTTGGCAATATTTGCCTCAGTAAATAATAAAGATTGGCACGTTTAATTTTTAAAACAGCACTAGGTGTCAAAGTTAGTAAGTAAAAGCGCTGTCGGATTAACTCGAAACTCAGTGCTAATACTTAAAACAAAATATGAAAAAGTATGCGTATCAGGGTTTTTTAAAAATCTACTCCTGACGGGCTGGAAAAGGGTAATAAAGTTTGGATTTTACTGCTTGCTTCTGGGTAATGGGTATGCTTAAATCATACATTGGAAACGTACCAAACGCTTTTTTAAAACCAGTCCTGTCGCGGGGAGGGCACTGTTTATTAGAAAAATCTTATCCCACTGATATATATAAAAAAAAAAATGCCCCGAATGCTTATTTATTTAAATCTATACTTAATATATTAAAGCTAAATAGTTTTTTTTTGGTTGAACGCGCTTGTCTCTATAACTACCAGCCAGTATTTTTTTTTTTGCATTTGTTAGCCCATTACTTGAGGAAGGCCATTTAACATCAAGCTACGACCCTTAGGAGCCGGAAGGAAAGGCAAAAAGGCAGAAAGATTGCTAAGCGAAAATTAAGTAATAGCGTGGCCACGCACCTAGATTTTGACGTTTCATAAGTGCCCATGTTGGTTTATGTGTAATAAAATATTTTGATTTGATTTGATTTGACGGGTGATGCGACGCGGCATTGTGGGCCGGGGTAACAAGAAATATCACGCAGACGAAGTCGTGGACAGAAACTAGTATTATATAATTGCATAGCGTACGTGCTATAAAGCTACCATTCACTGGATACGTCTTTCATTGACTTGAATGTGCCTTGGCCGCTGAGAGCTCATGCTCACTCAAATGTCTCGCTGGTGGTGGTGTGTGTGTTGGATCATTAAGCCCCTTTAAGATGATTGAGCTGAATGGTGCTGATCCATACGTCGTATTCGTGAACGGGCGCCATCATTAAGGACTGGTCATCTCTTAGCTACCAAAGATTATTTTTTTAAATCATTTTGCGGATTCTTTTAGCGTGCACGACTTTCTACATCATTCTCACTTGTATAATTTCAACATGAATAATGTATTACCAATACCTATTTTGTAACAATATTTTGATATAAAAGAACACTCTTTTATATCAAAATATTCCATGGAGTTTCTCGCCCTTTCTTTTCCGTAGGAACCTACTACGCTTCGGAATGGGCAACTAGCTTCATCTTTCTGACTGACCGACCCCTTGACAATTCAAAAGAGGCCGTTATTGGTTTATTTGAAATAAATGATTTGAGTTTGAGTTGCGAAAAAAATCAGGCATTCTCACAACAATTTCCTTGGAACTGTTCTCATTTGCTTTAGGGCTGTTTTCCCGAACCCAATTTTGACAAACAATATTATTATAATCAAAGAGTTTTTTATAAAGTTCTGTAACCGTTTGAACTGAACTAACAAGAGGACTGCCAACATCAAAATAACACAACATTTAAATTCCATATTCGCTTGAAGCTGGGAAATTGTATTATTACAACTTTAGTAAGGCCATTGTAAGATTTCTATTTAGTTATAATCAAACTAAGCCAATTATTATTATAGGTAAAGATATAACAAGGCCGTCTACTTGAGTACCCAAGTAATTTATAGTAGGGATTTATTCTTTAAATGTGAATATAAATTAAACATAGGTTATAATATACAAGCTAAAACTAAAATATATATACATACTATTTACAAGTGTATAATGTAAGGGAAGAGCTCATAGGGCATCAAAAAATTCGTCCGCATCGCTGTCAATGGGACAAGTGCCCAAAAGGCTGGCGGCATTGCCACGTTGGATGGCAATGCTGATTCTTTGGGCTAAAAATAGGCCAGCCCTCTGGTCGTGTGAAGAGTCGACCAACCGCTTGGCGATGTCCCGAAATACTTTATGAGCACTATGACCCCAAGGCCCTAGTGTTTTAACCCCAAACGGCTCAAACATATAGTTTCCAATAAGGTTGTTATACTTGCGCCGTTTGAGGTTTTCTGCTCCTACAGCAGCCGCCCCAGCACAGCCCGCCGTGCTAGGAAGATGGGATGGTGCGAGGGTGTCAACACAAGTCGCATCCCACACCAAAGGCCTACCCAACTTCCAAGGCATTATGGTCATTCCGTCTGGCCTCTTCCCATCGTCACGTGCCAAGCCATTGGGTTCTAAAACAGCTGGCACCCCGGCGGTGACAAGAGCCCGACGGATGATGTCATTAATGCTGGCGTGACGTGCCATCCGACCAGCGCTCTTGCTGCAGGATAGGCCGTGGTGTCCGAGGCGGTCGACTGCTTCACCACATTGACAGCGATGCGGAGCCCCGCAAGGAGCGCCTAGTCGTAAACACGTAGTGAGCCGGAATGTAGTATCACCCAGCAAAGTGCCTATGTTGGGTGACGGTAGCGCCTGAAGCCAGAGGCCCGACTCCCATTCCGCCACAGCCAGCAGGCGGGCACGCTCGGCAGTATTGGTGGACGTATTAATAAGTTTATTCCGTACCAACCTGCAGAGCGGCTCATCCCACTGTCTCTGGGAAGATGGGTTCTCGGGCTGAACCGAGTTCGGGCAAGTCAATTTCCAGGCGTTCACCGCATCGGTCAAACACGGCACTTCATAGTCAACCTGAGAAGGGGCTAAGATTCTTGTGGTTAACTTTTCCGTGCTGTGGACCGAAGACAGGAAAGCCGGTAGGCTTACACTAGAAATTTTGCGGACGCCGAGCCCACCAAAACGAATGGGTAGTGTGGCTTGCAGCCACGCGCGGTCGTCCAAAGCCACATTTAAAATGGATGTTAGTGTACTTCGAATAATATGATCAATTTTGTCTAAAAGGTGTGGCTGCTTCCATAAAGAGGAAGAGCGGAGAAAATACATAAAATTTGGACCGAAACAGCAATATCTGATAAGGGTGAACGCCGAATGTAAATTAATTTTAGAAAGTCTATCCGAAATATCGTTAAAATGTTTAATTTTTTCTTCGACGAATGGTGAAAAACTGTCTTCTAGAATTGGAGAACCTAGGAGGTGCAGTGAACTTTTTTCCAAAACTTTGATATCTGGGGCAATTGAAATGAATTTCTGTAAAGTCGATTGTCTGTCGGTATTGTCACAAAGGTAAATTTCGCATTTTGAGTAGTTTACTTCAAGACCAATGGATTGGAACTGCTGCTTTAGGAATTGAAAATCTTTTAAAACGGTATCTACGTCACCTCCTAGTGTTCCATCATCTAAATACCACACATTGAATTTTGAATTTAGTTGTTGTATTATGGGGTGAATAGCCAAACTGAAAATAACTGGCCCGAGAGGATCACCTTGTTGGCATCCGACTGCAGACTCTAAAACGTTGTCTTTATATAATAATTTTGATGGGTGCCTGTAGCACTGCCACATAAAACTATACATTTCTGGTAACTCCTTTTTTACTTCAGCCAACAAAGTGTCCCTGTTAACGGAGTTGAAGGCATTCTTAACGTCAACCTTGAGGATGACCTCACCTTTACTGGCATTTAAAAAGCTAGATAGGGCATGTACGGCTGCCTCGCAGCCACCTTTGGATCCAAAGCCAAGCTGTAGGGGTTGGAACTTCTTGGTCAGAACTTCACCATACAATTTGCAGCATATTTTGGCTGCCGTACGCCTATAGGTGCACCCAACGGCAATAGGACGAATGCCGCCGTCCCTCTTGCGCAGGGCACATATGTTGGCCCCGTACAAGATATCGACGACGGCATCATTCACACCGCCGTTGAGCATCAGCTTAATTAGAGCCGCAAGCTCCTTCAAAAGCGACTCACCAGCTTCCCCGGCCCCTGAACTCAATAAATCTTTTAAATGCTGTGGAGTCAGGCCGTCGAGACCACCGGCGGAACCACTTCGGAAAGAGCTTCCGGCTGCAACCAGCTGGGGGGCAGCAACATTAAAAGGAATTGAATCCGGATCGGGGGAGAGGGGGGGTTCAGGAAAGGTGAGACCATCCGCAGGCGCTGGATGTTTGCTCTCCAGGGCGGAAAGAGTTTCTGGCGAGTAGGGCGCCACCACATCGCTACTGAACAGTAGCCTTGCCGCTCCCCTGATGTCACCTTCGCTTAATTTTGATTCTACATGTGAACATAACCCTTTTCGTGAAAGTTTATTGAAAACAGGTAATTTTGGATCCAAAATGAGAGTCGAATTGTTACAGTTTGCTTTAATTTGGTTTGTCAAAGTTGTTTTTGTTGCCAAATTTTTTTGGACATGCAGAATCCTATAAGGGAAGGTGAGTAGTTGCTCCCAGGCGCTGTAAGAATTCTCCTGAGTCACAAGGCGAAGACATCGCGTCAAACTTAGAGCAACAGACCGCCTTGCGCCCCGGGGAACTCTCTTTAAAACCGGTGTAGAATTTATTAAATTTGAAAGCGTTTCCAAAGATTTTGGCCTGAAAGTAATGAAGTTGTGGCTGGGGAGCACAAAGGTACACTATGAGTTTTGTGAACCTTGCCATAGTGTATCCCTATCCCTCCTATTTATAGTAGGTAGATACAGTCGACAAGAATTCATTTTATTGTCTACAATAATTATTTCACACAGTAATATGGAACACAAATTGTGGACAATCAAGTGAATTCTTGTCGATTCATATTTCTTTTTGAGGCGGTACCTATCTACGTTTGTTTCTGGGGTCGCTTCAACTTCGAGAAGACTTAGATTTCAGATAAGTAGAGATTTTATTTGGTTTATCTTTAAATTGGTTTTGACTCATTTTTATGGCCGCAGAAACTTTTCTCCAAGATAACTAATATTGTTGTCGATCTAAAGGTTTCTTTAGCCCGGCTTGTGAAAGCTTATTCAATTTAACCTGTTCTGGCTGTGAAGTATACCTAAGTCAAGTAATTTCTTTATTAACCTATAACGTCCCCACTGGTGGGAACCCACAGGCCTCCTCTCTGTGAGAGGGGTGAGTGATTTCATTGGCTGTTATTCTGATAACCCGCCCACCGGCCAGGTAGAGTGACGACTTGCGAAAGGCGGCTGGCAGAGACTGGATGAGGAGAGCCGAAGATCTGGCTCAGTGGCGTTCACTAGAAGAGGCCTACGACCAGCAGTGGAAGAATATAGGATGATGATGATGATGATGATTCTGATAAACGGATTATAAAACCGAAAATGAGACGTGACAGTTGAATTACTAATCGGGGACTGAATAAATCTTTCGAAAACTGTGGGGAAGACCTGCTTAGTTACATAACCTGAGTTATATGCTTAGGTTCGGCTTCATACTGTGACAATTGGAAAATCTAATTTGTTTCTCATCAAGTGACATCCACCAAACGGAACCGAGCCCGTGTGGTGGATTACCGCCCACTTCCTTACGCAGAGAGAAGACCAGCAGGGTACTTGCGTAACACACTAACAGTAGGAATAGCTTTCATTTTCACAGTTCATTTATATTCATTGCGTTATTTATGTTGTTGAGCAAACAATATTTTCGAACATATGGAACAATGGATTAGCAATAGGCTTCAAAATGATTCTGATCACTATCAGAATCATTTTGATTCTGATTGATGAGATAGTGTGTTATACAATTAAGGTTATGTGATCCAACAGAAGGAACATTACCTATAGGATAATTATGGCTATGCTTTAGTGAATACTCAAATAACAGAATTAGATCCTTTTTAACAGACTTCAAAAAAGGAGGAGGTTATTTATGTTCGTCTGAATGTACTTTTTTAATGTATCTTTATCGATATTTTCGTCAATTGTGGACAGATTTTGAAAATTCTTTTCATTTTGTAGAGGAAGCTTGCGTGGTGGTCTCATATACATTTTATTAACATTGCTCGGGTAGTTCTTGAGTTAGCTTCGATAACATAATATAACATAACATCACGCCTGTATTCCCCGGAGGGTTAGGCAGAGGTGTACTATAGTACACCCACATTTCCCCATTCCCATTCCCATTTTTCATTTCCTGACTAACTGACCGACTCTTTGACAATTCAAAAGTGCCTGTAAATGATTTGATTGAAATAAATGCTTTGAGTTTGAGTCTGAGTTTGAGTTTCGCCAGTTATGTTTAAGTCCCAAGTAATAGGGGGCGAGCCTATTGCCATCAACCGGGCACAAATAATAATTAGCTTCGATAATACGTATTTAATCCACTTTGTGTATCTTGATGATGTTATAATACTTCCTATCACTGGTGTCCACATATCAAGTTTGCTATATTTATAAATACATTGACATGAATATTTGCTTTGTAAAATAGTATATTATTTTAATTATTGTGAATGTAAAGACTATGTGAGTCAATGTTTTTATTTTTTTCTTCTTAATTAGTTTTAATCGTGGTCTGGCAGTTTGAGTAATTTATGCGGCCCACCCAAATGTCCTTTCTTTGGTATTATTTGTCGAACCGTTAAGCCCCTTAAGAGGCTTACAAGACCTAAAGCGCGGTCACTGTCGGATTGCATAGAAAAGAAAGAGACGCGCGATGACACAACGCTGGTAATTTATTGCAAAATATGAAGCAATTATGGATTTACAAAAAATCTATGCATTGGACTAAAAAAATAAAACACTATTACGTTAGTATGTTACTTGTAGAATAATCTGACAAAGAATCTGACTGTTTGCATGTATATTAGTATGGTTTTTAATCGTTAAAAGAAATTTTTAGAGGTATCTTCGTATTTTTTTTCTATCGTATCAAACTAGTTGTATTATGTATTCAACACACTAACTAACTAGCATATATCCTGCAGAAAATCATATATTTTTCTGATTTTGTTTACTGCAATGGATCATATACTTTTAGGCATTATAAAACTTGCGTTTAGGTCCTGTAGTCCCCTTAAGTTTTGAGTTGAGCTATATGATTACTGACGTACGTGCACTGACTGGACAGGTCCACTCACTCTGTGTAGTTTTTTCCTCAAAAAAACATTTGAGACACCAATCTACATGGTCTCCACATGATCTGACCAAGATTGTCTAGACTTTAAAAGACACTGTGACCTCTGAGTTTTTTTTCGGCTTTTCTTCTCAGAGTAGTCAGATATGAAACGCCGACCTCATCTAGTTTTTAAAATATGATTTACGATGTAAAATTGTTTATACAAACCTATATACAGATATAAAATCATATATTTTTTATATGAATTGGTGTGACCATAACAAAAATTTAAAAAAAAAAATACTTACAAAAAAGACCTACGACCGACTTCCAAACAAAAACATGTTTAAGTGAAAAATTACTTTAATTTCGGAAGTCGATGGAAGAAAACTAAAATACAGATCCAAGATCCAGCTTCCGAAATTAAATTCAGTTTTTTTTTTTAATTCTTCGTTAAAACTGTATGAGAATCAGAGTGCCTTAAAGCTTACCCTATTTATCTCAATGAAGACATTTGATAGATATTGCCAATAAATGATGGCCTCGCTCATAATAAGGATTAATAAAACCATTTGCACGATATAACATCACGTATCTATAAGTATTAATAAAACTATTTGCACGATATAACCTCACGTATCTATTGACAAATTGGACTTTTTCTAAGAGATTGAGATTAATATCTCTTTGTATATACTACAGGCAATTTATTGACGAAATCGTTTTTAGGTACTCGTGGCTAGATGATAACAGCCGCTCAGGTCGATCGAAGGCGAAGCTACGCTTGCCGCGGTCGGTTCGTGGATGGGTGACCATCCATTACATATCGAGACCCGAAAAGCAAGTTAAACCTTTGGTCCCGGGTTTCATTCGTAGATCTTTGACAGTCGTTACGGTCGAAATCGTATTCCCTAAATTATATTCAATGCGTAGGTAATAAATACCTTCCGTGAGACATAAGGATTAATATTTACGGATTTACTCATACATTTATTTCGGGTTTGCCCAGGTAGGTTCAAACTCAAACGGGACTTCATTAAACATCAAAACTAGTCCGTTAAAAAGTACTTATTTTAAAGTTTTAATTATAAAAGAAATAAAAAGTATTAATTGGGACTCGCACAGGATTATCACAAACTAATCTAAACACACTCTTAAAAACAAAAAAATAAAAACAATAGTAAAAACAAAGAGTCCTGTACGAGGCTAAAAGGCCATATCTCAGCATGATACTGCGACATTTAAAAATAAGTGTCGCAGCGCTGGTATTCTGATAGGGTCCGCTGCTGTGATGTCACGGACATATACAGAAATAAATAATAAATAAAATAAAACAAAAAATATTTATGTGTGAGTAACATATTATATAAAAATAAAATATTTATAATTATTGTAATCAGCGGATCAGCACCCGACGTAACATCAATTACTTGTCTATGTATTTAGTGTATGTGGCACTCTATGACATCGCTGTTACCAAAGAGTATAATAACTATAAATAGCTATAAAAAAAACAAGAAAAGTGACGCAGGATAACGGGTGTAAAAATACCCTTAACGAAGCCAGAGCCACTTGGTCTTCAAACTCAAACCATTTATTTAAAATAAACCAATTACAGGCACTTTTGAATTGTCAAGGTATCGGTCAGTCAGAAAGATGAAGCTACTTGCCCATTCTAAAGAGTAGTTTCTATGGAGAAGAACGGGCAAGAAACTCCATGGACACTCTTCTAAATCAAAATATGGTTCCAAAATATTGGTTCCATCATACATACATAATCAGCCTATAATGTTCCCACTGCTGGGACACAGGCCTCCTCTCTTCGAGAGGGAGTGGGCTGTAATCTAACACGCGTGCCCAGTGCGGGTTGGTAAATGTCACATGTCTTCAAATTTTTGGTTCTAGAATATGCCGGTTTCCTCACGAAGTTTTCCTTGAGAGCAGTGGTGATGAAATTATTTACACAAAGTAAAGCGCCTGCCTGGGTTCGAACCCACGACTTACATCTTGTATGTCGCGGCCGATACCACCGGGCCACCACTGCTCTCGTGGTTCCATCATTCATGTTGAAATTATGCATGTGAGAACGATGCAGAACGTTAAAAGCGTCCGTAATAAAAAGAGAAAAACAATTCAAACAGGTATTAAATTAAATTAAAATAAGCCGAGGCAGCTATGAAATGACCAGTCCCCACTGACGGCGCCCGTTCACTAACATGACGCTTCCCATCATTATCATATATATTTTTTGTATTGTACTATACCTGGGAACTAGACCAACGGCCTAACGTGCTTTCCGAGGTACGGACCCCTCCGTGCCTCGGAAAGCGGTATGTAAAGAAGGTCACCCATCCACGGACCAAACGCGGCAAGCGTAGCTTAACCTGATCTATCGATCCGTGCGGCTGTTACTACCTAGCCACGAGCCAAAGTAGACTATGAAATAAGTGTCTGAAATCAGTGTTATGTAATTAACACCAAATATTAGTTGTGTACTGACCTACCTCAAATATTTGCAGGTCGTCAACCATTAGGTATGTTATTTGCATAAGTAAAGGACCGTCTGTTTGCTTTGGGCTCTGGACTATTTACAATTTCCTGTTTATTTGGGCTAAATGTTTCAGGATTAGTTATTTAAGTACGGAGTTCGGACCTAGATGTGATGTTAAAATTATTACATTACTAGCTGTTGCCAGCGACTTCGTCTGCGATCTAGAATGAAAAGTAGTATAAGTTCTTACCCGGGTCATGGTCTATCTGTGTGCCAAATTTCATGCAAATCCGATCCGAATTTCATCCAAGTAATTTTTGCGTGAAAGAGTAACAAACATCCATCCATCCTCACAAACTTTCACATTTATAATATTAGTACGATTTGTATTTTTACCCGACTACGGCAAAGCCAAAGGAGGGTGGGTTATGATTTTAACCGATTTATGTTTGTATGTTCATCTGTTCCCCCATAACTCCTAAATACGTAGATATGCAGTCGTATTTAGACAAACGATGTATTACAGGCTATATGACGTCACAAAATCCGACATGGCGGCATAAAGCGGATGTAGTGTTACACATTTTTTTATTAAAGATTTACTTATCTTTTTTGATATCTAATGAAAGGTCTTAAGGAGTAATTTCTGAAAAAAGATAGTTTTTCTTTTATATATAAGAATATATATAATACATACATAAAACCCCAATAAGAATAAAACAATAATGTTTCACTCGGACTGTTTTCAATATCACTTAATATTTTGTAGGCTGCTTATAAATCATACCTGCGGGCTTAGCATGACGCTATCCATCTCTTCGAAGAATAGAGACGGCTATTCCCATACAAAGTGACATTTCGTTTCTCTATTTTTGACATCGCACCGTAAAAATCCTTCTAAAATCTGTCATTTTGTCTTTCGTTTCTGCCGAACGTTGTCTAGGTCCTTTTTAATGTAGACTATTTCAGAAGACAGTTGTCTAAGGTAGTGAAGACAAACTGATGTTTTAATCGCCATACTAAAGACGGTAGAAAACTTTTTACTCGACGGCCACAAAGTATAAAAATGGAAAGGAAAAAAGGAATTTTTCACTTTTTGTATGGAAAATGTGAAAAATTATTACCTACATGTTGAGTTGTAGGGGTCTCATAAAGGGGGTTGAAATTTTCATTATTTTTGCGATAGGACACACCATTTTCGAGATATAAGCAAAATAAAAGATAAACGTTAATAAATTACTGAATTTCGTAAAAAGTGCAGTGGACTCTTTCTACTTTGCTGCCGTCGTACTGTCTTCACGAAACGTCATTTTTGTCTATTCTTTCGTCGACAAGACGGTGCTTGTGCTACGCCTGCTGGTATCTTATTCCGTTTGCTACCTACCCTCAAAGACCATAACCCTAAAAAAATTGAAATAAAAAAGAAACTTAATAACTAAAACCCAACTACTTACGACGAAAACGCCAACAAAAAGGTATAAACAAAATATCCTAACAAAATAACATCGATTTTCGTGTAACCGGAGTCACACGTAATCTGCACGATTTATGCGTGTGACTCCGATTATACGAAAACCTTGGTTGTACCTTTTTAGTTGGCGTTTTTGTCGTAGTCGAGAATTTTCTTACATATTTTAAAGAATTGCGTTTCCGTTATGGATTATATATTCTCAACAAAAGTTGACCATTCCTCTTATGTTCATGTAGATGTATTTTATAATAACAGCTTTATCTGTGGTGAATGAACTGTTACCAATTTTGTTCAGTAAAAAAAATAAAAAAATAAAATCAATTCATTAACAAAATATTTTTCTTTCTTCCAGATAACAACTACAACGTGTCAGTGATAACTCAGTGTTCCAACCTTCCCCCCGAAACAAATGACTTGAAATCAGAACCATATCTCAACAACCATGACGTGTCCATTCCGCCGAGCGTCCTCCCAACACCAGTTCGCCAATGGGAGTGGTTCCAGTACTAAGAAGCAAGAATTTCGCTCTCGACAGTCCTCAGTCCACCTCCCAGGCCCTGAAGAGGAAGATGGGGAACGAAATACATTAACACTCAAGAACTTGAGCGAAGCACTCCAACTTCTGACGGCACCTTCGGTAAGTTTCTCCAATTTATTTTCGACTGTATGTGAGCGAAATAAGATTGGTTTTCCACTGGGGGTTCGGTGAGAAAATTGTTGGATTTATCTATTTTGTCTTGCATAGGATGAAACGTGAAAAGTAAGCTTAACGCCTCTTAGGGCCGCTGAGGCGTATAATAACGTATCAGAACCCTGCTCTATGAATCCGAACTCTAATATAATGTTATAAAGTTTTATTTAGAGGCTCTATTCGCGAATCATCGGTGCATATCTTAGAGGAAGGCAAGTTGTGGCTGCTGACTGTGGATCTAGTACCTCGTTCCGTTCCAGTTTGAACTTTATCACTCCATCTTAAGGTTCGCTGTCAAAACTTTGTCTCAAAGTTATCGTTGAGGAACGCTGAAACCTATTGACGCTTAAGCGCTTAAGCGAAGCATTGCAGCTGCTTGCTGCGGCTTATTCGAATTTTCACTGCTCGAATTTAAGTCTTATCACATCGGTATAAGACTTCTTTTAACGGAGTGGCAGTGCCTAAGACGATTACGCGAACTTATACAATTAATATTATAACGTACGTTGAGCGTGAGTTCCGTAGAGGCGTAGACTGCTTCAATATTTTATCGCCCGTTATCAGTTGTTTAATCAAGTGAAAAGTTTGGCGTATTGGTGCAGGTGACATTGAGTACTTACCTAAGTCGTCAACGTTGGTACCTAAGTCAAATAAATCTAATTAAACGCGTCAATTGTTCATTTTTGTTTCATTCCACGTTCACACGACGCTAAAAACATTACATAGGAATGAAAGTTCAACTGTTCTTTCATTTCGTTTTTCGATCATTCCGTAGGTGAAAGATGCCCAGTGCCGAAATCCAATGGTTCATGAATGAATTTCTTTTTGTTGATTTTTTTTGAAATTTGGAAATTTTGCAAATTTGGAAATTTGTGCCACCTAACAATTTTCATATGAAATATTCTGAAAAATTCGTAGCTGGAACAAATTTCCAAAGTATGACAATTGATTTGAAATTGATAATTACTGTTTAGTAAATATAACATTCCTACAGTCGCGAATCGCATTTTGATCAACATACGACGTCAAACAGAGCTGGAATTTCCAAAAAACCAGCGAAAATTTGAATTTGGCGGGCTACAGGTGAGGATTCATCTTGACAAAACTTTACTAGATATGCACTCAAGAAAAGCTGTTAATCGCATACGATAGCACGGTCTCTATAACGATATTAGTTACCTAGGTGTCTGACCCCGCGTCCTAACCAAAAGGAATCATTGCGCGACTATGCGATCGTCACGTTCTTATGTAACTTTTTGTTCGGAAAACCAGAAGGCGCCCTCTGTCTGCGTGAACACGCGTTCTGGTTCACAAAACAAAAAGTGACATATGAACGCGATGATCGCGTATTCGCGCGGATATCGCTATTGGTTAGGACGTGGCCTGAGGTATCAAAGTAACAAAACACGATGCTAGAGCTTAATCAGCCTATAATAATCCCACTGGAGACAGACTTCCTCTTGGTGAGAGGTTGTGGGTCATAATCCACCACGCAGGCCCAGTGCAGATTGGTAGATGTCACATGGCTCCGTTTTTTTTTTTGGTTCTTGGACATGTCGGTTTCCTCACGATGTTTTCTTTCGCCGTTTTGAGAGCAGTGGTGATGAAATAATTTACACAAAGTAAAGCGCCTGTCTGGAATCGAATCTATGACTTACAGCAGCTGCTGATCATTGCGATGGAAGAGAAGAAGCTCTAAATTTTAACGTTGATTAAAAGGTTTATAAGAAACATCTTATAAACATTTTTGAAAGGGTTCATGACGCTATAGTACGAACATAATAATATATCGTGATTGATTATACAAAGAAGATCAATAGAAACATAAGTGGCCAGACAATGAGTGACTGAAAAAGAGATCATTGTATTTATGAAATAATTGAGTTTTCTTAAGTGCCAATGAATTGATCTAAGAGTATACAAACGCCCATCAATCGGGTTTGAATGTATAATCATAGTCTGATTTACAAGGTTATGTGTGTTTGTGTTAATTTAGTTCGCTTCACGCAATTTTGCTGACGATAAATAAAAAGTTGTGTCTAAGATCATGCATGTTACAAAAAAATATAAAGTTCATTATGAACTCATCATCATCATCATCTCAGCCGAAAGAAGTCCACTGCTGGACATAAGCCTCCCCAAAGCACCGCCACTTCGACCTGTTCTATGCTTCCCGCATCCGGCGAACTATAACCACAACGATGACACGAACAAGTTTATCTATAACACATACACACATACACATACATAAACTCACGCCTTCTTTCCATGGGGGTAGGCAGAAACTATAGAACGCCTCCTGCTACCATACTTACGTCCTTTTGCCTCGGTTACGATCATACATCTGTTGCCTTACTATGACGTGCTAATACCATCATGGTTCCATTGAGAAACAGGGATAGTGCTATCGGTCATATATAGCTCCGTCTCTCTTTCACGCTGGAACAATGATGGCTTTAACACGTCATAGTACGGCTTCAGAGGCCGTACTGGTCATTGCTGCTGTGCTGGTGGCTGGTCATTCAGGCACGACTGTTGCGCCGATTGCGCGGAACGGTTGCGGTTGCCGGTTATCTATGATTGGCTACAATTTAAATGCTCACCAAAATCATTTTTAGACCCTAAGACTAAGTACCAAGTAAAACATGTTATCATCAAGTAAAATAAACCCACTCTATACCAAGGTGCCTAGAGAACAACGTTTTAAGTTCCAAAATAATTATACACTCATCAGAATAATTGTACGTGTTGTATTTATATTCTTTTTGCCTACCAAAATGGATAAATGCTCAGCAAATCTTGTTTAAGTTGCTCACCAAAAATAAGTTTGCTTCAAAATTCAAGGGTGGGATAGGATGCAAGAGCGAGCGAAGCGAGCTCGGGACTTGGCGCACCCCGACTCGGACAGGTTAGGTTAGAAGGGTATGGCGGGGTCTGAAAGACCCAGCCATCCCCTTCGTAGTTATTTTTTTTTAACCCACCCAGACGTAGGAGCCCCGCCAGGCAGGGCTCCGTCGATTACGTCATATAAATAAAAAAAGGAAAATAGGTTATTTCTACAATACTTTATTAAACACAATTTGGTGAGCATTTATCCATTCTGGTGGACACAATTTGGTGAGTATTTCGAATTATTTGGAAGTAAAATAGGTACTTTTCTAGTAGGCGTTTAAACACAAGCCTCTATGAATTATAGATAAATAAATACTAGTTTTTTTCAAAGTAAATATAAATGATTTGTGTGGGATATAAAAACTCATAAAATAGCTTGACTTGCAAACTAGTACTTAGTTTGCAAGTCAGGCACCTTTTCTATTTAAATACATGTTCCGTTACATAACGGATTATTCGTCGCCACAATACATCCCCAAAACTAGGATTCAAATTGCGACTCATTAAGGCTCTGGTCATACTGAGTTGTAGGTCGTGGGTTCTTACTCAAGCAGGCGCTTTACTTTGTGTAAATTATTTCATCACCATTACTCTTAAAACGGTGAAAAGAAAACATCATGAAGAAACCGGCATAACCTAGAACCAAAAATTCGATGACATGTGACATCTACCAACCTGCACTGGTGGTGGATTATGGCCTACTTCCTCTCACAGAAAGGAGGCCTATGTTTCAGCAGTGGGTACATTATAGGTTGATTATGCTATGTATACTGAGGGGAATTCCGCGCGATATTCGAGACTACTCGTAAATTCGCTCACACCGATTGTGTCAAGTAACTGCTATGGAGAAGTTCAATCTAGCGCAAATAGTCGCGTGACTCTTAATCATTACAACAATCGACAAGCGCCACGTCACGTATCCTGCGCGGAATTCGCCTTAGAGCGTTCGCAGACGGCATACAATTGGTTTCAGATTTCTGTAGGAGCTAAATGAAATAGTTGAGATCAAATGTATCAACACACACGTCCTACAAAACGTAGGTCATACAAAAAATAAATGTAGGACCGATTGTAGGACCTAAAAAAAGTGCCGTGTAGCTATCGACTATTTCTGTTTTGTGCTCGTGATTATAGATCTATTTTGTTTGTTTTTATTTTACATTGTAACCAGACCTAATTATCTTTTTTGTATGCACGTGTTACTGTAACAAATAAAACAATTTTTCTTTATTTATTTCTTTCTTTCTTTCCGTGTGCGAGCGCGTTTAGTGTGGCCAGAGCTTTGCTGAGTTAGAATTCCTGTTTTGGTAACGTATTGTGGTGACAAATGTTCCGTTATAAGTTTAAAGCCCGGGTTACACGAGGCTAGTTTTTGAAGCTAGGATAGCAAGATAGTGTTAGTAAGTTAGCACAGTATAGCGCAGTAGTAGTATATGTTTTATGTATGTATGTATTTATTATATATGTAAATGGTACACCACTGACTACCTGCATTATTGTCTCTCCTTCTCCCTTTAATCCATCCAAAGGTTGTCTGTAAAAGATCGCTTTAAGCGATAAGACCGCCCATTGTGTCACCCTATGTAAAATTTCTACATATATATCTGTAATTTTTATGGTGTACATAATAAAGAGTATTCTATTCTAACAAGCTAGTCACTCTAGCATCGTGTATACAGAACTATCCTCATTTTATGGCTAGTAAGCTAGTGTGATAATTTAATAAGATGGAGTTCTGATTTTGAGCTCTTGGCGCCCCCCACCATCGATTGTACTATCCTGGCTTGTGTACCTACCAGCCTCGTATGTCCGGCGAAAATAGTACTCGCACGCTCGCTCGCTACGTAAATCACCGCAAAGCTTTTGGCTTAAAATTTACTAGCTCTAGCTTGGTGCCAAGCCACGATATATAATAATATATATATATGATAATAATATAATAATAATATATATGATTGTTGTATCCTAGCTTAAAAAAATAAACTCGTGTAACCCGGGCTTAACTGCTTACGTCAGTAACAAGGAAATGCAGGATATTTGATGACAATATCAGCATCGTTAAATATAGTACCGATCGTTATTCAGAAATACATACATTGAATGGCTTTGATGACATCATATAATTTTACAACGTGATTTGAATTCGTTCTGCGTTTTAATATGGTGACGCACACACACATGTATATTGAGTTTACTTTCTCCTACGACGTCGGTGTTTTTTTCTAGAATTGTGACGTTTTCAGGCTATCGAAAATAACTATAGATACTTACCCACATATTCTCTTAACTCAAGGCACACACACATCAATTCTACAGGAAATAATTATTTAACTAAATATTTAAGATATACCTACAACGATCAATCATTAATAATACATCATTGTTTTGCTTGTTACCGACTTAAGAATAAATATACTACTGAAAATCAGAAAGCTGAATACAGCATTATTGTCACAACAAAACAGTGACAGGTAGCTTAAAAATATGAACACGGTAAAACAAACCTTATCAATTCAATTCAATTTATTTATTTCAGAAAAAAACATCCATATTGTATTAGTATTAAAAACTTAGAAAAATATGTTAGTAGCATAAAAACCAAAAACAAATTATTATTCCAATGAAATCTAAAAATTTAAATAAAATCAAAATCAAAGTCAAATTTCAAAACAAAATTTAATTTACAATAATAAACAAAATCAAAATTATAATCAAAATCAAAATAAAATAAAAAATTCAATACTACATTAGGATTAAATCAAAAAATAAAATAAATTACAAACAAAACAAAATTAAATCAACATCAAATCAAAATTAAATACAAATCAAAATCAAATTAAAATCATATCAAAATTAAACTAAAACTAAACATTTTTATCATCTGCCTAAACTTTTCCTGAACTATGTTGGGGTCGGTTTCTAGTCTAACCGGATGCAGCTAAATATAAGTATTTTACAAGGGGCGACTGCCTATCTGACCTCCACAACTCAGTTACTGGGTATCACGGTACCCCTTGATAAGACGATTTTGGACTACTGACTACCCGAAACGACTCTCAAAGATCTACGAATGACAGACGGGACCAATGGCTTAATATGCTTTCCGAGGCACGGCAAAAAAAGATAACCAAAATTATATTTTAATACACACAAAATTACTGCCAACAATTTTGTTACTGTCAAACCAAATCTAGACACACATAGTCCCATTCAAATAAAATTAGCATAGCATTGTATGGTCACTCTGTGGTACAATGGATCTATAACACTATTACATTCGCGCGTCACAGTGCGCGTAAAAATGTTACGACTGACATTTTTCCTGTGAATGTAACACCATTTTTTGTTACTTACAATTATATTGTTAGTTTTTCCCACGAGGTGAATATTTTTTTCCATACGGTTACAGTATTACCTACTGAAAAGAAAACATATAAATTAAGTATAAATTACTATGGGTAGGTACTTACATTAAGTACCCAGGTACAGTCAGCAAAAGAGATAAGTATCCAGGGTCACCGGATATAGTTGAATTTTAGTAAGAAACCGATGAATTTTTTCGAATGAAATTTTAATTTGACAAATGAACAGTTTGTTTTCTATTAATTCAATTCAAGTTTATTCAAATACAGTCATCGGTTTCTAACTAAACTTCAACTATATCCGGCGAACCTGCATACTTATCTCTTGTTCTGACTGTACATGTGGTAGTGTAATGAACGAATGATAAGAATTAAAATTGGTGCAGTCAGTACGGTGCCATTTTAGGTGCAAAGCATTCGATTTGAAAATTCATTTTAAATATTAATGTAGCGCTTGTTTTTCATTTGTTTCTTGTAATATAGACATTGAATCTTGAATTATCGACTATCATTTATGTTAGATGTTTCAAGCCAATAGATGTCGCTAGCTGTTACTAACCATTAGTCAAATCTAAAAACCGGTCAAGTACGAAACGGACTCGCGCATGAAGGGTTCTGAACCATTATCTACATAAACGGCAAAAAAATCATGTCTGTTGTATGGGAGCCCCCTTAAATATTTAATTTATTCTGTTTTTAGTATTTGTTGTAATAGCGGCACATAAATACATCATCAGTGAAAATTTCTACTGTCTTACTATCACGTTTCATGAGATACAGCCTGGTGACAGACGGACCTACAGCGCGGTCTTAGTAATACGGTCCCGTTATACCATTTGGATACGGATCCCTAAAAATGGAAGTTAGGTATTTTTATTACAATTAGTCTTTTTAACATTCACAAAAAACACGAAGTCTTATTCATCCGTATCAACTATCGAGTATATCAACTAAATTCTTTGCAACGATACAAAAAGATGAGTTTGGTCAACCACGGACTACCAAACTCATCTTTTGCGTTCTGGGAAGGAATCTTGTTCTGGCACTATTATGATTATGATAATAATAATAATATGAAGAACACATGCTGCTTTTAAAAGATAAAGTATATATAACACGCGATTACTAATTATTATAAACAAATTTTTGCCCACGGCTTCGCCCGCATGGATGTTGGAAAATTATATCCCACGGTAACATACTACTGGGATTAAAAATACTTTATGTGTTAATCCAGGTTTATACTATCTGTCTGGGAAATTTCAACCAACAGACGTTTTCGCGCCAATCCGGAACATACATCCAGACAAACAGACAAACGGACAAAACATTCTAAAAACTATGTTTTCTGCAACAAACTAGTTCCCACACCTCGTAACAGTTACTTTTTTCAAAATTATTCAATGTTCTTCTTCTTTACTATTTTATTATGTGTATAGATAGATGTATATATAACAAAAATGATATTACAGCTCCCCGGCACGTGGCAGAGAGCCTTTATATTGAAAAATGATTTGTTGGATGTAAAATATTGGCATTTCAAAGTGTTGTTCAGTTTTAAATGTAATTAAATACATAGCACTTTACTAAGTGCTATGTATTTAAACGTGTGTGTGTGTAATGTATTTTCAAGCTTATTAGCTTGATATTGATTGTTTTTTTTATATATATTAATTGAAAAATTACCCGGAATTAAAAATATTGGGTTTATTGTATGTAAGGTTGTAGATGGCATAATTTAATATGATAACAGTTTACTGTCGATGTTAACAGCCTAATATGTAAAATGTGGATAAGTCTTAAAGGCTAGTAAGTAAAGTCTGGGACATTAATAGCTAAGCAAATTGACTAAGTACCAACTTAAATTGTCCGCATATTCAAATCAAGCAGCAGTATTCAACTGTATGGAATGGCTGTAACACGGCAAATTGACATAACGGTGCCAATTTTCTTAGCAATTAATTTCCCAACTGTACATCAATACCTATACCTACTCTTCCAATTCGACAATAGTTACAACACCCTAATTACATAACACACTATCAATCACAATTTGAATCATTTTGAAGCCTATTGCTAATCCATTGCTTCATATGTTCGAAAAATTTGTCTGCTCAACAACGTAAATAACGCAATGAATATTGTTGAACTGTCAAAATTAAAGCCATTCCTACTATAAGTGTGTTAGGCAATCACCCCACAGGAGACAAAAATGTTATGGCCGTAGTAAGTACTACGTTGGATAATTTTTTTTAGAGGTATCTTCACATGACCCAATAGTAACAATTTTGTACTTAAATGAATAGAATATTCCTTAATTGAGATAATAATTTTACTAAGATATTATAGATTCTTGTTTTCTCGACCACTTTCCTAGAAAATAAGTAAAAACTTTATCCTAAGATATCTTGCTTAATTAATTACTTAACCAAACTTCAAATTAGAAACTAGGTGTCTAGTTTCTAATCTCAGGTTTGGTTAATTAATTAGTACCAAAAGTATTTGCTCTACACCGTTGTTAATAAATTCTGGAGGAAAATGTTTGACGATAATTCATTACGAAAGTACTCTCATTTAATAGTGTTAGTACAAGTAAATTCATTCGTTGATTCTTATTCAGAATAATCTTTGGAGGAAAGATTCTGTGTGGAAAACTCAATGACTAACCCTTTAATTTATAAACGTTGCTTAAAGATAAGTAGTGATTAGCGACTGTTTAACCATACATTTTTTTATGTTTAAACGCCTCTTAACTTTAAACAACGTTTATAAATAAACCCCTAAAAGTATATAAAAATTGAGCCGTCACGGGACGCCTGGGTGATGTGAAACATACCATCGTATAGCGTGGCGACGTGTCGCCACGCCAACAACCGGTTTTAGTAGTGGCTGGCTGTAGTGTTCCACATCAATAATTTCAGGTTTTTTTTTTAGTTTTAATTGAATTTTATATCACTTTTAACAAACGTTTTTTGTTTAATTAAGAAAGATTAAAAAATAATTAATTAAAAAGTATTTATTTTGGAATAATAACACAACACAAAGTATAAAAAGTAAAACGATGATAGCTGCACAAGTCTATACTGTGGCGCAGCTAACAACGCCCTTAAGATTTGGTTAAGTAATTGAAATCGTTATCTAATCACTCCACAATAGATTCCTCAAAAACCTCAGTAGTAGGCTACGTACTTGTCTTGTCTTCATGGAACTTACAAAACCGCAAAAAATGTGGGTGCATTATACCTACATACATCTCTGCCTTCCCTTTTTCGAGAATACAGGCGTAATGTCATGTTATCAAAATCCAAAACCAAAATATTTCATTTCAAATAAACCTACATGGGCACTTATGAAACGCCAGAAGTTAGTTGGACGGTTCCAATTGGTAGTTTTCTATGGAAAAGAGCCTGCAAGAAACTCCACTTTTACACTTTTAAAAATAATTGACTCTTACAATGTTTTCAATTAACAGGGCTAATAGGTATGGGAGGACAGTGTAGGGCTGTCAACAAGTAATAAAAACTTAACAAAATAGGAAATGGCCAACAAATCGAAACGTCTATGAGCCTTCAAGGCATACAACGTTCTCACATTCACAAAATAGAAGAATATCTTTTATAAAAGATAAATAAAATAATTAATAAAAACAAACTATTTCCACCAATATTATAATCGCAAGAAAAGTCAATCAAAACTCAAATACCACGTATTTTATCTACTTACCTTACATAATACATAAACATACTCTGACACCAATTTTCGGTCCTACAGTGCCGTAACGACGGTCTACTTGCTCATACCATTAATAATTGAGATTAATTTGTCTGGGTCAGGACATACATCAAATTGTTGTACCTTGTATACGATACTGCATCTCTAGGGCATCGTAATCTTTTATTGTCAATTTACGCGAAATTATATTGCTTGGTTTAAATTAAATGATGATTCAGAGATCGGATATTCGGATGCATATTTACCTAAAGTAAAGTTTTCTTAGAAATTATGGAAGCGACTTCTTAAAATATTTTTTTTTGTAAAATAAAATAACTCGGGATGCCAAGAACACCGGGAATGTATAAATAAAAAACCCGGGATTCTTGGATTGTATAACTATTCAGGTGCATATTTATGTAAAATGAATGTTTAACCTTTGATGCAAATATGTGTATGTTGGGCGTAAGAGGAGGGGTGGTGTGTGTTAGTTAGAGTTAAGATTTTTTCGAGACAAAAGCGCATTCCATTTTAGCCAACATCTCAACTTTAGGTGAATAGGCATCCGAATATCCGATCTCTGCTATTATCTCAAAATTTTATTTGTAAAAACAAAAACAAAAAAAAATACAATACTTCTGCAGAATGCTACTGCTGATCATGAGGTCCTGGGTTCGATACCCGGATCGGGCAAAGTGTTATTGGGTTTTTCTATCTGGAATTTCTCAGTAGCAGCCCGGAGTCTGGATTCGTGCCCGGTTGATGGCAATAGGCTCGCCCCGTATTACATCGGATTTAAACATACGTCGCGAAATGTGAGTGTACATCTCTGCTCAACCCTACAGGGAGACAAGGCGTGATATTATATAGAGGTTATTGTATATTGTTTAGATTTAGTTGTGTATATTTCGAGTCGTAAATACTGTAGTCTCTTTAGTTCCCCGCATAAAAATATTTCAGAAAATTGTTGTTCTTATGCACCTTTTGTTACTTTTTTTATCATACATATTTATAACATAATATAAAGCATTAACTCTCCTCATCTGTCTGTCCGTAATTCAGATTAGGCAGGTCCTAAAGTAGTACACACATAACACAACATCACGCCTGCAATCCCCATAGGCTTAGGCAGAGTGCACCCACATATCATCAGAAAAAAACACTCTAAAATTGCCCTTTTCGCCTAAAATAGTAGGTACCATTATTGGCAAATGAAAACGAAAGCACAACTAGTTTCATAAAACATTACTCAATATAACGTTACATAATGTTGGAGTCAAACTAATGAACTCTAAAGTGAACTCATTTCTATACACAGAAACATTCAACTAAACTCATTTCAATTTCACATTATTGCTTTGTCGAATCAGACAAGTTTCAATATCAATCATTTCGCAAAATGTTGTTCATTTTCTGAACCGCACATTATAAACCAAATAATTCGATTGTCAGTCCGTATGTATGACAACCCACTTCCTCTCGCCACAGGATGTGATAGTTCGCAGTAGTTCCACGGTAAGTTGCCACAGTTTGCAAATATACTGAAGTAGTGGTCGACCTAACTTTTGATTATACAACGAGTCATGCTTACATTTATGGAGTTTCACAAACTTTTGCACGGGTATTTCACTGAAGTCCAGCGAAGAAAATTGTTTTGCAAATACTTAATGGTTTTATACTTTTCCCCTTTGGTCTTATGTGGGGTAAATGCAGCGGATTTTACGGACCATTAGTTCCGAGAATGAATTGATTTTTGGTCTCTTTGCCCTCTATTTCAGATTTCAACGTGGTCCTTTTATCCTGCAGTTATCTTTCATTTTCAAAATAAGAACGCTAAAATTTATTTCAAGTATGAAGGATAAACTTTAGTTCAAGACCACAATATTCTCTTAGAAAGCACTTTCTAAAGGCATTTATTCTTTTGTGCCCATAGATTCACATTTCAATTCTAAATACCATTTTCTTTGTGTCGCGTGATTCAACCCGTTCGCGGCAGGGATATAGTACTAGCACCCTTATGAATTAACCAAACGTCCCTTTGTGACACCGATTGAGCTGCACTCACACGAGGTGAGCAACGAATTTCTATACTTTCCTTCGTCAAGATCCTTTTGATATTTGTCAAAGGACATTTTTGCGACATTTTGATTATATTCCCTTTCAAGAGTTGACTTTGAAGTAATTCGGAGAAGAATTTGGTTTTAAATCAAATGCCGTGAAATTAAATCTTTATGAATGGTCTTAGTGGTCTTCTGTTTGATCATTGCATTTATGACGGGAATATTATTTGAATATAAGCCTCGAAAATGAAATTTTACTTGTCGAGTGGAAGATAAATTTATGGGAAACGCCTATTTAGAAGTAGCGATCAAAATGTACGCTAAAATATATAGAATAATAATTTCAGACAATTTCGACTCTGCTAAGCATAACGTAGCTTAGTAACACGTTATGTTGTAACGTCCATCCATCTTCTGACATCCTCTTATTACACTATAAATTAATTTACAAAATGAATTCAATAAGATTCAGAAGAATTGTTAATTAAGCAAGTTCAGCGTCGAAAGAACAATGTAATAAATCTCGTTAATACTCTTCGAGTTCTTCTGAAACTCGTTCATAAATCTCGAAAAATAAGTCACGAATCGCGAAAAAGAAATTGATTGAATACTTTCGAAACCGAGTTTTTGTGTGGGCTTACACAATTCATTGCTTCGCTTCTCAAGATTAGAGAAGTCTATTCGAATTGAAGTCTATTTTTGGGTATTAATTACAACTGGTCTTAAGATCCGCGGTTTAATTTCGTTAAATCTGTGTCATCCCGGCAGCCGGCGGGTTAGAGTCGGACTGAGTTATCTGTCTTTGTCTATCAGCTCTATACTAATGAAACGTCCTGGTTTCTAGCGTACTTCGGTAGTGATGTATGGTATGAACATTGTTTTTCGTCTCAACGTTTCGTAGTAAGTCTAGGATTGGATACGTGTTAGTAGCTTACTCTACTCGTATTTATCTTTGGCACTCGAATTGTCAGATTCAGATTCATTTATTTTCCAAAAATGTGGGTACAGATATAAGATGGTATATATCACTAAGAGTTTCCGCTACATTCTTAGTTTACGGCATTTTTTTTTTTTTGGGTGGGATATCATCAAATGACCTCACTCGCTCTGGGCGGAGCGGAAGGGCGTGTCAGACTAAAACCCACCCGTGTTCCTTCAGTTGCCTGTGCGCCAGAATAAATTGTCGTATAATAGGTATGTCATACATTTTTTGTTTTTATGTATTTTTATCATTAAAAGTCTTTTATACAATAATAATATTTTTCTAAATGCAATGCCGTCAGCTTAGATTCAAATACCTGCACTGCAATATCTTACAAGCATTTTATCCATATTTTAATAAGTATATTTCCTTTACATGAGACACGGATATATTATTATTTGGCAATTTATACTGGAACTATTAATTGAAGTTGCTTTATTAAAGAAAGCAAAAAAAAATACACCAAAAATATGAAGAAAAAAAAATGAAAAATAAAGATTGAAAAAAAGAGAAAAAAAAGAGATTTAGAGAGAGAGACACTTTTTTGTGATTTATAAGTTTTTTTTTAATATTTCAAGTTCTATTAATAATTCCAGTATAAAAATCAGTTCTTGCTTAAATTCATTGTCTTAATTATTAAGAGAATGAATTCAAGCAAGATCTGATTTTAAATTATTTTGAATGAATAAAGCTACTTTAATTTACATTGTCATCATACTCCTGTCATTTCATCCCAATTTATTTGGAGTCGGCACAGCATGTATTTTTTATATTAATACTATGTAGGTATTTCATTTACAACACAACATAATAATTATAATTATTCTCTATCATTGATACCATTTACAGAGATACAAGGAAAATCATAAAAATAAAAATTCATTGATGACAATAAAAAACACGTCTGTTACATTCAACGTTGTTTTATAGCGCGATAAAAACAAAACAATGAACTATAAGTGGCGATAAGACGAACTTGAAATCGCCGCACAGTCACGGAAATCTTATCAAATCACTAATGTACCGATCGCATCGATTGTCAGCAAACTGGAAATGTACTAATACCGTCATACTTCACTTAATTCACAGTTTGGGCATTCATTTGATGAGAATATGTAGGTAATTTATTTCTAAAATCGTTGGTATTTTCATCACAGATCATGTAATCTATTGATTAAGGAAAACTTCCACAATACCTCTCATTAATAAAAAGCTATGATGAGGATTGTATTAAAATGCGATAAAAACAAAACAATGAACTTTTAGTCCCTTATTATCAGTGATCGGAGTAGGTAGATTGAACTGGGGTCATTGATCCGAAACGTATATATTACTATGGACATTCCTCCGGAATTGGTGGATTATTAAAAAAAAAACGGAACTTATGTAGGAATTGTATTCTGCCAGAGTGGAAGGAGTCATTTGATGATTTGCCATCCTCAAAAAAAAGTTAGGAATTGTAATAAAATGAGCAATTTTATTCTTTATTATTCTTCCTATTTTTTTTTTGTCACGATTTGACAAAACCCAACGACCAATCAGAACAAAGGATCATGGGTGGTACAATAACCGGTTATCAGAACAATGCGTACGCCCGCCGGAAATACTAAATCCGGAAATACCGGAATTACTTTCCGGAAAAATGGCTTATCCATGTTATTCTTTCTGTGTGCATTTATGATACAAGTACTAAAAATCAATCTACCTACTCCGATCACTGCTTATTATACTCGTACGAGCGAAAATCGCTGACATTTTAATTTCAAAAAACATATTATCTAATGATTATCATTTATTGCAACACAAGGAAAACCACGACAATAACATTAATTGATAATCGTCTACAATGATCATTGTACTAAAATGCAATTCAAATCAAAACAATGAACTATTAGTGCCTTAATAGACGAGCACGAAATCGCCGCACAGCAACGGAAATCGTATCGGACGACTAATGTAGCGATCGCATCGATTGAAAGCGAACTGGAAATGTGCTAATGCCGTGATTGGGACTTTAGCAGCTTGCACTCCGGTATTCCGGATTTTGTGTACAAGTTTGAGTGCAATGTTTTAGTGAAGTGATGCAGCTTTGTTAGGAAGGTATAAAGGTTGCCTTTTGTGCCTTTTGGCCTCGTACAAGACTCTGTTTTTATTTTCATATTACTTTCGTTTTGTTTTTTATGTATTTAAGGGTGTGTTTAGTTTAGTTTGTGATAAACCTGTGCTTGTCCCAATAAATACTTTTTCATTCTTTCTTTCATGTTTACTCGTAATTTTGGTTGTGCTTTGCTGTTACTTTACTAGTTTATTAAAGTGTTGTTATTCTCTTGACCTTATTCCAATTTATTTGGGGTCGGTGAAACATGTCTTTTTATTCCATATTTCTCTATTAGTCGTCATCTCGGTAATCACCCCCTTTCTAGCAACATCATCTTCCACACAGTCCATCAATCGTTTCTTTGGTCTTCCCGTACTCTTAAAGCTATCCACATTCATACCCAAAACTTTCCTAACATACTTTTCCTCATTCCTCCGCATCATATGCTCATACCATGACAACTAAATTCCACCAAACGTTTCAGTCACTGGTGCCATTTTCAGACTTCCTCTTATATGTTTACTAATTTCTTATTCTATCCATTCGCGTAACACCATATAGCGTAGCGTTATGATAATCAATAATAATAAAAACTTTATTTCCCATATTGGGTTTAAAGACCCATAGAAACCGTAACCTTGTACATATTTCTTCACAAGACATGACCCAGTGATTCTGAAAAGGACAGTCAATACGTACAGCTATTGCGTTCAGAATGCCGTTGTTGCTTCCCCGTATACGGGCCAGCAGGGTAACTGCTTTTTTACTTTGTTATACAGACTCAAAGGAATTGAAATAATATTCAGAAAATATTTATTACCTAATAATATTTGGCAGAAGATACGATAAAACAAAAATGACAAAACGCAGGTTGCAGTCCGCAAACGGAATTTCGTCTTGTGAATCTCTCCTAGTCAACAAAAGCAATTCGTTAGTATATAAGCCATTTTGCTCAGTAGGTACCGAGTGATTTTTCTTTGCAATCACACTATGTTCTTCACGGTAATTAAAAAATAAAGGAGAACAAAACACATTAGTTGCCAGACGAAAGCAAACGGTACAGTGGTGTTATTGGCTTGATTGACTCGCCTTCGGATTAGGTGAGTGGAAGTGATTGGCGATTAGTGCGTCGTGGAATTGTGCCTTTATGGCGATACAATCTGAGTTTGATTTGTTATTGGTGTCCCGTTTTAGGCGAAGAAATGGATTCGTACGATTTGTTTTTCGGAATAGTTATTACTTAGTTCAAAGATACATTTCGTACAATCAAGACAGGTCGATGTGGCAACTATTGAGGGAGGCCTATGTACAGCAGCGAGCGCCTTTCGATATTAATGAAGATGGTGATACAAGTCCGGTAGCATGTTATTTAATTAAATTTTAAGCTACCTTTATTATTGAAATCTTATGCAAAACCAATAAATAAAAATAATAAAAACGGAAAATCTGTAACTTGTTTTGCTAGACCATTATCTAAGTCTGAAAGTTCGAATTGGTTATAAAATATTAAGAAATAGACTGAAGTTCATCTATCAATCGTAAGCCCGTTGGTAGGTATGCATAATTCAGGTTCCAGTCAATTTGTTACAAAAGGTACTTGACATTTGTGTCAAAACGTATTATTTCATGTCGCCTGTCTGCCTCTGAATTGTTTGATTTTACCTTGTATGAAAATAGAACGTTTTGTCATGATATTCGTGAAGACAAATTGATTTGATAAATGATAAATGAATGATAATTGATTTTATTTCTGTAAGTAGGTTTGTACAAACACTTTTACACGTCCATCATATTTTTAAAACTAGATGAGGTCGGCGTTTCCTATCTGACTACTCTGAGAAGAAAGGCCGAAACAAACTCAGAGGTCACAGTCTCTTTTAAAGTCTAGACATAATCTTGGTTAGATCATTTGAAGACCACGTAGATTTGTGTTTGAAATGGTCTTTTGAGGAAAATCCACACAGAATGAGTGGACCTATCCAGTCACTGCACGCATTTGTCAGTAATTGTGCAGCTCAACTCAAAACTTAAGGAGCTTCACGATTCGACGAACAATACCAAAGAAAGGACATTTGGGTAGGCCGCATAAATTACTCAAATTGCCAGATTAAAAATAAAAGTGACCCACATAGTCCTCACATTCAAAATAATTAAATAATAATATTATACTTCACAAAGTAAATTGTCAAGTCATTGTATGTAATAATTATCAAATCAAAGTTTGTGTAAAATAAAATAGCAAAAATAAAGTACATTCAGTATGCAAAAATTGGAGCAACTCAATCCCAAGCCTTTTCGTCCTTAATTAAATCTTTAACGGTATAAAAGGCCTTCTAACAAAACTTACGTTTAATGAATGATTTAAATTTATTAAGGCTTAGATCTTGAACGTGGCTTGGAAGTTTATTATAAGTATTTAAACGTGAATTTGCAAAATTACCCATTGATAGATTCGAAATATTCTTTTATGCGATTGAAACAGTTTTACCACAACTGAGCATTACGATGCAGTAATACTGGCTGGCTGGCCGGTTACTGAATACATCGATTTTCCTTCATAAAGTGAAGTTAGAGCCAGATAAAAAAAAAAAAAATTATATCTTTCGCCATTATGGAAATCGTATTTTTACCATTTTTTTTCTCCATTGGCATAAATATATATATTTCATGACAAAGCGGAAATGTTTACTGACATGCCTATGGAGAATAGGCTTTACTTTTGACCGATTTGGGTTACATGACTATGATATAACGGTTTGGCATCCCGCCAAAATATTACGAAAAATCCAAAATAGAACATACTGTACTGTACATAATAGAATACTGTACATAGAGAGATACAATGTGTGCTTCGAGCATGTAGGGTAGTCGTGTTTTGTAGCGCGGGTGCAAGCAGCAGGCGGGCACATCAGTGGTAACACTTGCACTACGAAAATCATCCTTACGGCTAAGGGTAAAGCGCTGACAACACCAAATGAGACGTTTCATTTTTGTATGGAACTTTGGCTAGGACGTGTACATTCCCAGAAAATCTGTGAAATGTATCTATAAACATATAACAAGCAATGATTTATAAATTAATTTGTATTGTGGACGTACAAAAATAAAATTGAAAATGTTTGACATTTGTTGTGAGAAAAATGGAGACATAATGACAGCTAACAATGAAATTAATGTCATCTTTCAATAACTTAAAACGGGGATATTTTATGATTGTCAACGACACTTCCGACAGTGTATGTCAAAATAAAACGTTTCGAAATCGGAGGTACACTGGCTAAGTAGATTGTATTAATCGAACTAGGATATTATTACGCTTCCATTAGTAACACATTAGAAATAGGTGTAATAGATGAATTAATAATACAGCGATACCTTTTTATAATTATATTCAATATTTTTGAATTTACCTACGGTTTCTCATTCATTTCAGATCCATTCTGATTACAGAACGCATGTTGTCAGGACGCCGCCAGTAGTGTGGCCATAACGACAACAATGGCAATAATTGAAAAACTTTAATTTGTGTTTACAACAAAGACAACATTCTCAAAATCACGGATATTTTTTTTTTTCCTAAATTTAGTGTGTTTTCCCCGTTTTTTGATATAATGTACAAGTGCTAGCTAAAAATGAAACATGTCCTTTGACCACTGATGTATTGTGACTGTACCATAAGAATGGTCAGCAGCGTGTAGGTACCAGTCCACTAATCTGTTCATGTAATTGTCCCAACGGTGGAAACGATCGTTTACGAGACGACATGATCGAAACTCTCGATTACGAGAGGGAAAATTCTTTAGGAATGATTATAATCATTATTTCGTTTATTAGTGTCATTCTGGCGCAGTAAGAGGAGATTATCTATCTAAAGAATTTCTTCAGAACAAATAAAAAAAACTTAAAAACTTCTTTAACAACCGCATACAACCCAAATCTCTTCAAAGTGAGAGTGAACAGGCTTCTTCTGGGTAAGCTCACTCCATCGTCGACTTTGTCTCTGTCATCTCTGACCTAGACTAGAGTCAAGAGCAAACACATCTCAAATAAAAAAAAAACAAATTTAGTTTTGTGACAGTATCAATCTGTAGGCCAATTAACGCAATTAAAAATTTGCAAAATGTAGTCACAATCTGATCAGACAGACCAAATTTGCAACACCAAACTGCGCTCCAAAACACAGATTACTGACGTTGCTCAAAAAGCCGCTAAGCTGAAGTGGGACTGTGCTGGCCACGTCTGCCGTATACCCAAAAAGCTGTGGGTCGAAATAAACACTACGTGGAGCCCTGACATAGCCAGAAGGCGTCGTGGCAGACCCCGTAGAAGATGGCGGGACGAGCTAAAGAAAACACATGACCAGTGGTCCACTTTAGGCCTGGATCGAAAGAGCCGGAAGTCATGAGGGGAGGCCTTTGCCCAGCAGTGGGATGATGGAGGCTAATAGTAGTAGTAGTAGTCATAATCTCAGTTCAGCATATAAACAATGTCAAAATCTTGTAAAAATGTAGGTGAAGAAGAAGGTCTATTAAGTATGCACCAAAACCCAGTAATCAATATGAACAAACTTCATACCAATAGATTCCATATAATACAAAGGATACTCCCACCTCGGTTTTAACCTCCAAATCTTAAGAGGGTCGAAGTTATATGCGGGCCGAGGTTGTATGAAAAATCCTAATGCGCTATCCGATTACCTTGAAACTTAGCAGGAATACGATTTATTTTTAACAGAATGAGTCTGAGATGCGAATGTTCTTAAAAATACAGGAATACATCATCAGCAGCGTAGGCTTTCCCAAGTTTGTTGGGTCGGCTTCCAGTCTAACCAAATGCAGCTGAATACCAGTATTTTACACGGAGCGACTGCTTATCTGACCTCCACAACCCAGTTACTGGATAACACGATACCGCTTGGTAAGACTGGATACGAATGACAGCTGGGACCAACGTGCAACAGCTTAACTTGATTTCCGTGGCATAGAGGGTCCTCAGTATGTAGTGGATGGTCAGTCATCCACAGACCCACCTCGGCAAGCATTGCTTAACCATATAGATCGACCCCTGTAGCTATTTATTAACATACAGGAAATGCTCCTCTGAATTGTTGTAAACTAGCTTTCCATAATTCGGCTGGTGTTTCTATAACATAAACTCTACTAATACAAATGTGTATACTTTTTCTGTTACAAATGGAAAGACACAAAACGTTTGCATAATCCTAGCAACAGCGTAATAAGATTAATTGTATTGCGTCTTATTTAGCAATTAGACGTAATAAGATTAATTATATTGCGTCTCATTTCATAATAAGACGTAATACAATACATATGCTCATATTCCAAGAAAAAATAACAATACTGTCTTCTCTTAGTGTACAATTTACTTTGACACAGCTACAGGCAAACGTGAACTTTTACATTCTTAATTACCTGACATGTAACACATAATATTAAGCCATTTACGAGCTTCGAGGCCCAGCCCTTTCAATGGAAATAGAAGAAATAACTATCTTCTTATGTTTTAAGGAAAAGTCGATCAGGAAAAAAAAAAATGTTTCATTAGTCCACCTAATATCGGTACGTATGTTATAAATATGACCTACTTTGGTTATTTGAGTTTATCTTAATTAGGTAGAATGTTCACTATCTAGAACAGCTATCAGGTTGAGATCCTGCATTCAACGTCCTCTAGTCCGACAGACAGTGATAATATTTTCATCATTCTTAAATTTCCTAACCAACCGGAAGAAAGGTTATCGTCAATAAACATAACTGTCTCTTGAATAAATGAACGTGGTTTATATTAAAAAAAGTAAACCATAAAATATTATTTCCTGCTGTTTTAAATACCGTAAAGGTCAAAAAAGTACATATAAAATAAACGAATAATTCCGGCTATATTTAAAAAAAAATACTTGAAAGCTGACGTGAACAAAAATACCTTTTAATGGATAATTTTCCAGCCAACGCAGGTGTTGTTGTCAGCTCCGATTCATCAAATCAATATTACCGGAAGAGAGTAATATTAATTATAATACCAATTTATATCAGTGTTAGAGCAATTTGTCAACTTGACACTGACAGCAGGGTCGCTGTCAAACTGACAAGTCACGATTGCATTTGTTGTCAAGTAAGGAAATTATAGTTTATGTTCGTTGTATTGTTATTGTGATTGTTAATGGACGGATAAGTGTATAGTATTGACTATATACAGTGTAGGATAAGAATACCCATCACCCGTCAACTACGCGTTCTGTACTTAGTAACATTGCACAAAAATAATTGCTGGGAAACCACTTTAATTTTTGGTGTGATTTTTTTGCGGTAGTGCGTTATGTAACCCACGCAAAAAATTGTGCATATGGGTGCATGCAGCGGTACAGGGGTCGTGGGGGTAATTAAAGTTGTGTTATAGCATTAAAAACTTGTTTTTCGTAAAAAAACGTCAGTAAATGTTGGAATTTTGACCTACAATATCTCCGTAACCAGAAAGTTCCCAGGTATTGTCTGATAGAAAAAAAATATTACGATGACGGGGAGTACAAGTGACTGTCGGCTTCGTTAAGTGTCTTTTTAAACCCATTATGGACAGTCAAGGAAATTAATTGTCCATCAAAATGACACATGAAGACAATTTGTCGTGTTAAATCCATATTGTACAATTGTCTAAGAAAATTACAGTTATATTAATGAATATACTAACAATTTAAGATGGTAGTCAATCTGCTAAACAGTTAATTTCCCTGACTTTATAGTGATATTAGTACCAGACTTGTATGGAAAATATTAATAAACTTGAGAGTAAAGGATAGGTATTTCTGACACTGATTATTATAAGACCTTACAAGGCTTGATGTTGCAATGCAGACGGCATTACAGCTAGTTACAATTCTGTTAATGCAATTTGAATTCCAGAAAAAAAAAATGCTCTAATTGTCATGCCAAGTAATTTTAAGACTACCCAGCATTTATTATTTTACGCTTGGCATGTCACTACTGCCTGTCCCCTCTTGAATTTTATCCTGTCCTTATTTATAAAGAAAGGCCATTACCTCATAAAAGGGACACAGAAGGAGATAAGTTGGCAGATAATAAAAAAGTCCTTGTTATGAAAGTTAGAAGTAGTTTTGAATGAAATCTCAGTTCTCAAAAGACTACGTTCAAAATGAGAGGAAAAGACTGTGCAGAACGCGATGCTTGGGTTGCTAAACCAGCGGTTATCATAAGCGATTAATATAATTGAATGAAGATTATTCAGACGAAAATAAATAATTAGTGACTCTGTGAGCTGCAGACCTTGCGAGTCTATCTTTGGATAGCTTAAAACTGAAGAAATGTTCAACGCGCACCTTTAAACAAAATCCTTAAAACAAAAACGCGCGCGCATCGGGCGCAAAATGACTGAAATATGTTTTTTTTTACGTTTTCGACCCCCATATCTCCACCATTTTGAAAAATTTCGAAATACGGAATCGACATATATATTCCATATAATTATCAAACCTGCTCACAAAATTTCACGAAAATCGGTTGAGAAATGCGACATGTGGGCCTAAAATGGACGCTTTGGCAGAATCTTATTATGATCCGAGTACAATTAATATCCCGCAATTCATCTGTTTGACAGTTTTGTATGAAGTTTCGTAAAATGGTCCACAAATTATGCATTGCTATAATGAAGTCTAATGGCAAATAGCAGCTGTCAAACAGATGAATTGCGGGATATACAAATTGTACGCAGATTATTTATGATTCTGCCAAAGCGTCCATTTTAGGCCCCTGTAGAGGAGAACAGCCATCCGCCGGACATCCGGACATACGAAAGCATTTTTGCCCAAGCTGAAACGGAGACGCTTCGCGCTCGCTCTGTCAATAAGGTAACTTTTTGCGTTATCGGTGTTTTTATAAGTTTGTCCTAAGTTTTGCATAAATAAAAACCCCACAACATTCATACTAAAACGTTAAAAAGTTTTTGTTATTGATGATGCCAGTTAACCATAAATTTAAGTAAGGGGGATGCGCCAAGGTAGCCCGCGAAATTCAAATTTTCTTACGTTTTTTGCAATTTGCAGGTGAGTATCTGGTTGCATGGTCATCTAAATATGAGTCGCGACCGTATCAAATATGGCTTTACAGAATTATAATCATTAGAATCAGAAATACAACTCCTTAAGTTAGAATTGCCCTCAAATGTCATGATTTCATGAAATAGTCATTCAATAGGGTAATATGAACTTATAGAGATGTATTGCTGATTCTAGTGATTATAATTCTGTAAAACCATGTTTGTTACGGTCGCGAATCATATTTTAATCAAAATAAAGCCTGACAGGGACCTGCAAATTGCAAAAAACGTAAGAAAATTTGAATTTCGCGGGCTACCCTGAAGGATCCGCCTTAACCAATCTTTCTAAAAAGTTTGACTTGAACAGATCCGTAGTAGAACCAAGGTAACCGACATACCCCGAAGAATTGCCAAACTTAAGTTGCAGTGGGCAGGGCATATTGCTCGCAGAACAGATGGCGGAGATAGATAGAGATGGAATAGTAGGTTAGAAGGATATATTGTATTGCAATAAAACGCTCATTTCATAACTCCATACCAAAGCTGTGCTTAAACGTTTGAATATTAAAGGCGAGCTTTTATTTTTCAATTTAAATCTGTTTTGTTGGTAGTTTTTAATTTACTGCTGCCGAGATAGTTTGTTCCTGAATAATATCCTTGTTTTATTGTTTTATAAAAATAAGGATCCTCATAGCAACTGGGGCGCGCGAACTGATGTGACCGACCTTGTAGATTCTACTTCATAGTTCTGCACATTTATTTATTAAAACTTTATGCAACATAAATGGTACAAAAGCGGCCTGCTAAATACATATTATTACATAATAACTTATAGGCTTGCCCCCTATTACATGGAACTTGAACATAACTGGCAAAAAGTGGGTTTGTGGGTACAACATTTTTTTTTTCTTTTTTTTTTTAACCCTTTGGGGAAACAAGGCATGGTGTTATGTGTGTGGTATGTTAATAAATACGAAACTTAACTACCACTAGGCTTACCAAAACTGCATGTCTGCATTATGCCGCAAGATGCTCATACCAATTTGTAATATCGACGATGTAGTATCAATATCTAATAACTAAAAAAACATGATTTTACAGGAGGCGAAAAATCGTTTAATTTCTATAGTTTTTAACATTTGAATCAAAAAGTTACTTAAAAATAAAAAAAAATAGTAGGAAACGCTGTGTTGGTGATAATGGTTTCAGACCTTATGTTTTTGAAAATGCGAGATCTTCCATATTTTACCTATGAATGTGCAATAAAGTGAAAATCGCTAAAATGTTAGTTATTAGATATTGATACTTCACCGTCGATAGGTAACGTGATTTAAAAGAGTCTCATTGTAGCTTCTTGCTCGTTCTTCTCTTTAGAGAACGGTTTGGAACGGGTAACTAGCTTCAAGTTTCTGACAAACTGTTTGAGGCCTTGAAAGTTCAAATTTGCCTGTAAATGGTTTTATTTACAGGCGAAGAAAAACCTTACTTTTTTTAAGCTATTGCATAGCTTCTATCGCGGGCCTTGAGCGCGGGGACCGGAGCCAGAAATTCCGTAACGAAAAAACCTCAGGCTCCCCACTCCGACGGGCACGGAGGTGTGGCTTGAAGGCCGTGCATTGTCTAACGTCGTTTCTTTTCGGCAGTCTTCGACACGGTGTTTGTGTGCGTGCAACTAGACGTATTGTACGACTCTACGAAGCTCGCACGAATCGAGACGAGCTGCTCCGAAATCGGACGAATACATAAGCAGCTGTTTATGAGAAAGTATATAGGTGTATAGGTATTTATCAAAAAGTGTAACTTGAATTAATATTTATTTCCATTTACTTTCGTACCATTTATCATTTACCAGTCGGACACCATACATTTATTATAATCACCACTATCTTAAAACTCAATATCCCAATATCTCGGAAACGGCTGGGAATATCAAAATTCTGACCAAATTCCCCCCCCTCCTATAGCCCCCTCTCAAATAGTACATACATACAGACAAGCCCCTTTGACCCCCCTTTTTTGACCCCCTCTTTTTCGACCCCAATATTAAGTTGTATAATATTTATTTATATTTAAATCAATCCCACTTATATATGATCCCGGGACCCCCCCGCGTCACCCCTTTTGACCAACCCCTCCACCCGTCCAGGGCTACTTCACCCCCCCGGGTCTTAACTTTTGAACCGGAGGTCGTAGAGGTATCGAGTTTGGGGTCTTTGGAATCGGCAGTAAAGGGCCTATCTTTTGGCCCCGATAAGGTTAGGGTAAAGCGCCCCATTTTAAATTTATTTTAGATTTAAAAAAATTAAATTCTTATTTCTTATTCTTATACAAAATGCTATGCAATAGCTTTACCGCGGCAGTCCCCGAGTGCCACACGTCTTTTTTTTTTGTGTTGGTTTTATTTGGGTTTTTTGGTAGTTATGGTTTGGTTATTTATTGTTTTAAAGTCTTTCTTATGTATTTTTTTATTGGTTGTATTTCCTGTGCATGTCCCAACTAAAATATTTTTAACCAACTTCACAAAAAGGAGGAGGTTCTCAATTCGTCTGTATGTTTTTTTTTTTTTTATGCGTGTTAGCTCAGAACTTTTTTCTGGGTGAACCGATTTGGATGATTTTTTTTTCATTTGATAGGTAGGTGCTTCACATGTGGTCCCATTTAAATTTGATCAAGGTCCGACCAGTAGTTTTTAGTTATCTTTAATACTTCATATTTTTTCCACTTAATTTATATGGATGATGTTTTAATAATTTCCTGTCACTGTTATTTACACACCAAGTAGTGGAATACGAATTTGTGTGGGGTAGGTACCGCAACTAAAAAGTGAAAAATAAAAACTTTTTTACAAAAAAACAACCGACTTCCAAAAAAAACACTAAAAGACGTGAAAAATAACTTTAATTTCGGGAGTCGGTGGTCAAAACCGAAAATACAAAACCAAAGACACCGACTTCCGAAATTAAAGTTAATTTTCACGTCTTTTAGTGTTTTTTTTGGAAGCCCGTTGTTTTTTTGTAAAAAAGTCTTTTCTTTCTTTCTTTAGTTAGATACATTCTTTGACTTTGAACACTTTCACAACTACTTAGCGTATTTAAAAAATAAACTACAGATAATCTAATAAGTTACTATAGAAAGTGACAAGGTTTACAAATCATGAAAATTACTTAAGCACCTACACAAACTGACCAGTCAGAGGGAGGAGTTACAGAACATAAATTGATGTCCTCCAGGGGATACTTAATGGTGTTAATAAAGCAACAGGTTTGTTAACAAGCCAGTTTCAATCCACCTTTAATAGTAGTTATTTAGTCAACTACTTACTATGCTGCTAAGTATTTGAAAAGCATTAAATGATAAATGATAAATGATTTTATTTCTTTAAGTAGGTTTATACAAACATTTTTACACGTCAATCATATTTTTAAAACTAGATGAGGTCAGCGTTTCCTATCTGACTATTCTGAGAAGAAAGGCCGAAACAAACTCAGAGGTCATAGTCTCTTTTAAAGTCCAGACATAATCTTGGTCAGATCATGTGAAGACCATGTAGATTTATGTCTGAAATGGTCTTTTGAGGAAAAACCACAAATTGAGTGGACCTGTCCAGTCAGTGCACGCACACATTTGTCACTAATCGTGGAGCTCAACTCAGAACTTAAGGAGCTCAACCACTCGACGAACAATACCAAAGAAAGGACATTTGGGTAGGCCGCATAACGCACTCCAACTGCCAGATTATCATTGAAACTACCTGAGAACGTGAAAAAATAAAATAAAAAATAAAAGTTACCTACATAGTCCTCACATTCAACACATCACATTCACATTCATTAAATTGTTGTGGGTGATAGTAAGTAGAACTTTTACAGATAAGGGCCCGTTGTTTGATACATAGTTAAACATGACCATTAGTCAATTTAACAATTAGTCACTTGACAATAGTCAATAGCTGTCAAAGTTTAACTACTGCCTGCGCATGGTTAACTTTCATAGCAGATTGTCAATTTTTTTAACTATAGTTAGCTTAATCTTTTGTCAATCAACATATAGTTTATGTCATTTTTAATTAATTGTTAGTTTAACTAACGCATTTTAACTATTAGTATGTTTGACTACTGATCAAACAACGGGCCCTTAGACGATGTAAATGAAGACGTCAAAAATGTGACGTTTCATGTCAATAGACAAGTACAGTGCAAACATATTTTGCCGCGTGACTTTTTTTGGGTGGGTAATCATCAAATGATCTCTCCCGCTCTGGGCGGAGCGGACGGGCGTGTCAGACTCTTACTGACTAAAACCCGCCCGTGTTTCTTCAGTTGCCTGTGCGCCAGGGCCACGGTAACTCTTTCGAACAATCCGCGACCCTGGCAGGCATCGGCCCTATCGGACCACGTCAATTATGCTGACATCTCTTTGAGGCGCGCGTGGAACACAACGCGCCGTCGACCCGGGCCTGGTCCTTACCGGACGGCGAGCTGCCCATTGCTCGCCGTCCGCAGGCCCGCGCCCACGTTGGCCGGGAGTCGGCTATCGACTCCCGACGCCCAGAGTGTCTCCTCCTGCGGCGACTAGGGGCGCGAGGGCGCAATGATTGCCTCTCCCTCACGCGCTCCGCCTCCTCCTTCGCGAGCATTACTGCTTCGCAGAAGGAGGTGACTGCTTCCCATTCCCTCTCGCTCCGTACCATGGCCTGAACCAGGGCCGGACGCGAGAGATCGCCGCCGCCGATCGCCGCCACGAGCACACGGCGGTGCTCCGCCCAAGCCGGGCAGACCTCCACCGTATGCTCCACCGTGTCCTCCGGTCGATCCACACAATTTTGCCTGAGATTGTATACCTTTTGTATTTTTTATTAATTATGGCGGATGCAGCAAGGTAGCCCGCGAAGTTCAAATTTTCTTACGTTTTTTGCATTTTGCAGGTCACTGTCAGGTTGTATGTTGATTAAAATATGATTCGCATCCGTAACAAATTTGGCTTTACAGAATTAGAATCAGTAATACAACTCCTTAAGTTAGAATTGGCGTCAAATGTCATGATTTCATGAAATAGTCATTCAATACCGTAATATGAACTTAGAGAGATGTATTGATGATTTTTATGATTATAATTGTATAAAAAAATATTAGATACGTCCGCAAAGTCCGCCTTTGTTTCTTATGGTGTGCGAGAAGTTTAAATAAAACGAAAAGGATATTGTCTATGTGACGGTTACATAATTTCAAACTCAATGATGATCCAATTTACTGGGAATTGTTGTCGGACATTATAACGCAATGACGAAGTCGGTTAAATACCAAAATAATGGAGGGTTAAGTTAGACAAATAATTGTTTAAAAAGTAATTGGACTAACAACTTAAACAGTCCGTATATTCCAATAATAACAGACTGGCAGTCTTTGACAGATGTGTAAAATAGCTGTCACACACCAGATTGACGGAGGGTTTAAATTTGCTTAATAATTAATATCCTTGACTGTACATAGGCGTGGTATTATCGGAAATTCGCAAACAGTAATCTATGATCTATTTTCCCAGTTCATTGGCTTTCCGAACCTCCAATTAATAACTTATCAATACCATCTCATTAATATACACATCATATCATTTTGCTTATTCATTAGTAATTAATACCCCAATTCTATCACGAGAAAACCCAAATGTACTCGTGATTAATGAACCTCTTTGATTTCATTCAAGGTTCCATATAATTCATACCTACCCTCCTTTTATATACTATCAATGGTGCGAGCCATTGATAGAAATGGATATATGCGGATGTAAATGATAGTCTGAGAGCATGAAAGGACTTTGTATTTGCTGAGATGATACTATAAGAGTAATAAATAGAAAAAGAATAAACGGGAAATATTTAAAGGTGCAGGATAGCCTTGACCAGAACTGGTCATCATATCAGTGGTTTAGCAGCTTCTATATCATCAGAATTCAATCAATCAAATCAAAATATTTTATTTCACATAAACCAACATGGGCACTTATGAAACGTCAGAAGCTAGGTGCACGGTTCCAATTGGTTGTTTCCTATGGAGAAGAGCCGGCAAGAAACTCCACGGCTACTCTTTTAAAAATAAGGGGTTTTTACAATGATTCTAATTACAGTGTTGATAGATATGCGAGGACAGTGTAGGCCTGTCAACAAGTAACAGGTACCTACTCAACAAAATATAAAAAGGTCCACAAATCTACAGTCTACAAGTTAGGTCTACAACGTTCTCACATTCACAAAATATAAAAGAATCTATATTAAAATAAAAGCCTATTTAGACTAAATGACATGATTACCATTACTACTGTAACAAATTGGAATAAAAATCCTATCCACAAAAGCCATAAATAAGGAGTTGAAATAAGAATCCGAGGTATATAATGTCAAATAATGAGATTATGTCAAAGAAGTAAGTAAAAAGAAACAAAAAACTACGTAATTTGGGAACAGTTAATAGGCATTTACTTAGTGATGCCGTTAATGTGGTACCAGGGAAGCCACATGTGCAGAAGGAATTATTGCCAAACTTCCTTGTCTTCGACGTAGTCTTTAATGTTATAATATGCATTTTTGATAAGTATACGTTTGATGTGGGTTTTGAACTTTCCATCGCTAAGTTCTGTAACTGCCTTTGGCAACTTGTTATAAATTTGTGATTGTGCCGGGATATAGCAGTTCGTCGTAGACGTGGTACGACACCGGCTCCCATAACACCATGTGTCATCATAGGACAGCCCACATGCAACCACCGATGCTATGCTCTGCTAGAGTGACAGGAATCAGTCAGTGTCACTCTTGTCCGACCTCTTCAGTAATTCTTCGTAACAAAACGAGACGGCGTGGTGCCACTCGCTGCGCCGTCATATTTTTTTGATTCTCGAAAATCTATTGTTCTTTTAATGATAATACATTTTCTTTTGATTAATTTGCCTCTACTACATTTATCGTCTTCTAATTATTATCGCAATTTTTTTTAAAAGCCTCTTTTTATCTTTTTGGCCTCTTCTCAAAGTAGGTCGCTGTAATTAAGCTAGTACACCCTGATGAAATGGGTCCCTAAAAAAAACCCTGACTACTGATTGACATATCAACGCCCATCCCAAACCATTGGCCCTAGAAAGTTGAAATTTTGCACAGAGCTCCAAATGGAGCTCTGTGCAAAATTCATAAATATGATGAAGGCAGTGAATAAGGTGGATTTTTTGAAATTCTCACTGAATATGGAATATTTTGGGCAGACGAAACCGATGGTAAAGTGCTAGTAAATAGATAGAAGTGAAGCTCGTCTTCAAAGAAATTGTAACTGCGTACTGTAGCGTGTATTGTAAGGCATCGCTGAAACTCGTGATGACTAGTTACGAGTAGTTTCGCTCATGAAAAGGTTTATGCAGTAAATGTTTAGCTATCAAAGGCTTACACTTTTTGTTCTTTTTTACTGGCAATCCTGCTCCAATAAAAAAAAACAGACATAAAAGAATAAACACATCTTTGTTTATTTCGCAATGTTTGAGGAAAACAAAGCAATGACATGTAAATCAATCAATGCTTGTTTGGCAATCGTTTGATTTTATTCAAACCTTTAGTGTTGTTTTATCTTTTGGTTTTTATTAGTCCTCTTTCGATGAAGTTCACATGAAAACAGATGTCATAATTAAAAGGTTTTAATCTTTACGTAAAACGTGGAAAAATAAATGTATCAATATGCTACACACGTTAAGCCGGGAATATACAATCATGTCAGTAACCACTTCTGATATGGTTTTATCAGAAAGTATGGAAGTAGTATTTACTTTATTTTGTGTCCAAATTCTCACGAATATTTCATTTTATTTTATGGTAATGATAAATGATTTTATTTCTTTAAATAGGTTTGTACAAACACTTTTACATATCAATCATATTTTAAAAACTACATGAGGTCGGCGTTTCCTATCTGACTACTCTGAGAAGAAAAGCCGAAACAAACTCAGAGGTCACAGTCTCTTTTAAAGTCCAGACATAATCTTGCTCAGATCATGATGTGAAGACCATGTCGATTTGTGTCTTAAATCGCCTTTTGAGGGAAAACCATACAAATTGAGTGGATCTGTCCAGTTAGTGCACGCATTTGTCAGTAATCGTGCCGCTCAACGATTCGACGAACAATACCAAATAATCTTTTAACTCTTACTACATATAACATCCCGAAAATGTGAGGTAACCATTATTATTTCGTTAAATACGCACTCCTGAGCTACAAGATACAAGCGACGCTTAGTTTGTGGCTCACCGAACATGTCACATGCAGGGTGTAAAAAGACCCATCACATAGCCGTCAACTGGGCTTTCTGTACATCAAACTAAGTAAAATTGCACAAAAACAATAGCTGTGAAACGAATTTTATTTTTGGTGTGGAAAATTGTTGTTTACGGTAGCGCGCAATGTAACGCACGCAAAACATTGTGCATATGGGTGCATGAAACGGTACAGGGGCCGTGGATCAGAAGTATTTAAAGTTGTGTCATAACATTCAAAACTTGTTTATGCAAAAACGTCAGTAAAAGTTGGAATTTTCCTTCAATATCTCAATATCTCCGTAACCAGAAGGTTCCCAGGTATGGTCCAGTACAAAAAATATTTCAATGACGGGAACTACGAGTGACTCTTGGCTTCGATAAGTGTCTTTTTACACCCGTTATTGTATTCTTACTTTTCGTTGAATAAACGTTATTATTATTATTATACAAGGCGCAAGCGTGACGCGCAAACTGTAACCATGAATTTATCACATGGTTCTAAAAATTCTACGCTACCCGCGTAGAATTTTTACGTCAGTTATAAAAATGAAAACAGCTCTTTTATAGAAGACTGCAATACCTACCCTGTCAAAATGCATGGAACACCAAATTTAAAAAAAGCGCAACATTTCCAGGCATGGGGGTTTAGGGTCATGTCCTGGAGCCATGGTAACAGGTTGCCCTTCAATGTCCCTGCCACCCTGATTATTATAGTTCCTTGCATACATTTTGCAAGCTACTGGAATGAGTATTTCTGGCTTTGTATTTATTTACTTAAATTTAATTTCTCAAGTAACAAAGACTCAAAACGCCAGTAACAATGATAACTATGTTCACTTTCATGACTGAATTTTCTTCTACTCGTAAGTTTTCATCGATTAATACCCTCATTTATTACCACAGGGGCACTTAAATTATACCTGTAATTAATGACACCATTTCCTTTCCTATATGGTTCAACTAAAACTTTCTCCATTCTTGAAGGAATTTCGATTGAAATAGTTGAAGTTTCAGATGGTGAAGAAAATGGATGTCGCTGAACACGATATACCTGTGGCCGGAAAGTTCTGGAAAATATATGACGTGTAGTGATTTATTTCGCAACTACGAGTAGTTTCGTAGGCTTTTAATATGTGGCAGACAAGTTTGATGACTGTTTGGTTTGAAAGAAATGAATTGTTATTTTTTTAGGGATATAATCGATTTGTTGTTTTTGGCTCTCATACTGAACTTCAAAGTTTAAAATACCGATGAACTGTATTCACAAAGTTTAAAAGTACCAATTACGTGAGTTAGAAGGTAAGCTATGGCGACTTATTTAATTGAGAATGTTCATCATCGCGATGTTTGGAACTTCGACAGCTTGCTTCTTGGACTTACAGAGTTCAAATCAAATCAAATCAAAATATTTTATTTCACATAAACCAACATGGGCACTTATGAAACATCAGAAGCTAGGTGCACGGTTCCAATTGGTTGTTTCCTATGGAGAAGAGCCGGCAAGAAACTCCACGGTTACTCTTTTAAAAATAAGGCAATAGGGCTTTTACAATGTTTCCAATTACAGTGTTGATAGATATTGGAGGACAGTGTAGGCCTGTGAACAAGTAACAGGTACTCAATAAAATACAAAAAGGTCCACAAATCTACAGCCTACAAGTTAGGCCTACAACGTTCTCAGATTCACAAAATATAGAAGAATCTATATAAAAATAAAAGCCTATTTAGACCAAATGACATGATTGCCATTACAACTGTAACAAATCTGAATCAAAATCCTATCCACAAAAGCCATAGATGCATTTATAAGCTGTTGTTGCTGTGTTGTTTTTAAGTAATAACAGCCGCACAAATCGATCGCAGTTAAGCTACGCTCGCTGAAATTGGACCGTGGATGGTGATGGATTACCATCATCCATTACATACCAAGACCCTTATGTGCCCCGGAAAGCACGTTAAGCCTTTGGTCCCAGCTGTCATTCGTCGATCTCTGACAGTCGTTACGAGTAGCTAGAACCCCGAGAGTCTACAACCAGTCTTACCAAGGAATATTGTGTTAACTAGCAACAGGGTTGTGGAAATCAGATAGGCAGTCGATCCATGTAAAACACTGGTATTCAGCAGCATCTAGTTAGACTTGAAGTCGACCCAAACATAGTTGCAAAAAGGCTAGGGAGCAGCAATACAGCCTACCCAAACTGCGATCAGTATTCCTTCAGTCATGCTACTGTAGCGGTATCTACATCGCCACATGCGAGCTACACGTCATACTGACGTCACGCAAATCCTGGATCGCGCAAGCAGAGTTTACCGCGCGACTAGCAAATATACAATGTCCTGACATCAACCATCGAGCAGTTGCCCACCAGACACAACACCCGTCTAGTCGGAGGATACTCCCTTTTCCATAAAGTATGAGTGAGCTTAACACCCTGTTCCTCATACCTCTATACTACCAGCATAGCCCAGTTGTCTACACCACTTTTTATGAATGTATGTCCAGACTTTCATCCTTCATCACCTGCTTAGCCAACTTTGACTGAGTTGACTTCCAGTCTACAGGTTAGGCACAAAAATGCATATTATAACATTAAAGACTACGTTGAAGACAAGGAAGTTTGGCAATAATTCCTTCTGCACATGTGGCTTCCCTGGAACCACATTAACGGCATCACTAAGTAAATGTCTATTAACTGTTCCCAAATTACGAAATTTTTTGTTTCTTTTTACTTACATCTTTGACATTATCTCATTATTTGACATTATATACCTCAGATTCTTATTTCAACTCCTTATTTATGGCTTTTGTGGATAGGATTTTGATTCAGATTGGTTACAGTTGTAATGGCAATCATGTCATTTGGTCTAAATAGACTTTTATTTTTATATAGATTCTTCTATATTTTGTGAATGTGAGAACGTTGTAGGCCTAACTTGTAGACTCTAGATTTGTGGACATTTTTATATTTTGTTGAGTACCTGTTACTTGTTGACAGGCCTACACTGTCCTCCCATATCTATCAACACTGTAATTGGAACCATTGTAAAAGCCCCTTATTTTTAAAAGAGTAACCGTGGAGTTTCTTTCCAGCTCTTCTCCATAGGAAACAACCAATTGGAACCGTGCACCTAGCTTCAGACGTTTCTTAAGTGCCCATGTTGGTTTATGTGAAATAAAAATTTTGATTTGATTTGAGGCTAGTACTAGTCTAGGCTTACTAAAGGATATTTGGATGCATAGACTATGCAGCTATTTGGTTCATAGTCTGTGAAATATCATCGTGTGTCAAAGGTATTTACAGGAATTATGGAATTATACGATATCACTTCCGCCTTGTTTTACTGATGTATTTTTTATGACCCAGACATACATATATATCAAACATAGTAGGTACCTAACAGTTTCTCGACCAATTTTCAGCAGTTTTCAGGAACGGTTTCCAAGAACAGAAGGCTAAATTCTCTGGCCATGTAAATAAATAAATGTTTATTCATAAAGGTTATTAATGTGTTTAAAATGATGCTCGTTAAATATTCCATGGCTGTGCGTATTAGCGGATAGCACCGCAAGACGGAAATTAGGTGACGCCCTAATGCCAGAAGCACGTACTTAATGTTTACATTACAGGAGTCAGCAAATATTTACATATTTACGCCATTCCTTGAGAGATATACAGGGGAGTATATAAAAAAATATGGTTGAACGCCACAGAATTATGATATGTCTGAAAATAAAAAATATATTACTTTTGAAATATGCTTTTTAAAATGGTGAAGGAAAACGTCTTGAGAAAACCGGCAGTATCTAGAACCAAAATTTCGAAGACTTGTGACACCCACCAATCTGCACTGGGTTCGCGTGGTGGATAACGGCCTACCCTCAAAGTCGGGAAACATATGTCCCAGCAGCGTGGACATTTTAGGCTGATTATGTATGTTATGGATTAGTGGTAACGGCTCCAACTTACGAGTTGTAGGTCGTGGGTTCGAACCCAGGCAGGCGCTTTACTTTTTGTAAATAATTTCATCACTAATGCTCTCAAAACGGTGAAGGAAAACATCGTGAGGAATCCGGTATGTCCTAGACCTAAACATTCGAAGATGTCATGTGACATCTACCAACTCGCACTGGAACCGCGTAGGCCACTCGCTCTCGAAGAGAGGAGGCCTGTGCCCCAGCAGTGGGAACATTATAGGCGATTACGCTATGTACCTAATGGATACTTAAGTGAGTAGTTGAATTAATCATTTGTGCTTTTATCAGTAGATACTTCTTGAAAACGGAGATACCAATTTGAAAAAAATCAATGATCCTGAATAGATACAATCTAGACACGTAATCAAGCCTGTAAATAGTTGAACTCTTCTAAGACTTAGGTACATCGATTGCTTGTAATTAAACAGATGTCAGGCAATTTCGAACAATACAGAACTGTCTCACACGTCCCCTGTAAATATAGTCAAGAACTTGGCTCAAGAGATAAGCGTGAGGATTTTAAAACATGGCGTGGAAGTTCTTTTTGATGACTCAATCTCTTTGTACATTAAAAAATTAAAACATAATTAATTATACAAGTATTCTGGAACAAAAATTAACACAAAAAGCTAAAAAAAAATTGAACGCATTCCAACTGCTGTGACTGTGTTGTCTGAATTGTCAACAACCAACGAACAACCAATCAGCGACAACCAATGTCAGAATTTGTCAAAAATTTTGGTAAATTTGTGAATTTTTGACAGAATGAGATTGATGTCGGAATGCTGTGATCATAAATATGCTATCTTAAAAATACGAAAGTTGCCTCTCCGATCACTTCACAAGTATTCAATGTTGATAATTATGTCGTTGATATCCAATCCAGAAACCATTTTAAATTATGAGCTGATACGACAAAAATTAGACTAGCCGAGGAGGACATAATGGATTTTAAAATCCCACTGGTCACTTTCCACTCTTCTCCTGTTCTCTTCTTTTCTTTTTCTCTTCTCTTTTCTTCTTCATCTTTTCTTCTCTTCATTTTATTCTCTTCTTCTTTTTTCTCTTCTTCTTTTTTTTTTTTTTCACTCTTTTCTTATTATTTTATTTATTAATATGTGAGGCCATTACATTGCTTCATCTAAAAGAAGAAGACTACAAGAAGACTGAGCCACAAGGTATACAACGTTGTGGCGCAGTCTTGTGTTATTTTTATACCCATTCATAATGCGTCCTCTATCAGTTTATAACTTGTACGAACTCCAGTTGCTTCATGTCCTTTAAATTCCACAAAGTAATTGCTACTCAACGTATACATGCTTTTATATACGTAAGAGGTGCATAAACAAATGTGTGTGTAAGCGCGTAAGAAGAAAGAATTCTTCATCTTTATCTTAGAGGTGTATCATTTACAAGGCGTCAGTTCTGTGTGTTTCTCAGTAAAAAGTAATTATTATATTTTCATGTTCCTTGCGTTGTGATTTTATCGTGAATTCGTGATAATGTAATACAATCCATTATTATTCGTTATGTCGTTCCGACCTCTTAATTTTGTAGTGTTTGAATGGTGATTTCTTTTTTGTTCCTTTTTTTTATTCAACCTATACTGTCCCAAAGGTATCCCCACAGCTTTCCATGATTCTTTGTGCTTGGCCTTCTCTGACCAATCTCCCGTAAACGCATCTAGGTCGTGACGCTAGCGTCACGACCTAGATGCGTTCTATTGCGTCCTCATCGAGGGAGACTTAAGAAACGCTAGCGTTTCTTAAGTCTCCCTCGATGAGGACGCCCGTCTTCTGGCACCCCCTGCGTGACTACTCATGCCTTAAATTGTTACAATAATTTACTGCTGCAATAAATAATTATCTATGGAAAAATATGTAGGCCATTGTTTACAAATTAACACCTTACCTTATAAACCCCAATTTCTAATGCTTACCTACACATGTTTTTACAAATAAATGATCTTATATCTTCAATATATTTTAGATACACAAATCCATATCACCAAGCTAACTTTTAGATTGATTATTGAAGAATCAATAAAGGTAATGAATATACTTAGACAATAATATATTCATAATTACTCTTGCGACAGATGCTATCAAATGGCCGGTCTTCAATAAAATATCTGAGCGCTTTATTAATTTTCTAATAGGCCTCAGCAGGGACAGTTGTCATCTTAAGCTATCAAGGTTCCTCAAAAGAATATTGTATAATTTAATTTATTGTATGTTACATAAATAGTTATTTATGATACTAGTGCGGTAAGTAGGTTTTTACAAACGAGTAGACGAATGTAAGCGCGAGACGTAGTCGAGGGCTTACCATAGTCACGAGTTCGTAAATATCAATTTCCGCACGTGTGTCATACAACGTTTTTCAACACATTTGCGAGAAAACAGTACAATATTAATATCGGATTCCTCGCTTGAACTCATTTATTATTACTTTGTTTATAAATATCAGTTGGAAAGTCGCAACAATCTTTGACGTTTCTAATATGAAAATGGCGCGAATTACAAATGGCGCCACGTGCGCCTGGTGAAAATTAGAACTACATATTCTTTCGTCTTATTTTCTCTTTAGTATTAAAGTGAGACAAACGTATTGAACAAAAGCGCTTCCAACGAGGTTCGATTATTCAGCCTATTTATTCTCGTAATGTGAAACTCCTTGGTATAGTTCTTATATATTTTTTTATGGAAATTAAAAATAAACCGTAAAGGATACGCACGGCGCTATACAATGGAGTGTGCGGTAAAACAGGTACTTAGATGTGAGTACCTATTTTACCGCACGTTCCGTTGTATGGTGCGTAATTTTTAACTTTCGAACCATGTATACAGGCATGGTAAATGCATTCTTTGAGCAAATGTGTTGAAAACGTATTTTATTATACTTTCCACATTCTCATGAGACTCAATCTTTATGATATTTTTTACTAGCTTTGTCCTGCGGCTTTGCCCACGTGGATGTCTGAAAATATCCTACGGGACTGTACTATCGGAATTAAAACTACTCTATGTGTTAATCCACGTTACAAACTATCTGTGTTCCAAACGTTAGAATCCGTTCAGTCATTTTTGCGCCAATCCGGAACATACATCCAGACAAACAGACACATGGCCAAAAAATCTAAAAACTATATTTTCGGCATCAGACTCGTTCCCACATTTCGTAGCATTTTTTTTCGTAAATATTCTATGTACAGATTAAAAGTATGTATAGATTTATTTATGTCACCAAGTCAACTTTGAGACTGATCATTGAAGAATATAAGATAAAGTTACAATGAATATACTTAGACATAATTCAAAATTACTCCTGCGACAGATGCTATGGAAGGCCGTTTCTCAATGAAAATAATATCAGAGCGCTTTATTAAATTTCTAACAGGCGTCACCAGGGAGAGTTGTCATCTTAAGCTATCAATTATGAGGGTTCTTCAAAAAGCTATTGTATAATTTCACTTATTGTATGTTACATAAAATGAATTTGATTATACTTTCTACATCCTCGTGACACTCAATCTTTATTATATTTTTTGCCAGCTTTATTCCGGCTTCGCCCACTTGCATTTCGGAAATTATCCAACGGGAATGTAATACCCGGATAAAAAATCGTGTTCATCCAAATTATAAACCTTGTGTGCTAAATTTTATACAAATTCGTTCAACCGTTTTTGCGTGATTGAGTTATAAACAGTGCAGTGGTGGCCCAGTGGTAACGGCCGCGACTTACGAGTGGTAGGTCGTAGGTTCGAACCCAGACCGGCGCTTTACTTTGTGTATATTATTTCATCATCATTTCTCACAAAACGGTGAAGGAAAACAACGTTAGGAAACTGGCATGTCCTAGAACCAAAATTTTGAAGACATTATTGGGCTGATTATGAGTCAAAATCCAAACATACAAACTTTCACATTAGAACATTAAGTAGGATATCAAACAGTTTTGGCAACCATTTTTGAAGTTCTTGAATGTTAAACTATCGGGCGTTCGAACCCCTTATTTATCATCACAATGACCATTGAGTTCACATCCCACGTAACAAACACTAGCCGATGTATTTTGTTAAAATCTCACCAAGAAACTTAAGTGAAGTGAGCTTGTAGTGAGCTCTCTATTGTGTCAATCCCTAGCAAGACGTAGAATGACAGCTCACGTCAAACTCACAGAATACACGCCGTGTGTATGGGGGCTATGTTTTTTGTGCTTACCAAATGGCGCCACTGGCGAGTAAGGTTCTGTCAGTATTTTTATTTGGTGTTTTGGATATTTTTAAGTAAGTACTCATAAATTCATAATTATGTTTATTTTATTACATTTTTAAACTTCGAATGAATATTTAGATTATAATGTTCCTAAAATGGCAAGCACGAAGCAGACAAATATTATTCTTCCTTTAAATGCTACCAAATTAGATACTAACTTTTTACTTAAAATCAAGAATGGCACAACCATTACAACAATTATGAATCATTTTTTAGTTAAAATCCGTGATAAAAAATCCCGCAAACTAGTGAACGTTCAGTACATTTGGCATCTACAGACCTTACTCTACACTAGCGCCTCTAGCGGCGAACTCAAGCGCGCTAGCTCTAATTGTGTAAAATCAATATAACAATATGTTTACCCCTTACATCCTTCCTTATAACCTAATTTACATCCGCCTACACTTTTAATTAATAGTTAAAGGCGTCATAGCATAATGACTCATACCCAAGTAATGAATCCATAAATTGCTAACCTAAATGGGTTACCCAAGGGAAATCAAAACAAACTTAGCACCCTATCCATTAGAAATCAGATACGTCGATAGCGGCCATTTTCCCTCCATTTTCCACCATTCATCTATCCGTGACGTCACTTCACTTAAGGTGTACTATTACATGCTGGAGTCTAAGTGAAGTTATGTTTGGTTCTTGATTATTATAGTCTTTTGTGATGTTGAAAACTGTTATTGGTAGATTCGTGATATTGACCTGTGTAACTGGATCTCTCAAAGATTCCTACAATGTTTTGGAATTTTCGATTAACGTAACTCAAACTCAAACAATTTATTTCAATTAAACCATTTACAGGCACTTTTGAACTGTCAAAGAGTCGGTCAGTCAGTCAGAAATTTGAAGCTAGTTGCCATTCCAAAACGTAATCTCTATGGAAAAGAACGGGCATGAAACCCCATGGACACTCTTTTAAATCAAGATATTACAAAATTCTGGGTACATTATTCTTCTTACTTCTATTAATCAGACAAAAAATAAAAAAGATTATGAAACAATTCAAAATATAAGATTAAATATAAGCCGTGGCAGTTAAGAGATGACCAGTCTCAAACGACGGTGGCGGCGCCCGTTCACCAACATGACGCGTGGATCAGCACAATCCAGCTCAACCATATAAGTGAGCATGACATACTCTCAACTGCCATGCTTTCAAGTCAACGTACATAATAATGACATAATAAACAGATCCATGGTACTCACATTTACAAAATTGAAAAAAATGCTTATAAATAATATACATTACAAAAGGTTATTAATTAATGTAAACGAAATATTGTAAAACCATTTTTTGTCTTACGCTTCTTCTCTATACGAAACTATCTTTTGGGAAGGGCAACTGGAATCAGTTTTTCTTTTTTTGAAAGTATCTTTTAATGGTCTAATATCCGATTTGACTTCGGTTATTGCCTTGATAAACTCGATGTTCAGCCGCAGTTTAGTAATTGCAGTACCCTTTTTGAATAACGGGTGTAAAAAGACACTTAACGAAGCCGAGAGTCAATTGTACTCCCCGGCATAGTTATAATTGTTTTGTACTTGATCATGCCTGGGAACCTTCTGGTTACGGAGATATTGAAGGTCAAAATTCCAACATTTACAGACGTTTTTTCCCAAAAACAATTTCTTAATGTACACAACAACAACACAACACAACAACCCAACAAACCAAAAACACACACACAACTTTAAATACCCCCACGTCCCCTGTACCGTTGCATGCACCCGCATACAACGGTGCAGGTGTACAGGGGACGAACTATACTGTAACGTTTACGGGGAAAAACTACACTGTTCAATTCTACAGCGTGTGAAATAGAGGCTACAGTTACAATCTTATATTAATAAACGTGCATTTGGCGCTAATTTGTTCTTTCCCGTAGGTTGTTCACAGATATGCTGGCTAAGATTCGCTTATAGCTGTATGTGGCTGAAGCAGAATGCGTATAGATGTATTGCTAAGGTATAAGAATGTCTTACCTAGATAGGTTAAAAAAACTTGAGAGGTGTCAAGGGACACCCGGATGGAACGAAGTTCTATTTAAAAATAATAATAATAATGATAAAAAAAGCACTGTCTTGCTTTCTATAAGAGAGAGAGAGAGAGAGAGACAGACAGAGAAACACGCGCACGCCGCACGGCTTACAACTATAGCAAAAAGTGTCGTTACAACTTTTGGTCTTAATTTTTTCCGTCTAGCCCCCTTTCGCAACTCGCGATAAGGAACTTCGTTCCAATAACCGTATTTCTTTGGTTTATTGTTAAATAAAAGTCTTTCTACTATGTGTGACTATGTCACATTCAGGATATTAGAAAACGGCTAGTAAATACAGCAAATATTTCGAAAAATATGATTTACATAAACGTTAGTCAGTACATTTATAAATGGTTTAGTATCAATAAACATTTGCCATAAAATGTAACAGCAATGAGATTTTTTTTAACAAACTCAAAGCATTTATTTCAAATAAACCAATTACAGGCACTTTTCAATTGTCAAAGGGTCAGTCAGTCAGAAAAATGAAGCTAGTTGCCCATTCCAAAGCGTAGTAGGTACCTATGGAGAAGAACGGGCAAGAAACTCCATGGACACTCTTTTAAATCAATATATAGTTACAAAAAACAAATTGTTTACATCATTCATGTTCAAATTAAAAATGTGAGAACGATGTAGAAAGACGTGCACGTTTAAAGTATCCGTAATAAAAAAGATAAAAAAACAATTCAAAAATTTAAATTTATATAAGCCGTGGCAGCCAAGAGTTGACCAGTCCCTACTGACGGCGCCCGTTCACGAATATGACGTATGGATCAGCACCATTCAGCTCACCCATTTTGAAGGGAACTTAATGATCCAACACACACGCCACCACCAGCGATACATTTGAGTGAGCATGACATACTCTCAGCCGCCAGGGCACATTCAAGTCAATGAAAGACGAGCCTAGTAAATGGTGGCTTTATAGTAGGTACATAGTGCTCTCTCATGTGCTATGCAATTATACATTGTTAGGAGATTGAATTTATACAATGCAAAGATGTTGTTGTTTTTACAATCTTCAGCAGCTCCAACAATATTTTCGAACGCTAATCAATTAATTTATGCCCCCCTGTGGAGCAGGACCAACGTTGAGCCAAGCATCTTTGTCAGCGATGTAATCCCCAACTTATAATATGCTTGGCTGCATAGTGTGCGTTTTATACAAGATTTAAAATTTGTCTCATTCAGTTGGAGTATGTGGGGAGGTATTTTATTGTAACACTTTAAACAGTACCCCATGAAGGATGAATGCCAGCTACTTACAGCATACTTTAGCCAGTCTGAAACCTGGTTGAACTAATTGGTCCCTATTTCTAGTCATATAGTTATGTCTTTCACCTCTTTTACTGAAAAGATTTAATTTTTTTCTTACGTACATGATGTTTTCATAGATATATTGACAAGGTACCGTCATGATGTTAATATGTTTAAACAGTTCCCTTAGAGAATCGCACCTGCGGAGGCAATATATTGCTCTGATGGCTCTTTTCTGCAGAATAAAAATAGACTCGATATCTGCAGCCCGTCCCCATAGTAAAATACCGTAAGATATGATACTATGAAAGTAACTGAAATAGACTAGCCTCGCGGTATCTACATTAGTAAATTGACGGATTTTTCTCACAGCATATGCTGCTGAACTTAGCCGTCCTGCAAGAGATGTTAAATGAGGACCCCATTGCAGCCTTGAGTCGAGCGAGATCCCCAGGAAAACAGTTCCCCAGGAGAACACTGGTACATAGCGAACATTCAGAATTACTTAAAGATTATGATAACCTTTTAACACATTGACGACGAATTATGGGTATAAGCACAATGTTTGCGTGTGTTACGTTGCGCACTACCGTAAACAGACATTGTTCTCACCACAAATAAAATTCGTTTCACAGCAATTATTTTTGTACTATTTTACTTAGATTGATGTACAGAATGCTTAGTTGACGGCTATGTGATGGGTCTTTCTACATCCTGTATACTTGATCATGGCATGTTATGTTACATAATTCAATTGCAACTTCGATGCGAATTCTATTTTACCTTTAATAATAATGTTAATGGGTACCCTAGTATGGACAGATCACGCCAGCATTCACTGAATGATAACCTTATTATTCTCTAGCTACGAGCCCCTTTGAAGAACTTGAACGGGTTTTGAAAAAAATTATAATAAAATCTTCTGATGGACCATTTTACGTAATAAAGGTCCATTCAAACTTACACTAAACTCCAATATTATCACCCTCTCATTGTTTTGAACCCTTCATTTTAATTAGAGGGACCCTTTAACTGTTTATGAATAGATTCAACCCGACACCGCCAATTCACCAATTAATATAGATGGACAACTTATTTTGATTGATTCATTGTTGTAGAATGATAAAACTGTCAAGAGTTTTCGTTTAATTCATTGAGGCGGGTCCGGCATTCATTTGATCGTTCAGTTGATTTATTTTTAAGGGGAGTGCTTCGAATCTTTTGATGATTTTATTTGAAAAGGGTGTTTTTTTTAAACGAAATGTGAAGGACCAAGCTGTTCTGTGTCGAAGGACCAATATTCTGGCGATAGGTTTTATTTATAGAACACTTGTCTGTGGTTTCATAAGAAAAGAGTATCACTTTACACTAATGCTGCCCATTATTTATGTGTGTATATATTTTGTTGGAGATCCTAAATAAATAAATATCCAAATATTTTGATGAATAATTTCGAGCTCACCACAAGGTCTACAAAAAAATATTTATATCATAAGTAAGGCAAACGCTTTTAAGGCTCTTTGTAAACAGATACTTACCCAGAACGACTGAGTAATCAAGTATGACATTAAAGTGTCGGATAATTTTCCATTAAGAGAGAAAATATTTTTTCCGATAAAATTACATTGTTTTTCTTCGAGTTTGTATCTGTCAAAGCGGAGACGAAAGATGAGAGGGAAGGTGACGTGTCGGAAACAACAATAGTTTATTACTTATATTATATTGTGCAAGAGAAGAAATTAAAAAATCACGCTACCTTAATTGGTCTTCCTTGTTAGATACCAGTCTTTAGGGAGGCCTAAGGATTGACAGGAGAAAACCTCTCTCTTCATGACGGTGTAGCAAAATATCTCCTGCCAGACTCATATTTTCTTTCAAACCCGTGACAGTACTGTTCAAAGACTTCCTCCTAACATCTACCTGCAAAAATTACCTTTAAAAATCTTTTACCAACGACATCGTCCACGTCAAAATATCCGTTCCTACCTAGAATTAGATCAGGTGTTAACCGGATCACCGGGTACGGTAAGCCGACTAGTAAGGACAAGAAGCCATAGTGCAGGGCTGCAAGTCATCGGCTTTATCAATATAGTATGTGTGTATTGCGTGAAGAAGCTATTTTTGTTCGGCGGGGTAATTACGTAACACACTAACAGTAGGAATGGGTTTCATTTTGACAGTTCAACAACATTCATTGCATTATTTACGTTGTTGAGCAGACAAATTTTTCGAACATATATATGAAGCAATAGGCTTCAAAATGATTCAGATCCTGATAGATAGTGTATTACGAGTACGTAATTAGGGTGCTGGTTTAGAATATATTTAGCTTGTTACATCTTTGGTACTGTAAGATACTAACAGAATCGTATTAATAAAACACGCATTGAGTCATACTATAAATAAAACTACTTATTTTACATCCAGATGGGCGCTATCAGATCTCCGAGTTGATTGTCTAATCTGTTGTTCTATTCTTCTAAATTTGAAATAGTATTTATCTCCACATGATACCATTAAGTTCTTAAATATTCCTGGAAGTTGGATGAGGAAGCCATCCCGGTTAAAACCTCTACAGTACCAACTAATTTTTTCCCATCTTTTGCTTGCCTTTATTAGCTGGCTTGAGTGGAGATTCGGAATTCAAATAAACTCTGAAGAAGAAAGTATTTCATTATGATGCTAGTTATTAGTTGGTTAAGGTATTTTTCTATGGGCCTGCGTCGCCTGAAATAAATGGTATTATTATTATAGAGATTAGCATTTGTGTAAGGTTTAAAGACAGATTGCGTTTTGTAAAATGTTCGTCACTTCAATGCATCATAGCCAGATGGTTTAGCGAAGCAATTAATACTCGCAACCGATGGACGTATATGAACGAATGCATAGACGTGGACAAAGCAAAAGGAGTATGTAAGGGTACATGCATAGCTTGAGGTGTTCTCTAGTTTCTGCTGCGGAAACAAGGCGTGAGTTTATGTAGGCTATGTAATGAGTATTGAATCAATTTAAGTTTAATAATTGTTTCTCTTATGTTTTATAGACTACAAATATTATGTTGAAACAATTGTTTTTTTTTTAAATACTAATGTTTTAATTAATTGACTCTATATAAGGTATTTTCGTAGATGACCTAGTCACAGACGTTTTTTTTTTTATTTTTCCTACTTAATTAAATATTTCTTGCCTTGTTGATGCGAAACTAAACTTCACTTCAATAAACAAGGTTCTAACCTAAATAAATCACAAACAAAACGTCGTAGAATTATGGTCGTCTATTGTTTTACCACGGCCAATTCATCAAGCCACCACATTTAAAGCGTTCAGGGTACGCGCGACTCCTCGTAAAGAAAATGTAGGGAAATTGGTCCCTTCGCGCTTCGCAGCGTAGGACAAAAGGGATGGATATATTTAATGGAAGTGTGGTGTCTCTGTCAGAGGGCCTAGACAAAGTAACATTCGATTAGCGATGACGCTAGTAGAAAGCCAAAAAATGTATGGAATTGACAAAAGCTATCGAAATGTCACGTGATCATAGGTTAACGAATAGAAATTAGCTAGACAATGTTAACATCATTCGATTCTATGCAACGAATCGACAGCGTCGAACGATTACTTCCATAGAGATGCGTAGCCAAGTGACACTTTTTGACAAGTGTTATCGCTAGTTTTCGATTCGTATGATGCCAAGTATTAGCGTAAGCGGTAGCGATTGTAGAAATAGAATCGCTTCGAAGCGAATGACATTTGTCGACGCCCTCTGTCCTTTAAATTTCTGTGACAATCTAAAGTTATGCTTTGCAAATGAAAACGAGACCGTTTAGTAGATGTATTGTTTCTACTACTGGATGGATTTTAATAAGCGTATTGGATTTGGTTAAAGATCACCGGGGAAAATTTCATCATAATTTTAAAATAGAGCCGCAGTCACAGCTAGCCTTATTTTCATTAAGTAAGCAAGCCATTCTTCAAATAAAATTTATCTATGCAAGTACTACTTCTTTTTAAGATTTTGTATCAAATTAATCATTAGGGACTACCGCAGAACATGGCGGTTGACCACTTTTCAAACTTATAACTAAAGGCATGAGGGTGAAGTGTGGTCCGCGATTTTATAAAGAAAGGAAGAAAAGTTGTTTATATACTGCATAAAAAAAACATAAAACATACACTAATAAAAACTAGCCAAAAGACTCGTATTCAAAACGTAAAAGTATCACAATATTGTCCATTGGTTGATAATACACATTGCGTAATGCGTGGTATCGACTTCAAAAAGATGAAGTTATCCATTACTGACTTAGCATAATCAGCCGATTATGTCCCCACTGCTGGGACACAGGCCTCCTCTTAGTGAGAGAGAGTGGGTTTTAATCTACCAAGCGTTTTCTCACGATGTTTTCCTTCACTGTTTTGAGAGCAGTGGTGATGAAAATATTTGCACAAAGTAAAGCGACTGCTTGGGTTAGAACCAATGAGCTACAACTCGTAAGTCGGGGCGTTACCACTGAGTCTCCGTTGACTTATTACTAAAGTTTTTTTGTTTAACAAAGCCTTTTATTTTCAGAACGAATGTCTTCACGCTGCGGTGGTAGCACTCACTAAGAGTCAAGCAGAACACTATGACAAATACCACTGTTTGTAAGTAACCCACATTTTTGCACTAAACGTAGCTTCTGTTGCACCTTCTCCGGATAAGCACTATCTACCAGATAGTTTAAAATAGAAAATGTAGATCTGATAAATAAGTAATTCAAAACTTATCCAGAGGTGGTGAAACAGGCCATTAGAACACCACACCATCACCTTAACACAATCACCATTAGAGTTTCTTCTGGAAATTTCACATGAAAAATTAATAGAACCTCGCAAATCCCAACTGACTTAAACCCTAATCATTCTGGTCCTACATCAGGGTCGACTACCAGCCTAAACAGATATGGATAAATATATCCAAGTATTTTATGAGGATCTACACCAGTAAAACAACAGTACATCGTGAGTGAGTAATATTGTGATTCCATATAATTGTAACTTATGTGCATAATTGATGTCGGCTTTCGAATCACCATATTTGTCACAAACACTGCTTCGGCACTAAATACTACAGCCCTAAAGATTGGCAACACATCACCAGCTTAGCAAATGTTGCCAACGGCGTATTTTCGAAAACCATCAGGCGATCTGAAATACACCACTATTGGTGCGTTGCAACGTATAAAACGCAGTAACTTGCATAGTTGCGTTGCACATTCACAACACACTGTATAAACCGTCACTGCCTCTACCAACCCACCGCGTCAGAATTGATGTGGTGGGTGTTGCCAGTTTCACAACGAAAACAGGTCTTTCAAATAAAATGCCACCATACACACCGCAAACCAGAGGAATGTGTTGCGGAACGCACTGTATTTATGGTCGTTGTCTCTATACCATTGCGGTAAAAATTGATGCGGGTGACATCAAACGCACCAAATTGCGAAACCGCAACGCACCGCTAAACATTTCACCCTAACTGTAAGATCAAAAGCTTTATTCCATAATAAGTGTATGTAAATACAAACCGTTTAAATTAAAAGACACCCCAGTCGTATCTTTGCCAATTAACTTCCACTTGTAAGATTAAATTTAATTACGGGACTACTTAAATTGGTCGTGTAACACGCTTAAGAGATGTAAGCGAAATTATATGTCTGTTTGTTGTTTCATGTTTGTTTTGAGAGGCTCATAGTGGCTTTAAATGAAATGGTGGAGGATTAAAGAGGAATGTTTATCTTGAACTTATTGTGGTACTTATTACAGTCATTAAGACCTTCAACAAACGAGCCTATCAGAATACATGTTAGAGAATCTGAGACTGTACTTAAGGAAACCTTAATGAACTAATAAGGTTTTACTAGATGATAATCTTAAGAAAGCAGAGCTAGGATAGACTTAGGATGTAGGACTACCGTTATACCGTAAAAGGGCTGTAAATTTAGCAGTATAATGTAGCAATAATAATGTAATTGAGAATGTTGCATAAAGTTACAATATTACAAATTTGTTATGTGCCATTGTTCTGTTCAAATACAAAAACCAACATACGTCACTTCATTATTTAAACATCAATTTATATAATAGGCTAATAACTCAAATTTGTAACAAACAAAATGTTAAAGAACATAAAAACAAATACAATACTACTGCAGAATGCTACTGCTGAGCATGAGGTCCTGGGTTCAATTCCCGGGTCGGGCAAAGTGTTATTGGGTTTTTCTATCTGGAATTTCTCAGTAGCAGCCCGGAGTTTGGATTCGTGCCCGGTTGATGGCAATAGGCTCGCCCCCTATTACATGGGGCTTAAACATAACTGGTGAAATGTGGGTGTACTAAAGGTACACCTCTGCCCAACCCTTCGGAGAAACAAGACGTGACGTTTTGTTATGTAAATAGAAACATTCTCTTTTTATTCTCATTGCCTACCCATTACTTTCTTAATGAACCCAAAAATATAAAAGCACCCATTTTGTTCGCAGACGAAGACTACCGGACGATGTTAAAACTTGTAGGAATTATGCGTATTTACAAGAAATTTACGATGCGGTACGAGCTACGGACAGTAAGTATCCATCCATCAGAAGCTTAAATAATGTAGACATTAATTACGTACACAGACAACGTTTGAACTAGATATTTGTGTCAGGCTGTATAAGCACTGAACAAAATGTATTGTAACTATTTAAAAAATATATAGCGTTGAAGATGGCTGAATAAACAATATTAAATTTGTTTTCTGCAAAGCCTAGACATAGAGCACTTCTACTGTCGTCTAATTCAGTAGATAAACTTTCCGAATTTCACACAATATGATGTCACTTGATGAAATTATTTTCTTTTCTACCCAGAGATGATCTGCCAACATCTCCCTTTTTCAACCTATTCTGTCAAAGTGATTGTGTTTCGCTGATGCTTTTGAAGTCTCTCTAATAGTTGTCTACACTTTTCCATATATTACTTTTATAACCGCTATCAATCATTTTAAAAACAATGTTCTGTGTTCTTGACAATTGGTTTGTCTTAATTTGATCTAGATATATCGAAGTGTAAAAAAATATTTTAGGCAATTCACCCTGACGATGTGAGTTTCCAAAATCGTTAACATTAATTTCGTTTCCTTTTGTTCGTAACTTTTACGTCTGTCACGGAGTTGGCTAACTTTTGGCAGCTTGTCATAATTCAATTTTGTATGAAAGTTATAATAATACGAGGGTTATACGTCACACGGACGTGTATTTATCATAGTGATATTTGGTAAAAGTTTTCTAATCATTCAATTAATGGTACCCCTTTAATATGTGTATAGAGAGATTCGTCAATGACAGTATTTTTACTACCCTGTTGACTTTTCTTATTGTTTGGGTGTAGAAGATTAAGGTTCTTGATAACCAAGATTTATTTCAGCTTTCCTAAAAATGGTAATCTAGTATCTTCAAGTCATCTTCTTCAATTCTTGAACTTATTTTTCAACTGAATTCACCTAATCAGTTTCACCCATCACCTCTTGCAAAACAGAACAATCACCCGCCCACATGGAAATAAAACCTCGCTTCGATTCCCAAACACTCTAACGTCACAGGTCGTTCATTCAATGTTAGCACATACAAAAGTTTGCTTTGTAACAAAGCCAACATAGGCGTCATGGCTCCGTCGCTTTGAAGTAACATTGTGTCAACATGAAACTGAGATTCACAGTCAGACATAAATTACTGACATCTGACGACTGTCAAACATGGAGTTACAAATAGGAGTTTTTTTAATGGTTGATTTTTACACGTGTAGATAACAGTAGCACTGCTAATATAGCTTTGATCATCATCATCATATCATTCTTTTCCCCTTATCCCAATTTATTTGAGGTCAGTGAAGGATGTCTTTTTCTTTTCTAATTCTCTATTAGTCGTCATCTCGGTAGTCACCCCCTTTATAGGTATATCATCTTTCACACAGCCTATCCTTCGTTTCTTTGGTCTTACACTTATAGCCAGCTACATTTTACATCTAGCTTTGAACGTTAGATTGAAAAATCTTAATGAACTTGGTGACGGTAATCTTATTATTCCTAAAGAATTTCAGAATATTCTTGACATAATAATTATGCAATTTTTCTTGGAACTGCTCATCTAATATGTGAGAGTATGAATGTAAAAATAATATAGACTAATTTAGCATGTGTAACAATTCACGCGAATTAAGCCACCTACATAGATAACATAGATTGTAACTACTTAACTCGTGTAAATTGATTAATTACAGTTTCATATTACGGCTGTGGTTAATGCCTACTATCTATGCGTTGAATGTAATCTAATATAGTGAGGGTGTGGGTTCGTTTATGGTTAAAATGTTTTTATTGTCTTAGCACTTTCAGTGTTATCTTTATTTTGACTTAATTCTGATAGCAATTTAATTCATCAGCTGTGTCTCCATAGCAGTAAGAACGAACATCGTAATTAACGTTACAGTTATAGAAGTTTATAGAATAATCTTTAGATGATAATCTCACGAACCTAACAATTTAAAAAAAATGCCCCTAATTGCACAATTCCAGAAATTAGAAAGTCAATATCAACATTGCAGTAAGTGATACTAGAAAATGAATGTATATTTAAAACCGAAGATGAAAATATGGCACTGATTTGTCAAACCAATAACACGTTGTCGAAACCCGTAGATAAGGAAACTAATAGTGTTAATTCATAGTTGGTTGAACAACAGTAATCCACCGCTGTCGCTGCTGCTGTTTCCATCGCTGTCTATATTTTTGTCAAGTACCAAAGGAACTTTATTTAGATTATTTACAATTCAGTTGCTCGAACCAACCTCTTTTCAAAAAAGGGTTGTGTTTATACTAAAGTCATATACATAGTGTCATTTAATACGTATGTCATTTAGTTATGTCATAATATCGTTCTTGATTATGTTTTGTTTTTTAGACATCCTTTTATCATTTTTGCCTGAACTTCATTTGTTTTTATATTCTTTTTTGTTTCAACCCCAGACGCCTTGAACATTCTTCAACCTAGACAGTTATTTTTATTTTCCATTCAGACAGCTTTAATGGGAACATTGCCATCTTAAGCACTTTGAGAAGTGCTATAAAATTCTAAATTCCATTTCGTCTAGGTAATATTAAAAATGTATTAAGAGCATACGTCAACCATAACATCAGTTTTACTATAATACAATATTATATTAACGTACTAAAGTTTTCATTGCTTGTTGCAGGTGTTAGCACTAAGGATTTTATGGCAAAATTAGGGGAATATTTAATTTTAACGGCGTTCTCACATAACTGTCGACTTGAGAGAGCTTTTAAATGTTTAGGCACCAATTTGACTGAATTTCTCACTACTTTAGACAGCGTTCACGATGTGTTACATGACCAGGTAAGTGCATTCTTATGTAATATGCTATACATACTCAATATTTTGCCATTTCCTTAGAATAAGATACTATATTCATCACAGAATTCTCACAAAACACAGAGGAAAGCGTGAAGCTTAGTACAAACAATGTAGTTTCACTTCAAATCTCTTAATAAATCCTCGTTACAAAGCACTTAAACTTAAAACGTAAAGTGAAAATATTATTATGTTTTGAAATTCTCTTCATTGAGATTTATTATATCATTATCATTAATGTTTCTATTTAAAATGAAGATCAAAGCAAAACATCAAATATATGAAATTTTAAAACATCCATTAAAAACGTTAATGAAGAAATCAACATGATTAATAACCCCATTGTATTTTCACAGGATGATGTTCAGAAAGATGAAACAATGGAATATGAAGCTAATTTCGTTTGTACGACATCACAAGATGGAAAAATCCAGCTTCATTTGACGACAGAGAGCGAGCCTGTCGCATATATTCTAGTTGGCAGCTTGAAATCAATAGCAAAGTTGTTATATGATACACAGACGGATATAAGACTGACGAGTTATACTAACGACCCTAGGAGATTTAAGTAAGTATAGACTTAAAACATAAATACAACCTATAATATTGATGCTTATGGAAACGTTGTAAATCCGTGAGAGAACCGTTCCACAAAGAAGTCACCAAACGTGGTGCTACAGACATTTGATGGAATGTTGGCTACCCCTTTCGTTTAAGTAGTATCTTCCTATCCTTTTGACTTCCAATAACCACGGTATTTTTTTATTATTATTTCTACTATATATTTACTACTTTGGTATAATCTACTATATGAATTAAAATAATTAAAAGCATTAAACAAAAGTGTCAGTAGCACATTTCATGGAAAATTTACTACCAAATTAATCATTCAGTCATGCCAGATAACAAAAGCGCAAATGACTGTAACAATAATTAAAGCAGTTTTAATTAAAATTAAAACCATCTCGATTTTGAGCCTTAAAACCTTTGTGATATGGAATTAACACGATGTCGATTGCACAAGCCCGATTGCCATTTTAATTGTTATTAAAATTATAATTTCATTACGGGTATCGGCATTTTAACAGTAACGTCATTGAAATCGTAACATATGACATCAACATCTGCATTCAAACAGGGAAAACATAATATTTTATTCTCGTTAATGCGTTTTTATTCAAATAGTATTTATTAAAACAGCCGTTATTTGAACTGACTTTTTCATAATGTTTTATAATGGGTTGGTCCGGTTCATTTTCGTCGGCATTTTAAGGTTAAGCTATTTTTACACTGCTGGTATTGTTCACATAGTTTTACACATCGATCGACGATATCGATTACACAATATCGTAATTATGCTTGTCCACCAGATATACTGAGTTTGTCTTCTAGTATCATCAATATTGTGATAATTGGCTAAACACAAGAAGTAATAACGAATTTTTTTTATTAAAAATAGCAAGAGCGATGGATATCGGGTCATCCCTTCCCAACTTGGAAATTAGTTATTATTTGAGTTTCCACCTTCGATGAACTTCAATTAGGAAGGCGATCCCTTTTTAATTGCTAGCAAAGTCTGCTATGAAAAGAAGGTGTAACTTTCATATCTCTTTGTGTTTTAATTTTGCCATACCTTAATTCTAGCGCCACGAGTTTTATATTCATCATTTTCCGTGTTAACACTTATCTTATTTTTGAAAATGCTGGTTAACCTATAATTAGCGACGTATAAGTCCAAGAATTATAATAATTGTTACCTATGTATACTTTTAATTTATGGTATACAGAAGCTTTTGGTAAATCTTTATAAATAAATAAATAACTGACTGACTGACTGACTTCTCAAAGAATAATGTGAAATACCTACTTCATCACCCTATATTCTAGATTTTACAAAACAAGTTTTTATTGTTTTTACTAACACTGAGTGTTTTAAACTAGTCTGACGTGTTATTTTACTTGTGGATTTTGGATTTTGATCGATTCCTGTTTTCAAGTGTGATCAGAAACACTACTTTATTGTTTCGTAATGTAAACATATCAATCAAAATCTATTTGTGACATAACATTTTCTGACAAATCATCTCAAAGTATTTATTCTCTCTTAGTCTATAAAGTCATTTGCATTCATTCGACTTTCTTAAATTTTAATATGTTTTAGGTACGAAATAAATGCAGTGCCATTACATCAGAAGTCAAAAGATAGTGACTGCGAGCAATCAGAAGCATCTTGTATCGCCACTTCAACTAAAGTGACAGACTTGAGGATCGGAGTGGCAAGCTTCTGCAAGGCGTTCCCGTGGCATTTTGTTACTGATAAGAGATTGGAGCTGGTGCAATTGGGTGCGTATTCTTTTATTGTTTTTAGAGTTCAGAAGTATCCGTTGAATTGAAATTAGATTTAGATATTATGAAGATAGTTGTCTTTTTCTTGAACGTGACCCACATAAACACCTCTGTATACTCTGTATAACATAATCTTCAGGATATAGGCGCGATTTTATGTTGTTTTATGTGACCCACATTAGGTAGACTCTAGTGACTATATATTATTATTCTGTTAGCAGTCTTATCCAAGTATCTGGTATGTATCTGCTTAATATTTTTCGCTAACGACAATTCACGATATTGCCACCTGCACTAAACTCGGTAAAGTAATTGAAGTTCTATGTGCCACCATTGTCTAATATTGAAAACTCTTCCAAGAGCCTATTCGTCTGGTATTAATTCAAGTGAATACAATTATATTAAAGATACAATTAGGAGAAGCATTAAAACTAATGAGAAAATAACTCTTTTTCATAAAGAATGCGTCAAAGAATATGTGAGAAATGGGTGAAGTAATAGGACCATACTTCTTTATAATACCATCATAGTGGTTTCATGGGCGATACTAAGTACCTAATAAAGTGGCCTTTAGAAGAATATTTTATTGCTCTGTAAATCAGTGGAGGCCATCCAAGGCTAAGTAGAAAGCTTCACAGAAAGGAAAAAGAATATTTAGAACTTAGTAAATACGATTTGGGTAAAAAAATATTCGTAATTTAGGATATTAAGCCACTTCATGGACTCATGAAAGTATAAAAGAAAATAATAATTATTCCTAATAATAGTTTTCCTATGAGATCTAAACGTAACTTTCTGAATCTATGAATATGAATTCGAAAAACCTCTTTTCAATAGTGGCACTAGAAGGGACATTTCCATTTCTATAAAATTACTCTCTTTAACTAAAGTGGTATTTGATGTTAAGGAATTACAGGTACATCATTTCTTACATTTAAATCCATCCAACAAGTTTTATTTTAAATACATTATCCTTATAATATTTAATTAATGCCTTTTAAGTTTAAAAATAGCTAACAGAAATAGAATTCTTACCACAGTGCGTAGGTGTACTGGTAATGAGTATAACATTTATATTTATATTCAAGGTAAAAGATAAATATTAATTGCTATTACATCGATAAGTAAAGGTTTTCTATTTAAAACTAGTGTTATTTTAGGCGTCCGTAAAGATCGTTCTTTAGACATTATGAAATAGGTTGAAAGTGGCCAAAAATCAAAGGAACGTGAACATGAGACAACCTAAGGCACATCTTTACACACTTCTTCGATAATTTTATAAGTAACAAAACATTTACTGTGTTTTGATACCCCTAATCTGATCTTGTAATAGAAAAATAAACTAGTCCAAACATTTAATATGAACTCAAGGCTACAGAAGACGATATTTCCATGGAAGAGGAAGTAGTGTAAAATATAATAATATGAACCAACTCATGAATAACTCGGTACAATTTTTCATATCAACCGTTTGTCCGTGAATAGAATTCTATAACGGTATATCTGAAAATATCTGCGTTTGACCTAGAGCCGGAAATATTATTTACATTTTATTGATTTATGATCTTTGGATGCTGCATTTATTACATAGCTAGATTACGTTCACCTACAAGTAAAATGTTTGTAACTGGAATAATAGTACACGATGAAATTCAGAATTAGATTGATTATAACTTTATGATGTTATTGTGCTTGGTCAGTATAAACCAAAATTCCAAATGATGAAATTTACGAGTATAAGTATGCCTCATTTGTATAAACCATCTATTTTGGATTTGGAGTTAGCATTCAAATTGGACTTGCATTCGCTGAAAATGCCAAATGTCGCACAGTGGATTGTCTATTTTCAATGTGCTCTAGATTCGGTTCTGGAACATTGTTCTTTGTTAGTTCATTTAAAGTATCATCAATCATATTGACAACAGCATCATCTAATGATGTATTGCCATCATTAAAATCTTTTAAACTTGCAACTAGCTCTCATGAGAAAACGAAATTTAAAAGTGCTCCAAAAGATTTATATTATAATCAGTATCAGCTTAACTAATAAAACTTGCACTAACATTACTCATCTCTTTTCTGTAACACTTCGTTGGCTCTGTCGTGTTAAAGAGTCCTCGTTGAATCGGGATTTACGTCGGTAGAGACATTAATTATTTATTTTCCCACAGGATGTCTGCTCTTGAATAAGGTTTATTTTGTAAAAATCCAGCTGGGAATTGGAATGAATAATGTTCATTGCTCAGATGCCTATAAATAGTCTAAGTTAAAGTATTCCACTAAGAATCGGTAATTAATTTTAAAAAGGTTGGAGGAAAGAGTTCGTTTGAAATCGTTTATCTGCTTAATCTTTTTGAATATATTTTAAGGTCATGAATATTTGCCTATAGATTCTCAAAAATCTGTGTTCAAAGGGTTTTTCATAAATTGCCGGTTGTAAAGTGAAGGTATAGGAATATTTTGGATTTAAATGTATATTATTGTAGTGCCTGATTTCTGTAGTCTATCTTCGTAAAAAGAAATCCAATACCATACCTTGTTGTGATTATCTTTATAGTTTTTCGCCAAAAAAGGCTCAAAGGAAATAAATGGAATAGTTGTCCAGTTACTGTGAATTACTGTCTTGTTTCTACCCAACACTTGATAGGGTTCTCAAAATGGAGTCGTTAAATATACGGCAACGCGAAGTGATTATCGACAAAAGGTCTTTTACTATGGTACCTTCATTTCCTTGCCTTTGTTGGTGCCCATAATAGTTAACAAGGGTACAAGTACTTACATTTTAAGTTTATGTTGTTGGTAGTTTTTGGTTATAGCTGTTGAAAATTTTGAGTAGTTTAGAAACTTGATAAGAATTTGAAAATTAAGTAAGAACAAGCAAATATTTGCACATTGAAATGCTGTCAGTTGATGATTGCAATCTTCATCTTCTTCTTCGTGTCGCTGGCACGACTTACCTCAAATCTTCGCCACTTCCACGGCGTCGTCGGTGGCAGCGCAGAGATCACTTTGACTACAAGTTTTGGGACAGAGAGAGCGAGATAGCAGGTGGAGCATAGCTTGCGACACAGCACCACATCCACACCCAGCTGCCGTTCCGATGATTGCAATGATTTGACAAAACTCAATTTAAGTCTTATGATTGGAAGATAAGATTCCTTCAGCTGTAGGTATATACAGTGTGAGTCTTCATAATGTGCACATATCGAAATGAAGGAAACTAAGCTTAATTTTCTGGGCGGGTTTTTTTTTTTTTTAATATATTACCTAATATTTTTATAGCATTTTTTAAATTCTCGTTCGCTGCGGTGATCCCTGTGTAAACAAATCGGTATAACTTTTAAACTAAACGATCTATCAAGATGAAGCAAAGTCAGTAATGAGTGGAAGTAACGGGACATCCTCATAAAATAAACTAAAGAAAAAAAAATCACTTTCACTTTCACTTTAAATTTCACAATAAAAGCCCCGATTACCTATCCTTTGTTATTACTTTAAATTATTATCCATCGTATCAGCTTTCTAAAAGACAAATTCCATGTTTATAACTCAATCACAACATTTCCTATCAACTGTTAAAGCCTTGCACTCGGCTACGTACCATACTTTAGCAGGTAGAGACACCTTTTTTTTCCTTTTTTTTAAATATTTTTTCCGTCGATAAAATTAAGCTTAGTTTCCCTCATTTCGATATGTGCACATTATGAAGACACACACTGTATAGAATATACAGCTAACTAACCTGAATTGTCCCATTGATGGGCAAAAGCCTCTCTCTCCCTTTTCCAACCAATTCCGTCTTTTTTTTCTGTATTTTAAGCAGAACATTAAAGTAGATTTCATAAATTATGTGAAGTCTTACAACAGTTAAATGTAGCACCATGTTAATAATAAGAACGGATTAACAAAAATAAAAATAAATCAAAACTGGAAGATAATATTCATAATGCTTTATGTATAAAATATAAGAAAACACTCAACGGAATAATAAGATTATTATTAAAGAGAAGAACCGTAAACGTACAACACTAAATTAAATTTACCGATTTAATCAGACTATCTGAATTATTTATAGTAACGTCTGAAAGCAAGCTCTTTATCTACTGAAGAACAATGTATACATACAGTTTGGTCCAAATAGCAACGTCATAAAAAAAAAAATTGATTGCTCAGGCCCAGGGGTGTCCGAAAATACTCCAATAATCTCGGATTCTTTTCTTAAAAATGTTTAAATTCAATTTAAATTTCTTGAAAATGTTATGGAAACTGCTTTCAAAAAATTATATCCTTATTTTTACTGGGGTTTTTAGGTATAAATATTATACGAGTATATAAGTATATTAAACGCCCGTTTTTCCCGAAGGGTTAGGCAGAGGTGTATCATAGTACACCCACATTTCTGCGATATCTATACCTTTATCTATACAAGTAATACATTGAAGTCGCTTATCGTGTCCGTTTGGTTTGTGTTGTGTGACCGCATTGTTCTTCTAAACTACGCAACGCATTTTGATGCGGGGTTCACCATCATTTAGAGAATTTGTTCCGAAAGGTTTATGTGTCTTAAAATTAAACTTACTTAACGGGTGTAAAATGACACTTAACGAAGCTGAGAGTCACGTGTACTCCCAATCATTGTATTTTTTTTTTGTATTGGCCATACCTGGGAACCTTCTGGTTACGGAGATATTGCAGGTCAAAATTTCAACTTTTACTGAGGTTTTTTTTAATAAAAAGAGTTTTTAATGTTACATCACAATTTTAAACAACCCCACTACCCCTGTACCGTGGCATGCACCCATAAAAACAATGTTTTGCGTGCGTTACGTTGCGCACTACCGCAAACAGCGATTTTTAACTCCAAAAATAAAATTCGTATACCAGAATTTATTTTTGTGCTATGTTCTTAGTTTGATGTACAGAATGCGTAGTTGACGGCTATGTGATGGGTCTTTTTATACCCTGTATAATAAAGAAATCTCTATGTTTTGTCAAGTCGTAAAAACTGTGCGAAGCAGGGTCGGGTCACTAGTAATTTATAATGACGTGTTTCAATAACGTTATATTTGAATTTAAATTTGATTCTCCACAATTCTGTATATTACCAGAAACCAAAACAAATGTAATGTACATTATTGTACATTTCACTGCTGTAATTGCTTCCATTGTTTTTTTTTCTAACTATTTTAGGATTACTGTTTGTAAGAACTATCATGCCTGGTTTCCAAGAATTGGAGGCAAAACATATATAATAATGTTCCGATACTAAAACTATGTCAACTCAAGGATACAGGAGCTAGAAAGTACGGTAAAAATAATAAATTGTACAACTAGATTATATTTCCAAGGAACTGCATTGTAGAATGCAGTAGTTATGGGTTAAGTTGTTGTAAAACAAAAATTTTATTCGCCTCTAAAATTTTTAGCGTACTTGGTAGTTGCTGCTGAAAATTTTACGAGCATTTTGTTATGTTGCCCGCAAGATATTATCTGCAGAAATACCTACTCGCTTTGAGCAACTTTTGCTCCGTAAACTAGAAGTTTTAACAACTTGCTATGATACATTTTTAAACTCATAATATATCAAAAACAAGGTATAATATCTACCATTCTAAAGGCCTCTTTTCACATATAGGAGGCACGAGCATTGATAGCCATGATTGCTCATCACATTTTGGCGATTTGATATATTATATACAAGGTGTAGGTCATCAATGCTCCAACTGTTCTCACGTATTCAGCACGCGATTCGAGACCTCTCAGCGTTGAAATCGTGGTAACAGTTCGTGCGCCGATGTCTTTTACACCCTGTATACCAAATCTGCGCGCAAAAGTACAGGTTTATTTGCACCTTTCTATCGTATGTCAGTGATATATCAAATAAACTTAAACATACATTAAAGTTTTGAAAAAGTCACTTTAGTGCTAGCCCGGATTCAAAACTGCCGTTCGTGCTTAAGGCGGTACCCCGACCAAAACCTTGTCAAAGTGCGTTATTCAGAGGCTATTAGCTCATTCACTATGGATAATAAACTACATCTAAAAGCACATTATTAATGTTCGATATCCTATCATCACATTCCACGTTCTTATTTGTTTTTATGTGTTATAAATTCATCTGAAATCTCCTTCTAAAAAAGTGACTAAAATTATTGATTGCATGCATCTCTTGCTAAAGGTGACGTTCTATTCATTTGAGGATTACACTAATGGATAGATAATTTAAAAATCTAAATAATACACCTTTTTGTTTATTTTAAAACTTCACTTGTCTTTTTTTATTCAAATAATTTCATTACTTTTGTGAATTTTATGATAAATGAGCGTGCGGAGGGAGCGAGACAGAGCGAGACTCAGCGACGGGACAGAGAAGGACCGAACACTCAAGGTCGTTTGGTCAGGGAAGCGCCTTAAAAAGAAGGCCCCTAACCTCAGTACCAACATACGTCTACGTACCAACGTGATTAATCACAAAATATGAATGATTCACAGCAATGTCAAAACAAGGGAGGATTATTCGGGAACACAATTTGACGAATTGCCTCAGATGAGGACATTGAACAAATAATAAATGAGGATACTCGTAACGTTACAAATGTGTGTTACATTTACCAAAATAAACGTACGAGACAAAAACTGCTTAAAATTTTACGTTTCAATTCATCATTATTGTTAGATTTTCTTCCTGTTTGCGTAGATTGTACTCAAAACTCAATATTGCATTTCAAAATGTGAACTTATATAGGTGGTAGGTTTACAAATGATGACCATTGTCGACCCTGTCGGATACAGCGTAGTGGGAGAAACGTTTTTTTTATTATTAAGTTTGATAGATCTATTGCAAGTCACACTTCCTATTTTTCATCTTCTTAGAGCAATACATAGTCATTTGCTCAGAGTACGCCAGTCTCAGAAGCAATTTTTGTGTAAACTAATTCAACAAACAAAACACAAATTTTCATTTTCCCTTTGCTTTTATGTTTCAGTCTAGTTTTTAGGTATTCATTACTAATGTTAGCTTGACAAACAATATTAGACTTGATGTTCCCTTTGGTGGTAGCAAAAACTAATTTATACGAGGTCATATGTTTGAAGGCTGTGGAAAATGTATTGTCTGACATTGTCACGTTGTACTTAATGTAATTGTTGCTATGTTAAAATAATGCAAGGGGTGACGTAACAATAACGAAAGCAATAAACGACGTCTTTTTGACCTACCAAGGTACTTAATCCCTTGTTATTTTAGTTATACATTTAAAATGTTTGACTTACAGCAATTTTGTTTGCGTTGAGGTAATGTCTGCCCCTTTTTGCGTGCCAGCTTGATTTGTGGCATGGTTTATTCATTCAATTGATGACGGATGCGTGGGATCCCTTCTTTTCGCATTTTTTTTTATACTAATAATTTGATTTGACATATCTTTTATTAGCATAACAATACTGTGGCATAATAATACTTTGGCATAATGCAATGGTTAGGTTAGGTTAATTTATGGAAATAAACATTACGGCAAAATATATATGTCGGAAATACGTTAAATCGATCGTTTGACTTGACTAATTGGGATGCCGGTGCCACCAGGTGGCGCTGGACAGAGTCTATAACGCTAGCACTTGACCACAGTTAGAGCAGAGTTTGTTGTTGGCGGTTAAGCAGTGAAGACGTTTAGAAACTGTCGTGCGTTCCGTATAGTTGTGTCGTGTACCTACAGTGTGTAATTCGCTAGTGTGATTAATTTGTTCGTAAATTATAATTTGATTTAAACTGCAATCGGTTTTTCTATTGCGCAATAAACAACATTACCCATAGTACGCCCACAGTAGTTAAAATATGGCTGATAATATGAAGAGAGAGACATAATATATTTTATATATTTTTTTATAAGGATCGTAGCATGTGGCGTTCCGTAGTTTCTGCCTACCCCCATGGGAAGAAGGCGTGTGTTTATGTATGTATGTATTTATGCGTAATGATCATTATGCTGAATTTCGTTATGCAAATGTTATATTATGACTTAAAATTTTATGCAAATGGATAGGGAAGCGAACCCACTTGCGTTCGTGTATTAAATCGAAGGGATTACGTTCTTGTTCGTGTTTGACCAATGCTCTTCTATCTTTAATTACAGATCTCATCATCTGTCTAGCTTTTCTCCAACTATGTTAGGGTGGGTTTCCATGCTAACCGGATGCATCTGAATACCAGGTTATTACATGGTTCGATTGCCTATCTGACCTTTTTACCCAGTTACTGAGTAATACGATACCACTTGACTGACCAGAGGGCCTAGACAAATGGCATTCGCTTCGGTGCGATTCGATTTCAACAATCACTATTTTCGCTAATGTTCCCATCATACGAATTCAAAACTAGCGATAACGCTTGTCAAAAAGTGCCACTTGGCTACGCATCTCTATGGAAGTAATCGTTCGACGCTGTCGATTCGTTTCATAGAATCGAATGATTCTAGCTAATTGTATAGCTAATTTATTTTCGTTGATCTATGATCACGTGTCATTTTTTGGGCTTTTCTACTAGCATCATCGCTAACCGAATTTTACTTTGTCTAGGCCCTCTGATCCGTAACGACTGTCAACTCTACAAATGACAACCTGGAATCAACGGTCTAACGTCCTTTCCGAGGTACGGAGAGGTGTTGTTACGTAATGGATGGTCACCCATTCAGGGATCGACTTCGCCAAGCGTATCTTAACCTTCGATTGTCCCGTGCAGCTGTTTATATTTAGCCACGCGCCCTCTTCACTTACATAGTTAGTCTCTTTATTTTTGCCGCCATTTTACTATGTTTTTTATTTATTTATCAGGTGCTGGCTTCATGCGTCTCTTTGGAACCTATCTCGCATCCCACGGTTCCTCACTCGGCACTTACTTCAGGTTGCTGCGCCCAAGAGGAGTTCCTCTCGACTTTCGCGAGATCCTGAAGAGAGTTAATACTCCTTTCATGTTCTGCTTGAAGGTGCCTGGGTCTTCGTCTCCGGCTGAGGTAAGTGGAAGTGATTTAGTTCAATTTTTTTACGGCCATTAACTTAGAAAAACAAAGAAAGACCATTTGTTTATTTTGCCCAAACAAGACGCTCATTACAAAATTTTACAAAATACATACACTAAAAAAAAGTAACTAAAAGCTTCGTATTCAAAACGTTAAAATTTTGATAAAGTTGTCCATTGCTTGATGTCAGGGCAGATCAAAACCAAAGACATTATTACACATTGCGTAAAGCTTAGGCCGAGATGTTTAAACATAACTGAGCATGTGCTTTAGCCATCATATGTTTCCGTCTCCATCTTGTAATTGTAGTTTGACAGTTCTGTTCTGTGAAAGTGACAGAAATAACAACTATAGGCTAAGTAGCGTTTGTAGGTCTCGGCCTTAGTATAAGAACAGATAACCGCGCGACTATGGTATCAGTTTGACTTTAATAGCACTGTATCAATAATGTTGTAGAAATTACGGTGGTTTTTGTTAATTCCGATCCAGCCTGTCCCTTGCTGCCTTATCCCAGCGACGCCCTAAGCCGAATCTCGTACGTTGGGGGTGCCCTTAGCGTGTTATCACCTAGTTTGTAAGTTTTTTTAGGCCCTGGCTGGGTTCCTTCTTATTAAGGCAACCTCTTATTTCAGCTCTATTAAGGTTGACCTGCGAGAACCAATAAAAAAAAAGTTATTGTAGTTCTAGTGTTATTAGAACGTATGGTTAACCTTATTTCACAAAAAAAAAACCCTACTAATAGTAAGGTCTTAAAGACCACAGGGACCCTGGATTACTTAATTTAGATTAACCAATTAAATTCTAATACACCGTTCAGATTGAACGCTAAGCTACTTCGATTAAGTTACGAACTCCTAAGACGGCATGTAATCCAGCTAGTTAAACCACCATTAAAACAAGCTAGCGAGGAATAAAAGTTGAACACACTTTAAAAGAAATAAAGAAGAAAGTTTCCATTTAATTTGAGGATTTTTAAATTAGAATTCGCTTGCTTGGTGGAAAGAAAAAATATAAGAAAGTTGATGAACATTTGCTATGCTAATCTTGGAGAAATAGAGCTTAATTAGTTGCTTGCACAGAAGAAAACAGATTATGAATAATGAGTTTCATTTTGTTATCGTAACTTTGCAGATTTCTTTTATCGGTAGTAGATATTAAATAGGTAAGTTTTTGATAGGAACATAATTCATTTTTTTCCAATGTAGGTAATTATTTAATGTTTTGAACTAAGCTTTCACTTTTTCTTTCCTATACCAAGTTATACCTACGTATATTAAGTTACGTTCATACAAAAGGCAAAAAAAACGCCGAAAAAAACACGTTTCTTGCATGGAGACCCCTTTATAATTTTTAATTTTATTATTTGTTGTTGAGCGTTTATGTTTTATTTATTCAGTTTCTTGAAGTCAGCACCTATTTAAATAATAAAAAGTAATCTTTGAAGCTACAAAATGTTATCTGGAATAATCTCATCCTCATCGTTTTTAACAAAATTATGTCGGCGAGAAAACGGAAGTGTCGCCAACTTCTAATTTATTATTCTCAATTTTCCAACGTCCTACAAAGTTTTAACAAAATTATTATACTTTGAAGACCTTTTTTGCTTGTTCGTGATTTGAAAAAGATAAACATGTAATAACAATTATTTTTATTTTTATTGCGATATGGGCCAGCTCTTGACTTCGATCTCGCCTGGTGGAAAGCGATGGATGAGGTCTATGATGGAACGAGCAAGCCCAGGAGATGCCTATTTACTTTTGTTTTGAAGACTGAAGGGTTATAAGTGGAAGGAAACACAGACTATTTATTTATTTATTCATTCAGTAGTACACTTACATTTTTATAGATACAAGTTCCTGAAAACTTAAACTCATTAGGGTTTTACCGTTCACCAAAATCATCGACTACATAATTATTTATTTAGAGAATAAAAAAAAACGAAACTTCTGAATTAATATGAAACGACAACAAAAATAACGAGCGTATAACAAAAATATTTATCTATTACTAACGAGCGAACATCGGTGACCGATCTGACCGTACTTATAACTAAAATTGTTGGAGGAATGTGATTAAGATTGATACAGGTTGTTCCTAAAAGTATGCTTTAAGTAATAGTTAGTTTTTCTTTCAACTTCTTTTTACTTCACACAAGGAATATTAAAGTACAATTTCAAAACATTGTGTCCTGAACTTTATCGTTGACCGGATCATGTAGTTTAAAGTATAGATAAAAATAGAGACGAAAACACTAAAATAATGTTGCTGGTAAAAACACGCATGGTATTTTAAACTTCAACTGTTACTGGTGATAATGACTACGTCTATATTGAAAACCATTTTGAAATCCCGCTAATATTCTTATTATAATTTAGCAGTTTACTTTTTTCGGTATCTAATTTTAGTAAGGTCAAATTACTAAAAGTGGTAGTTTCATGCAGTCAAAAACTTTACCAATCTCAAAAATATTAGGTTCGATGTATAAAAAAAGATTTATAAAATTATTATTTTTGCTCCTTTGTATAAACAAAACAAACATGTAAACTAGCATCACACAAGGATTTGTGTTTGGATGTTCACACACCCTTTCTATAACACAATAGATCCCAGAACACATGTAACCAAACCAACAGTTACTATGTTTATTCGCTTTTCTTTGTCCGCCACCCTTCAAAACACTTCGAACTCAAGAGCAGCCCTTTGTAGGGAGGCACTTTACCAAGTTTGCACACAATATAACGTTCCGATTGGACACCGTCGAATTATTTGCTCACTGACCAAATTTGTTTAGGTGTTTCGTAGATAAAATCAATGCAAATACACTTACGTAGGCCGTGATTAAACCCTGCTCCAATATTGATGGTTCATCCCGTGTTAAGATGATTACAAAGGCTATGATAGGAGTGGTATTATGGAAATAATTGGGACTTGTTTGTTTTTGAAATGGTTTTACTTATAATGGAGTCTTGGAAGTTATGCTTTTGTTTTTAGTGGCAACGAAAACATTGTGGCACGAGGTGGGCAAAGAAAAGGACGATATTGAAAATCCCAATTTTGTTATCATATTTTAGAAGCTATCGTTTCATATGTTACTTATCTTATAATCTGTCAGTGAAAAAAAATGTCTCCCAACCTCGAATATCGAATTCGTTAAGAGGCTTACAAGAACTAAAGCGCGGTCACTGTCGGATTGCATAGAAAAGAAAGAGACGCGCGATGGCACAACGCTGGTAATTTATTGCAAAATATGAAGCAATTATGGATTTACAAAAAAACTATTCATTGGACTAAAAAATTAAAACACTATTACGTTAGTATGTTACTTGTAGAATAATCTGACAAACAATCTGAAGGTTTACATGTATATTAATATGGTTTTTAATCGTGAAAAAAAATTTTAGAGGTATGTTCGTGATTTTTTTCTATCATATCAAGTTAATTGTATTATGTTTTCAACACACTATCTAACTAGCATATATCCAGAAGAATATCATATATTTTTCTGATTTTGGTTACTGCAGTGGAACATATATTTTTTGGCATTATAAATTTGCGTTTAGGTCATGTAGTCCCCTTAAATACCATAAGTAGCCAAGCAATTCCAAAGATACACATTAATGATAATGCTAACTTTGTCAATAAACCCGTAAACAATAAGAAACATGAAAATGTTTCAAGAGCGTTTACTCAATCAAAACAAGAACATACAGTTAATAATACACATAATGCTGCTCCAAGCATATTTTCTGTTGTTTCTCCAGCAGGCATTATAATAGACCCTCTAAAACTTGGCGTTCGCCCCCTTGCTCTGATTACATATCAACAAAGGGAAGCGCTGGCTAGACAAAAGCTTGCGACAACAGTTTTTCCAGTGACCCACCTTGGAAGTGTGTCACAGTAGAACCTGTGTCCGACTAAACGCGTAGTAACATAACAATAGACTATTAATGTTTTTGGATGGAGAATGGACTGTGAAAATTGTGTTGGAATGTATATTATATGTTTATATCCACAGTTATGTTTGTTGATTATTGATTATGTTCCCCGTAGTAATTTGGAAGTTTAGCTTCTTTTGTTTTTGCTACTGTTTCTTTGTTTTCAGCTTTTCTTTGAATGAAGCGGTTGTCATCTCATTTTATTTGTTTTTTACTATTACTCATTTTGGGTCTCGGTAACAGCATCGCTATATTTTACACCAAAGCTTCGTTGTTTACATTGAGAGATATTATTGTCATAATATGAGTTATTTCATGACATAACTAATATTATTTTGTATATTATACACGTACCTAGTTAATCAACCTAAAGAAGTTCTGCTTTCCTAATAAATCCAAAAAGAAGAAAAAAGTATTGATAAGTATTCCATAAAATAAATGCACCTCGTTTATCGGAAATTCGTTCACTAAATCGATTACATGCAACCGAACTAGAAAATAGAACCCATATCGAGATGTGCTCGTTACTTTAAATGTATTGTAATGTAAATAGTAGATCCGTCTGTTTGTCCGTTCCTTAACTATGTTTGGTTACGGAATTGAGCTGTTCGCCCAAAAGGTTTGTACAAAGATTACGTTTGCCTGAAAGTGACATTGGATCTATTGTAAAACAAGGAGACGGTTTTACGTTTCCACTTATTTTCAAGCAATTTACGCTTAAGTCTTTTGTAGTTTCCTTTGTCTCATTATCTTTGTTCCTAAATTCTTAATGCTGGTTCTACTAAATTCTATATTTCTTTTGTATACCTATTTGTTTGTAATTAGAATAATTTTCTTTCTATCGTTCACGGAATCAAAATAATTACCATCTTCAGAAAGTATTAGTTATATTTAAATTTATATAGAGATATTCAATTTCTTAGATTCCTATGCTAGTGAATTTCAAAATACATGTATATTAATAGCTTTTATGTCGTTTATCGTACATAATGGAATTTATTCAGTACCTACATTATGCGATAGTGCTTAAACAGCAGCAACAATAAATGGTTTCATAACGTCACGGTACGAGCACTTTATCAAAGTCACGTTGACAAGTACTCAATATCATGGACCTTTCTAGCATTCATTTGTTCATAATTTTACATCATTGAAGTTTTCAGATTATTTCGATTAAGCTACTGTATCACAACAGTGATTGTTTTGAATTTTGTTAAGATGTTTTTTGAACGGTTCCGTAGTCAACAAGGAACCCTTATAGTTTCGCCATGTCCGTCCGTCTGTCTGTCTGTCGGCGGCTCAGGTCAGAGACTCTTAGTACCAGAAAGCTGTAATTTGGCAAAGGTATACATATTAATCACGTTGACAAAGTGGTAAAATAAAATGTTGAAAACAATTTTTTTTTGGGCACCTTCCTGTCCCTTAAAGTGGGGATATTTTTTTTCGCCTCCCTCCTTTGTTGTGGGGTGTCGTTGGATAGGCCGTTCAAAAATATTTCGGGAGTTTAAAATACATTTTTCGATTCAAGAATCCGTTTGCGAAATATTAAGCTTAGTGCTAACTTTTGTTAGAGTCAAGTGTGTCCCCGCCATGCCAGCTAAATGACAGTTTAGAGATATGTGAAAAAAATCACGGTAGTAGTATATAAAAAAGGAAATCTATTACAGCTAAGTAGTTAATGCAGTGACATCCTGGTTGCTCATTGGTGATTTGAATTTGTAACAACTTACATGCAGCGTCATGAACGACGGGCTTAAATCTATCGGTGAAACAATTTTCTGTTTCTTCTAAAAAAAATACCAAACCATAAACCAAAACGTATTGCTTTATCTAATTAGGATTAGACATAAATCGCTGCGCCAATCTGCACACCATTCTCGAACTCCTTTGTTTTATACCGCACAACTTTTGGCGGATTCATTTGCGTTTATTCCCGAAAGTTGCTAGTACAAGTTTGTTTCAAAACTGTGGGTAGACGGAAGTTTGTTTGGTTATTCACTAAATGAGCCATTGTTTGGAATCAAACGGTTGGAAGCTCGTAATTTATGTGTTATGAATACTAATAGGTTGTATTGTATTGTATTCGTTTAGGTGTAATCGTGATGAATTATATGTTGATATAACTGAAATAAGTAAAAATATTTGGAAAGTATGCAGCGTCCTCTTATTAGCTTCTAGTACCAAGCTATAATCAATCAACTCACTTATCAGCCTGGACCTGACCTTTTACTGAAATGGTTGGTAACAATTTTGTACAAATTATACAACTTATTACGATATTTTTTCTCCGTATATGACGAACATCCAATAAACAAATTCCCAATGTTTAAAATAGAACTGAGAAACAAAATATCACGTGAATATTGTTAGTCTTAGTTTTCACTAGAAAATAGATAGGTAGCTTAGGATATTTTTTGACGTAGTTACACAGTTTTTTTTTATTAAACCGTTAATGGCAACAATATATTACACAAACTGTACAAAGAATCCGGTGTTCCATAAAACTAGTGTTAAGCGAAAAGCATTAAATCTTAACAAACGTCGCATAAATCCGCAAAGTTTTTTTTCTACTAATTCCTTTTTGTTCAATAATTACTAAATCTAGTAAAGTAACAAAAAAACAACTAAGGGGTAAATAGGAACAAAGGCGATTTACTAACTACAATCATATTTTTTCTTGTTTCGTTTCCTTTCTTTAGATAAAACCCGAATAAAAAATTAGTCACTCACCTTTTCCCAGAGGTATCGTCAGAGAGAACTAAAGGTTCTAATTATCAGGAGGCAGCAACAAAATCGTTTGTTTCCTGAATAAACCGATTAGTTTAAACTTCCACAATCCTTTTTCCTTATCCCTAACCGTAAAGCCACAACTAATGGAAATAGCTTAATCTTTGTTTTGTACCGGATTCACTTTATCTGCCACAACTCCTAGGCAGTCTGTTTGTTTTACTATTTAAACCGACCCACCCTAAGTCCCTTTTCTTAATTGCTAAACACTCCTAAAATGTTAAGTACCGCTGAGTATTTTTGTTTCGTATTTTCAGGAGCTAAATAAGAAGAATAATAATAAAATTGTAAGTGATTTCAATTACTAGGCTTAATTTGTAAATAGTGATGTTTTTGTTAACCATCGCTATTTTGAATTGGATGACAATGGAGAAAACATTTGTTGACATAATATTATTATTACATCCATGGTTGAACGGTAATAGTCAATAAAATCCATCTTTCTGCTACAAAACATTTTCTTCCAAAGTAAATCGAAACCACAATAAAAAACAAATGAATCATCTTTAAATGATTTCGATTCCGATTTTTCTTTTAAATAAAGCCGCTTGAAAAGAGCGAACATTTCGATTCATTCTCGTGGGATTAAAAAGGCACAACAAACGAGTTGATATATCGGATTTGATGAATAAACATGGAAGAACGGTTGTCATTCAAATAAATACATTTCTTTTTCCTTATTTTATATAGCTTCCTGAAAGCTTTTAAAAACACACATTCATACAAAACCAGGAAATGTCGAAAACATTTAATTCGCAACAGAAATACCTAAAACGCTTTTGTTCGGTAAGTGGCTTTTATGAATGGGTTGCGAAAAACAGTAACGAAAATGAAATTGATATGTAAAAACGACTGATCTAAAATAATGTATGAAACTTTTTTGGTATTTTAGTCCATACTATTCAGATTTAAGAACTGATACCCAAATTAAGGTAGTAGTTTTAAGTGTAATCGAAATTAATGTTTTTTATTGAACATCAATTTTGACGGCCTGCTGTAACAATGTAATTCGTGTATTTACTTTTCAGCATACAATATATTATTTTGTCTATGAAATAAAATTCTTGACCGAACAAAAGGGATATGGACCCAACCTTTGTTTACATTGTAAATATGTGGACTGACCCGGAAATTTCTCACACCTCACCATCCCAACTGATATACTGTTTTATTTTTGTTTAGAGCGTAACGGAAAATAGTAGGTAGGTAATTCAAATGTGAACATGAGGATTTAGATTTCTTTTATTTTTGAATTTCATAAATATGTCGTCCAAATATACTAATTTGCTATTCCGGAAATTATCATCTGACGTTATGACCAAGCTTATTTTTTTTTCTAGTACATAAACTTTGCTTTATTTAAAATTAAAATAACTCGCCTACTTTTACAACTAAGATAAAAAAAAAAATAAGCAGAATTCTAAACTACACTGCATACTGATGTTATCCGCAGCCCAGTTGCATAGCTCGTTTTCTTCTCCACGGTATTACGGACAAACTTTTATCTTTTACTTACAAAAACAAAAGCTAAAGTGTTGCACTAACCGCGTTTTATGTAACGCGCTCTAAATTGCCTGCTACTACCGCATCGTTGGAACTTTTGAATGGACTACCCGGACTTTTGCTAGAACATGCTCAGAGGTAGAAAGAGGCTCTAAAATAGGGTCTTATATTTATTTACAAAAATTTGTTTTGGAGCTATCTCTACTAAGCACTGTTTTGTCCGTCCGAAAATTTGCATCTCATAAATGTAACCTAAAGTCCTTGCTTCAATTTTTATAACTAATGTGTTTTTTTTTTTTTTTTTTGTTTGTTAATACAGGCATAAAATAAAGAGGAAGAACAGATGATAAGATGAATGTGATAATTATCTAATGTATAAAGTTTCTTAACAAAATAATTTCCATGTTCATGTCAACACCACAATCAGACTCTAATTTTATTTGCCGACGTATTAAGTTCCAGCTTTCAGCGTGAAACAAAACGAGTCTTAGATAAGACTAAAGAGCTGGTCTTAGTATTTATCTCTACCTAGTAACTAAGCCCCGCTTTTGTTCTTTTGATTAAGGATTTCATAAATAGCTTTCTATTCTGTTGAAAAAAGCTTGACTAAATATGTGTAGTCCAAATATCTTATAATTTTCTCCTTTTCATTTTTACTTAAAGTTATTATGTTCTGTGGCTAGGTTTTAGTAATATAAAACTACACAGAACTATGGGCAACGATAGTAAAATCATTACCTTTCGTGATTTTCAATATGTACCTTCAAATTGCCTTGGTTTTAAACGAAACCCATACTTTTGTTGCTAACAGGGTCTGGAGATCAAAGGTCAGATGGTGTTTTGTTCTGAATCGGATTCTCTTCTCTTCGTCGGCTCTCCTTTCCTCGATGGACTTGAGGGTCTCACTGGCAGAGGTCTCTTCATTTCCGATATACCTCTGCATGACGCAACGAGAGATGTCATCTTAGTTGGGGAACAGGCGAGAGCTCAGGTAAGAAAAGATTTAATTTTACTAGATTGAGTTTTTTTTTTAATTAACCTTCTTTTATATTTTAAATTATAACAATGAGCTTTCACCGCTAAACATATTTTTTTTTGTGAAAATAGTCATAAATCAAGATCTTTTACGTGATAGACGACAGAATTTATGGAAAGGACTTCCCATTTTTATGAACACACGGTCAATGAAAGACAATGTAATATTGTACCAACGTATGACGAAAGAAAATATTGTACCGTACTACATGAAACTATTTGTTCAAAGACGCTTGAATGTATGAACACAACAATCTGCTTTCATGACAAAGTTGTTCAAGAATTATAAAAGAAGTATCAAAAGCTTCAGTAGAATCCGTTTAGAAGTAGTTTTAAAACACTCGTTTGAAGTTTCGCACTTGTTGATCGTCTTCAAGTCTAATATCTACAGCAGAGTGCTTGAAACTTGCTTTATGGAGGCAGGGGAGTGAGTTCAAGATGACGATGAATTTTCATTTTTTTATTTTCCAACTTTGTAGTGCAGTTGATTGGAATTAATTGGAAAAACTAAAACTTAGACAAACCAAACTTGGAATATTCGATTAATTACTAGGAAAAACCGACGAGTATCGTGATAATGATCCTATACTTAAACTTAACTGGCGAAATGTAGGTGGACTATAGCTTAGAGTAATTAGACTTAGAGTGATAGTTTCATTCAAAATTCCGTTCAAAGTTGAAGCAACAACACAATGAGTGTGTGCATATGCGGCACGTAATTACATTTACTGACACGCACACAAGCAAACGAGTAATGTTGCAAGTGAATGAAATTTTGCCCAAAAAGTGGGGAAAATGGAACTGTTCCAATTTTGCCAACCTTGCCGGTAGGCATAGGCATAGAATTATTACTTAAGTTGCGTTTAGAATTATTTATTTTATTTGTTTATTTAATTTTATTTATTTATTGTTTGCACAGTGTAGGTACACATAGTTACACATTTATCTTAACTAATTAGTGCAGTCCGGCAAAATCGTCTGAAAACGGAACTAATTTGTAATCTTTGAAAAACAAAACAAAAAACAAGAAAAACAAAACACACATTTCTTTCTTTGTCAGTATTGTTTCAATCCGTGTTTTATCAGGCAATAAATGTGCATGAAAACGATTAGATTCATTGAAAATTAATAAGACTGACGAATAAGACTTAATAAGACATTTTTCTGGCAGAATTATAGATAAATTCTGCCAGAAAAATGGTTTTTAAAGTTAAAATTTTATAATGTATGGTTACTGGCACCCCATTTTTGCTCTCTTTTGTGTCGAGCTGTATGTGACCCTGGTAGGATAGACACCAAAAAATGGTAAAAACATCTTCACTTCATCAAAACAAAATAAAATCAACATTTTTTTTTTCGTGGTGTGTGTGGATCCTTGTAATATTTAGAATATAAAAATACCTACTTATATGTGGATTGGGATTATAGGCAGTACACAATTATAATAACAACAAATAGGGTAAAATATTTTCCTATGCCTAGCAACATTTTCATTGTAATGGCGTCTGTCAAATTTACGATTTATTATTTGGTTTTGATGAAAGTTTTTTTATAAAAATATAAGATGCTAGGCAGTATTTACCCGTGAAATGACATCTTTATTTTTTTTTCATGATTATGTGATGAGTTATGACACCCTCTCACTGCCCAGTACGTCATTTTTTTGCGAAATTGCGCGAGCCCTTTACAGCAATACATGATCTTGAGTACTGACGCGCCAAAAGTCGTAAGTAGCCTTAAAAGGCTAACTTGAAATTGCTTCACTTTAAGTGCGACTATTGCGGTTCTAAGCCTATTAATTCTATGGACTATAGGTACATCTCTGCTTAACCATCCGGGGAATCAGGTGTGGTATTGCGTAAGGTATACTATATACGTTTGCTAAATCCTTCAGCGAAAACAGACGTGATGTTATTAACATAAAGAAAACGAAAGTTATTAACAAACAAGGCAACTCTCAATCACATGAAAGCTTTGATGTGATTGAGAGTTGACACAAGTCTCTTTACAACATGAAACAAAACTATTTTTTACAAAAAGCCAACGTCACGCGGTATTCCCAGGCGGTCACCCATCCAAGTACTAACCACGCCCGATGTTGCTTAACTTCGGTGATCGGAACGAGAACCGGTGTTCTCAACATGGTATGGACGTTGGCGACAGTGCAACTGAAATTACTTTTTACTATCAGTGCATTTGGCAGCTATCCAACAACGATTTATTTTTATTCATTGAACATCAATGCTAACATGTGCATCATTGAACTATATTTGCGTAACTACAATAAAACTTGCATAACATCACATCTGCTTTTTCCCGATGGATTAGGTAGAAGTGTATCTACATACGTATAGCAGTACGGGCCGCACATCGTCACAGTTATGTTTAAGTCCCATGTAGTAGAGGTGAGTCTCCGGGCTGCTGCTGAGAAATTACTGATAGTAAAGTCAAATAACAATTCGCCCGGCTTGGGGATCGATCCCTGAATATCTATTCACTCAACCGTCGAGCTTGCGACCAGTAGACTAATGAGGCAGTCAAAGCAGTCATAGCTTGATTATTACTTAGGAAAAACGCGAAAGTGTAAATAATTTCTGAATAATTATTCATTTGTTTTCAATCAGGATGGACTCCGAAGACGCATGGACAAGCTAAAGAACTCAATAGAAGAAGCAAGCAAAGCAGTTGACAAAGAAAGACAAAAGAATGTCAGCCTTCTACACTTAATATTTCCTCCCCACATAGCCAAGAGACTGTGGTTAGGTAAGTTTGTAAGTCAATTATCTGTTCGTACACTTTGAAATTGATTTATGTATGGTTTAATTTAAGTACGCACTATGTTTGATTAAGTTTCCTTCCTGGGAATTGAAGTGAGTTAGGCGTTAGTGGGAATTTAGCGAGTCAATCTTGTTTCGAAGTGTCGTCTTGTGGCGCAGTTTACTTCTGTTTTAAAGGTTATTTAGTCATTTCTAGTACTGGAGTTTCTTTATTATCACTGTTCGAGTTTTTTTAAATCCCTGATTACAGTTATAAGCTCCTTGTCTTTTATGTAATTGTTTTTTCTGTTTTATGCCAATACTCAAGTAGGTAAATTAGTAAATTCATTCTAATCATTATTTATTTCATATTGGCTTTTTCATTCTAGGATATAAAACATGCAACAAGGACAGTTGACCTACATTGCAATGTTTAAGTGCCTAAATACAGATCTCAATCTCGTTCCACACGTAGGCACTTAAGATTGGAGCCCTTAGTTCCACGAACTCTTATTGCAGTCATAAACCAAAACTGAGGCGTCCCATTCACTCAGCGACATTTGTTTTGACACGACGAATTGCGTGACGCACCCAGTTATCACGCAATATCACGCAATTTTGTCATGTAAACTGACTGATGTTGATGTCAAAATGCTTACAAAACCTTGTTTCGAGTAATATTCCCTGTTGAAAATTTTACTCGGAATAATTTGTCCGACTTGTCTGCGTGGGCTTGAGTTTAAGTGTCATATAAAAGCGAATTATTATGATGCTGAATAAGTAAAAGTTTTGCTGGAATTATGACTTTTATTACTTAGTTGTGACTTGGTGTAATCAAATACTCAGACGTCCTTATTTTGATGGTGATTTAAGCTTCTGTAATAAAACAGTCCGACGTAGAATAAAATACAAACATACAAAAATTAATTCCCATCATCAACGTGATAATTCTTTGCGTATATCCAATAGCCAAGCTACTTATATATATTATTTCTACGTTGGTTTCAATCCTGTACAGTGCCGCAACTGCGGATAATGACGTCACGACACAATAACGCCAGTCATCACCATAACTTAACACCCACTATAATTTATTATATTATATACTTCTATTATATTAACCTCCCTTATACCATGTCAGACGCCCTTCACCACCACAACATGGTTGTAAACCATTGTTAGTAGGCAAACACATTAATTACTAACTTTAATCGAGCTTTGAGTGTGCAATTCGAAAGACAGGTGCGTCCTACTTTTATAATTCCATTAGGTTACAACGGCGTGGATGAATAATTAAAGAGGATTATTATGAATCACTTTGTGTAATAGGTTGTGTGTGCATACGAGGCTCAGGTGTCACGAATTTTGTTTTATTATTTATTTATTTAGGATCTCCAACAAAAGATGTACACAATACATGACACATAAAGAAAGGGCAACATCAGGTATTACGCAGGTGTACTCCTTCACTTATAGGAATGACCGTGTGATATTTCTCGTAACAAAATCAGAATGTTATTTATATTAAATGAATTTGCGAAATATATTTATTCCATAGTATTTCTATATGTAGCCCATATCTAATCTACAAGCTGGTGACACAAATCATGTAACTGAATGACTGGCAGCTTTCAATTAATTTAAAATCAATAATATTCTCGAATATCGACTTAAGTAGGTACAGCTGCGAATGACAATCTTATCCTAGATCGAAATCAAAACGAACAATAAACTGCAACTGAAAACACGCATAAATCACATTTAACTCCTAAAACTCATATTTTCAATAAAACTATTATTTTTAAAGGTGAGAAGATCGAAGCTAAAAGCCATGATGACGTCACAATGCTGTTCAGCGATATAGTAGGCTTCACGTCAATATGTGCCACAGCCACGCCGATGATGGTTATTGCCATGCTTGAGGACCTGTACAGCGTGTTTGACATATTCTGTGAGGAGCTGGATGTTTATAAGGTAAGTTAACTAAGTAAAAATTCAGATGCTAGGCAAGACAATTTTCAAGTTTTAGTGATAATTTATAAATCAAATAAATAAGGCAGTAAAGTAAACCCAATGTCAACATTGACGGTAGCATGGAGCATGAACTGAATGCAAAACAAATTAACAAAATTGTATTGTTTGGCATTCCGTCTTTGCATGTATTTTAAATTCTTAAAATAGTACAAAATTCGAGTGTTAAATACCGTCAAGCTTACATGCAGGTAGATATGTTTTACAAAAAACAATTTTGCAAAAAAAAAAACAACTTCCAAAAAAAACACAAAAACAATTGAAAAATAACTTTAATTTCGGAAGTCGGTGTCTTTGGTTTTTGTATTTTCGTTCTTAGCCACTGACTTTCGAAATTAAAGTTATTTTTCAATTATTTTAGTTGTTTTTTTTGGAAGTAAGTTGTTTTTTTGCAAAAAGTTTTAATTTTCACTTTTTACTCGTAGTTGTGGTACCTACCCTACACAAATTCGTGTACCACTACTTGTCATGTAAATAAAGGTGACAGGAAGCTATTAACTCATCATCTTTATAAGCTTAGTGGAAATAATACGCATTATTAAGAAAGACTCAAAAAGTGCTGGTAAAATTTTGATAAAATTTATAATAGACCACATCAGAAGCACCAGCTTTCAAATAAAAAAAAAATTATCAAAATCAGTTCACCTAGACAAAAGTTCTGAGCTAACACACATAAAAAAAAATTGTAGTTGATAAAAGTGAAATGAAAAATATCTACCTGCAGCTTTTCCATTGCAGGAAATATGAGAGGTAGGTAGGTATACCAAGACCAACGTATGTACCTGTATTACTACAGTAACCAATTATACCTCCAAGTTGTAAGAAACCCTACATCCTCATGTTACATGCAGAAGACCGTTGAAAAATTGCTCTCTCTAGAAATTCAAATTAACCTAAACAGCTCCGTAATTTGAAACAAGGAGCATACAATTACCGTTAGTAATTAGAATGAAATTCTGCCTTTTGGGAACAAAATACTTCAATCGCCGCCGGTTGGTAGTCCGTTCGTTTTGAAGGAGTTTCTTGGAATTTAAGCGTTCATTAAATAATAACTGCCGCAAGGTCCATTGAAGGTTAAGCTACGCTGGCCGTGGTCAGTTCGTGGACCTTCTATTACCCTACTCCCCCATTCGTATCTCAGAAATTACGCTAAGACGTTGGTAAATGATAAATTATTTTATTTCTGTAAGTAGGTTTGTACAAACACTTTTACACGTCAATCATATTTTTTTAAACTAGATGAGGTCGCCGTTTCCTATCTGACTACTCTGAACGAAAGGCCGAAACAAAATCAGAGGTCACAGTCTCTTTTAAAGTCCAGACATAATCTTGGTCAGATCATGTGAAGACCATGTAGATTTGTGTCTGAAATGGTCTTTTGAGGAAAAACCACACAGAACGAGTGGACCTGTCCAGTCAGTGCACGCATTTGTCACTGATCGTGGAGCTCAACTCAGAACTTAAGGAGCTCAACCACTCGACGAACAATACCAAAGAAAGGACATTTGGGTGGGTCTCGGCTGTCATTCGTTGATCTTTGACAGTAGTTACTGGAAGTCAGATGCTCAAAAGTCTGACAACCAGTCATAACCAAGGGGTATATTGTCACCCAGTAACTGGGTTATCGAGGTCAGATAGGCAGTCGCTCCATGTAAAATACTGGTATTGAGCTGCATCTGGTTTGACTGGAAGCCGATCCCAATAAAGTTCGGAAAAGGCTCGGGAGATTGATTGATTCCTCTTTGTTTTGGTTCAGGATGCTCTGATAATAAAAAAATATTCTTAGATTTTTTATATTTTCGTACTTAAATAAAGGAGAATGGCGAGAGTGCATGTAATATGGGACCCATCGTAAGAGGTAGCGTATATTATGGAAACTTATGAATAGCTAAAGAACGACATAAGACTAACAAAAAAGCAAATGGGAAGTAGTTTAAAGAAGTTGGGAGAAAAAAGATATGAAACATAGAAGATTATAACCTAAAATAATCTAAAAGTACTTTGGGCATGGATTTATTTGTTATTATTTAGTAGTAAAATAGCTTATTTATATGTACATATTTACTTAAACTCACACATACATCCCGTGGGGGTAGGCAGACACTACGATACGATTCTTAGACTTTTGTTTCGTCCACGTTCATACATCTGGGCCATAAACGCGCGTTGCAAAGTACTAAGCACCTGACTTTTTTTAAGGACATCACCAATATTGTCAGTGTGTCCTCTCCTGGCCTTTATAAATGGTCTGAATCTGAATAAAAATCTCTATCAATAATTAGATACCTATAGGTTTCTGCTACATCTGTTTAGCCACATAAACCTTGTGTATACGAAGTACTAAGGTTCCCTTTGCATACTGCAGTGGACGAGTTGCATCGCTGGTATTTTTGGCAATAACTAGGTATACTTAATGCTGGATTTCGTCTTTATTCATACTCATATACCTAACACGTCTACGTTGCCACCTAACTGATGGTTCATAAAACTGTCAGCATGCGTCTGCATCATCTGCATTAGGGCACTCTATAATTAACTTAATATCAAAACTATGCAATATTGTTAGGCCAGCATTACTTATCCAGAAACTAGATTGTGGTCAGATTAAACCAAGCTGCCATGCTGATATGCTTCTTTAAGCATAGGTAACAGATAAAGTAGTTTTATCAGCATTATCCTCCTGCCCATCCTTTCATTCAACCTAGGGGTTTGTTAAATAAAAAAACTTTTTTACAAAAAAACAACCAACTTCCAAAAATAACACCTGAAAAATAACTTTAATTTCGGAAGTCGGTGGCCAAAAACGAAAATACAAAACCAAAGACACCGACTTCCGAAATTAAAGTTATTTTTCAGGTGTTTTTTTTTGGAAGTCGGTTGTTTTTTTGTAAAAAAGTTTTTATTTTTCACTTTTTAGTTGCCGTACCTACCCCACACAAATTCGTATACCACTACTTGGTGTGCAAATAACAGTGACAGGAAATTATTAACACATCATCCATATAAACGAAGTGGAAAAATATGCATTATTAAAGATAACTCAAAAACTACTGGTCAGACCATGATCAAACTAAGCACCACCTATCAAATAAAAAAAGAATCATCCAAATCGGTTCACCCAGAAAAAAGTTTAGCTCTTAACTTTTTTCTACACATAAAAAACACACATAAAAAAAAAAAACTTTATAATTACATATAAAATATTCAAGTCAAACACTCGTTGTAAATAATTATTTCTTATAGCAAAAAAATACACAATTTCTTCTATATGTGCGGCACTAAATGTTGAAAATCGCATTTTCAGCAGCATTAATTCATAAAATAAATCGCTACCTAGGTGAAAATTGCAAATTCTAGCATTTCTAGGAATATAGAACTTAAAATCCTTAATTATTATTTGTTTTCTGAGCCTATCCGGAACACGTCGTTTTACAGAGACATTGGACTCCAAAAACAAGCAATGACGTGCTGTGTCAGCTGCCTTCTCAATGTGGACAGCAATATTTTTTCAGCAGATGTTTCCTATAATGGATTTCCTGATGTTGAAGGACCAACCTCTTCAACTTCTAGCACTTGCTCTATCTGTTGAGAAGATGTAGGCTGACTGATTGTGGAAGGTGCAACAATTGCAGAACTTCTGTGAGAACTGTCCGCTACTCTCTGTGCCCATAAATAGCAAGGCACACATATCTCATCATTTAAGGTTAACTGAAACAATACCAGTAAAAAGTCGTCAAAAATACAATCACAAAAGTAATAATATATTGAGATCTCATAGCATTATTAGTAATAATAAATAGGTTTATACAGGGCTACAGGTAATGTCGGCAATCCAAGTCTCAGAATAAGGGGATGTAGGAGAGATAATTTGCAACCAAATTACCCCATAACCCATAGGGGTTATGGCGTAATTTGAGTTATTTTTCATTATGTTTTTTGAAGATAAAAAAATACAATGCATACAATTTATTTTTAATAATATTAAATGCTTGTTAATACTTCAATACATAATATTTAACCATAAAATGACAATTATCTTCAATAATTTCTAAATCAGAGCAAAATAGTATTTAAATCAGAGAGAAAATGTTTGACATTTGCATGGGTCCATATGGGGTCTTTTGGTTGTTACACTCCTACATCCCCTTAACGGATTGCAGTCATATTACCAGTAACCCTGATATTGTTTTCATTACTAACCTGGCAGGGTCTTATCCATTCCGATACAATGTTTCCCTTTCAGACATCTCTGGTCAAAGAACCAGCCTGCTTGTGATTTTCAAAATAGATCTGCCACATCTAGCACAGACATTACGATGGCCAAGTTGTGGTAGGATATCATGTTCAGGACCATCATTTGAGTAACGATTTATAAACTCCCAACATGAGTGACAAATATAGTCGTCTCCAGTTATCTGAAAATATTACCGTGATTAAAGAAACACAAAATACGTTTATAAGCTTAAGTTATAATCATGTCCTGGTTCCGGGTTAAGATTGTGACTACCCCATTCAATGCTTCCAAACCATGTGTGATACGGGCACCCGTATTGAGTAGCTTAAAGGACAGACTATCTAGTCTAGGGCAGAGTCACTAGTAGTGCGGTTATACAAAAATAATATTATTCCACTAATCAAGTATCTTGACTTGGCTCGCGAGGTTGAACTCCATCAGCACTACACCTAGTCGCACAACATTCTCAGGAGGTTCTGTTCCCTGGAGTCCTGACCATCGGTAGCTTGGGTCCTGATACCGGTGCAGTATTTTATTTTTAAATGGCTTTCATACTATTTTTAGAAAATATTTTAAAATGTGATTTTTACGGTTCTAAATTAATAAAGGGTAGGCAATTATTCGATTGTGATATGCCTACGGTAAATCATTAGACTGGCAGTAGTACACCACAAGCAGTAATATAAATAAAGGTATAAAGGTATTAAAAAAATACTTTCTAGATTGCAGTGCGATCTAGGAAAAATATCTATGTACTAATTGAATGATGTAATATGTAGTGGCACCAAGTTGCCGTGTCTGGCCATACCACTGTTAAACCCGCGATGGTTTGTGTGGTATGTTTATAATTTAAAAATATGCTATAAACTTTGTCGTTTTGATTAATAAACAAAAAAAAAAAACAAAAACAAAAAAATAACTTCACGACTGTTGTTATATTCAGAAGATTATGTGATGGTCAACACTTGAAAACGAGCAGGAGTAGCATAATTATGATAAGAGTATACGAGACTACTTAAGTAAAAGCTAACATCTAAAAGAAATCTCTACTTTTGCTCGATCCCATTATTTTATCTCTGATATGATTTGGGTTGCTGAAATTAAACAAATTAGTTTACGAATATAAGTATATTCGTAAACTAATTTGTTTAATTTCAGGACATCATCACACGGATATACCTATCTCTGTACTCTTTCAACTATCTGATCACTTTCGTCAGACAAACGATGTCTCCGTAATCGAGCAATGCGCAATTGACAATCCACACAACGCATTTTAACAGTTGAAAAAGTCCAAATCACTTGCAAATCGTTATCCAGAAGTAAATGCCGTAGTCTAGGTTGGTGTGCAGAATAGTCAGTCCACAGGTAAAGCCAAGTCCTCTAGAATCCATAAAATCGCAAAAATAGCATCTAAAACCCACATTAGCCATTGAATACAAACAATGGAATGAATTGACATGACAATTTGACACTGACGTTCCATTTTCCGTTCCATGTTTTCAATACCGTATAACACAAAATAATTTATATATTTTTACGGTCTGTTTACACTGTAGGTACTTTTCATGTTTCGTTTTATAAGTTTTTAGTTTATTTATCAAATGTAAGTACAAAAGAAGGAAAAGCGCCAAGCGAAAACGTACATATGTGTAAGAAGTTAAATCATTACTGTAGATTGGAATGTATCAATCTAATTCACGACAAACTTTGCGTTCGGAAACTGCACTATGACTTATTTTTTAATAAATTAAAATCATTAATATCTTTTAATTCCCATCTCCTAGTGACTCAATATTTTTTATATAGAACTCTTATAAACTTGTTATTATAATTAACATAAACTAGCCCGTGAACGGCGCTCTGTTAATTTTTAAATAACGTGGGTCTAATCTCGCCATCCTTCTTTCTCGTTTGACACACATTATTTGACTAAAGCATACAAGACTAAAAAGAAGTAAGTTACAAAAAAATCCAACTTGACTTATGTTTAACGAGAGATATCTAAATACATACCGTCGAAAGGGGTGAATAGGGATGCAGAAGTGAATCGGAACGAAACTTTAAAAGGGATGGTTAACATTGAAATAACATAGTTTTTTGCCAAAAAGTACTCAATGTGTTTACTGTATAATAATTAACGATTAAGTGCCCTTGTTGGCAACAAACTATTATTATTTCAATGTTAAAATCCATTTTAAAGTTTCGTCCCTATTCACCCCGTTTGTAGGTATGTTATACTCGTATGGTGATATCAATTTCTTTAAATAAAATTATATTTTAAATTATTAGGGTTTATGTATCTGTTCGTCAGAATTATCAAAATCATCCTAAACTAATTGTTCCTAATGATTTTAGTATGTTAATACTAAAATCATTAGGACCAATTAGTTAAATAAAGCTCTAAATGAATTAATTGTTTAAAAATACATCAAACGTAAATTGGAATTGTTTCTATTAAATAACCTTATCGTTACAAGTGCTTTAAAATCGTTCAATCCCTGATCCGACGAGGTAATGAAGTAATTATTAATCCGTCTTTCATCCACGTTGATGAAACTTAAGCTTCAACAGCTTAACTTAATTAAAGTAATTACGAAGTAATTAATATTTCTTAACGTTTCCTTTATCCATAGATTTCAATGTATCGCACCTTCGGTAGGATAAGCGCATCTGCACGCTTAGTAATTTTACAGGAGAGTCATTTTAAGATCTTGTCGCGCCAAGATAGTCAAAAAAATGCACCAATTTGACCAAGGCACTGTTGTCCTCTGCTGATATTTATACGGATCTTTGTTCAACCGGATAAAAGGGACTTTTTAAGGCACTTTGGCATATTTAAGTCATTTTTCGATGTTTTGTTAGCTATCCCCTTGTCCTACCGAAATTAGTCCTGCAACAATTAGTTAAACATTGAGGGCACACGACGTATTTGTTTGTATTTGTTACGCGTCGTCGCGTTATTTGCCCAAAACATGAAAAAGCAGCACTGGATTCGAATGCGTTTTTGTGACGTATAACGTATGACGTCTGGGGTGCGTAAAAACAACGCTATTGTGCATAAAGCCGTAAAACAAACAGGTAAAAGTTACAAAAAAAACATTTTCCGAATGTTCCTATTACAGGTTAATTTAGTTCTTAAATTCTGTGTACTCTCAAAATTATTATTAAGCTGATCTTTTATTCCATTTTCAAAAGATTAAGCTCCGATTCATCTGTTGCTTTTATCTCTTTTTTTAAATTAAAAAATCAATTAGTATTTAATCATGTGACTATTCTAACTAAAAATATTAAAAAACTAAAATATGGCGTCGAAAAATTTCTCCGCGTCGCTGTCGACTGGTAATGTATCCGAGAGAGTTCTTTGTTACTTAATTTAGTATAAGAAGCTCATCCAGAGTAAGAAGTTAATATTGAATAGGACAATCTAATTATATAAAGTGACACCGGAGAAAAGCTTTGTAGGTCAAAATATAATACAGGCATAATGGTTGACACTGATCCATACTCTAATCTAATAAAAATTAAGACATAATTATAATTACTGTTCTATATAATTAATAATCGTTTACTGAGAATAATTTACTCCGTTTGAAGGATGTCGGATTCTATAGAAGCTTTGTATTAATGAAAAAGTTTTAATAAATCTTTGAAGATTCTGAGTAACAAATTGGAAGGCTCCGAATTTTACGAAGTATACTGATTGTGGTAATTGCAACATATGTTAAAAGTATTGATAGAACCTGTGCCAAGACCGAATCGTGTCCAAGTCAACGAAAAACAAAATATGACCGGACACCAAACCTCTTCCGAGATGCTTACTTGGCCAATTTACTTTTAACATATTTATGTGTTCGCATAATTTGGTTATAGGCCTTGGCTCAAACCTGGCATGTCATTCGTATTCATCAGGCTATTAAAATCTCTTTATAGTTGAAAGATCAAATAATTCTCAAAATGTAACTTTAAAAAAAACAATCTACTGTATTTGTTCCTTACATTCTAAAATATTCTGTGTAGGTGGAAACAATAGGCGATGCATACTGCGTGGCGAGCGGGCTACATCGTAAGATCGACACGCACGCGCCGCAGATAGCGTGGATGGCACTGCGCATGGTGGAAACATGTGCGCAGCATTTGACGCACGAGGGGAACCCTATAAAGGTATGTACATATTCCTATTTTGATATTATTTTGTTCATAACAGGTATTATGTTAACTTTGTCTTAATTGACTTTAATACTACTTCCTTCTTTGAAAAGTCTTTAAATCGTGTGTCGGTGCACCACATATGCGCGTGATTGACGGCGGAGAGGCGCGGGGTATTGGGGTACCGAACCCGTACGCGACCACCGCTGCGCGCCCTACACACCACTCAGCGCACAGACGCGCGCCACTACGAGCATTTCTCTATATAATATTATTTTCCATACGCCGGTCATTAGGTATTATGGTATTACACCTATTTTAATACACTCCACTCTTTTATTTCTTATAAAGTCCAATTGAGCACATGGTTGCTAATGATATGAGAAATAAAAACAAAAAGAGTAACTAAGCCATTTTATTTTAGGTTATCCTAAAATTCTTTGGTAATCCTTGTGCCAAGCCCTGGGAAGTGCCCTTAATACCGTAGAACCATTTATCTTGCCTTAAATAATTCGTATCATACGCACTGCTGGCAATCGCTTCTCTTTATCCATGAGTGGGATAAAATATGTTAGTTAACTACTTACACATAAAATTAATACATATATAGTAATGCTCTGTTAACTCCATAAAGCAGTAGGTTACCTACCTACTGCTTTACAAAGATGATAGTAATTATCAGCATATTTTTTTTTACAAAAAACCTTTTTACAAAAACACAACCGACTTCCTAAAAAAACACCAGCACCAGCTATCAAATAAAAAAAAGAATCATCCAAATCGGTTCTGCTTAAAATACGTTCTGAGCAACAAAAACAAAAAACATAAAAAAAACACCATCGAATTGAGAACCTCCTCCTTTTTTTTGAAGTCGGTTAAAAAAAATACAACCGACTTCCAAAAAAAAACACTACAAAGTGAAACATAACTTTAAGTAATTTCGGAAGTCGGTGTCTTTGGCTTTTGTATTTTCGTTTTTTTGCCACCGACTTCCGAAATTACAAGTATTTTTTCACTACGCAGTTTTATTTTAGTAAAAAAAAAAACACTTTTTAGTTGTGGTAGCAACCCCACACAAATTCGTATATCACTACTTGCTATGTAAATAATAATAATGAGAGAAAGTTTTTGTACACTAAGTGGAAAAAAATACGTATTATTGAAGCTAACTGAAAAACTACGGAAGCAAAGTTAATAAAAAATTATATGGGACCACCCCTGAGGCATACCCTATCTATTAATAAAATAATTTTCGAAATCGATCCACATTTGCGGGAGATATCACGTAACGAACATACAAACGAATTAAAGAAATCCTTTTTTATGTCGGCTCAAAAATCAATAAAATACTGTTGTATCTTTGATAGGATGCAAAGATAATTCTACAGTGTTTTTTACCTCTCAACATTTCATTTGAAAACTAATGAAAGAACGGTGTGCAAGTATAAAAATGGCGGTTGTATACCCGCACAACCTATTTCCCTCAAAGAACCAACAGTTTGCCTCAGAATGTAAACATCTACGTTTACCCTCATCTCACACATTAACGTTGACAGAAAGCTTAATTAAAGTTTTATACGCTTTCTTTGAAAGAAATGAATCTTACAAGTTTTATGTGTCGAGATTCTTTTTGAATTTGATTAGATATTTATTTCAGGCTATAAAAAGTTCATTTATATAAATATTATAAATTCGAAAGTAACTCTGTCTGTATGTTACCTTTTCACGTCTAAACCACTGAACGGATTTCGATAAAATTTGGTAAGGAGATAGATGGTATTCTAGGGAAGGAAGGACATAGGGTACTTTTTGTACCGGTAGCACGTTTCTGTGGGATAATTTTAGACAACGCGGCGGAAGCTAGTATACTATATTTTAAGCAATGGAGGGTTAATTTAAAAAAAAACGTTTTCAGACATTTATTAGTTACTAGCTTTTGCCCGCGGCCTCGCCCGCGTGGGGGTCGGAAATTATCCCACGAGAACGTACTACCGGGATAAAAGTATCCCTATGTGTCAATCCAGGTTATAAACTTTCTGTGTTCCAAATTCTATCCAAATCCGTTTAGTAGTTTTTGGGTGAAAGAGTAACAAACATCCATCCATTCATCCTTTCACATTTATAATATTATACGAGTGATAAGATCTATTTTATCTTCCACGAAGTGGCTAATATAGACACTGTGTATCACAAACATAACATAACGCCTGTTTTTCCCGAAGGGTTAGGTAGCGGTGTATCAAATAGGTACACTTGGCGAAATAATTATGGCTATCCCACATTTGTATCCAAATTTTGCGAGTTATGTTTAAGTCCCATGTAATAGGGGGCGAGCCTATTGTCATCACTGTCTATATGAGCAAAATTATTGTATCTGAATGCTGTTTCAGTTTTTAAAATAACACCATAGTATATAGACATTTCAGGAAAATACCATAAAATCCATATCAATACTTGAAAACAGTAGTCAAACGTTAACGTTAGTTTTATGGATTAATTCATATTTTTATTGTTGGCATAAAATATTTATTATTTTTATTTTAGTTGCACTTCGAGCTATTTATAAAAGCGCAGGAGAATAAAATTTTAGCACCAAACTAAAATCCATATACTCATAAAAAATGTGTTACCGTAGCCTAAAATAAAATATATTGTATTAATACCGAGAATAAGCATAATAATAATTAAATATCTTAGTAAAACATAACAATACAAATAATCTAGTGTAAAGTACGGAATTTATTAGTCAGAAAAAATCTATTAGCTAGCATTGAAAAGAAAACCACCGTTTGTCATTTAAATGTTCTACCCTTTACGTATCGACGTAAAACCATTAGTATGTCATTGCAATGTAACTCTTATCGCTGTAAGTTAAAGTGTAAATTAGAATCATTGCTGAGGGTTTTATTGCCATTTCCCAAACTTACGGCAATCATTCTAATTATACTTATACAGTGTGTCTGGTCACCGGTGTCCGACCCGTTAAGGCGGTACCCCGACCAAAACCTTGCCATAGTGCGTTATTCAGAGGCTATTAACTCATTCACTATGGGTAATAAACTACATCTAAAAGCACATTATTAATGTTCGATATCCTATCATCACATTGCACGTTCTTATTTGTTTTTATGTGTTATAAATACATCTAAAATCTCCTTGTAAAAAAGCGACTAAAATTATGGATTGCATGCATCTTTTGCTAAAGGTGACGTTCTATTCATTTGAGGATTACACTAATGGATAGATAATTTAAAATACTAAATAATACACGTTTTATTTTATTTTAAAACTTCACTTGTCTTTTTTTAATCAAATAACTTCATTATTTTTGTGAATTTTATGATAAATGAGCGTGCGGAGGGACCGAGACAGAGCGAGACTCAGCGACGGGACAGAGAAGGACCGAACGCTCAAGGTCGTTTGGTCAGAGAAGCGCCTTAAGGCAAAGCATTATGATCAATTTTATCGACAAATCCACGTTTGTAAGGCATTGGGCACGGGTGACCAGACTGTGTAACAATGAGACAAGAATTACATTCCAATGACTTACTAATGGTTTTACGTCATTCAAATTTGATCGTGAATGCGCTGCTTTATATGTAGGTAGTTATGTACCTGCTTACCTGTGTCTGTGGATCTAGACTAGACCATAATATCCACATGCCTAATCAACAAGTCCCGGAATTAAAGGCACGTGTTGTGTGTCGTGCGCGGCGCTCGCCTCGTATACTGAGTCTTTGACTACGTGCACACGTACGCTTTAATCGTGGAGCGTTTACCGACATACGCTGGCTCACCCTCACACGTGCGTAGCACATGCCTCACAACGAATGTGAACGCCGCGCCGTGCGCTACGCATGCCTCGCAATGTCTATATCCGCCTTAACAACCGTCAGCTGTAGTTTCCTAATTTAAATCCAATTCCTTTTGATGATATTGGTGACCAACAATTCCTGCTCTAAATACATACATACATACATACATAACACCTTCTACCCATGGGAGTAGGCAAAAACTACAGAACGCCAACTGCTACGGTCCTTACATATGCCTGCCTCCTTATGCCTCTTTTACGGTCCAAATAATTTTCTCATATTTACAAAGTAAGTAAAAAAAAACCTGCCCTAACAATTTTATTACTCTTCCTAGATGCGCATAGGCCTGCACACTGGGACCGTCCTCGCCGGAGTGGTCGGCAAGACGATGTTGAAGTATTGTCTGTTCGGACACAACGTCACGCTTGCCAACAAGTTTGAATCCGGCTCTGAACCCTTGAAGATCAACGTCAGTCCTACTACTTATGAGTAAGTTACTAATTACATTACTTAGCCGGCCTGAATTTTTGTTATACCTGTCATTATAGGTGCACAGTATACGCTGATATTTTTGTTGCCAGGGAGAAGTAACATACCTATTTAGGCAATGTAACCTGCACTCTTTGCTATGTTGAAGAAAACTCGAAAGAATAGACGATCAGGTTTTTATGCTGACAAAGTGATGTCAGATATTTTTGATTACAACGAGGTATCATATTCTTCTGAATTTAACTGAGTAGGCAGATATTTATAACGCACGACATTGTAGATACTCGTATTGTTGCATTCTAATAGATGATACATCTTTTTTAAGGCGATGCAGCATCCTATATTTTAGCGTCGCTTGTCTCGTCAGGTAGTTTTGGTGTTCCTTCTGTCACATATTTGTGCTGCCACTTGTATATACGTTCCACAAATGATCACATATATTTGCTGTCATCTTGACGAAAGATATATTATTAATTCCAACTTTTACAACTTGAATCATGAAATCAGATATTATTGCCGAGGTGTCCATAGTAATATATTTAGGCTCGTGACAGCACGCATAACATCATTTAACCATTGTTTAGCTCGGTGAATTTCGTTGACTTCATTATAATAATTATCAAGATCATTAAACGTACATTAATTAAATTACGTCAATCTCGTCTACCCACAATCGTGTTTTCCGCGTTTCATCTACTTTATATTTTATTTCGAACAAATTCACGAACTTTTGCATTAAATCTGTATGCAGTTAATTGAATAAAATGCTGTTCAGTTGTTTTCACATTATGAACGAACTTGTGAATTTAATTAAATGAACGAGTTAAATCAATAAATTAATGAATGTTAATTATTCCTTTGAAAGTCGTGATTCCTACACAAAAGCACTACAGTAGGTAACTACTTGGATGTTGATAAGACACTAACGGTCTTATAACAAAACAAGGTTTTTCTTTAGACATGGTTTAAACCATCGAGCCTGTTTTTGAAATAAGAACCTAACAGATATCGAAATACAGTTCCTTTTACAAAACTGCCAACCTAGCCTGATCTTAGGTTATCAATTTTGTATTAAAAACTTAACTAAAGTTGGCACAAACTTCGAAATACTAAAACTGGCTCGAAGGTTTAGCCTCGGGCTAAACTTAGATAGTAGATCGTGTTTTGTAATAAGACGGATTGACTTTCAGACAATACTGTCAGACAAGTATGAGTGACAGAGACGACGCTCTACAAAGCCGAACTTTTTCTAAAACTGAATCAACAACCAATCAACTCAGCCTGTTGCAGTCTACTGCTGGACAACCCTACCAGGCTGCGCTACAACACCCTGTCCTCCACCAACCGCATCCACTCTTTCGCAGCCACCTTTTTATGGCCGTTAGTCCATCGAGCTGGGGACGTTCACACAACGCTTGCTGATACGTGGTCTCCATTCCAGGACTCCTCTGCTCCACCGGCCATCGGTCTTTCGATTAACATGGCCAGCCCACTGCCACTTCAGCTTACTTTCACTGCAAGCTGTAGGTAACTCCGGTTCTTTTCCGGATAATATCATTTCTGATTTTATCCTTCAAAGAAACTCCGAGCATAGCCCGCTCAATAAAGCGTTGAGTGACAATGAATTTGTGGACCAGCCCGACTGTCAGTGTCCACGTTTCAGCACCGTATATCATAACGGAAACATAAATTTTGTAAAACTCGGTGTGCTATAAATTACGGCCGGGGCTTTCTACATAAAATCGAGTGGCCAATTTGTAACAAGATGGCCACAAACCCGGCTTGAATTCGAAATGCTCGCCCAGAACCCAGATCAGGTGGAATTCTATTCACGGCTCGGATCACAGTAATGGAATTTAGGAAGACAGATTGGCATCTTAATGTTGTGCAATATTCCATGATGGAAATTGGCCTAGTACTGCCTAAATGTGCGCTTAAACGGGCGTTTTTTTTTTGTAATTTAATTAGGTTTTGACAAAAGTTCTCGACGCGGCGGTGGTGGAGCATATAATTGCTGGATCAATATAATTGAATTCCTAAAAATGGCTCCAGTTGTTTCTTTTATAACAGGTACTCTAATTTCTTTGTCTCAAATAATATTAGAATTAAAAAGAGGTAAAATTATTATTTATATGATAGTAAAAGGTAATATCTGAAAGTACTGATCCGATTTAAAAAAAAACTTTCACAATAGTGAAAGAATACTCGGCAATAGTGTATGTAGCTTTCTATGAAGAAAACTACACTATTATTTAGTATCATAGGATATAATTATTTTATGTTCAGACAGCACATATCACGCGGACGAAGTCGCGAATAATATATTTTCTGTATTACTAATGAATTACCCAGTTTATAATTTTGCTTTTGCTTGTAAAAATAAAATTGTAGTAATACTATTAGAGGGGATCGGCACTGTTACTCCTTAATACAAGCTATTTCAAAGCCTAGCAAGGAGAGCAGCACGTCACCCACTTGATTGTAGAGGTTAAAAATAATGTTACTACCCTCTTTGTAATAACTATTACATATACTGCAATCTGTTTCTATTATAATAAAGATTATTATTATTATTATATTATTATAATGTGTTCTATTTAGCTCAATGGTGGAGGTATTCCTTAGCAACAATAGCTCAATACCTGGGTGCATTTCGGCATCACAGTGAAGCGCTTTATGTGGTGACGTTATTGGTTCATAATTGACCATTAACTAGTGTACAAAATTGAGCAATTTAAGTTGCCCGTGTAACCACATCTTTAGTAATGCTTCTATGAACGTACTCTGAAGATAGAATGCTAATCCAGGAGAGTGCTTGGTAGATCCTTTGATACGCTAGAATAATTCTCTTTATCAAGTACTGAGTTGGACTGATTTCAATGCCTTTGATCGATGTGCACATTGCGTTTCTTGATTGATAAATAGGGATTATATAGTAGGTATTTGCTAGTCGGTTGTAGAAAATAGATTTGAATAATTTAGATATTATTTTTTATAATCTTCGTGAGCAATGAGATTTCCCATCAACAAAAAGGACGAACTTCCGTACAAAGTTTCATTCCCGGTTTAACCCATATAGGGGGAATTTAAAAAAAACCTTCCTTAGCTTTATTTTCGTACATATAATGAATTCTGATGACAAAGGAGATTGGGCGAATCTGCCCTGAAGCCCAATAGGGTTAAGTTACATACCAATTGGAAGATGTCAAAAAAAAAAACGTTTTTTATTATGACGACTTCTTGATTGTCAGTACGTAAGGAGCTACAGAGCTCTAAATGTTAGTAATTAAGTATAATTGAAGTTTTGGTATTTCAGAAATTTATCAACTCTTATTAGTTCTGTGCCGTGCAAACATCATATTTTAAGCCTATAAACGGACATTTTAAAACATTGGCCTCCTAGCTGTTTTAGGAACAATACTTTTAAGAGTCGGTCGGCCGGACAGAGGTTTAAGCTTGTCGCATCCCCCAATAGCATTAAAATAAATGCCAATAGAAATGTCAAAGTCTAAGCATTTATTTCTAACAGACACATAAAAGGCACTTTTGAACGTCAACATTTACATTATAATAGAATTAATTCTTGTCGCGTAGAACGATCTCTTCAAAAGGAATATTTCGTGATATGACGACATTTCTCAATTGTTAGTCAGTGAGGAGCTACAGAGCTCTAATTATGAGTAATTAAGCATTATTGAAATTGAGGTATTTTGTGAATTAATTAAAATAACATAACATCACGCCTGTATTCCCCGAAGGGTTAGGCAGAGGTGTACCTATAGCAAACCCACATTTCGCCAGTTATGTTTAAGTCCCATGTGATAGGGGGCGAGCCTATTGCCATCAACCGGGCACAAATCCAGACTCCAGGCTGCTACCGACAAATTCCAGATGGAAAAACCCAATAACACTTTGCCCGACCCGGGAATCGAACCCAGGACCTCATGCTCAGCAGTAGCGCTTGCGACCACTAGACCAACGAGGCATTAATTAACTTTCATTATTTCTGTGCCTTGCAAACATCATCTTTTAAGCCTATCACCATCCACTTTACAACATGGCCTCCTATACTCGTGTGCCGTTTTAAGAACAATATGTCTAAGAGTCGGTGAGACATAATGTTAAACGTGCCAGAACCCCCAATATCGTTGAGATATATTTAATTGCAAATATCTTGTTTTAAGACAACAACGTATACTACAACGTCTTGTCAGAGATATTAGTTTGTTCGACGTTATATCGTCCTAAATGTGACGTTTACATCAACGCTTAATTCTCGTCATAAGTTAACTAATTAATTATTAAACAGTTACTTGAAAACATCATCATTATTATATTAACATAAGAAACATCGCGCCTAAATTGCCTAAAGGGTAGACAGACGTGTATTGTACAACTATATTTCAGCTACAGAGGGTAAAATACCCCTTCAGCCAAAATATTCTCTTCTATCTAGAAGTATAAAACAAACTCGTGCTTAATGTCTCTCTTGTGTTCGCTTAGTTCTTCTAAACAACTCTTAGTGTACTCTAGTTCTTCACCATCATTTAGAGAAGTTATTTCTGAAGGTTTATATGTATAATACATACAAGCATATATATACATCTACACATCTCATATAAACACTTAAATATAGCACAGAAATTTCGACGTGTTGACATGTCGCCACATTAGTATTTAGTACTAGGTTGTCCCGACAACACAACGAAAGCTGCTCATTGACTTGACATAATCAACTTGTTAAATGGGGATTATAAAGCAACGGGGTAATTGCGTAACACACTCACAATAAATTACAATGTCATTAATTTTGTGTCCACAGCATTTTTTTTTTTTTTTACTATTTTAAAATAAACCCATATCAGATCTGATAATAATTATGTAAATAAAAATAATCCATGAATAATTTCAAATAGTATTTTTTCCAAAATTACATACTTACACTAGAGTACGAGTACGAGTTTTCGAGAAAATGATAAATGGTAAATGATTTTATTTCTGTAAGTAGGTTTATACAAACACTTTTACACGTCAATCATATTTTTAAAACTAGATGAGGTCCGCGTTTCCTATCTGACTACTCTGAGAAGAAAGGCCGAAACAAACTCAGAGGTCACAGTCTCTTTTAAAGTCTAGACATAATCTTGGTCAGATCATGTGAAGACCATGTAGATTTATGTCTGAAATGGTCTTTTGAGGAAAAACCACACAGAATGAGTGGACCTGTCCAGTCAGTTCACGCATTTGTCACTAATCGTGGTGCTCAACTCAGAACTTAAGGAGCTCAACCAAAGAGTACGAGTCTTCCCTTGCGTATCATTTGTATATCACTTGTGGCTATTGGGAGCCAAGAATATTCCTAAAATTCGGTACCCAAGTAGTTAAGTCACTTATTTAGGTCATTAACTCGTTCCTTCTATCAGTGTATATCTTATGGCTTTTGGGAACCAAGAATACTTTAACTACGGTGCCCAAGTTGTCACTTACTTAGGTCATTAACTCTGACTAATAATTGGAAAAACTCTATTAGTAGCAAAGTTTCACCTTGAAAAGCTTTTTCCATTGATGTATAACTTATGGCTATTGGGCGCCAAGAATTCCTTAACTTCGGTGCCCAAGATGTCACCTATTTAGGTCATAAACTCCGAACTGACTAACAATTGGCAAAAGTCGTGTAAGTAGCAAAGGTAATACTTGAAAGGCCTACACTGTCCGCCCATATCTATCAACACTGTAATTGGAAACATTGTAATAGCCCCTTATTTTTAAAAGAGTAACCGTGGAGTTTCTTGCCGGCTCTTTTCCATAGGAAACAACCAATTGGAACCGTGCACCTAGCTTCTGACGTTTCATAAGTGCCCATGTTGGTTTATGTGAAATAAAATATTTTGATTTGATTTAATTTGAAAAACTCTTTCCAATGATATATCTTAAATATGGTTTTTGGGCTTCAGGACAGAAACCCATAGTTCGGTGCCCATTCTCCTTTGTTGCAGACTTTCTGTTATGATCCATTCGTTTTTGGTGGGAAAGCGGTGTGTACTTTATGACCTCACTGGCCTACATTTTAGGAGTGTTATATGGGCGTATGAAAAATTTATGATATGACGTGCATAGATAACCTACCAGAATTTATTTTGGGGCGGATTTTCCGGTTAGACCTATATCCACACATATTATGAATTAAAGTCGCTTTTTGTGCCTGTCTGTGCAACCGCGTTGTTCTTTTAACTATGCAACGAATTTTGATGTGAATTTGACATTAATTTAGAGAATTTATTCCGGAAAGATAAAATGTATAATACAAATACAAAAATATATGTCTGAGTTTTGTGTTGTTTTGTTGTTTGTATCTGTTTGTTTGTGTGTGTATTTGTATTCTTCTTCTTCGTGTCGCTGGCACGACTTTACGCAGATTTTCTTGGCCCAAAGCTTCGCCATTTCTACGGCGTCGTCGGTGGAACCGCAGAGTTGTTATAATTCATGACTGTTCTCCTTTAAGTCACCGAATTTGTCATGTAAGGTGACAAGGCAAATTCACAAATTTCACAAATACTGTTTTACATAAACCATACCTACACAATCAAATACATACTTTTGTTTTTAATATAATTCCATAACATTCATTACCTAATGCGCCATGTTATTTATTACGTAATCAGTATGTCAAAACGTCAAACCTATAGTTTTATGACAGCTGCGCGCACAGGTTATATTATTAAAGGCCGGCGGCGCATTAGTCGTTGCCCGAAAGCTCACCATTTAATAAACGTATAAATGTTATGTTTATATAAACATTTACAACTAGGTTTTGTGTATTTATTTTATTTGTTATTTTTAACTTTTTGTATGCTGCACTGGTTGACGTCATCCCGTCTCTCGCCGTCTCGTCGTCGGCTGTCTCTGAAAACCAGCGCTGGGGCTCCGTCTCGTATAGGGTTGTAGCATTATGCCGAGCGATTGCCATTTTGCGTGGATGTGACGAATATTATCCCCCAACTTGTTCGTTTTTGTGTTTGTTAGTTTTTCTCTGTGTCATGTTTACCGCGAATAAAGGAATTTTCTTTCTTTCTTCTTTTCTTTACATTAATATAAATCTTACATATAATAATGAAATCTCAATGTTTTGTCAACTTGTAAAAACCGTGCGTAACAGGCACGGGTAGCTGCCCACATGTCACCTGTTATGTTTAAGTCCCATGAAATAGGGGGCGAATTAAGAATAAGAGCCCTATACGCAATATGTATCCCTCGTGATATCAATGCAGGATGCACAACGCACAGTGGTAGGTTGTGCAGAAAGGATAGTAATCTTTCAGGACAATATGACTGTGGTTTCTCTATTAAAATCGCTGTCTTTTTGTATTGTTATAATTTATTTACGTTTTGCTCTTGAAATAAAATTGTGTGAGATCCACACAAACTAATTATGAAACGTGATGGAGTTTAGGTTGAAATAATTTAGTTAACACAAGCATTTCGTCAATCAATTAATAGATATGTCCTTCAAATCTCCGCTTTGCGAACGTCGAAAATGATGGATGCTTAGGCTCAGCCGTGCACGACTGTCGGGTTCACTGGTGTCCTTCAAGATGTATAATGCTTAGAGAGCTAATCGGTGTACCTAACTACTCTTGGAACCTTCAAGGTTTTGATTGGAATCAAAACCGAGTTGGATTATTGTCATAAATCAGAAAAAAATGTCAGTGATTCCGATTATAATTTGATACCATTCATACTGCAATGTATTATTTTTTTTGCAATATTTTTATGTATTAATGTTGAATCCAATATAAGCTAAGCAAGTTTCCCATCCATCAAATTTTATAATCAAGGACGACTGAAATTAATTTCGAAACTTGATTTAATACAAAACTTTCCCTATGCTTCATCAAAGAAAACGTCCCCGTCATCCTACGCTTTTACTTTCACTACAGAGGCACAACTCTGGAATACTGCAATTACTCTATAAAGTAGCTGTTAAGTAAATAACGAGTACAATCAACAAAAGAGATACAAGTACTGTAACTATTTTTTATATGGGGTAAAAAGTAGTACTGTTAAATGAGGTGAATAGGGATGCAGAGGTGAATCGGGACCGTGCAGTCCATGGCCGTTTACAGGGCACCGGTATGGGCACGTTCATTGAGACGCCGACTAGCCCACCGGGTGAACGCGTCTCAGAGGGTCATGGCCTTCCGGCTGGTCCGGGGATACCGCACGGTCTCCTGCGAGGCGGCGAACCTCCTTGCCGTATTGCCGCCATGGGATCTGGAGGCAATCGCGCACATCTGGGAGTGGCGTGAGTAGGTGAAACGCCGGGGCGTAACTCGGCTGCCGCGAGAAATCGCGGCACAGCGGACAGAGCTCCGGCGGGATCTCATGGCGGCCTGGAGAGTGCGACTGTCGCAACCCAGTGCAGGGCACGCCACAATTGCGGCAGTAAGTCCGCTGTTTGAGGAGTGGCTTGAGGGGCGTCACGGCGTCCTTACCTTCTGCCTAACGCAGGTCCTCACCGGATATGGCTGTTTTGGGAGGTTCCTGTTTTGGAGAAGGCGGGAATCGACCGGAGGACACGGTGGAACATATGGTGGAGTTCTGCCCGGCTCAGGCGGAGCACCGCCATGTCCTCGTGGCGGCGATCGGCGGCGGCGATCTCTCGCGTCCGGCCCTAGTCCAGACTACGGTACGGAGCGAGAGGGAATGGGAAGCCGTCACCTCCTGCGAAGCAGAAATGCTCGCGAAGGAGGAGGCGAAGCGAAAGGCAAAAGGCAATCGTTGCGCGCTCACGCCCTTAGTCGCCGCAGGAGGAGACACCCTGGGCGTCGGGAGTCGATTGCCGACTTCCGGCCACCCTAGGCGCAGGCTTGCGAACGGCGAGCAATGGGCAGCTCGCAGTCCGGTAAGGACGAGGCCCGGGTCGACGGCGCGTCAAGTTCCACGCGCGCCTCAAAGAGATGTCAGCATCATTGACGGGGTCCGATAGGGCCTGCCTGGGTGGCGGATTGTTCGAAAGTATTACCGTGGCCTTGGCGCACAGGCAACTGAAGAAACATGGGTGTCAATGTGTCATGTGTCATGGGTGTCCACAAATTTCGTCTCGATTCACCCCTGCATCCCTATTCACCCCGAACATTCCCATATCCCTATTCACGAATGTCTATGCGCTAAAAATCGTGGATAGATACACGATTTTTGACGTAAAAAGATTATGGGTTTATGAGGTACTGCACAATGCATTATTCTGTTCTTCAACTTAGAAAATTCATAGAGCGTTTTAGACATGGTACGTGAGAGTGTCTTATTTGAGTATGAATGTGGAGGGCTATAAGAGTAGGGGAAAAACAAAGAAATAATGGATCGACTGTGTGAAAGATGATATGGCTAGAACGGGAGTGACTACCGAGATGACTACTAATAGAGAAGTATTGATGGAAAAACATGTTGCGGCACTAAAAAAAATGGGGATGAGAGGAAGACAATGATGATGATTTTAGAGTACCTTATTTTTTAAAGTTATGACATACTCAATTAAGCGCGTAATACACGCCGTAACTTTCTCAAATGTATGCAAATAATGCAACTAGCTTGCATGCCCTTGTGACATTCACCAATCAAAAGTTGTTCTGGCACAGTAACTAAGTAACTTGCATACCCATTGTGCCAGAATAACTTGCACAAGAGTATGCGAGTGCATACTTTTGTACTATGTATTTGCGGCTTCACTCGTATTACATTGTTTGCCCTCTGCAAAGATGTTTATTGTTACTAAAACCAAACGCGGAAGGGACAGACAGTTTCTTAACTCAACTTTTTTTGACAGGTGGCTAATAAAATTCCCGGGATTTGAGATGGAGGCTCGGGAGCGTTCCTGTCTCCCAAATTCGTTCCCCAAGGACATCCCGGGAACGTGTTATTTCCTTCACACGTACAAGCACCCTGGTACCGACACTGCGGCCTCTCAGGTTAGTTTTTTTTTTAAATAGATTCCGACCTTTTTGATAAATTTGGTAATTGATTAGAATGTAGCGGAATATAATTTTGGGAAAATTAATTGTTTTCGTCGGTGTATTTTTTATCGTAAATATAGGGTGACTGGTAAGCAGTGATCGATACTTAAACACGTGAATTAGCTCATCATTATGAACAACTTTTACTATGGGACCAAACCTGAAATCGCGAAAAAAATATCAGCTGTTCCATACTTTTACGATCGCATAACTCGTCAACATGTATGGAACAGCTGATATTTTTTTCGCGATTTCAGGTTTGGTCCCATTGTTGCCATGTTCATAATGATGAGCTAATTCACGTGTTTAAGTATCGGTCACTAATTACCAGTCACCCTATATACATTATTTTATTTTACATCTAAGAATTGTTTTACGAGGTTGTAGTAGCTTTTTCAATTAGTTTACCGACTCTGATAATAAATAAAGGTAATCAGATTATATTGATTCTACATATAGTAAAAATTGTGTGAGAAAAAATAATGCAAAAAAGAAAAAAGACATTACAAACTACGATAAAAAAAAAACTTAAAAGAATGTACACAAAAAGTATTCGAAGTAAGAATTCAAAAAGTATTATAAGATAAAAAAATATAACTTCGCTTGAATTTTGTTAACATAATTACCTACTAGACGAAATTCTCCCGCTGCATACCAAACGAGGTTGGATATAATTACATAGAGCTACACTCATTTTATAATATAGGCCTAAGCAAGGTCTTGAATATTCATTAAGTACTTAAAACTAATTACTGTTCTAGCCTTAGTTAATGTTCTTGTAGATATCTCTAAAGTTATGAAGACCTTGGCGTGAATAAAGGTCAGGGGCTCAAAGGGCTTCGCAACCAAAAAAAAAAAATACGGTGAAGGCTGAATTTGAATGGAGAACACGAAAAATGAAATAAGAGTGACTGAGGTTTTATAATTATGAGCTCTGTGGTAGCTGGTAGTGTCATTACGACATGCCATTAATTCAGACGAAACTTTTTATTAAACTTTTTTGTCTTATTTACTTAATATTAACTGGTCCGATTCCAATAACTCTTTCACTAATGGGAAGTTACTGTATTGCCGAGTATAATAGGATATATTTGACGTAAAAGTCATGAAAATTCACACACACACGAAGTTGGGAGCAGAAGCTTCTTTTATAAAGAAACATAAGGAGTACAACCACGTACAACAGAGGGCAAATCTGTAAAAAATATAGTGCCATTTGTAATCGCATCTAACTTTCTTTTTGCTTCGGAAATAAAGTTAAATAAATCTGAAGGCTTTATTACTTTTGATATCAAACAAACACAACTTTTCAATTCTATCAAAGTCAGAGATACGACCATTTCTATTTCGTCAACATTCCTACTCCCCGCAGATATTGGATAAACTTTATGATTTTCTATGAATGTTTGATAGTGTAGGAATCTATTTATATAGTTTTTTTTTCATTTACGAACTATAAGTTATGTAACAATGTTTCAACACGTTCTTTTCGGTAACGTATCTAAGGGGAAAAAAAACTTAATTCAATTTTCTTTGACAGGTTAAACATATACAGGTTGCGTTGAAAGATTTCAACATTGGACAAAAACCGGATGATATCGAAAACGACGAATCCAGTGGAGCAACTGAATCACAGAATTAAAATCAGACCAGAATCGTTTCAACTTTCAAATTGGAGCTAACTGTTGACATTGTAAATACTTATCTTGTAATTGCTTTTAAAAGCGTTGATTAAAAACTTTGTTCATCAAATGTTTTGTGTAAAAATGTCACTTGGAAGTTTTAATACTCTTTATATTTAAGCTGTTTTTTTGTCGTTTTTAGTGCTAAGGATTTTGTGGCTGTTGTGGTTGATACTGAATGTTTTTCTATTAGAAGTAATTATAATGCTAAGGGTGAAGCTGATGTTTTGCGTATTCATAGTTAATCGTATGTTCTCACTGATAATAGCGATGTAATATTGATGCTAATTTTTTTTCTGTGTACGTTAATATTTTGAGCTCTCTGTAAAACCCAATTTAACAATAGTAATTTGTCTTGCCTATCGATAGCTCTGTGGAGTTTCCTTTGTGTAAGTTATAGCTAATATCGCAAATAAAATAAATTAAGCTGAATATAGAAAAATCTTGGTCCCAAGAGGATTCTAGCCTGTAAAACTCATATAATACGTAGTTCATGTAATTCTCTTATCGTGTTTGTACCAACACATTTTCATATAGATGTAACTTATAGTGATCTGTGTGAAGCTTTACTATATAATCGTAAGGAATATGTATATAAAGTTGAACCTGGGATAATTACGACTTACATAGATTTAAAGCGACGCTGTAGATAAACTAATCTAAGGCAAATGTGTTTTGCTTCTAGAGATAATTCATTCAGATTATATTAGGATAAAAATATTCATATATTTGAAGTCATTAACATAATAGCATATTAGTTACAATGAACATAATGTTTTTTTTTAGATTCATAGATTATTTAAAAATAAAAAAAATGTTGTTTTGGGGTTTTCAAATATTTCATAATTTTAGCTTTGTAATATAATTCGGCTTATTTTAGAAATGCAAAATATTGAATGTAGCAAAACAAAATTAAAAAAAAAAAAAACTTGTCTTCTAACTGATCAATAACTGATTTTATTTTTGTAGTCTTTAACAATGCTATAATATATTTATAATATGTTGCGGATTACTTACTACATAAATTAACATGTTCATATTACACAATTTAAAAAAAAAAAACTTTTAATGGAACCAAAAAAAATCATTCCTAACTCGACGCAAAGCTAGACATTTTGGTACTATTTTTTTATTTATGATATTTACGAATAGTCTTAAGCATTGTATATAATAAGACTTCTGAACAATATACATACTTACAAAAAAGCGTATGTTCTAAAATAGTTAATGTGCTTACTGCGATACTTTGAATACTATTAGATATTGTAATTTAAAATGTTAAATATTACATGTTTTTTCTTATAAACAGCTTCTTTTTAAGACTCTGCCTTCGCATACGGGTACATTTACCTCATTTTGAAACCAAGAACCAACGAAACTGGTTCACGTATACATTTGTACAGGGTGTGATAATGAACGTGCCGCAAGAGATACGCGGCAGATTTACGGAACATTACTTAAAATAATTAAAAAGTGTTTCTTTTGACATACATTTTAACATCAATATTTATGGTACTTCTTCCTTCTTCTTCTTCGCCCTGTATATCCTCGATCCAAAGATATTTTAGTCAACTTTATTTCATAGGCTCTGACAAAGTATATACCCAAATAAATATTAGCTTACGGCATATTGAGAACGGTAAAGTCCTATCTTATACGACCATTTCTGTCTCGATTTTCTTTTAAAGCGTCGCTATAAAGTCCATAATGGCTTCCCCCAATTCAATATATTCTAGAAAATATTCTATGTGTACTTACGGGTTTAATTTATTTAACTATTGAGCGATAAGTACTTACATAGCCTTAAATACATTCCACTCGTAAACATGTTTAAATTTTGCAGTGTTGTGATTTAGCGTACTAGATTTAATTATAAACCGTATGTTTATTAAGATAAGGCTCATTCATTATTCTATGCTTTAAGCGTTTGCGTCACATATCGCATAGGTTACTTTTAACTTATCATCTAGTCACTAATTTTAAATAATTTAGTGTTCCGTTATTTAATACAACTCTGCAGTTCTATTAAAACGCGTTTATTTTAGATTATCTAGTAGTATTTTTTAAATAATATTGAATCTCATAATAGGACAAAATAGTTATATGTCTATATAGGTTATTAATTTAAAAAATATTTACTTATTTAGCTAAAAATGGCACCGAATACGCAGAGTTGTTTGAAATAACTGTTTTTTTTACTAGTCCTCATCAGAAGTAAGATTTAGAAAGTAATTTAAAAAAAAAATGTATCTGTATCTACTTATTAATAGACAATAAAGAAAATACGAACTATTTAGTTATCAATAGCTAATACTGCTATATTTCATCTTGAGAGAAAAGTAATACTCATGCAGAAACCTATACATTTTTAAAACTAAATAATAATATTTAGGTATAAATTAGTAATAAAACGATATTTCATTGATAAAATATAGTGAAAGTTCTGACTTATAAATATATTTCCTTTCGTATTTCATCATAATTTCTTCATCCTGTATAATCGGAACACTTTTTATGTAGCATTTCAAATTTATGTATACATATTATTATATTATTGTAACAACAGGAAGAAACTAGTACACCCTAAGATTTATCGAAAAAATAATATAATTATAACTAATATTGCTAGAGAATATTTCATTACTTGTATATAAGTATGTAGATATACCTCCATAAATATGTATATCTAACTTCATATACATTTTATATAGGCTTAATATGTATGTATATTAACGTGAACTTAAAATTTTACTCTGTCCTTAAATAATGTAAATCGTGTAGGATACCTCTGTGCATCGTTAAGTAACGCGTAATCTTTATTGTTTTATATATTACTAATTATTATTATTAATGCCTAAGAACACGGCCTTCTGTAGAAAATAATAATAATAGTCACGAATCTTTAAGTCTAATAAAATTAGAGAAAACTATATATTTCACTATCAATGTAAGCTATTTGTATTTCACGCTGTTTCGAAAATGTATGTGTTTCGTTTTACTAATATTTTTTAATTAAAAATAGTTTCTTGCCGTAAGAAACTTTAACTGTGAATGCACTGTTAGTGAAAAACTATAAAAAAATAAAATGTTTCTTTCATAATGTGAATGTTTTATTTAATTATAAACCTACTACAGATACACACAACATATTACTTTATCTTATCTCTAACACTTTACTGAATTTACTAATTTGGGTGCACTTTTTTTTATCACAACACAATCGTGACATTCTGATAATCACAGTAAAAGTGCACTGATAGACGACTGACGGGTTGCCCACGTAAAAGTCACATGTTGTGGGTTACCAGAGTTTTATAACACCACTAAACTTCTTTCTTTGACTTAAGTTTTATAATACGAGTATACTTACACTGAAACAAACTAATTTATACCTATTATATTATAGAGGTATGAGGAACAGGGTGTAAAGTTCACTCATACTCTGTAGATACGGGAGGATCCTCCGACCGGACGGGTGTTGTGTCTGGTAGGCAACTGCCCGACGGTTGATGTCGGGACGTTGTGTATATCGCACTGATAATACAATACTGTTGTAACTCAAAATTTGTCTTTTTTTCAGAATCGACGAAAAAATTACTATGCACTTTTTTTTTTTTTAATATGATTTTATCGCAAATTTTACTTATTTTGAGTTACAACAGTATTGTATTATCAGTGCGATATGCTAGTCACGCGGTAAACTCTGTTTGCGCGATGCAGGATTTGCGTGACGTCAGTGTGACGCGTAGCTCGCATGTGGCGATGTTGAGCTTGTTCCCAACGAGTCACACCTCAACGGGTAACAGTGTGACTCGTTGGGAATGTTTTGGATAATAATTCCCAACGAGTCACAGTTACTGTTACACTGTTACTATATCATCTATCGCCACGAAATATTTTCGTTCTCAGATAAACAAAAATTGTTCCCAGGTATTTGGTACAACTTGGGGCACCCCGACTCGGACAGGTTAGGTTAGAAGGGGACGGCGGGGTCTGAAAGACCCCGCCGTCCCCTTCGTGGTTATTTTTTTTTAAACCGCCCAGAAGTAGGAGTCCCGCAAAGCGGGACTCCGTCGGCTACGCCTCATTATTGTTGAAATACTTATTAGGACACACCTATTATAATACATACAAAAACATTTATTTGGTACTAGACCTTATATCTCAGGATTTTAGGTGATTTATTGTGGAACTGATTTTGCATTGTTTGGTGACTACATTTTGGTGACAGATCTACTATTTTGAGGACAAACCCTATTATTTAAGAAACACAAAACTAATTAAATTGGTGATAGCTTAAATGATACCCTAAATCAAGGTGGGATCATCCCAACGAGTAACAGTGTAACAGTAACTGTGACTCGTTGGGAATTATTATCCAAAACATTCCCAACGAGTCACACTGTTACCCGTTGAGGTGTGACTCGTTGGGAACAAGCGCGATGTTGATACCGCTACAATATACTAATATTATAAAGAGGTAAACTATTTTGTGAGTTTTTATGTAGGGGGTTATCTATGGAACTCCTGAATCGATTTCGAAAATTGTTTCACTAATGAGAAGCTACGGTATTGTCGAGTGTCATAAGACATGTTATTTTAATGTGAAAATAAGAAATTTCACGTAAACGGAGCCGCCGGCAGAAGCTTGTAATTTATTAATATATACTAAAAATGTTATGGACTGCTGTAACAGAAAACCGATTCGGTAAGTAAGTACATTTTGTGTTTAAACATGGATATCATAGATTAAATACAGATTCTATAAATACGAATCCTCGTACAAATCCTTTTCTGAAAACATAAATATTTTATGAGAACGATAAAAAAATCGAGAAGCTGTATTCAAAAAGAAAACATCTGAATGCAGTCAATATTGACAGTAAGGGCCCGATCACTCGTGGACAGGCGCTAATTTGTATGAAAATGAATAGTTTAAACACATGAACCACATTTGGCCGTTAAAATCAACCGTGTCGGCGACACCGACCACATCTAGGCCACATCAGCGTCGCAGCCACAACGCAACCACCAGCGAGACTGCGCACTAGCGATCGGCCACGTCGCAGCCACAACGCAACCACCAGCGAAAACGCACACTAGTGGAGGGCCACATCGCAAACACAACTATCTGTCTATCTGCAAACACTAGCCAAAACGTAACCACATCGCAACTACTAGCGACAATGCAACCACATTGTAATTTTGTAATTACCACAATGCAACTGCAAGAAGCTGCAGCAACACTATTCACTCGTAACCACTGCTTGCCCGCATTTGTCGCTGAGATCTGGGTGTGGTTGTGGTACAAGTGCACGGGCCCTAATTTGTAACATAAAAATGGAAAACGCAAAAAAATTACACCCTCAATACAGTCACGTCGCATCTAAAGTGTGTAACAAAATTGTGCCTTTTTAAAATTCCGGAAAAACACGCACGCCGTAAAAATAATAAAAAAAACATCCATGTTTTCGAAAATTAAGGGACATCTCTCAGTTTTGTATGAATAAAACGTAGGTGAATAACTGTTACGTTTTTGTCCAAAGCTGTAGCAGGTTTAGCCACAATACATAGGTATTGTGACTAAACCTGCTACAGTTTTTTTTTTTAAATCATTAGTTGTACCCGTTTTTAGGTTTTCAGTTATTAAAATTTTCAGCACCTTGTATAAGCAATTTCATTCTGATTGAAAAAATTAAAATATTACCTAGTACAGTAGAGCGTCGATTATCCGCACGTCGTCGTACAACCGAACGACCGCTTAACCAAACTGCTAGTAGTCATTAAATTATATTGTATTTATATGAAATAAAATGATTATTTCATTTTATTTTAGTTTCGTTACAGTTTTCCATATAAACGCATGCCTTCTTCCCATGGGGGTAGGCGGAACTACAGAACTCCACCTGCTACGATCCTTTCAAACTCCTTTTGCCTCGTTTACGTTCATACATTTGGTTGGCACAATTTTTCATACAGTTCGAGTATCCGAATAAATCGATTTTCCGAACACCCGTGTCCCCTAATTAGTTCAGATAATTGACGCTATACTGTATTAAAACCGATAGCAGTTTTTCATCTCGGTCGCATTATTTAAAATAATAGTATCTGATTCTATACTCTCGCATTATTGGGCGTATGAGGGTGTACACCCATGATATTGTAAAACCAATTTTCCAGGACTGCTACCGAGGCTATACTAATCGAAAAACCAAATCAAATGAAAACTCAGCACCTCATCTTTCATATTTAAAATGGTTAGTCACAACGTTGATAAAAATGTCAAATTCTTGAATATTTTAGGTGCTTAAAACTGATTACATCCTTTAATGTAATTTCAGTTATCCATCCTGAATGTAATTTTGAAAGCTATTCAACCTGAATGTAATTTTAGTTTACAGCCCAAAATTTTTATTACTCTGTGAGCAAGCCTATGATAAGCGTTTGTTTTTTTAACACCCGACGCAAAAAGAGAGGTGTCATAAGTTTGACCGTTATGTGTGTGTGTGTGTGTCTGTGGCACCGTAGCTCTTAAACGGGTAAACCGATTTGCATGCGGTTTTTTTATTTGAAAGCAGGTTTTCTAGCGGTAGTTCCTAGATATGTTTTATCAAAATCGGTTAAGCCGTTTCAAGGTCATCAGCTCTTTTTTGTGTCAGAGTTTCTTTTTAATATTACCTATTATTCTGAAAGTGTACCCATAGGGAATAGAATAGAATACTCTTTATTATGTACACCATAAAAATTACGATATTAATTACGATTATTATTTTATTAATTATTATTGAATCACATTATTCCATTATTAATTATTTGTTAATTATTAATAGGGCTTCATTATGTAATTTATTGTTCCAATGCAGTAATTTAAACTATAAATGAAAGCTTATTTTCCGCGTGATGGAAGGCGCAGTGTGGTTAGACACACATTAAGGTAGATCTGACCTGATGAAGATCGCAGAAATCAGCTGTATTGGTCTTTGTAACGATGCGTCGAGGAGATTTAAGACTGCAGTGAACGTCTTTTAACTGACGACGATGATGGAGTGGCGCTCATTTTTTCATACTTTAGGTAAGTGTTTGTGGTGGTGCTATCAGTGTACTTATCATACACAAACAAACACCGCTGTATCGGTAAAATAACAGTCATTGCACAGTTATTGTGCTTCTGACAGAAACACAAATAGCAACCCACCTGCAACCTTATCGCAATGAAAATAAAGATCAGTTTGATTTTGACTATGATGTAAAATCAGAAGTTAATAACTCATGTGAAAGGAGTCATATAAAAGAATTACTTATAATAGGTCTTTACCTATGAAATTGCCGTTTTGTATGAAAAAATTTAAACGAATTTTTTTCATGAATTTTTTATTTGTATTAATCGAAGTAATCACCCATGCAATCAATGCATCTTTGCCATCGCAGTGGCAGTTTATTGATGCCCTTCTTAAAGAAATCAGCTGGACGGGAGGCAACAAATTCTTCAAAGGCATTTTGTACTGCCTCTCGGGTATTAAATTTTTTTCCCGCCAAGAAGTTATCCAAATTCTGGAAAAAGTAGTAGTCTGTAGGCGCAAGGTCTGGTGAGTAGGGCGGATGACGGAGAGCTTCCAACCCCAGTTCTTGCAACTTGGAGACCGTCTGCTGTGCAGTATGAGGTCGCGCGTTGTCGTGCAGGAGCAGCGGAGACGAGCGATTGACCAATGCTGGTTGGAGATGCGCCAGCTTCTCCATCATTGTGTTCAGTTCTTCACAGTACACATCTGCAGTAATGCTCACCCCGTTTGGTAAGAAGCTGTGATGAACCACACCGGCGCTAGACCACCAAACAGTGACCATCACTTTTCTAGGGGTAAGTTTTCGTTTAGGGCATTGTTTAGGTGCTGAACCAGGATCCAACCAACTTGCTGAGCGCTTACGGTTATCAAACAGAATCCATTTTTCATCGCAGGTAACAATGCGGTTCAAAATTCCTTCATTTGTGTGTCTGTTGAGCAGTGCAAGGCACGTCTCGACGCGTACTTCGCGCTGGCGATCATTGAGTTCGTGGGGCACCCATTTGTCAAGCTTTTTTACCTTGCCAATTTGACGCAAATGGACCAATATTGTTTTGACGCTAACGTCGAAAGCTGCTGCTAATTCAGCCGTAGATTGTGTATCATCAGCTTCCACAATCGCCTTTAATTCGTCATTGTCGACCAAAGTCTTCGGACGACCGCGAGGTTCATTTTTCAGGTCGAAATTTCCAGAACGGAAGCGAGCAAACCAATAACAGGTGGTGCGTTGGTTTGTAGTGTTAGCTCCGTAAACGTCGTTGATGTTGCGTGCCGCTTGTGCCGCGTTGCTGCCACGACGGTACTCATATTCCATAATTACTCGAATTTTTAACGTATCCATGATGACGAAAAAGATTGAAATGCGATGAAAATGTAACACTAATCAATAAAGAAATGACTACTTTTAGAAAAAAAAATCCATGTTTTTAAAATAAAATTAATTTGAAATTAGAATTCTTAGCCAAACAAAAATTATTTTTATTTGAAATGGCCAGTACTGCAGAACGGCAATTTCATAGGTAAAGACCTAATATCAACAAAATACACACATTCAATAGCAACTCCTAACTTTCTCATAATAATTAGTTTGTCTTGGACTGTACGTGCTTTAACTGCGAGTAATATTAACTCGTCAAGAAATATAGCCACAGGTTTCCAATACCTACTTATAATGTCTGTTTCAAAAGTATCTCATGAAAGTGTAAACAAAAACAGTTCTGGTTAAATTCTTACGCAAACATTTACTGTAGGGAATAAGAAACACATTTGTGTGTATTTAGAAGGTTACAACTTATATTTCACAACTTTTTCAAACAATTTATTCTTTAAAAAACATTATTAAATTGTGATTGAAAAATCATCGACCTAAATTAGATTATAAAAATTACCTTAACTGGCAATTGAAAAACATATTGAAGATGATTTATATATACAGGATGAAATTAAAAACTTGCGCCAATTCGAATTAGGAGGTTTAGTAACTGTTACATAATTATAATAAATATGTAGTTATTTTCCAAATCTAAATTCTTGGGAAATCGATCGTGTTACGTAGTGCAAACTAAGTTATTGCCTTCAAGTAGACACGAATTATCGTCGGTCCAGTAAAAAAAAACTGTCAAAATTAAATTATCAATTTTTGCGCGCGCCCAAGGAGCAATCCATTAATAACAGAGTTCACACCATGGAGCAACTTGGCAACGCGCGTTGGCGCGCGGAAATTTTTACCGTTCGACGTTCCTACGAAAAAAAGAGCGCGCGACGAAATTGCCAAATGGATTGCCTACGCGCTCTTAACGTATGTGCATCCCTTTCCTTTCTCTCATCTTAATGACATACTCTAAATTTTCTTTATAACACGTTGAATTATATTTTACTTTGATGCACCTATTCAATTTCATCCTATATAATGATAAATTAGAATTTCAGGGCTAAGTATACAAAGCACTCAATTTCTAATTGGCACAAATTGGTATCCACAGGTACCTTTTTTGCTCCATTTGTTTACATTTTCATCGGATACTTTTGGAACAGACTACTGTATTTTATTCACAGGCCCAGGATCTTTATTAGCAGTATTTTGTTGCTGTATTTTTTATTTACGAAGGCGAGACTATTTTTGTAATCCGAATCGAGAATCTGTTTTTGAAGGCTTGTTGGTTGATAGTTAGTTATACAATTTAGCAAAAATGTTTGAGTACCTATTCTTATTTGGATTACATACACATTGAAAATTTTATAATATAAACCCTTCAATTGCCAGGTCCCATTATAAATATGCACGATAAATATATATATACCATGATATACATTCACACGTACGCTCACGCATCCTCTCACACACACACACATATACACACACACACACAGACACACACATACACACACACTCACACATATGCCTCAAGCAGGTACTGTATAATATAAAATTGTTTAAACCTTATTGCATAATAACTGTAAAACTACTGGGAGAAGACAATGATTCCTGTAACACAGGTTACAACCTAGCGCAGGAGTCAGGGTTTCCATATTTAAATGTAACATACTTTTATGCCAATAAAATATTAAATATTATTATTTTTCTTTTTAGCTGTTATTATTTATCAGATTGCTAGCTTTCCTTCGTCTGTCAGCTTTGCATTAACAGCTTTTATCGTGGTTAAATGCAGTTCCATGCTTACTTCGACAAGTTTACAGAATGTCTCTGATCTTTAACGATCAGTAATGATAGTGGTTATTATAGACATTGGCGCGTTATCTGCTACCACAAATTCAGTACATGATTCTGAATCCCACCGCGTTGAAATTTTTCGCTGGTTATGAAAAAGAAATACCTTTTCCATACATTTTGACCGCGTAGGTATTGCACTTTTTAATCGACTTCCAAAAAGGAGGAGGTTATATGTTCGACTGTACGTATGTATTTTTTTTTTAAATGTTTTTTTCACCGATTTCTTCGTCAGTTGTGGAGCGATTTTGAAAATTATTTTTTGTTTGAAAGCCTATGCTCTCGAGTTGGTCCCATTGTCACCAAGTCAGAATCTGATGAGGGGATCCCATGGAAATCGAGGGAAATTCTCAAATTTTATATGCACACGTATAGCGATTTGGGTATTTTTTATAGTAACTCGTGCATATGCTCTTGGAAAGCACCATTCGGTGAAGTGGAACTGATGATGAAGACCAGAAGTGGCCACCGGAACTTCTCAATAATAAGTATTTCACGGGTTGCTATTCGATTTTAATATGGTTGCTAAGCAATTTATGCTCGTCACAATGCATAATTATGTTGAAATGGAGCTGATGGTGGCTTCATCATCAGCTCCTATGGTTTTGGTTCTTAACAGGACAACTCCTCAACAATTAACGTCCCTGCGTCGGGAAAAGGAATATATTGTAAAAGGTGATGAGCAGTTGACATTAGGCTATTGTAACTTAGATTTATTAATAACTGACTCACTAAAAAGTGAAAAATAACTTTAATTTCGGAAGTCGGTGGCAAAAAACAAAATACAGATACAAAGACACCGACTTCCGGAATAGAAGTTATTTTTCACTTTGTAGTGTTTTTTTTTGAAGTCGGTTGTTTTTTTTGTAATATAATAATGTTTTACCCAGGGGGAGTCTAGAATCATGTGCTCAATTCGTGGTTATAGTTTGCGAGTTGAAGTCCCTACCACCATATAAACCATTTTTTAATTAAAAACCTTGTAACAAGCTTTCTCTTAATTCAAACAAAACCCTAAAACTTTAATTAGAACCAAAACCTAATATTGTCGAAACAATTACAATAGTTTGTAAACAAAGCCAATTTTCAAGTGTCTCAGAATCTTTGTGTTTACGTTAAATCCAGATAATGATCTCTAAAGGGTAAGACGAAGTTACAATTAATGTATGAAAGTGTTAATTTAAACAAAGTTCTACTAAGTTTTTGTAGCGGTATCTACATCGCCACATGCGCGCTACGCGTTACACTGACGTCACGCAAAATCCTGCATCGCGCAAGCAGAGTTTACCGCGGAACTAGCATATTATATACAACGTCCCGACATCAAAGGTCGGGCAGATGCCCTGCAGACACAACACCCGTCTGGTTGGAAGATCCTTCCTTTTCTATAGAGGTATGAGTGAACTTTATACCCTGTTCCTCATATCTCTATATTTTAGTTACTATAGTTAAAAGATTATGTTAAGTTAACTAGAAAATAGGTTTCATTGCGACTAACATAGACGTATGAAAAAAAAGACATGTTGCGTCGACCCCAAATAGATTGGGATAAAAGCAGGAGAACGATGTGAGGTTCAATTGCGATTGTCCGGATTAATCAATCAGACTTATACACTCATACCCACTAACCACTCACTCTTAATCGATCATATTGCAAGATCATTACAATATTTCAATAACAGGTAAAATTTAAAAAAAAAAAACAATACATAAAAGAGCTGATGACCTTGAAACGGCTGAACCGATTCTGATAAAAACATGTCTAAGAATCACCGCTAGAAAAGCTGCTTTTAAATAAAAATAAACCGCATTCAAATCGGTTCACCCGTTTAAGAGCTAAGGTGCCACAGACAGATACACAAATAGCGGTCAAACTTATAACAGCCCTCTTTTAGCCTCGGGGATTAAAAATAAATAAAAAAAAGGTTATCTGTAAAGTCGGTTTACTGACGATAATTTAACGTGATAACGTCAGCGGTTCAGGCATTAGAAATCTAGATTTCCTCACGACATCCTGAAGAAAACATCTTAGAAGAAGAAGTGATGGGGAAGGAAGACACCTTACTTACTTACATTATGTCCGATTTTTTAGATACACATTGACATTGTTGAATTTTATATATACAATGACATGAGTATTTACTTGTAAAGTATTATGTTATTTTAATTATTGTGAATATGAGGACTATGTGGGTCATTGCTTTTTTTCTCAGTTAATTTTAATCATGCTCTGGCAGTTTGAGTAATTTATGCGACCTACCCAAATGTCCTTTCTTTGGTATTGTTCGTCGAATCGTTGAGCTCCTTAAGTCCTGACTTCCTGAGTTGAGCTGCACGATTACTGACAAATGCGTGCACTGACTGGACAGGTCCACTCAATCTGTGTGGTTCTTTCCACAAAAGACCATTTCATATTCCAATCTACATGGTCTTCACATGATCTGACCAAGATTATGTCTGGACTTTAAAAGAGACTGTGACCTCTCAGTTTGTTTCGGCCTTTCTTCTCAGAGTAGTCAGATAGGAAACGCCGACCTCATCTAGTTTAAAAGTATGATTGACGTGTAAAAGCGTTTGTACAAACCTACTTACAGAAATAAAATCATTTATTTATCATTTATCATTTACTTCACCATCAGTGTTAGTGATGAGTAATATTACTTAGAGAAGAAATTAAAAGATATACAAGATGTAAAAAGACCCATCACATAGCCGACAACTACGCATTCTGTGCATCAAACTAATTAACATAGCACAAAAATAATTGCTGGGAAACGATTTTTATTTTGGGTGTGAAAAATCGCTGTTTATTGTGGTGCGCAACGTAACGCACACAAAATATTGTGCTTATATGCATGCGATGGCACAGGGGTCGAGGAGGTATTTAAAGTTGTGTTATTATAACATTAAAAACTTATTTTCGTATAAAAACGTCAATAAATTTGTGGGTGTGCTATAGGTACACCTCTGCCTAACCCTTCGGGGAATACAGGCGTGAAGTTATGTATGTATGTACGTCAATAAAGGTAGAATTTTGACCTTCACTATATCTGTAACCAGAAGGTTCCCAGGTATGGTCCAGTACAAAAAATAATTACAATGACGGGAAGGGGAACACCCAAATACTCCGAAATATTTTATTCCGAATTTCGATGTTCCGATTTTCAAAAGTCCGAATTTCATAATACCTAAGAATTATAATGTCTAGTATTAAAACTCACGAAATTTATTTTGCCGAAAGTCGTAAATGCGATTTGTTTGTTTCCGATTTTCATACGTTCGAAGAATCAAATGCTCGATGGGTGGTCGGTCCGAAAAACGACATTCCGATTTTCAATACTTCGAATAAACTGCTATAATTAGGATCATGATTCTATTAGTGTAATATTAAGAAATTGTAAATCTGAAACGTTTAATGTAATTTAAAAACGTCTACTTCCTCTATTGTTGGTGAATCAATGGGGTTAAGTTAGGTTACAGTTTTACAAGGCATTTTTATTTCGGAATTCTAATTAATCGGTACTTTAATAATCGGAATTCGTATTTTTGATATTTCGAATTATCATTAAGTCGGACTTTTTGTTATTCGATCTATTGAAACTCGGTATTTTGAGAATAGTAATTATAAACGTTAGGAATATTGAAATTTCGGAATTATAAAAATAGAATGAATGCTAAATCGGAATTGTTATATTAGGAATCTTGAACCATTCAGAATAATTATGAAAATCGGTATTTTGAAATTCGTATTTGTGACTGACGGAATAAAGTTTTTCGTATTTATGTAGTGTACCCTACGGGAAGAACTAGTGACTCGCGGCTTCGTTAAGTTTACTTTTACACCCGTAATTGGTAACTGCCCCGGCGCAACTTTTAGTTTGATAAATTGATACTTTTTACTCACATTCATTACAGCAATAACACCATTTAGGAAAACCAAACATACGTTCAATATTATGGCATGATCACAAAACATTATACCCGTACTACCCAACACGTCCCTTTGATCTTTATTAATTACTCTAAGTGCATCAATACATTAGGATTGGTACATCCCTAATTTCGCCTAAAGTTTCGGTCCCTTGGTTAATGTAATTGCGTGTAAGAAGGACTTTGTTGTCATTGATTCTGTTAAACCAACTTTTGTTTATAAATTCTTGTTTTTTTCGGGTTATAAGCAGAGGTCGAATATTCGGATGCATATTTACCTTAAGTTACCTAACTTGGCTATGTAAGTATAAAAGTAGCTGCTTAATTTTTTTTTTTTTTTTTGTAAAAATTGGTAATACCTGGAATGGGATGCCAGGAACACCGGGAATGCATAGCTAGTCGGGTGTATACTCGTAGTATGGAAGAGACATCAAAGAAAAAAAAAATAAAAAAAGCCCAGAATTCTTGGATTGCATAACTATTCAGATGCAAATTATATTTAAAATTAATGTTTAACCGCGTTTAAATGTGTATGAGGAGGGGTGGTGTGTGTTAGTTAAAGTTAAGATGTTTTCGATACAAAAGCGCATACCATATTAGCCAACATCTCAACTTTAGGTGAATATGCATCCGAATATTCGATCTCTGTTTATAAGGCTCTTTTAGATTAGATAAGTAGTAGTAGAAGTACTTGAGAATAAGTTTGTCCGGGGAAGTAACAATACTTATTTTCCCAGGCATTCAAATGATAAATGATAAATGAGAAGTAATTAAGTAGGTTTGTACAAACACTTTTACATGTCAATCATACTCGTATTTTTAAAACTAGAAGAGGTCGGCGTTTCCTATCTGACTACTCTGAGAAGAAAGGCCGAAACAAACTCAGAGGTCACAGTCTCTTTTAAAGTCCAGCCATAATCTTGGTCAGATCATGTGAAGGCCATGTAGATTTGCGTCTGAAATGGTCTTTTGAGGAAAAACCACACAGAATGAGTGGACCTGTCCATTCTTTTCAAATGGAATGAGTACTAGTAAAAATGACAGGTAATGGTCACAGTGAGTTACTTTGATTTAAAGATCAGCAACTTCTTTGGCCTCCTTGGGTGTTGGCGCCTACATCGGAATGTTAATTACTAATTCTAATCCTTACCCCGCGTCCTATTCAAAAGCGATCATCGTGCGAATGCGAACATCGCGTTTATTTGTCACATTTTGTTCGGAAAACTGGAAAGCGCCCTCTGTCGGCGTGACCACGCGTTCCGGTTCACCGAACAGAAAGTGACATATGATAGCGAAGATCGCGTATTCGCGTGACGATCGCTTCTGAACCAAATCAAAAGTGATCGTCACGCGAATACGCGATCCAAACGCGGGGTGAGGATAACACCAGTTCCCGTATAGCTGAACGTATGACTACAGAAATATTATTGTACCCTTTTGTTATGTAGATCACAGCTAAACACAAATACGTACACACGGCTACAAATCAAGCTATAATTTTCCAGTTTAATATACTGATCTCGCATTGTATAGGAGCATTCGCATTGGATTTTTGTACAATGAGTGGCCAGCTTATACTGGAAATGTATAACTTGATGTGTATAACTTACCTACATAAAATCAAAACCAAATTATTTTATTTCACTTAATAGTAATAACAATTATTATTATTTTATTGTCAGGCAACTGAGGCCCATAGATAAAATACACAAATTACAAATTAACAAACTAATACATAATAAAACTAAAACTCGTGTTAATAAATATTGCTTAAAACTATGTTAGTAGCACTTCACTTCACTAGCCAATTGTCCTTGTACTGTCCTGTGGTATTTGCCCGCGGAAGCGACGGAACACCACATCCTGAGGCCAAAAGTCTACTTCCAAGATGACGGACAAGTAACAATTTGGTACTCGCACCACGAACGCTAAGCTCGAACTTAAACCTACATGGGCACTTAAGAAACGTCAGAAGCTAGGTGCACGGTTCCAATTGGTCGTTTCCTATGAAGAAGAGCCAGCAGAGCAAGAAACTCCACGGTTACTCTTTTTACAATAATTGGCTTTTATAATGTTTCAAATTACAGTGTTAATAGGTATGGGAGGACAGTGTAGGCCTGTCAACAAGTACCAGGTACTTAACAAAATAGAAAAAGGTCTACAAGTTAGGTCTACAACGTTTTCACATTCACAAAATATAGACCATTCTATATAAAGCTTACATATTACTTTAGCTGTGAAATACAAATATTGAAGTCACGGTGGAAGATGAAATTACTTTACAAGACAAATAGCTACTTCAGTATCTACAACTGAATGGATTTTCTAATTGGTCCCTTAAATACGTTTAATTTCTAAATCCAGAAAGAAAAGAACAGGAAAATTAGGAAACCGTAATTGCCCAATTGAAAGTATGATTCCAAGGCACAAAATGAACAAACCATGCTATGAATTTAAATAGTCTTATTATAAAACTTGTAGGTAAAGTGGGGTACATTATGTACCGCTCTAGTGATTCCAAACTTAAAAACTTAAATTCAAAAGTTGGTTGTTTTCAAAGTTTGACTATATTTTTGTAAAGTATAGGACTCTTGGGCATTCAACACCTCCTCGGAGAACTTGTAACAATCTACCAGTTTTAAGACATTCGGATCTTATTGCAACGATTAATGACTTTATGTTTATTTTCAAGAAAGCGTTTTAATATGTAAATACAATAACTGTATAGACAGAAAAAACGAGTATAAGCCTTTTAATTCCACAAAAAAAAATACTTGCGAAAGAAAGATAATGGAAAATAAAGATTGAAAATACACGTGGCTGAACTAAGCTAAAAAATACAAAAAAAAATGACTTAAAACAAGACGTACATTTTTTATTTATTCTCTAACTCCTGCACTAGTTTTAACTGTATTGCAGGAGCCAGTGTCCTCCCGTAATAAAAATATAAAAGACAAAATTTTTGTTGTTTTATGACAACATAAAAACCTAAAAGTTGTAAAGCACGAACGTACTGAATTTACGAGTATGACTAAATTACACATTTAGGTACCTAATAAAATTCTCACAGTACTGCTGAAGGCTAACACAAAAACTCATAAATATTAAGAGATTTATTACTGCTTAGCTCATCTCGCTACATGACAGGAGAAGTACGTCGTCGTACAGTCGCGAGCAAAAATACAGAATTATCTTACAGAAGATACTCGAGAAAATAAATAAAGAAAGAAAGAAAATACATTTATTTTAAATAGTAAATTATGTTATAGTAGTAAACTGCTTCGTTGGTCTAGCGGTCGCAAACGCTTCTGCTGAGCATGAGGTTTTGGGTTCGATTCCTAGGTCGGAGAAAGTGTTATTGGGTTTTTATTATCTAGAATTTCTCAATAGCAGCCCGGAGTCTGAATGTGTGCCCGGTTCATGGCAATAGGCTTGCCCCCTATTACATGGGACTTAAACATAACTGGCGAAATGTGGGTGTACTATAGAAACACTCTGGTACAAATCCGGACTCCTAACTACTACTGAAAAATTCCAGATGGAAAAACCCAATAACACATAGCGAAAAAATAACCCGGGAATCGAACCCAGGATCACATGCTCAGCAGTAACACTTCCCACTACTAGACCAACGGGGCGGGTGATTTCATTATTCCTTAAGTTTTGTAAACGTGACAGAACAAAAACAGTTTCACCGTACTTATCTATGTTGATCTTTCACTTCATTGAATTCAAAATGAGAGGAATTAGTAGTAGGTATTTAAATGGATAATCGAGGCGATGGAATGATACAAGGTTATAATTCTTACGTTTATTCCAACTGTGTTTACATCAACGCGTCTATTTTATCACTGGTTTTCTAAATTCAAATAATTTGAAAGCTCATTCTATATTCGCTTCGCTTTTCAAATGCAACTAGGGTTATTTTACTGGCAGTCTGCGTAACATAAGATCGACTTTTGCAGATAACTTTTCGTAGCACTCGCAATTTTTTTCAAAATAGTGTGTTCGCGATAACGTCATTCGATATAGCGGTTTTTGATTCAATTTGTTTTCGAACTGGCGTACCACTCGCATTTTTTTTTCCGAAATAACGTGCGTCGAACCTTCGTCATTTTGTTAGTTTTAAATGCTGCTTTTTTATTTTATTTTTTATTTTTACTCTTTTTATTTCTTGTGCGTGTCCCAAATAAAATTATTTTTCTTTCTTTCTTTCTTTCTTTCTTCATATCACTCCCACATAAAAAGGATTTCACACGTAACATGAAAAAATTGAAAATTCTAAAGTAACTTTTTCCACGAAGCTTCTATATTTACATAACCCACTAATATTGTTCTGAAACAAACGCAGTAAATGCCACGTCCAGCCATCCAAACAAACACATCGTCCCGACAGAAACTTCTAATAAGTCTAAAACGAGGTATAATATCGTAAATTCTATGCGTATAGCACTTAAATTTATGGTACTCTCTAGACGTTTATGAGGTATTCTGGTTAATGCGCACACGATATTGGTTTCAAACTGTACTGTAATTGAATATAAAGGCTGGCTTTTAAAATTATTTCCTGCGGGTAATGCATATGTGTGTAGGTTTATGGCGGAATTGGTAGTCGTAAAGTCAAAACAAATATCATAAACACTCTGTAAATGTTGTATAGAACGGTTTTTCAGTATCCATACTTCTGTCTCTCTTCTCTCTCTCTCTCTCTCTCTCTTCTCAATCGCTCTCTAACTGTGTTGAGAATCGTGACTCCGTTTCAAATTGCCAACGGTCTTTCTCCGTCTATTACAAACAGTGATCTGGTGGAGTGCGGGGCTGATGGGTATCTCTAATTGCTCGGATATTTGATCCGACTACCTTTTTGGCTTCGTCCTCTAGGTCTTTAGCTCTCTAATTTTCCAGTTACCGTTAGACTTTCCATGTTGTTTTTGCCTCTGCGGACAATGTTGGCAAGGTGTGGTGCCCTCTTATCCCAATACTTGCAGTCAAAGTGACCTCTGCGCTGCCACCGACGACGCCGTGGGAGTGGCAAAGTTTTGATCCTATAGAGGAATGAGGAACAGGGTGTAAAGTTCACTCACACCTCCATAGAAAAGGCAGGATCTTCTGACCAGGCGGGTGTCGTGTCTGGTGGGTAAGTGCCCGACGATTGATGTTAGGACGTTATATATATTATGCTAGTTGCGCGGTAAACTCTGTATGCGCGATGCAGGATTTTGCGTTACGTCAATTCGACGCGGAGCTCGTGGCGTTGTAGAGGCCGCTACAGTCCGAGACGTACAGATCTGAGAAAAGTCGTGCTAGCGACATGAATCAGAAGGAGAACAAGAAGAAGCCTAATCTGTTCGTCAAGTGGTCGGCAACCCGAATGCTGACTTGTTTCAAACCTCAGCTCGGGCTAAGTTTTAAGGGCTTTTCATTAGAAAATTTTCACAAACTTTTTCTAGTCTTGTTCTCAAATTCCGAGTCTAAAGAGAAGCCACTGTCAGACTAACTACTGGCTCTTGCCACATAATCAAGCAGATGTATATATATATATGTCGGAAATACGTTAAATCAATCGTTTGACTTGACTAATCGGGACGCCGGTGCCACCAGGTGGCGCTGGACAGAGTCTATAACGCTCAGGCTTGACCAGAGCACAGCAGAGTTTGTTGTTGACGGGTAAGCAGTGAACACGTTTAGAAACTGTCGCGCGTTTTGTATAGTTATGTCGTGTACCTACAGTGTGTGTTTCGCAAGTGTGATTAATTTGATCGTAAGTTATAATTTGATTTGAACTGCAAGCGGTTTTTCTATTGCGCAATAACCAACACTAACCATAGTACGCCCACAGTAGTTAAAACATGGCTGATAATAACGAGAGAAAACTACCTTTTCCGTCATATATATATATACCGTTACATAACACCCTTTAATATGAATTAGAGGATCATACCTACGTCCGAATAACCTCGTTTCTTCCACCTGATATGATTACACCTAGTTGATTGGGTCTAGTCTAACTTAATTACTTTCATGCAATATGAACTATGAATTTGGTGCCCTCTTGGGAGTCAAGTAGTTATTAAACTATTATTAGCATTGATTCCAACTATTCGGAGATAAAAAATATATTCAAGTATAAAATAAAATTATGTTTTTTTTTAATTCTAACCGTAATGTAGACCTACCTGATCTAGCTTTATAAAACCTGTGTTTCAGGCCAGCAGTAATGGGGCCATGAGAGCCAGAGTGACATAACTGTCATTTTTTCAATATTGTTTGTATTCAAGAAAACTGCTCTAAACGGTAAAAGTCATAGCGCCACAGTGGCCTACAAATTAGTTTTTATTTTTAAATTGAGTATTTGAATTAGTTAATTTATAAATTAGTTTAGTTTAAATTATTTGAAATCAGGGCTTCTGTTTTTTCCTTACTACTAAAAACTTCTTTTTTAATTAGCTCGGCCACTCTGGCTCTCATGGCCAGCCAGAGTGACCTAACTGTCATTTTTTCAATACTGTTTTTATTTCAGTAGAAACTGCTCTAAACGGTAAAAGTCATAAAGCCGCAGTGCCTTACATTTTTTTTTTAAATTTAGCACTTTACTTAGTTAATTTATAAATTACTTTAGTTTAAATTATTTGAAATCAAGGCTTGTGTTTTTTCCTTACTAATAAAAACTTTTTTTTTAATTAGTTAGGCCACTCTGGCTCTCATGGCCTCAATTTACATCAAAAAATTAAAAAGATGACAACAATACATTTATTAGATGCTTAATTTTATTTATATTTTAATGTGTGTTTATTTTATTTTTAATTTGGTAAAACATTTTGTGCATATGAACCTTGTTGGTCGAAATAAACGTATTTAATTTATTATTTATTAATTAAAAGAAGATATAATATTTTCAAGGACCTAAAAAGTAACTAATTGATTATATTATTATAAAACTACTATTATGTAAGATATAATATTATGTTTAAATAAATTAACGAATAATATTAAAGTAGATAAAGTGGATACTTACTTACCTACCTAGAGTGATATACCTTACATAAGGTATATCTTTTGAAGAGTGTTTAGTTATTAATATTTTGTTGATAAGCATCAAATAAGTACCTACTGATGGGAAACGTCTGCTTAGGGAATAGAAAATAAATAATAATTTGTATAGAAGCAAAATTGGGTATTTCAAATGACCCTTAGTAAGCTTAGCGACACACCTGCCGAGAGCAACGGAAATTCGGCCTGCTATGCTTAGGGTACATTCACGTAGGACGCTGCGAACCACCGCCGATATGCCAGCGCTTCTTGGCGCCGACAAGCGCTGGTTGTCAACACTGGTCGGCGCTGGCAAATCAACGTAAACCGTCGCCGATAGGTTCCTATCTGATTTAGTTGTCGCCGGCCGCGCTTATTTGCCAAAGGTAGGACAACTGCCTGCACCGAGCAGCGTTAACAACAGTGCTTGTGGGCGTTAGTTACCAGCATTCTAAATAAATACACCCTACCCCTACAATGCTTTTTAGTAGCCCAATTTTCACCGCGTCATTTTTGTCTGAAAGAAATAAATTCACAATAATATATATATAGTCCTCCTGACCGTAGTTCGGCCATAGCGGCCAATTTCAACGGAAACTAGCCTCCAGCGCGGGAGATATTATAGTGAACAAGAGTGTCCGCAGAGACATGCACTCTCTCTTCTCTCACTTTCATAGTCCGATGGGACGGCAATCCGACACGACTGGAGAGAGATCAGGCGCTGGACCAACGGCTTAACGTGCTTGTAAGCAGGTGTGTCGCTACGCTAAGCTGTGGCTTTCAACCAATCGAGATTATTAAATAAAATTAAATGAAATTGTTAATTCTGTAAATAGGATATTGAAATCACTTTTACAAGTCGTATTAAAAATATAAGCTAGATGAAGTCGACATTTCTTTTTTAGAATAGAATAGAATAGATTATTTATTTGTCCAAAACATAAGTATACACTTACATGGCATGCAAGATGTTACATAAAAATTATAGCACAGTCATGTTTTGCCTTAACGGCGTACAAATATAAACATGTTCGTTATTTTTATTAAGTAGGATATAAACATCAAATTAAATAAGTTATATATTTGTCCATTATTCAAAGAAAATTAACATATCCAATTAAAACTTAATCAATCAAATTATAATAAATATACTACGGAATAGTGTCATCAACTCGTCATAAAAAAGTATAATAAAATAAAAATTTGCCAGCCAAAAGTCAAAGTAATTAGGAATAACTACCCTTCTTATATGACTACCCCAGAGAAGAAAAAAGTAGGTAGGTACACAAGGTTCTGGATCATGAATTCCTGCCTAGCACAAAAATAATCATACACTGCTGAAAGCGGAAGATTCGCCTATACGATACTTATTACTTTTCACACATTCGCACCGCATCGCAGAAGTTATTCAAAAAAAAAAAAACAACATTTTCATAACTCACACAATATTCAGTTCAGTTTAAATTCTCTAAAGTAAACGAAATTATTCTTGTGGATTCCGAGTCTATAGAACAAGACTGGTTTATGAGTCTCCACGATATTGCAGAGAAGTTACTTTAATCTTGCTAGGAACTTGTGAAGTAAATGGAGAAGTGTATGTGAATGTGAATGTTGGAACGATGTTGAGAGAGTTTGTAAGTTGGTCTGATCTGTTATGAACTTATGACGCGTCTTTGTGTTCTGTTATTTTATTGGTTTCGTTAGTTAAGCTGTGTATTAATCACAGAAATAAGAACGAACATATTGAAGTTCCGGTAAATTAGGTACTTACGAAATAATAGGAAATAATACTAACCTATAATCTGGAAATGAAATAGGAAATAGGAGGGAATCGAGATCTGGAGGCTATACCTAAAATTAACACAAGGGTTGGGCAGAGGTGTACCTATACACCCACGTTTCGCCACTTATATTTAAGTCCCATGTAGCGGACCATGGAGCGGGTGTATAGGGGGCGAGCCTATTGCCATCAACCGGGCACAATTTCAGATTCTGAACTGCTACTGAGATATTCCAGATAGAAAAACCAGTTACACTTTTCCCGACCTGGGAATCGAACCCAGGACGTCACCAGGACCTAAAGTTAAGTAGTGTGATATATTCCTTTCTTAAATCTAATGCCCAGTTTCTACAAACGACGTGTAAAATGGCTATAAAAAAGCTATGATTCTTATCTTTTGGTTACACTTCTGGGACCCACGCATCCGCATACTTACATCAGCGCCACATGTAAACATTCGCCGGTGAATAGACGACATCGGCCTCGGAAGCAAATGCGTTCTGAGGAGATGCGCCAGCGTCGGTGATATCTATAGTGTGCGTAAAGACGGCGCGCCGCGCGCGGCGCCACACGTCGCACACGTGCTTAAGTGAGGTAAGAATCCATCTATTCTTTAGATACATATTTGTTACGGCCGCGAATCGGGAACACCCAAATACTCCGAAATATTTTATTCCGAATTTCGATGTTCCGATTTTCAAAAGCTCGAATTTCTTAATACCTAAGAATTATAATGTCTAGTATTAAAAATCACGAAATTTATTTTACCGAATGTCGTAAATGCGATTTGTTTGTTTTCCGATTTTCATACGTTCGAAGAATCAAATGCTCGATGGGTTCTTGGTCCGAAAAACGACATTCCGATTCTCAATAACGTTAGGAATATTGAAATATCGGAATTATAAAAATAGGATGAATGCTAAATCGGAGTTGTTATTTTAGGAATTTTGAACCATTCGGAATTATGAAAATCGATATTTTTGAAATTCGTATTTGTGACTGACGGAATAAAGTTTTTCATATTTATGTAGTGTACCCCCGCGAATCATATTTAGATCAACATACAACCTGATACTGACTTGCAAATTTGAATTTCGCGGGCTTCCCTGGCGCTTCCCCCTTAAGCCGCCCGTTCATCGTAGAACGTTATGTTTTAGTTTACTTATTACGGAAAATTTGTGTTCTCCTATTGGTTGGTGGAATATTTTGAATGTCGTAGCATAGTAATAAATTGTATGACCCAAGTTAATAATGTAAGGCAGGATTTGCAATCAATAAATTGAGAAATAATTCTCTACAATATTCGAGTGACATTTCACTAATCTTTCTAGCTACAATACACTCAATTTAATTCGAAATTCATTATCATCTCTATAATTATGTAGTAATACAAGCATCTAAATATTGTGATTATTTCGGACCTCTATGTATTATTAATTTACGGGTGGCTAGGTAGGCAACAAGCTGCTAATTAAATAGGAAACTAGTTATTCGATTTAAATGTTATATTAACACACTATGCAATAAACAAACTGATACAATTTCAGTTTGTTTATTACAATTATGTTTATTTAATTTTCAAATCAACACGGCAATATAATATTTAAAATGTCCAGATTTCCCTGAATCAAATAAATAATTCCTACCACAGAGTAAAAATACCGGAAGCTATGATTTACAGCGCCACATAGTGTAAATATAAAGCGCTATTTCCGCTGGCATACTCGTATAATGCCAATACCAACATATGGTAACCGTCATACAGTGCTTTTAATGTAAATATTTTTATTTGATAAGGTAGTAAACTAAAAATGTAGCGATGAAATAAAATAAATGGTAATTACGTGACTGATATTTTACACACCCACAAACTAATATTTGCCAAACCTTCCCAAGTGTCCAATTATGATGGGATGGTCTTCCATCGTACATGGAAACGCCTAAAATAATACTAACAGTACCTATTCACATAGTCCCAATGCCTCGCCTATCATGCCCGAGGTTGTGGGTTCAAATGCGGGCTAGTACCAAAATTATATTTTTAACTCATATGTACTTTCTGAGTTTATCTTGGGCATTACTGACATTGGAGAAGGGAAACGTCGTTAGGCAGCCTGGACATTATAGTAAATTTAAATCTGAAATCGCAACCCCGTCGTGAGCAAGCGTGGTGACTTCTCTGTATGTGAAGTTGCCTTTGCCCCTTTTTTTGTTTTTTGGGTGGGAAATGATCAAACAACTTCTCCCGCCCTGGGCAGAGCGGGAGGGCGTGTCAGACTTTTACTGACTAAAACCCACCCGTGTTCCTTCAATTGCTTGTGTGCCAGGGCCACGGTAACCCTTTCGGACAAACCTGCGACCCTGGCAGGCATTGGCCCTAACGGACCCCGCCAGTGAGTGCTGACTTCTCTTTGAGGCACGTGGAACACAACGCGCCATCGACCCGGGCCTGGTCCTTACCGGACGGCGAGCTACCCATTGCTCGCCGTCCGCAAGCCCGCGCCACGGTGGCCGGGAATCTGCTATCGATTCCCGACGCCCAGGGCGTCTCCTGCGGCGACTAGGGGCATGAGGGCGCAAAGATTGCCTCTCCCTCACGCGTCCCGCCTCCTCCTTCGCGAGTATTACTGCTTCGCAGTAGGAGGTGACGGCTTCCCATACCTTCTCGCTCCGTACCATAGCCTGAACCAGGGCCGGACGCGAGAGATCGCCGCCGCCGATCGCCTCCGCGAGGACACAGTGGTGCTCCGCCTTACCCGGGCAGACCACCACTGTATGCTCCACCGTATCCTCCGGGCGATCCACACAATGGTAACACCCGCAGTAGACCCTGCAGTGGGACACTAAAATTTGCTGGTATTATTATTATTTTATTAGACATAGCGAAATGAAGGAATGTATAGGTACTTTATGCCACCACGTATCACTTCGGAGAATATATGCAAAATGTTATGTTGTATTCTACGTGAAACAACTGCCACCTAACTTCCAGAGCTTAACTACAGGGTGGTATTTACCGTCATTCTACGATGACCTACAGTTGTCCGAGTTTTGGGGTCTGACGACCAGTAAAGATTGTCACATTCATTTTTATACCCACCCAAAAGTTCCCCATGGAACTGTAAACATCAAAATATTACATATTAGGTTTAGAGAATATTTATTCTCAATAAAGACCTCACTTGAGAACAATACTTGAACATACACAAAGTTCGTCGTCATCAGTTACAAACTAAATACACATTCAATGCCTTTATTTCTCCAAAAGTGAGCGATCTGCAATTATATACTAACTAAGTTGAGTTTTGAATGCATTGAAATAGTATAGATTTCTTATCATCATCAGCCTATATTCATCCACTGCTCCCAGTAGGCCTCTCCTAGTGAACGCCACTGAGCCCGATCTTCGGCTTTACTCATCCGGTATCTGCCAGCCGCCTTTCGCAACTCGATTTCTTTCTCGAGATTTCTTATATTAGAGGGTATTCTAATACAAAGCTGTACTCCTTCATAAGTAAGCATTTTTTTGCCATAGTTAGTTCTAGTTTTGGGTAAAACTACCAAGCTAGCTGGTCGTGTGGTACGTTAACTGACTTACTTATATTGAGTGAGTATTGCTGTGAATACTTTTGGTACGAATTTATATCAATATATATATATATATATATATATTGATATTTGTATCTCTATAAATTTTGCTGGTTGATGTTAAATATGGGTCAGTGCGTCGTCTTCGGGGCGGAGCAGTAGATTCAGATACTACACTGCAGACTTGCAGTATACGCTTAGGGGCACCTTTCATCCGAGCTACCATTTTGGAAATATTGAGCGTTTTATATAAATAAAAACAAAAGCTCCTAACTCGGAAACGGTGCGTCGTAGGACCATGCTTCTTAGAACCTACATGAAATGAAACCTACATGAACCTAGATTAAATTAATATTGCTGCCTATCACGAACAGTCTCCCTACTCCAAAATAAACTCTCAGTAAAGAAAGATTATCCAATTTTTCAGACCTTTATGAAATTCCGTCATAAATATTTCGCCTACAAAAATACTTGAGGGACTCAGATTGAGTAATAACGATGAAAAATTCAATTTTATTCTCAAGGTGCTAACTGACAAGGTATGAACTACGACCTTTTGATACGTGTGTAGGGACTAACGTAGTTACATAAGGGCCTTGGAGACAAGGCTTATTTATTATTAAAGTAATTTACACAGAATTTTATTATTAAAGCAATCGTATGTCGTATTTTTACTAACCCGTTCGCGGTACCAACCTGCACTGGGCCCACGTGGTAGTAAACAGCCAACTCTCTCTCGAATAGAGGAGTCCTGTATCCCAGCAGTGGGAAAATTATAAGCTGATTATGATTTCGTTTTTAGGGTTCTGTAAAAAAATGGTAAACAACCCTTATGGTGCGACTTCGTCTCTCTGTAACAGCCAGGGCTTGATAAACCGGTATTTTGGCGAACCGGTACGATTGGCTTTGGTATGATGCGGGTACCAGACCTAGAATCTGTAGTATTACTACCGGTACCAGATGTAATACCTGTACTTTTGGTATTGCTAATTAGTATCGACACTATACCGGTACCAAACAAATATTTGTAAGTTCCTTAAACATCTGTTCTATTTTATTTTTATGATGCCTATTAGCTAATAGGCATCAGAAAAATAAGTTCAAGGTCAACACCATACGAGGTTTCTCGTACAATTATGAGATTGTACATACTAGATCAATTATGAGATGAGTACATTATATACTTCGGATTCTTATTTCAACTCCTTATTTATGGCTTTTGTGGATAGGATTTTGATTCCGATTTGTTACAGTAGTAATGGCAATCATATCATTTAGTCTAAATAGGCTTTTATTTTTATATAGATTCTTTTATATTTTGTGAACGTGAGAACGTTGTAGACCTAACTTGTAGACTAGATTTGTGGACCCTTTTATATTTTGTTGAGTACATGTTACTTGTTGACAGGCCTACACTGTCCTCCCATATCTATCAACACTGTAATTGGAAACATTGTAAAAGCCCCTTATTTTAAAAGAGTAACCGTGGAGTTTCTTGGCGGCTCTTCTCCATAGGAAACGAGCAATTGGAACCGTGCACCTAGCTTCTGACGTTTCATAAGTGCTCATGTTGGTTTATGTGAAATAAAATATTTTGATTTTGATTTTGAGATTTTTGGTACGCGCCGGGTACCTGAATTTGGCATCGTTTGGTAGGTGGAGTACCGGTACCTGTCTAGAACCGGTACCCAGTTACCGAAATGGCAGTAACCACTGAGTGCCGAAACAGAACCTGTACTTTAGGTACCGGCCCAGCCCTGGTCACAGTGCTAATTTCAAGGACTATACTAATGCTATCGACTAGGTATTGAACTCGGTGGGCGAGTCCAACTTGCTCTTTGCCGGATTTTTGAAGTGAAAACTTCTTTAGGCGCGTTGAGCACTTTTTGGGTGAACAAAAATCATGGAACTCGCGTCATCGTCACTGAACGCTTTCCATGAGCTATATGTATACTGTATATATGTATACATTTTGGGAGAACAAAAAGTGTGAAACTCGCGGCATCGTTACTTATTTTTTTTTTACTTATTACTTATTTTTCACTGCTATCGGTAGTCCCCAAAGACTGCCCCGATTTTTTTTACACGCACAAACGCACATTGACAGTTGCATTCATAAATTAAAGACTACGGGTGAGACCCGCACCAGTACGGGATATTGTAGATTTTACGGATGAAACTCCTAAAGTCAGCACTAATTTTCGAAACCCATAGAATGCGTAAAGTCAGCACTAATTTTGCAAGGAATCTAGAGCTATTCTTGTAAACTCCACATAAATTTAGGTTACATTCCGCAGAAGCTTTAGTGGAATGTCTACTATGAGTGCGGTCACGGAAACAACAAGCGGGGCGAGTGACGGGAGCCGTGAAATTTGTTCAGCCCTGCTTTGTAACTCTCCATTGAAACTTTGGAACTAGGGCCACGGCATCATGTCTCACGAAAAGTGCAGTATTCATTACGGAGGCTGCTTTTGTGGCAAGCCGCTTTTTGTGCAAACTTGTGCGTAATAGCTTAGCCATTGTTGAGCTCCTTAGGTTCTGAGTTGAGCTCCACGATTAGTGACAAATGCGTGCACTGACTGGACAGGTCCACTCATTCAGTGTGGTTTTTCCTCAAAAGACCATTTCAGACACAAATCTACATGGTCTTCACATGATCTGACCAAGATTATGTCTGGACTTTAAAAGAGACTGTCACCTCTGAGTTTGTTTCAGCCTTTCTTCTCAGAGTAGTCAGATAGGAAACGCCGACCTCTTCTAGTTTTAAAAATATGATTGATGTGTAAAAGTGTTTGTACAAATCTATTTACGGAAATAAAATATAAAATAAAATCGTTTATCATTTATCATTATTCCTATGATATAGGTAATAATAATCGTGCCCATAGGCCTTTTTCGCAATCTTTAATAAGTAATGGGAAAATTGTAACAAAAACACTTGCGACCTCTTTTAAAAGCTGATATCCAAACATAAGATAAAACCAAACAATAACAAAATGAAATTCAGCATCCCTGCACGAAAGCCGCCGGCTACAAAATATTTTACTACAAAATTCTGAAAAGCCGAAAGTACCAGCAAACTCACTTCAAAATCAATTACGCTATTACCATAGTCTTTTAACGCAGTGTTTATGAAATTAATAAACAATTCTCTGTATTTATTAACGCCTGAGGTAAACAACACAGTCAATGATGATTTACACGAGGACACGTTCTCGCTTCGAATAGGCGATTATCGAAATTTGATATAAGGGCCTAGACAAAAGGCATTCGCTTCGGAGTGATTCTATTTTTACAATTGTTATCGCTTTCGCTAATGTTTCCATCATACAAATCGAAAACTAGCGATAACGCTTGTCAAAAACAGCTATTTTGCTACGCATCTCTATGGAAGTAATCGTTCGACGCTGTCAATTTGATTCATAAAATCGAATGTTGTTAACATTATCTTGCTAATTTCTATTCGTTGACCTATGGTCACGTGACATTTCGATAGGTTATGTCAACCCCATACATTTTTTGGCTTTTCTACTAGCGTTATCGCTAATCGAATGTGTCTTTATCTAGGCCCTCTGTATCGGTCGTTCGCGGTACGATACTTGCTTGCCAAGAGGCGAGAATTGCGTCGCCATTAAAAATTGAAGCCGACCGTGTAAACAAAATTCGTATGTAATTTCGAGTATTCTAATTACAGTTCAAGAAAATAATGATTCGTAGGTGAGTTTCCCTATTCTCTCTTAAGTGCCATATTCACCTGGCGAGTCTTGGCTATTAGACTCGCCACAAGCATTCTTGCAAAGTCAAAGTATAGTTTTATTTCTTAAAAATATGTGTAAGAACAGATGTTGTAAATAAATAGGTACAGAGATCTATAGGTTTTGCCGTCAACAGCGTACAAATACGGAATAGGTATACGAAATTACAATTTAGTAACTGATTTTTTGTTTAAATTAAATTACAACAGTCGACTAGCTAGAAACTCTCCACGTAAAAAATGAGTCTATGAATGGAAAAAAATAAAAGGTATCGGGTTCATGCAAATATTACTCACATTATGGTAGGTATCACGCTTAAAAAATATTTTGTAAATCTGTCTCTAAATGAAAGGTAAACAATTTGATGCGGAGTGTATGCTTATGGTGTTATGTCGGATTTGAATTTTGTGAAATGGAAAAATATTTCAGAGGTGTTTTGTTTTGTTTGTGGTGTTTTGTGTTTGTTTGTGTGTGTGTTTGTGTCTGTTAAGTAACTTTTGATACGCTGAGATTGACATTTTAAGCATTGTTCTTACAATAGGAACCAGTACCAAAATAAAAAATTAAAAAATCATTTCATATTTTCCGGTAGGTACCGAAAAACCACTGTATGTTTAAAATCTATCTTCAGTCATGTATTTTCCAAATATTGATGCAGTAATTCTGCAGAACGATTTACAACAATATATATAACATAAAATAACGCCTGCCATCCCCGAAGGGTTAGGCAGAGGTTTACCAGTACTCCTACATTTCGCCACATGTAATAGGGGGCGAGCTTATTACCATCAACTGGGCACAAATCCAGACTCCGGGTTGCTACTGATAAATTCCTAATGGAAGAACACAATAACATTTTGCTCGACCCGGGATTCGAACCCAGGACCTCATGCTCAGCAGTGGCACTTCTGCCGTCTAAACCTATGAGACAGTCTGTTAAAAAAATATAGGCTTTTTTTAGAACACCACACATATACGTAGAAACTATTCAGTAGCTTATTCAAAAAACGGGTAGTCGTTATCATAACGAAAATTCCCATTTTTTTATCCACGACATTTGGTATAGGGATTGCATATGACGCAACGGATTGTTGTTATTTCTAGACCCTTGATTGCTGTCAGCCAAGCCCCTCCATATTTTAATTAATTAATACCTTCAAAATACGGAAATGAACCACACAAATATACCAAGCATATTAGCCCGGAAACCACTACCATACTGGTGAAAATTGGTTACAAACAATAAACAACACCCCGTATATGTACCGTTCCTATCTTTACCAAACACCGCATAACATATTTTATCTCATTCTATTTCACTATTGTCCCAAACTATGCAAAAGGGTTTAGACCACCTTCGTAATATAAACTCAATTTATAACCCAAAAAATTTACCGCCTGGTCACGCTGACATCTCAGAATCGGATCGATATATTTTACCTTTATCAACAGTCTATAAAGTGACGGATTGGTCATCGGGTCAAGGGTTTTAGATCCAAATTAGGATGTATGGTAAATCTTAGTTCAGATTGTCAGTGGTTTTGGGTAACGTTCTTTATCTGTGTTACGAAAATGAAAAATAATAGGTAAGACCCGTTGTAGGTACACACACGTTTTTTGCCGTGAAAAACTACGGTTGATTCACCGCGTGTATGCAAGGTCATCAGTGTTGTATGGATCACTGTGGATGTTTGTTGACAGAAACGGCGGCACCACGGCACGGCGCCGTTATCTACAGCGCCACATGCGAGCTACGCGTTACACTGACGTTACGCAAAATCCTGCATCGCGCAAGCAGAGTTTACCGCGCAACTAGCATGTATACAACGTCCCGATATCTATCATTGGGCAGTTACCCAACAGACACAACAGCCGTCTGGTCGGAGGATCCTCCCTTTTCTATGGAGGTATGAGTGAACTGTACACCCTGTTCCTCATACCTCTATAATACCATAGAAGCGGTGGTTTGTCATATACGAGCTCATATGATTATTCCGCGGATAGCGCGCCGTACCGTAAAGAAACCGTGCCACCGTGGTTTCGCAGGATCTTTTCCAGAAAAAATGGCTAGATGACCTGGCTCTGCAACTGTCAATAAAACTTGAACAGTTCAATTCAGCATTTTCACTAATTAGCTAAGAGTTAGTTTCGTCATAATCGGTTATTTAAGACGGAATATTAAAATGCTTAGCAGGACATTTATCTAACTAACACTATGGCGAAGCTGTGTACCCCATTAATAAAAAACGAAAAGAAAAAAAAAACGATCGACTGCATGAAAGTAAGTAAGTATTCAAAACAAAGCGCACTGAGTGCTTTACACCCTCGTGTTGCATTTTAAACTCATCTCCTACTTAGTAAAGTTATTCACACTATAATTCCGTCCAACTAAAAATTTGGTACAAGCAAGAACTTTCAGCATAAAGAAGCTCCAATACACAGTAATCTGTAGAATTGCATAAACTCCTTGCAATACTAGAAACTCAATTACCAAGTCTTCAGCAGTGTGTAATTTTACTTCCTTCGGCATTTCAGTGGCTGTGACAATCGTAACTTGCGTTCTGCTGTTTGTTAAAGTGAACTGTGAGCGACTAGACAATTGAAATCGTGCGCTTACTTTATGTCTTTAGTGTGACTTTATGTAATACTATGTTAAGACTGTTCTGATGCAATTAAGGTACAATATTTTATCTCACGAAGCGACGCGCGTGTGAGAGTATTCATATTTAGAGGCGAATAATTGATTGATTATTGATCACAAATATTGATGTTGTTTATTGATTTAGTTAAGAATCACAATATGAACGTCAGCTGTCAGATGACAATGACATTGACGTATGGAAACGTTCCATTTCAACTATATTTTATTTAACGTAAATTATTATTTTATAAATAGAAAGGTCGTAATTTAAAATATATGTCATCAACATTTATTTAATTGATATTTCATAGACAGAAGTATTTAATGTAAATGGTATTTATTCTGACTTAAAAGGCTGCTTCACAAACAACGATTCTAGAGTTTTCAAACAAGTCATGTTTGGTGCTGTTACATAATCAAAACCAATGTTTATTATCTTAGCATTACAATAAATGATTAAGTAATAATTAATTTGGTACTAGTAATATTTATCATGATTTAATATTGCAATTTTAAAGTAACAAGCTGTTTTACACGATTCTCAGATCTTTAAGATGATGTTAATATATTATAAGATTTTACATAAACATCACAAATAAATACACACTAAATCTAAATTGCTAAATAATGTTATGAAGTTTTAAAATAGTTCCACTATACTAGATTTGTTAATTAATACCTATATAAGAAGTTATTTAGCAATAATGTACAACCATCTCTGATTGGTTTAAAATGGCGGCAGAATGGGCGGCAATGTTTGTGGTACTGACTGGCAGATTTTAAGTGGTATCCAATGTCCATAATATTAATTTGCTAAAAGCTAATGTACTTAAGCAAATCACGCGGCCTAACGAAGTTCTTCCTATATTGTAAAATGGATTGAATTATAATCATCACATCATATAAAGTGTAAAGATGGACTGATTACAATGTTGTAAAAATGTGTTGATACAATATTTTATAACAAGCTGCCATCCATGGGGTTTCTTATCCTTCTTCTCTATGAAGACCTAGTTTTGGAACGGATAATAGTTTTCTCATTAACGTTACCTACCTATATTTATTGACAAGCCGAATTGAAATAAATGCCTGGTATTGTCTTTCTGTGCTTTTCATTATAAAATCCTTTCCCTACACACCACAATCATAGATACTTTCGTACATATTAAATAACTAGCGATTTTGACACTCAAAGCTTACTAATTAAGTGGACGTCAATATCTATAAATGTAGGCTTTCATCGACTATCTAACACTCGCGTTACTTGTGTTAACCGGATGTACAAACACGCTGTGAATGTGTGCGTGAATACGAGTTGCGTCAGCACATAATAATACACAACTTTCCCAAAGAAACAATTTTTTTTTTAATACCAAGCGCTTGACCCTAATCACCCCAATAGAATATTGAGTACCTACCAAAAATAAAACAAACAAAATTATTCCACTTTGGTAAAAGTGGAATAATGTAACAAAATCATGAAAGAAAATCAAAACTTCAAAGAAGCCAAGTCAGTCTTCAAGTGAAAAATAAAAACTTTTTTACAAAAAAACAACCGCCTTCCAAAAAAAAACACAAAAAAGTGAAATGTAACTTTAATTTCGGAAGTCGGTGTTTATGAATTTTTATTTTCGTTTTTTGCCACCGACTTCCGAAATTTAAAGTTATTATTTACTCTTTTTTTGAAGTCGGTGGTTTTTTTGTAATAAGTTTTTGTTTTTAAATTTTATTTGTGGTACCTACCCCACACTTTCGTATACCACTACTTGATATGAAAATAACAGTGACAGGAAATTATTAAAACATCATCAGTATAAACTACGTAATTAGAAAAAATACGCAGTATTAACTATAACTATTAATTAGAATAACTCAAAAAACTTCTAGTCAGAACTTGATAAAATTTGTATGGTACTACATAAAAAGCACCAGCATTAAAATAAAAAAAAAAACATCCAAATCGGTTCACCTAGAACAAAAAAAAAGTTCTGAGCTAACAAATATTTAAAAAAAAATGCAAATTTGTTATTATTTAAAAAAATACAGTCGAATTGAGAACCACCTCCTTTTTTTGAAGTCTGTTAAACATAGGTTTGGAATGGATGGTTTGAAGACAGAAATATGAAAGCACACGTAGATAAATTAACACCTGAACATATACCTATCTAATGTACGCTTTTATAATTTCTAACGTGACGATATTACTTTTTCATGCTACTTAGGTTTAAAGATAATTTATTTCCCATAAGAACTTAAACAGTTCACTTAAAATTAGATACAAAGTGCTTACATCTAAGTAATAATATCATATTTGCCTCTGGGGTGTTGGCGACGTTACAGGGTACATACATGTTTCTTAAGTTTTGCTTTAACTTCCCTGTATTATCCTGATGGCGTGCACGTCCACGATTATATCGTCACGTTAGAAATTGTAAGACCTCACAATCACACACTAAACACCTACCTATTCTATTCGCGCATGAAGAGGCTTATAAGAGCTAAAGCGCGGTCACTGTCGGATTGCATAGAAAAGAAAGAGACGGGCGATGACACAACGCTGGTAATTTATTGCAAAATATGAAGCAATTATGGATTTACAAAAAATCTATTCATTGGACTAAAAAACTAAAACACTATTACGTTAGTATGCTATTTGTAGAACAATCTGACAAAAAATCTGAATGTTTGCATGTATGGTTTTTAATCGTTAAAATATTTTTTTAGAGGTATCTTCGTGATGTCTTTCTATCGTATCAAGTTAATTATATTAAGTTTTCAACACACTATCTAACTAGCATATATCCAGAAGAATATCATATATTTTTCTGATTGTGGTTACTGCAGTGGATCATATATTTTTAGGCATTATAAATTTGCGTTTAGGTCATATAAAATAAAATATAAAATTAGGTACTGCATAGGTAGGAGATATTCAAATTAATTTATTTAGCTTTCGTAATGTTCTTAAATATACAAGTACACATACTATGAAATTCTAACTATCAGAAGACCTAGGCGCCAATTACACTATCATATAAGATTATTTATCATATAAATATGATTTCATGTCTGTCAAATTCTATGAGCATAGTTAAATGATGCCGTTCTTTATTTTTACATATTACACTTAAGATCATAATTATAAACGTCATACTTTACCTTTCGTATCTATTCGTTTTGTTTCGGAACGAGGATCCACGCGAGACACAATGGCTTTTTAATTGTGTCTGTAATTACGGCATTTAACCGGTTAATCATGATGGATAACGATTTAGCAGTGTTTTCTCTTACTATGAGTGGAATTTTATTAAATGCATTAAAAAAGAAGATAAAAACGGTTAAGAAAAAATAAAAGACGTATTTGAGTTAGATCATGGGTAGCAAGGCGATCCTACATAGGAAACAACCAATTGGAACAATTGATATGTACCTACTAACATTTGTACGCCTAATGGCAAATCATAGAGAACTTTCAAACATGTAACATCTCACACACCTATGTATCTGTAACCTATGTTTACAAATAAATACTCTGAACTCTGAACCCATGTAGGTTTATATGAAATAAAATATTTTGATTTGATTTCATTTGATCATAGATAGGGGTCCATAACACCTTATGCGAAGAACTTAGAATGGAAGATAAAAAGTCTTACAAAATAATATCTCCGGATGGATGAAGTTGTTTTTAACTTTATATTGTCAAAGGTAGCACCCATAATTTCAAAGCAAGAAACTCACTTTAGATGCTCAATTTGAAAAGTTGCGAAGATGGAGAATCTTTTTCTAGCTTACAGGTTCTAACTAGAATTCCTTAATAAATAACGCTTTCAAATTCTTGCATTTTGACACCATTTTTGAGGTAAGACGGATATGATCATATTTAAACGCTTGCTGCCAAATAGGATTCCTTAACTATGATCATAGTTCATATAAAAATGACTCGCACGTCTCTGATCATATTTCTATGATAGTCTAATATAGCTCAGGCAGATTAAAAGGTGGGCCCCAAACTAGTTACAGCCTGTGTCTAGGTGACACATAGAGTGATCCCAAATATAATAGTAGATTTACAGTATTCAACTTTTAAATAAGTAGGTCTCAAATCCAAGATGAATGTCCGTCTAAAAATTCCTAATGATTTCGAATAATTAATCTATAGACGTGAAATCACTTCTCATATTATCATCTTCCAATAAACATCACGTCTATATTTTACCTAAATTGCTTGTTGTAAAAGCACAGTACTTATAGAACCTGAAAGCAAACAAGGGTACTAAATATTACCGGAGACAACTAGTCCTTAATTAAGTAACAAAATGTAATTAAAGGAGCCATTAGACGGGCTGTTTGGCTCTAATTTGCCTTGTACCGGTTTGTTGGGAATTATAGATTTTTGGCCCAATTTATTGAATAGGTAAGAATGTATTCTTGACACAGGCATTAACGTTTTTTAAATGTTTGAACACAAATGAACAGTAAAGGCTTAGTTAATTAGGATAATTTGATGTTTTTGGTTTATAGAAAAACAAACAAATACCTAAATACATAGATAGGTACTTTGTTTTTGTAAAATGATTTTATTTCTGTAAGTAGGTTTGTACAAACACTTTTACACGTCAATCATATTTTTAAACTAGATGAGGTCGGCGTTTCCTATCTGACTACTCTGAGAAGAAAGGCCGAAACAAACTCAGAGGTCACAGTCTCTTTTTAAGTCCAGACATAATCTTGGTCAAATCATGTGAAGACCATGTAGATTGGTATCTGAAATGGTCTTTTGAGGAAAGAACCACACAGATTGAGTGGACCTGTCCAGTCAGTGCACGCATTTGTCAGTGTTCAAACTGCAAAACAAATAAACAATGTCACAATTAAGAAAATGTTTACTCTCTAAATGCAATGAATCGAACCTTGAAAGCTTTTTGTTATTTTACACAGAATGTATTGACGGCAAAATAAATGGACAGTGTAAATATAAATATTTTTAACCGGTCCAAAAAATAAGCGCAGGAATTTATAAATTTCACATTGCACTCAAGAAAATTAAATGAACATATTTATGGCCAAGTGTTATCAAAATGATTTTCACAAAAATGTTCATTTTTCTTTCATTATTCGCTTTCAATTTACTTTTACTACAAATGAAAAGGTGTTCGCTGAAAATCAAAAATTCTTTCATTTCATATTTTAAGGTACCGACTTTTTCGGTACCTCTGTATATTTAAAATCAATCTTCTGTCATGTATTTTCCAAATATTGGTGAAGTAATTGTGCAAAACGTTTTTCAACAATAAATTAATATAGGTAACAACATTACGCCTCTAATCCCCGAAGGGTTAGGCAGAGGTGTACCCATAGTACACCCACATTTCGCCATTTATGTTTTAAATCTCCTGTTGCCTGTTACCACCAACCGGGCACAAATCCAGACTCCGGCTTGCTACTGAGAAATTCCTTATGGGAAAACCCAATAACACTTTGCCCGACCTGGGGATTGAACCCAGGACCACATGCTCAGCAGTAGTGCTTGCGACCACTAGACCAACGAGGAAGGCAATAACATACATAACATCACGCCTGTATTCCCCGAAGGGTTAAGCAGAGGTGTACCTATAGCACACCCACATTTCGCCAGTTATTTTTGAGTCCCATGTAATAGGGGGCGAGCTTATTGCCATCAACCGGGCACAAATCCAGACACAACAAAGGGAAAAATAACTTTAATTTCGGAAGTCGGTGTCTTTGTTTTTGTACTTTCGTTTTTGGCCACTGACTTCCGAAATTAAAATTATTTTCCATTTTTTTGTTGGAAATAGGATGTTTTTTCACTTATTATTTGTGTTTCCTACCCCATACAAAGACCTATACTACTTCTTGCTATGTCAGTGACAGGAAGTTATTATAATATCATCAATATAATACGTATTATTGAAGCTAAATGAAAAACTACCGAAGCAAAGTTAATAAAATTTATATGAAACCACCCCTAAGGCATACCCTATCCATTAAACAAATAATTTTCAAAATCGATCTACAACTGCCGCAGATATTGAGTAACAAACATACACAAAGATAAAAAAACAGACAAATTGAGAAGCTCCTCCTTTTTGATGACGGTTAAATATTGTTTTACATTTTTAGCGTCAGTAATAATTATTTCCAGGCTTATCAATGAATCTAGCTGTACCTAATTTGATCACAAAAAAACTGCATAAATCATAGATCTTTAACCAACAACTTTTCTAAGTATACTAGTTTCTCTCATATTTTATTACACTATCATTTCACGAACCTTTTATTTTAAGTTTCGAAAAATCCCCGCGCATAAATTTGCCCGCGGCCAACAAGGTATATGAATTTAATTACCATTACCAAATTTAACCTTTGAATTCACTCCTAATAAGAATAGCTTGTCTTTGTACTGCCAAGTGTCATGTTAGTTATTTCAAATCTCGTTGTGAAGGCAATTATTTGTGGATCCAGTCTGAGTCAAGTGTGGTCGGTCATAATTATGTTTAAGTTGGCTTTTAGTAAGATTACATTAATTTGGTTTTGGTTCTTTTGTGAGTTCGTTGTTGAGATGAAAGGTGATGTAAATTATAAGCTTATATTATATTGTTAAGTTGAAGCTTTGTGACTTGGAATAAAGGTGTCCCATACAAAAAAAAAACGTAAGTATAAAGTAGGTAATAATCTAAAATCCATCGTTGAGTCAAATATGAGGTTTTGGATGACCAAAACGTCACTAATTTTAGTAGGCAGTTATTTTTTGAAGTACCAGCTACCAAGATGTATACCATTGATACGTACCTAAGAAAGATGGACAAAACATTCATTTAGTGCAACAAAAAACACATTGAACACAAGTCAGGACATAATCTAATGAGATGGTAAGAAAGTTAGAATCAGTCGTAAAATATAATTTTGGAATGACTGAACATAATCTCGTTACACATGAACTATACTAACTCGTAGTATATATATCCTGCGTCAATACAATACTAATGCCTTTTAATGACTGTATTAACAGCGAGGCATTCCTTCTCTTGACTGGACTGCCCATTATGACATTAAAGGGCACTCCTAAAACACCTGGCAAGCCAAACCCTCTGACAATGGTGAACGCAGTTATCAAATCGTCTCCCAAAATAGATTTATTCGCGATGACATTGACAGCACCTATTTAGACTCGTAAACTACAAATTAACGAATTTTAAGGAATGAAAAAACATTTTATACTGTCACAAGAGACGATTACGTATTGGGGCGTGAAAGCTTGGAATTCTAATCGGCTCGTTAGTGAAATAGAGCGTGAAGATATAGGCGTTAGTGATAAGATAACGCATGATGAGCTGATATTGTAATAAATCGTTTTGTTGGTTGTCGATTCTGAAAGCCTGACTGAATTTTATTTTAGGTTTTTACGTCGAACTTAAAAATAACATATCGCCTGTTATTCAGCAGACGGCAGAAGTTACGTTTCACCATTTATGTTTAATTTGCTTATACCTAATAAGTGGTGATCCTATTGACATTAATCGGGCACAAATCCGGACCTCAGGCTGTCATTGAAAATTCTTTAATGGAAATTCCAATAAGACTGTGCTGGGCTCGGGGACCCCACGGTAAACAGTCTCACTTATAATCAGTAGACCAGCGGTAGCGAGACAAACAAAAATAAATAACCAGTTAAAACATATTTTTACCGGCTAGTAACACTAAAAGAGAAATTATTTAAATCTTCTTCCCAAGAACTTTCCAAGCACTTTTGATGGCACGCCAAAATAGCCCTAACTTCCGTCCTGTTTTGGCACTAAAAAATTATCAATTTATTATTATTTATTATTTATTTACATTACTCAAATTATGAAAACGTGTAAAAGGAAATAAATGGAGCTTGGGCCAAATCCTTGTACACTATACTGAACAATAGGGAAACACATCTAAAACAGTTCTCAACTGTCCAACTACTGTAAAATGGCTTTGTTTGCTGGTAAACCACAAGAAATTACACTTGATATTGCAACACACAAAAAAATCCCGTTATGGCGGTAAGCTGTCATTATGATTCATTAATGACGTTTGACAGGTTTATTGAAACTGTTGTGACAGCTGACAGTTCTTTTTCTATGATCAATGGTCGAGCAAGGTTTACTTTTATTGCAATTAATTTTATTTTAATTGCAATGGTATAATGTTATTTTTTAATTTTTCAACACACATTGTTATGAAATAAATCACTTCTGACTTATGACTGTCATTGTTTTTAAACACAGAGTAACTAAATTGGTGAGACGCCATGTTGAAAGTCGATAAAAATAATTGATAATTATCAATTAACTATCACAACAGTATACATTTAAATGAATTATCTGTATTTTTCCCGAATTCTATGGATTGTTCTCTTTATTTAGAGCTAGTGTACACAGACCTGGCCCATTTTGAAACATTTCCTTTCACTACATTATTTTTCTAAATATAGAACTGGTATTAAGAACTATCAAACAATAATAATTTTAGTAAAGGATCCATTTTACTGGCTTGCTTTGTAGTTTGCTTGCTTAATTAGTTTGCTTAAGTTTCAGATGGTAGTATAGAAAATAATAGCCACTAGAAAACTATCTGTTACAAAACTCACAGTATAGCAAAGGCATCTCATACAGAGAAGGAACTATATAATTGAAAACCATTAAGTCCAGGTTTCCTCACAATGTTTTCCTTCTCAGTAATTTTTATTTTCTCTACTTGTATTTTATGTGAGTGAATGTATAAAATTTTGTATAACTTCGGGCGTTTTGAGGCTATCCTTTGTACCTTTCTTAAATATGAGAGGTGTTTTTTACGTGAATAAATAACATATCAAAACCTAGCGTAGTTTCAGGTATATTACAATTCCAAAGACTTGTCAACGTCATAGTAGGTGCTTTGTGTATGCTACTTACTTTTGTATGATAAAAATGGTTACTTTCCAAGATGCAGACACAATACAGGGTGGCAGAGACATCGACGCACAACCTGTTACCATGGATTCAGTAAAATACCAACGCAGTTAAAATGTATGGAATAGCTAATTTTATTTTTTAATATCCGGCTAGAAATTTCAACGTTCGGGGGTCCAGAATCATCTGATCTACTGAATCCATGGTAACAGGTTGCTCGTCGATTTCCCTGCTACGCTGTACAGTTAAACCATCGCCGTGAATTATATGTAACTTTCTGGGCCGGCAGTCTCGACTAGATAGCGACGCTGTCGCAAACTACCGATCACTAAATATTAAGGTGACTCCTCAGTTATAGCCCGGAAAATTCAAATTCCCCCTTGGTGTCGTGTTATGACGTTTTACTGCCAAAATAATTCCCGTGCGAGGGAGAGAGACGAAACTATGCATGGCCGATAGCACCAACCTTTTTTCGGGCTGGAAGCATGATGGCATTAAAACTATACTGTGAAAGTGTTAGTTTCCAAAAACTGGGCGGAACTTTTGTTTTCAGGTGTGTACTCTCAGGAATGAGATTCAGTCTGAAAAAAATTATGTTGTCTAAATTGCATACATCTAAAATTCTAGATAAATGAATGACCTGAAGAGTAGGCAATAGTAGGCTAAATGCGTAATGCAAAACTGGGAAACGTGGTGACAATGGGAATAGCTTACGCCCAACTACACAGACATTTCATCCATACATATATACATAAACTTGCGCCTTCTTCCCATGAGCGTAGGCTGAAACTATTGAATACCACCTGCTACGATCTTTATATACTCATTTTTCTTCGTTTACGTTCATACATCTGGTCATACACGCACGCTGGTTGCGAGTACCTGTCATCTTCATCCATACTTCTTTTATATTTTTATAAATGCGAATGCAACTGTATTTGTTGGTCTATTAATCAAATCAAATCAAATCAAAATATTTTATTTCACATAAACCAACATGGGCACTTATGAAATGTCAGAAGCTAGGTGCACGGTTCCAATTGGTTGTTTCCTATGGAGAAGAGCCGGCACAAACTCCACGGTTACTCTTTTAAAAATAAGGGGCTTTTACAATGTTTCCAATTACAGTGTTGATAGATATATGGGAGGACAGTGTAGGCCTGTCGACAAGTAACAGGAACTCAACAAAATATAAAAAGAGCCACAAATCTACAGTCTACAAGTTAGGTCTACAACGTTCTCACATTCACAAAATATAGAAGAATGCATATAAAAATAAAAGCCTTTTTAAACTAAATGACATGATTGCCATTACTACTGTAACAAATCGGAATCAAAATCCTATCCACAAAAGCCATAAATAAGGAGTTGAAATAAGAATCCGTAGTATATAATGTCAAACAATGAGATTATGTGAAAGAAGTAAGTAAAAAGAAACAAAAAAAAACGTAATTTGAGAACAGTTAATAGACATTTACTTAGTGATGCCGTTAATGTGGAATTATTGCCAAACTTCCTTGTCTTCAACATAGTCTTTAATGTTATAATATGCATTTTTGATAAGTATACGTTTCATGTGGGTTTTGAACTTTCCAACGCTAAGTTCTGTAACTGGCTTTGGCAACTTGTTATAAAAGTGGATACTGTTTATGAGAAATGACTTGCTCGTTTTAGTTAATCTAAATTTTGTTATTACAATTTCATTTTTTCTACGTGTATTTATATTATGAAAATCGCTTCTTATTTTGAAAAGTCCTAAGTTTTTGCGAACATACAAAATACTTTCTAAGATATAAAGAGAAGGCAGAGTTAGTATATCAATTTCTTTGAATTTGTTTCTAAAAGACTCGCAAGGCCCATTTTATAGATCGCGCGGATTGCCCTCTTTTGTAAAATGAAAATTGAATCTACGTCAGCTGCCGATCCCCACAGCAGAACACCATAAGACCTACCATAGACCTACCATAGACCACCATATTACCTTTCATGTTTAAACCACTCTATCGATCGCTATAAAATTTGACATATAGGTAGCTTCGGAGCGAGAGTAGGATTTAGAGAAATAAAGAAAAAACATTTTTACAAAAAAGCAATCGGATTCCTAAAAAAAACTAAAAAAGTGAACAATAACTTTAACTTCGGAAGTCGGTGTCTTTGGTTTTGTATTTTCGTTTTGTGCCGTTTTATGCCTATATTGTTTTTTTGTAAAAATGATTTCATTTTTCACTTTTTAGTTGTGGTACCATATAGACTAAATCGAAAAAATACACAGTATTAAAACTACTCAAAAACTACTGATCAGACACAAATAATAAAAAATATACCTAGTCGAATTGAGAACCTCCTGCTTTTTTTGAAGACGGTTAAAAGGCATAAGTACTATTTGACGTTGATATAGGCATTGCATCTTGGATATTTTTACCTATAAAAAAATATGAAATACCTAATGACACGTAGACGATGTTACTGGCAACAGCTAGTAACTTATTAAATAAACATACATACAGTCTCTAAATAATTGGAATCCGTACCGATCGATAAGCAAACACGAATGGAACTAAAGCTGCAGATTTCAGAATTTCATTAAAATTTAATCCACATGTATGTGCATATATCCACATGGCAGTGTTTTAATGCCGTGATAGTTTGTTTTTGTCGAGTGACGGAATGAAACGTGATTTTTGCTGACTAGTAAGTGTAGTTTTGGTTTGATATAGTTTTTAGCCAATGCAATGGAGGCACGTTTGTATCCCCTATATGTATATATATACACTCTTGGTAAAACCTCTCAGTACAATGATTCTATGCAATTTATGTAATTTTAGTAGAAGGGCGCGCAATAGTTTAGACGACTTACTAAATATGCATGCTTGTTGAAGAAGACCACCTTGCATAAACCATCAATCTGTTTTACAAGGATTGTATTTGATACTGGATATTTTTTTCACTCCTCTTGCTCAAAAAGTCCATTATTGCAGCGTACCAAAGCGGGGATAAAATTGCATATTTTCCATTAGGGGAAAAAAAATATTTTTTTTTGCAACAAGCCTAAAAAACGAAAAAGTCTTTATTCATAGGTAGAATAACCATGAATAAAGACTCGACTTATTACTGTTTCATAAAAAAAGCATTTTATTTTTGAAAATGGAACTAAAAGCGGTGATCGCTTCGGTAGAATGCGTGCATTCGATACAATGCGTTACAGCTACAGAAGAAATTAAACAAATTAAATTATATAATATTGTAATAGATTATTTTATTTTCTCGCAATCGTTGTTAAAATAACTCGGTTTTTATTTACTCCGTCGCTAAAGCTCGGGAGTAAAACTACCTCGTATATAATGGGTCCTTTTAGCCCCTTGTATAACAATCTTATAATCTTAAAATTATTAAATTAATAATCTACTATTATTTACACGCTAATGGATGTTTGCAACGCAGTAGCAAATAAATAAAGTCTACTGTGACTTCAAAAGAAAACAAACCACCCACGCACAGTGAAGGGTTTTGTAGTTAGAATGAATATTTACGCATGCACAGAAAGTATCGATTTATCGACGGCATAAACAAGATTGTATTTCATAGTATTTCTCGAAAAAACGATGAAAAACTAAATTATCTAAACATCTGTGTAACTGTTAATTTCCTTTATTACAAGAGCCAAAACTTCTTTCTACATGGTAAACTCAAACTCAAATCAAAACATTTATTTCAAATAAACCATTTAAAAGTACTTTAAAATTGCCAAAGGAGTCGGTCATGTGCAAATAATACTCTGTATAATTACATGGTTTGAATTATTTGTGGTCACCCTACACACTAAATTGTTAAGGATTTTGTAATTAATTGATATCTTTTGAAATACTGAATGTGCGATTACACCAATATTTAGTAAAATTTTCTACTGTGTATCTATACTATTGTTATCCGATTTTATCAAGTGCTTTAGTAGCTACATACATATTTCCTAGAGATAGTCAAGATTGAGGAGCTACATAAAATGTCTTATATCACCGAAATTATATAGTTTTTCAATTTTATTTGTATATTAATAAAATTAATGCATTTACAGCAAATTAGAATACATTTACTACTAAATGATTCCGAAAATCTGTTTTAATTGCCTGATAACTTTCCCAAAAAACAGCGCGGTGAAATTTATGAATTTTTATGTCAAATCAAATCAGACTATCTAAATTCAGTATTTTATAGATGCTTATACAGTACTAAATCGCCGAAATTTAAAAAAAATATCCATTGATAAATTTTCGAGTTCTACGGTAGCTCCTTAATTTAGACCTCTAAATTGAGGATCCATCTTAAACGTCCTGTAACTTTTTAAGGGTTCCACTACAAATTCCAGAATCGGGCCTACAGATTCGGCTAATTTACTACAAAATATTGGTAGTACCCACGTTTAAAAATGATACATGACTCCTCAATGCATACGGACAATAATGATTGCAGATTCCATGTCCCACATGACGACAACCTCGTGTGCTAAGTAACGATATTTGACATTTTTATCTTTTTCAGCTTTCACAAGATTCTCGTCTTGAGGGACCAGTATACATTTATTATTAAAATGTGTTCCTACCTAACTTCTCGTGCAAAAGTTCGTGATTTCCATACCGGGTTTGTTAAACAAATAGAGATGAAAGAAAAAAATACATTGTGGTGTATTTATATCAGCACGTGGGTTACAAGGACTTGTGTTTTTCCTTGACACGTGCATCTATACCGAGGGAATCAAACGGTTCCGACAATATTGGCAGTATTGCACAAACTTTCGACTACTTTATTAGTATCGCGTTACAAGTTCAATTAAATGAAGCTAACGTGGTAGGAAAGGTAATAATTATTTTTAAATAGCCGAGTTTGTGTGTGAATGAAATATGGTTTCGGCTTCTAAAGGAAGTGAAAAGCAAAAAATGAAGTATACATGTAGGGAATGTATTTATCTGTGGCATTAAGATCGTCATAGTTCAATATTTTACTGTGGTTCTTAGCACAAAAAAATATTATTGCTTTTGCATTATTTAAATAAATATAAAATACATGAGAAAATAGTGACTGTAATGATTCCAAGATTTGGTCAAAAATCTCCAGAGAAACCTATCAGTTAGAAAGAAAAATATTTTATTTGCGACACGCACAGGAAATCCAAAAATAACAAGGAGCATTTAAAACTAACATTAAAATCAACAATAAATAAGTAAAAAATTAAAATAGTTCATCATCAAAGTCATCTCCAGCCTATAGTAATCCACCTGGACTCTGACACTGTACACCTGGTCTCTCCAATGGAACACTTACAAACTCAACCACTATTGTTAAGTACCTATTAATCAATGTGTGTGGTTCTTTCCTCAAAATACCATTTCAGACATCAATCTACATAGTCTTCACATGATCTGACCAAGATTATGTCTGGACTTTAAAAGAGACTGTCACGTCTGGGTTTGTTTCGGCCTTTCTTCTCAGAGTAGTCAGATAGGAAACGCTGACCTCATCTAGTTGTTAAAACATGATTGAAGTGTAAAAGTGTTTGAACAAACTTACAGAAATAAAATCATTTATATTTTTTATTTTTTTTAATACTCACCGTAATCCATTGTTCATTACAAAAAGCATTCAACATTATGATATTAAAGTAATGGAAATAGTTTTACAATAAAAACTGAAAAGCTTTTCATTACTTTTCCAGCCCATTGTTTGAGTAAAAACTTATTGCCAACTAAGCCATGCTGCCCTCATTAGCAAATGTGTAGGAAGTTTAATTACCATCGCATCGTAATAACAATGTGTTTGAAATTAAATGAAAAACAATTATAAAATCACTCAATTTATGAAATGAGATGTTTCAAAATGGGCCAGGTCTATAAACACTACCTCAAAAAAAATACAGATAATCAATTTAAATGTATACTGTTGTGGTAGATAATTGATATTAACAATTATTTTTATTGACTGTCAACATGGCGTCTCACCGATTTAGTTACTCTGTACTTAAAAACGATGACATGATCATGAATGACAATGATGATCATGGATGACAGTAAACCATGGTTTACTGTCATCCATGATCATCAGAGAACTGTCAGCTGTAACTATGTCAATAAACTCTCTAAGTTCTCTGATGATCATGGATGACAGTAAACCATGGTTTACTGTCATCCATGATCATCAGAGAACTGTCAGCTGTAACTATGTCAATAAACTCTCTAAGTTCTCTGATGATCATGGATGACAGTAAACCATGGTTTACTGTCATCCATGATCATCAGAAAACTGTCAGCTGTAACTATGTCAATAAACCTGACAGCTTAGCGCCATGACGGGATTTTGATGTGTGTTGCAATTTTAAGTGTAATTTCTTGTGGTTTATCAGCAAACAAGCCCACTTTAATGTAATGGGACATTGGAGGATTGTTTTATGTGTTTGCCTATTTTTAAGTTGTAGCGTTGTGAGGAATCTCAATGGTAAATAGTCGAGTGGTGCTTTAGTAAAGTAATTAGTTAGTCGCTAAGCACATCACTAAAAAGATGGAACAACACTAATTTTCTTGAGAACACTCGTCCATTTTGATCTCGAGCTGGTTTAGCTAGCAGCTACTTTCTGACCCTCAGGATTCCTTGTACCCCGACCTAGGGTGAGTTCCTCATTAATTATTTACAATACCATGCCTCCAGTACCAGTCGACCTATGTTAATGTTACCATCACCTATTTCGCGGTCGTCATTATTGTACCGCGTGGTGGTAGGTTGATTGGTGCTCAAGGATCTGAAATATGTATGTATTACAGCTGCATCCGGGCTGTGTAGGGCCTCATTGTGTATTATAAGCCATATAGCGAGCCATCTGCTAATATCACTGTTTTCTTTGTATTTTATGCTCGCGTGTTACATAGATAACCTCTTATTGCATCTGTCATTGAGACACGCTGTCTTTGCAACTCTCTGCCTGTAAGCCGCTGCGATGTGTTGAGCTTCTGCCTATCCTTCTCCTTACACCGTTCCTTGGTCGCCGACGGGGAAACGAGGCTGGGCACATCGCACGCGGCTAGCTGCTTTTGCACTTCAAATAACATGCGCTCCCTACGCGCCTTCCAGGGTTCTACGTCCTGGCTGGATCAGGGCAACTACAACTTACGCGCTGAAGCGTAGTGTTCTACCGGCGTCCTACCGACTGCTACCGACGCCGCTAACCAACCTACGCGCTGATGCGTAGTCCACTACCGGCGTTCTACGGTCTGCCACCGACGCCCGCTAATCAACCTGCGCGCTGAGGCGTAGTGAGCTATCGGCGTCCTACGTTCTGCTACCCACGCCCGTTTACTGCGGCCTTGTGAAGGCCTTACCGGCCTCTTGCGGTGCTGTGCGGAAGGACCTGCCGGCTGCCCAGAACCCAAGGACGGTACCTCTCCTAACTATAAAGTGATGGTGCTCAGTGCAGCTAAACAGTGTGCTTACTCAGAATAACTTTTGTACTTATAATATAAAGTGTATGAATATTACCTAGTTTCTCTTAACTACCTGAAGTTAACGGCCTGCGCAGTCTACCTGCAAAGCCCTAGCCGTTACAAAGTATAGTGTACAAGGACTTGGCCTAGGCTATATATTTTGGAACATCTCCTTTGTAATTAAGTTGAATCTTGAGGGCCTAGATAAAGCTACATTCTATCAGCAATAAGTAGTACTTAGCAAGTCATGTAGTAATACATGGGACTGATATAAGCTACCGAAAAGCTTATCAATCGTGTTGCAAGTCGTTGTAGGAATTCGAAACGCTATGATAAAAGATAAATGATTATATTTCTGTAAGTAGGTTTGTATAAACACTTTTACACGTCAATCATATTTTTTAAACTAGATGAGGTCGGCGTTTTTTATTTGACTACTCTGAGAAGAAAGGCCCAAAAAAACTCAGGGGTCACAGTCTCTTTTGAAGTCCAAACACAATCTTGGTCAGATCATGTAGATTGGTGTCTGAAATGGTCATTTGAGGAATGAACCACACAGATTGCCTGGACCTGTCCAGTCAGTGCAAGCATTTGTCAGTAATCGTGCAGCTCAACTCAGAACTTAAGGAGCTCAACGATTACTTTGAAAGCAATTTTCACTAGTCCTTGTCCATTCAGTGAAATAAGTGTTGGCTTGTGCCAAATTAAACCAGCCCATCATAATTATTTCAGCTGAAAGACGTCCACTGCTGGACATACGCCTCTTCCAAGCTTCGCCTCATTGACTGGTCCTGTGCTTCCTCCTCTTCCATGCTTCGCCTCATGGACTGATCCTGTGCGTCCTCTTCTTCAATGCTTCGCCTCAACGATTGGTCCTGTGCTTCCTCCTCTTCCCTGCTTCGCCTCATGAACTGGTCCTGTGCTTCCACCTCTTCCAAGCTTCGCCTCATCGACTGGTCTTGTGCTTCCTTCTCTTCTAAGCTTTGCCTCATCGACTGGTCCTGTGCTTCCTCCTCTTCTAAGCTTTGCCTCATCGACTGGTCCTGTGCTTCCTCCTCTTCTAAGCTTTGCCTCATCGACTGGTCCTGTGCTTCCTCCTCTTCCAAGCTTCGCCTCATCGATTGGTCCTGTGCTTCTTTCTCTTCCAAGCTTCGCCTCATCGACTGGTCCTATGTTTCCTCCTCACCCAAGCTTCACCTCATCGACTGATCCTGTGCTTCCTCCTCTTCCAAGCTTCGCTTCATCGATTGATCCTGTGCTTTTTCCTCTTCCAAGCTTCGCCTCATCGGCTGGTCCTGTGTTTCCTCCTTTCCCAAGCTTCACCTCATCGACTGGTCCTGTGCTTCCTCTAAAAACAGTTGTTTTTATAAAATGCCACGGTGACAAAAAATAATACGATTTTTAAAAGTCATATGGTTTGAATTTATAACTTAAATTCAACCAAATCAAATAAAATCAAAATATTTTATTTCACATAAACCTACATGGGCACTTATGAAACGTCAGAAGCTAGGTGCACGGTTCCAATTGGTGGTTTCCTATAAATCCCTAAATCCACGAGCATAGTCAATTTAGATAAAATATTTTTGCTTGAATTAATGTTTCATTCTGTGACAATTTTTCAGAAGACGGGCTTCGATGACTCTTTGTACAAAATCGATAGAAAGATATTTCGGGAACGAACGAAAGGGTTGGCGCTGCATCCTGTTTGAATCAACGCTTTCGGCTTATTTCTTACTAGCTGTTGCCCGCAGCTTCGCCCGCGTGGATGTCGTAAAATATCCCACGGGACCATACTACCGGGTTTTTTGGAACCGGAATCCATCATTAGCCGAACTAATGATAGTTTCCGGTTGTTTGCACGTGCGCTTGTAAGATGGTATAACAGAGACTTTCAAGAATGTTTTAAGAAATAAATTACCTGTCAGAAGTCTGACTCATAGGTATATTTTAGGTTTGTGGTATCCATACTAATATTATAAATTCGAAAGTAAGTCTGTCTGTATATTACCATTTCACACTAAAACCACTGAACGGATTTCAATAAAATTTAGCAAGGTGATAAATGGCATCAAGGGGAAGAACATAGGCTACTTTTTGTCCCGGTAGCACTTCCCGTGAGATCATTTCCGACAGCCATGCGAGTGAAGCCGGGGCAGAAGCTAATCCTTACTAATATTATAAATGCGAAAGTAACTCTGTCTGTCTGTCTGTCTGTCGCGCTTTCACGCCAAACTACTGAACCGATGTAAATGAAATTTGGTACACAGATAGTCTAGAGCCTGAGAAAGGACATAGGATACTTTTTAATGCGAAAAAAGGATTGTAAGAGGTTGAAAGGGGGGGATGAAAAGTTGTATGGAAGTATCGTCATTTTTAGAGCTAGAGGCTTGAAACTTAAATTTTTAGGCTATTGATTCGATACAAATAAATATGACATTCAAGGTTTGTAAAAGTTTTACTCTTAAGGGTGTAAAATAACAATAGGGAATAGGGGATGAAAGTTTGAAGTTTGAGTTTGAGTTTGTTTGTTTGAAGCATTTATACGTATGTGTCATATTTGTAAAATAATGAACCTAAATACACTAACCCACACAGTCGAAGTCGCGGGCACAGCTAATACAGAATAAAAATTGCCAATTGGTTCGCCCGCTATGAGACTTACTCCTCTGCTTTGAAGATTGTAGGATATCTGCGTACCCCTTCGAAGATTGTAGGATATTATATCATCATCAAAAATTTACGAACACAACCGCAAACAGCCTACATAACTAATCTGTTGTTACAACAAACAAATGTGTCAACATGTCAACATTTGTGTATGCAAATACAAAACGATTGCTTACATAACTGCCTTATACATTGTTGACTGTATATAGTACCTATTGTAGTCGGTGTTTATTCGAGTTCAGTAAGCGCTATGAGCAACGTACCATAAACGTGCGATCGCCACTATTGGACTTTCAGTTGTTTTTGGCATGAAACATTGGAGGTATTGAATATTTAAATAGTGTATTTTAGTCGAAGATTTTAGGCGATAATTAATAATGACCAAAAAAATATTTTGTATGTAGGTACATTTAATAATACATACCGTCAAACGGGGTGAATAATTATGCAGGGATGAATCGGGACGGAACTTTAATAGGGATATTAACGTTGAAATAATAATAGTTTGTTGCTAACAAGGGCACATAATCGTTAATTATAATACAGTTGACACATTAGAGTTCTTTTTGGCAACAAACTATAATATTTCAAAGTTAAAATCCCTTATAAAGTTTCGTCTAGATTCCCTCCTGCGTTTGACGGTAATTATATTTTACGCACATCAATAACTAGCTTCAGCCCGCGACTTCGTTCGCATGGAAGTCTTAAGATACACAATATACTAAAATAACAGCCATATTTTTATAAAACTTCTTCGGCCTCCGACCCACCGCGTCGCATCGCATCGCCTGCCCGCGCTATTACTTTGTTTTTGCTTAGCGTTTCTCAGACTTTTTTTTCTTTTTCCTCGGCACCTAAGAGACGTAACGTGATGTTAAATAGCCTATAACCTTTTCAAGAATTAGGCTATCAAATGCAAAAACAATGTTTCAAATCGGACTGTTAGTTCCAGAGATTAGCGCGTTCAAACAAACAACTCTTCAGCTGTATAATATAATAATATAATATACAGAATAGATTTCATGTTCCGCAAGGTCTAACAGAAATATCTTTAGGTAACTAAGCTTCATGAAGAAAAGGAAATTGTACCTACCTATTAGAAACAAAACGATTCCCAGTTATATTCGACGTTCGTGACGGTCTATAAAGCCTTAGGTCAGATCTTAGGAGCAGGTCATTACTCCCAACCTAATCTGTGGCAGGATTTTTTTAAGCCCCCATTAACACAAACATTTACCTTAGTTCGAGTACTTAGCAGGAACAGTAATCAGCAAATCCTAGATATTAGAAATATTTCTACAATGAAGTTCGAGATTTTGTTACGATCATATTTATAATAGAAGCGAAAAAAACAAAAAAATAAACAGAGTTATCAGCAAATTCGAGAACCCAAAAGCACTTCACAATAGTCAAGAACCTGATCAAATAGAAATACTTTCTAAATAATCCAAGATCAAGAAATCCATTTATTTGCGATGTTTAAATTGTCCGCTGTATTCACGACATGACATGCTTTGATTTCCCTCGAGACCGGAGTCCCCAATGTCAAAGGTCCTTGTAAACGGATAATAGCTTCTATTTTGATATTATAAATATGCTAATAGATGTACTTTGGGATTTAAGTAATGATGGACAAGGTAACTATAATTTTGTGAAATGTTCGGAACAATTGGCGCCCAAGTGGGACTGATAAGCTGAATCCATAAATCAAAGAGAATGCCGTAATTCATATTTTTGATATGGAAGTTGTAGAGGGTTTATAAATGGAAGGTATTTTTTGCCAAATGATGATGAGAGTTTAATTTTTGAGTTCTGTATGAGGAAACTTCAGGGTGAGGTTGCATGGGGCGCCCTGCGGACTCTCCGTCCACTTACCGGCCCATCGTGCTGCTCGACGAGGTGGGCAAGCTCTTTGAAAGAGTCATTGCAGACCGTCTCGTCGGGCGGCTGGTGCGGGTGGGGCCGGATTTGGCGGACAGCCAGTTTGGTTTTCGCAGGGGGCGCTCTACGGTGGACGCCATCATGCGCGTGCGAGCCCTCTCGACGGGGGATGCTGTGGCCCGGGGTGGGGTCGTCTTGGCGATATCTCTAGACATCGCCAATGCCTTCAATACCCTGCCCTGGAGTTGCATCAGGGAGGCACTCCGGTATCACCGGATGCCGACCTACCTCTGTCGCATAGTCGAGGCTTATCTGACGGACAGGGCCGTCATCTACCCCGGTCACCAGGGAGAATGGAACCGGTGAGAGATGTCGTGCGGTGTCCCACAAGGATCGGTCCTGGGGCCGCATCCGTGGGACATCGGGTACGACTGGGTGCTGCGCGCCGACCTCCCTAGCGGCGTCAGCGTCGTTTGTTACGCTAACGACACCCTGGTCCTGGCGCAGGGGAGGTCGCACCAGGCGGCGGCCGAAATAATGACAGGCGGGGTTGCGACAGTCATTGAGAGGATCCAGCAATTGGGACTCGAGGTGGCCCTGCACAAGTCCGAGGCCATGTGTTTTCATGGTCCTCGGAACGCGCCACTCTCAGGTTCCCAAATAATGGTGGGAGGAGTTCACATCGGCGTCGAGTCGACGATGAAGTACCTGGGACTCGTCCTCGACAGCCGGTGGAACTTCGTCGAGCATTTCCGACGTTTGGCTCCCAGACTGGACCGGGCCGGGGCTGCCTTGAAGCGGCTCCTGCCCAATCTAGGGGGTCCAAACGCCTCCTGCCGGAGGCTCTACGCGGGGGTCGTGCGGTCCATGGCCCTTTACGGGGCACCGGTGTGGGCGCGTTCATTGAGGCTCCGACCAGCACGCCGGTGCGGCTGGTCCGGGGATACCGCACGGTCTCCTGCGAGGCGGCGAGCCTCCTTGCCGGATTGCCGCCATGGGATCTGGAGGCAAAAGTCCTCGCGCACATTTGGGAGTGGCGCGAGGAGGCGAAACGCCGGGGCGTTACTCTGCTGCCGCGAGAAATCGCGGTACAGCGGACAGAGCTCCGGCGGGATCTCATGGCGGCATGGAGAGTGCGACTGTCACAACCCAGCGCTAGGCACGCCACAATTGCGGCGGTAAGTCCCCTCTTTGAGGAGTGGCTTGAGAGGCGCCACGGCGTCCTCACCTTCCGCGTGACGCAGGTCCTCACCGGACATGGCTGTTTCGGGAGGTTCCTGTTTCGGATAAGGCGGGAGGAAACGCCCGGGTGTTGGCATTGTGTGGATCGACCCGGTGGAGGAGACCTAGGACACGGTGGAGCATACGGTGGAGGTCTGCCCGGCTTGAGCGGAGCACCGCCGTGTCCTCGTGGCGGCGATCTCTCGCGTCCGGCCCTGGTTCAGGCCATGGTACGGAGCGAGGGGGAATGGGAAGCAGTAATGCTCGCGAAGGAGGAGGCGGAGCGCGTGAGGGAGAGGCAATCGTTGCGCACTCACGCCCCTAGTCGCCGCAGGAGGAGACACCCTGGGCGTCGGCAGTCGATAACCGACTCCTGGCCACCGTAGGCGCGGGCCTGCGGACGGCGAGCAATGGGCAGCTCGCCGTCCGGTAAGGACCAGGCCTGAGTCGACGGCGCGCTGTGTTCCACGCGCGCCTCAAAGAGATGTCAGCATAATTGACGGGGTCCGATAGGGCCGATGCCTGCCGGGGTCGCGGATTGTTCGAAAGAGTTACCGTGGCCCTGGCGCACAGGCAACTGAAGGAACACGGGTGGGTTTTAGTCAGTAAGAGTCTGACACGCCCTTCCGCTCCGCCCAGAGCGAGAGAGGTCATTAGATGATTTCCCACCCAAAAAAAAAGGGGTGAGATTGCAATTGTCATTATGACAGAAATATTTCTATTGTCAACTTTAATAAACCAAATTGTTTTCAGACAAACAAGATGGGGAGCACTGGTGGAAATCTTCCTATTTTTAACCGACTTCACAAAAAGGAGGAGGTTCTCAATTCGCCTGTATGTTTTTTTTTTTTTATGTGTGTTAGCTCAGAACTCTTTTCTGGGTGAACCGATTTGGATGATTCTTTTTTTGTTAGAAAGGATATACCTCAAGGGTGGTCCCATGATAAGGAAACCAGGATCTGATGATGAAACCCCGGAGAAATCGAGGGGAACCTTCGAAAATCGTAGGAGCGCCTAGTGCGTTTGTTAATTTTTTCATTAAGTATTTTAAAGAACTACAATTTAATGAAGGTCTGGAATCGATCTGATGATGGAGCCGAAAGACAGTCGAGGGAATTCCTCAATGATTTACAGCAGGTACCTTGTGTTTGGGCTTGATTAATTTGTATTTATGAGAACTTTATACCTGAAGGGTTGTGACAGTCATTAGGGGTCTGATGATGAAGACGAAGGACAGTTAAGGGAACTCCTCAACGGTTTACAGTAGCTACCTTGTGTTTGGACTTAATTCATTTATATTGATGAGAACTTTGCACCCATATGGGTTATAAGTACCATTACAGGTCTGATGATGGAGACCATAGACAGTCGAGGGAATTCCTCAACGATTTACAGCAGTTATCTTTTGTTGGGCTTACTTGATACGGTTCAATATTCCAAAATATTCAGGTCGTACAAAAGTAATACCCAATTAAGATTGAAGTTTTTCATAGGGCAACCACTACCTACTAGTCATGGTGATGCGTCAATTTAAGACTGAATTTAAGTTGCGTAATCGCGTCATCTCTAACAATGCTCTTTCGTTGGTTGCTAAGCAATTTATGCTTGTCACAATGCATATGGTGAAATGGACCTGATGGTGGCTTCACTATCAGCTCAAGTTCTTCTGGTTTTTACCAAGAGAAATCCTCAACAATAAACTCCTCAATTCTTTGCATCGGGAAACGAAATATTTTGTAAAAGGTGATGAGCAGTTGACATTAGGCTATTGTAACTTAGATAAATTATTATCTAACCCACTAAAAAGTGAAAATTAAAAACTTTTTTACAAAAAAAACAACCAAAACGTCATCATGGACACACAAAACGCTTCCTTAATAATCAAAAATACATGAAGATAAAAAGCAAAATATATATAAGCTTGCGTGTATTGAATCGTATTTATCTCAACCAGAGCTGAAAATAATATGAGATCTGACTTCACGATCTTCAAATAAACAGAATCTAACCTTGGTAAATCTCAACATCAAACACTTTGAATATGTTTAAGCGAAAAAATGTCGCGAAAATACACTTCTAAGGTATCCTTCTAACACAGTACAAAAACATTTTCTTGTCAACAGATTTTCTCACTTCTTTCTGGGTAAAGAACTTGGAAAACCCACGCAAGCTTATTTCACGCGAACCGTTTGTAAATATCAATCGCTCTGGAAATTTAAAGAACTTTGATGAAAATAATTTCTATCAAAGTTTCTATTTTTGTAAGGTTTTAAACCCACATGTGGCTTTTAAGTCCTTTGATGATATTATTTCTTGTAAGGGCCAATCTCTTAATGTCAAGGAAAGGAACCAAGGCGGTAATAGCTTATAATTACTATAATATTTTAGAAATGTGACGTTTTGTTAAAGGTAATAACTTGGGTGATCCAAAAGTCATGCCATCAGCAGTCATTTTTATGGCATGACTATTTAAGAGTATTCTATTCTATTATAATCTATTTTATTTCGAAAGGATGAATAGAAATCTGAAGTTTGTGTTTTTAGAATCTGCTTCTACTATGTCATCTTCGTCACCATCATCATCATCAGCTTATATTATGTTCTTTAATTTTTCTTTCTTCATTATAAATAATACTTTACTTTATAGCTTCAACATTAAAGACCTTAAAAGTGTGTTTTCATTGTTTTGAGTTTTGACATTGCCAATCGATTGAAAATAAAAATAATGAAATTCAAAACTTCAACGGTTATATGTTAACCACACGAATATTTTAGTCATATTTTCACCACAATCATTATAATTTCCAAACTCAAGAATCTAGACTCAACAAAGGGATACCACCAGATTCCTCTCGAATCGAAATCCGATAATGTCCCCGACCTCATTTAAGCACAACCTTTAATTAACACATCCTGCTCTCATGTCTATCGGGAATTTAATATAATAAGCAATCACTCACTGTTAATAAACAAGGTTTTAATGGTTATACGAATTGGAAATTCTATGGAGTGGGAGCTAAGAGTCCTTGATACGGAGTTTATATTGCTGATATTTTAACAATTGTGTGTCATAATTCAACGGTGCAAGATAAATGGAATAAGTTTGTAATTAATAAGCGAAGGTACAGTACTTCAAAAAAAAAAAAAAAAAAACGATACGCGCTATAAAGGTAGAGTTTAACCTAACCCAACCCTTCGGGGAATACAGGCGTGATGTTATGTATGTATTGATATAGACGACAGAGTTTGCAAAAAAAGGAAAAATGTTAATGTCATCAAAAACGTGCCAATACTTCGCCGTAAAACCTCACGCACTTAAGTTCGTTCTGGTAATTAATTGGGTTGGAGTACGAATTGTCATTTTCATTTGCAGGGAAAAGTATATTTTAATTTAATTATTTTTCGTCAGATATTAATTTGATTAACTCTCTCTCATCAACGTATTGTAGATTTAAATTCATTTGGCTTGCAGATAGTGATTGGAATTTTTGTATGAGAAGCCGAACTTTTAATGAAATTATACTTGGTTTGTCTAGCAGTTACAAACGCTTCTACTGAGCCTGAGGTCCTGGGTTCGATTCCCTAGTCGGGCAAAGTGTTATTGGGTTTTTCCATGAGAAATTTCTCAGTAGCAGCCCGGAGTCTGGATTTGTGCCCGGTTGATGTCAATAGGCTCGCCCCCTATTACATGGTATAAACACATAACTGGCGGAATGCGGGTGTACTATAGGTAGTAACTACCTCTGCCTAACCGTACAGGAAATGCACGCATGATGTCTTATTATTTTATGTAATCTTTACAAAGTCGTTTTTTTTTGTCTGTACGGTTAGATCTTTTAAACTTCGTAACGGATTTTTACGTTGCGGTTTTCATCAATAGATAGAGTGATTCAAGAGAAGAAATTATATGTATAATACATGCATATTATAGTAGAGAAATGCCTAGAATTTCAAGGATTTGTAATGTGATGTCGTAAAAAACATATTTTTGTGAGCTTAAATTGCAAAACGCTGGTTAAAACAAAATAATGGCTGGCTGGATATATCAAAATAATGTACTACGGAATTGTATACGAGTATCTTAAAAAATCTACAATAAAGTCCGCGAAGGGATATGCCTAACTCCGAAGGATAACTCACAGTAACTATTGTTATCTTTTACATACTTATTACAAAAAAATAATAGGTTATTTACGAAGCTGTTTTAAACAATACAGTATTATTCCTTATCCAATTAATAACGTTAGATACGTTGTGAATTTAATGTAGATCAAAATTGAACTGTTCAGCATGTCATTAAAATGAATATCATAGAAGATATCAGAGATTTAAAATTCGGTGGCAGAGTGGCCGTCAGGCTGTACGGCAGTCCCGGGTGGCTGCAGCCGGCGGGCGCAGCGCGTGCATAAAAATCAATCCAATAAATGACTTATTAGTAACACAATATTTTTAATCATTCCACACTGTTACCACATTAGTATCTGCATTGCACCCGTGCGAAGCCGGGGCAGGTCGCTAGTTTCATTATAAAATACTAAAAGTTAGTTTGACTATTAGAGTACACTTTTGAGATTAGAGTAATTATTATTTGTCATAACTTTGTATCCACATTATTATGATGGTTATGTTCTCTGGCGTCTGTTATGTACAGTCGGCAAAAGAGATATGTATTCAGGGTCACCGGATATAGTTGAAGTTTAGTAAGAAACCAATTAATGTTTTCGAATAAAAAAAAAACTTACTAAACTTCAATAATATCCGGTGACCCTGGATACTTATCTCTTTTGCTGAATGTACATATTCACTTCAGTCTACGTAAACGAAATGGGGGGCACAGCTAGTTTCAAATAAATACTCAGAAGCAAAGAACCCAATCTTGCACTTTAAAACCGTTTTCGGGGACGCAAATTTAAAAACGTCTTCATATATTATTTCCATCCTGTGTTCACGATAGTAACGCCACGTTAGAAATAATAAAAGCACATATTTCATGAATTAAAATTACTGCTAAGCATAATTGCAAGAACAACAACAGTGAACAGATTATAATGAAACGTAATAACAGTTACAAACAACAAGTATGAACTTCCGATCGAAAGGCCACGAGTTCGATTCCGGTTTCAAACTATTGTTGCAAACTCGACGTAACGGACCACATTTAACTTTTGTTGCGATAACAGCAAAAGCGAACGTATGTAACGTGCTTATGCAAGACATTTTTAAATGGATTTTCTATTTATATTCTCCTGTGTTATTGTAGAATCGGAAATGTATGAGGTTTTTACGGAGACAGAGCCCTATTATTATTGCCTATACATTTATTTATGCATATGAAGTAAAATATATAGCAGTGACAGAAAATCCTTTATTTTTTCTCCTAAACTGTCAAACGTAGAAGGTGAAAGAGGAACACTAAAAATCATAAAAAATAAATATATATAAAAAAAACAACATTCTCATTTATCTAAATGAGAATTGATAGAAAAGTGATTTATCGGTTCCTTCACCCTAATTTTATTTAAACTTTATTTTTTGGGAGCTAGAAATAACGCGACAAGCTTCTTAAAATACAGTAACTAATGTATTATTATATATATGCTCTTGATTCATGATATTCTTTTTTACATCATTGTTTTAGAAAAACCATCACCTTATGAAAGAGGAAATATTTAACTGATCCTCTAAAAATTTAATGAACTACAAGAATTTCGACCTCCTTACCAAAAAAAAAAGGTTTGGAACTGGGACGAACCACGCTACACCCAAGTCGGCCGCAACTACTAGTATTTAGCTATTTAATATTTTTAGGACCTCAAAATTGGAATTATTTGAGGTTTACAAGAATAGACCCAATCATTGTATTATTTTATTATTATTAAATTATTCGCAGTTGAGTGCGATGCGCGCTCGGAAACGGTCGCGCATCACAATTCGCTACGAATTATTTAATTCGCGCTTAGCGTGGCATTAGCCGTCGCCGTCATGGGTTCCGAAAAACTCATAGTCAACGAGCTCTTGACGTTCCTGCAACATCAATTGGACGTCATGGACGAAGTTAGCCTCATGCAGATCTGCACCTCGAGCTACACCGAAGACGAGATACGCAGTGCAAAGACGACACTGTACACGTTGCTCGACTCGGCCGACCGAATGCCGTCCCGCAGGGGGAACGAACAGGGAGAGAGGAGTCTCCAAGACATGTTTCGGGTGTTTAAGGGGACTGATCCTGATGACGTGCCGTCCTTTGTGGCAAAGGAGCTGCGGAAGCTGCCCCCCGTCACTTTTGACCACGTCGACGTCACCAGGTTGCTGAAGGATATTGTTACTCTGAAAGCAAGCCTGGCCGAGATGAAGTTCAAGCTGGATGCGTCTCAAAACACCATCAGTGAGTTACGTGCCGATATGGTTGAGTTACATAAAACTGTAGCGGTATGTAGGTCACCTGAGTTCGCATCAAAGGTGAACACTCGTCGTGGTGCAAACAACGCATCGCTGTCCAGTTTCGAGTCAGCGAAATGGGACTCGTCACCGGCCGCCGTCACTGCAAGCCATGCATTACCGCGCCCCGCCGATCCTGCCTCTACCGCAGTAGAGGTGACGTCACAAGTTAGCATGCCAACACCTCGCCGTGCTTACTCAGCAGCCGCTGCACAACCTCCCATCCAAAAGGAGCAGCAAACGAAGAAAGTTTTTGCAAAAAGTGCAAAACCAACTGTGGATGAATTTAAGAGCCGCAATGCACCGGCTTCCAGCATTTTGTCCCCAGCCCCTAAGAAAGGGCAGCCAGACAAGGAGGGCTTCGTGACGGTGGAGTCGAAGCGAAGGAAGCCCACTTGCCGTAATCGATGTGGTACTGCTTTGGTGGGACCAAATATGTTGCTGCGTCCTGCTATACCGTCGACGCAGCTGTACGTATCCCGTCTGCATCACTCCACGATGACTGAAGACATCGTGGAATACATCAGAATCAAGACCAAGTGGACCTTGAGAGTAGAGAAGTTGGAGTCGCGTCATAACATAAACTTCAAGTCATTTGTGGTGCGGGTTCCAACTCAATACCTAGAAACTCTCATGAAAGAAGAGTTTTGGCCGAAAGGTGTGGCGTACCGACGTTTTCGTGGAAGGTTACGCGACACCACGCAGCGCAACACGACGCCGACACAGTCATCACTTCGTGTACAATAATTTGCTGTTATTATAATAAAAATATGTATGTTTAGGTTAAGGTATGTATCTATGGGCCTGCGTCGCCTGCAATAAATGGATTATTATTATTATTATTATAAATATTAAAGTGTTCAATAATATTTTGAAGAGCGCATAATTGAAATGATTAAAGGTAAGAAAGAACATGCCGAAAGAAAGTGTCCGAAATAAGAAAAAATAAGATTTTTTTCCCAACTCTGATCTACTCGTACTGTATATGTCGTTGAACACCAATCGAAGCTTCAGTGACATAAACTGACCCTTCGATTCACATACATCAAAACGATAAAAAAAAGAATAAATTTAAATTTATTAAATTTTTAATCTATTTTTAAACCAATAGCCAAGTTAAACGGCTTCGACGATGGAGCAGCCCTAGGCAAGACTGATGTGGTTGCGGCTGACGAACTGAGAAGACGTCGATTGCAAAAAAAACACTATGGATAAATGAGCCTGTTTTATTAGTGGACTTATCAATAATTTGACAGTACTGTAGATATAGAATAATATCGCAATGACTACAAATACACTAAATAATTGCAAACTACAAAAAAATCTAGTCTTATCCCATAAAAACTTAGTAGTTAGTAGTAGAGTTTGTCAAACTTGGGAAAACTATCATACAGATCGAGTAATATTCAGTCATTCTATTGTTACAAAGATAAACTTTATTCAGTAGAAGTTTTATCGTATAAGTCCATTGCCACTGCTACTAGAGAGTTTCCGAGTGTGTGCTATGAAACTTAAGAATATTTTTAAAGAAGGAAGAAGTATTCTAACAATTTCTATTCTATGACTTTTGAACAGGTAAGTTTCTTTCTCAAAACGAAATTCTATATTTTTTTTAAATTCATGTGCTACTGGATATTCATAGTCGAAATTACAACGAGACAATGGACTGTTTCAGTACCTCCAAAAATCAAAAAAACTATCGGTTCATTTATTTAGCAGATAATTTAATAAAAATTCTGTTACATTTTACAATGCATTTGGTGGAAAGATGCTCGCGCAAGTTTTTAGTAGTAAGTTACTGTAATATTGTCGACCGCAGTTTTGAGCTATTTTCCTTCCCTCCCAATTCCCATACAACGGAACGAGAGAGATGCTCATCTTCCGCGTGAATCGGACGCACTTCCACCGCAGTATGAATCCACTGTGGTTCGAAGCAACACTCCTGCAACGAGAGTCGAGTCGCACGCATCGTGCCGCGCCGCGCTGCTATAAACCCGCTCCGCAACCATACCGCTCATGCCGCAATAAACCCGCTCCGTAACCATACCGCTAATAGACCGCTATTATATTAAGAAACTCAAAAACTCTTTATTTTATAAGTGTAGGCCGACACAAGTGTGACATTTAAACCCAAGTAATAGTGCATCACCGTGAGAAGAAGTCAGTGAACACGTGGGACGTCTGCAAAGGCTGTTCTTGAGTCAACGAGTTTCGTTCAGAAGGTTCAAGTAAGTCCATCCATCCCTATTTTCTCACTCATAACCTCATATTCCGTTTTACTCAATTCTGTGTATCGTCCAATAATTCTAACCCCGTAACCCCGCTGATGGTCCTTCGAAAGCCGCGATAACTTAAACACCAAAACAGTTCATAGGGCCTGATCATAGTAAAGAGCTTTGAAACTAAATCTTAATCTTTAGACCTTAGGTTTTTTAGTTTAGCATTAGCTTTTAGCGAGTGAAACCTTCACAACATCCCAAAACATCCACTCACACTAACGACAAATCAGTGCAAAAGAATTGGCTTATTTTCAAGTTCTCTCGAACGAGACTCACCTATAATTACGTGAAGTAACTTCGAAAGTCTTACATAATGGCGCCGCTCCATAGCAGCCCACGGCATTTATGGCCACAAGCGACTAGAAATGATTTGGCGAGCAACGAGTAGCGAGCATGGTATAATAATATACTTCGCCGGGCATTCCAAGACACCAAGACACAGTGGTCACGTGGGAGACGCGCAACGATTCGTACGTGTATTTAGAGTGGATTGGTATGAAAAAATTGGCAGGATCGTTTAATGCAACCCATGGCAACGCTAAGCACGAATGCATCGCTGGCCAACAAATGAATCTTGCAGCTAAAATGGCAAACCTCTCCGTGCACATCCTGCGTAGCGGCGGATGGTCGACTTAAAGTACTCGAAAACAATAGAACGACGCATTAAGGTATCCACACTTTTGTTGGCACTCAGTGTAATTATGAGTACGGGTTCATCTTCATTTATGTTCATTATTGTACTGTAAGTGGCTGTAATTGTGAATGTGGTTTAATGGGATATTAATTACGTTTCAAATTGTGGTCCGGTTAAATAAAAGATTTTAGTATCCAATTGATAGGAGAATCTCTTTCTAATATTTTTTTAAAACTTAAAAAACTTAATGCATTTATTTCAATTAAACAAAGTACACGCACTTGTGAACTGTCAAGGGGTCGGTCAGTCACAAAGATTAAGCTAGTTGCCCATTCCAAAGCGTAGTAGGTTCCTATGGAGAAGAACGGGCAGGAAACTCCACAGTTTAACGTACTACGCTACGACACTATTTAATTAAAAACTGCCTAGACTGCGTTGGACACAGTAATTTAAGGATCGTTTTGTGTAAAAACGTGTGTTATTGTAAAAAATAAAAATTACTCAATAGAAAAAAATCGTATAGGTAATATCGGCGAAGAATAAACACAACTAACAGTTTCCAGATTATTTAATTGCGCGTAAATCCTACTAATATCATATATGTGAAAGTATGTGAGGATGGCTGGATGGATGCTCACTTAAATGTCTTACTGTTGGTGGCGCGTGCGTTGGATCATTCGGTTCCCTACAAAATGGTTGAGCTGGATGGTGCTGATCCACGCGTCACGTTCGTGAACGAGCGCCGTCAGTTGAGACTGGTCATCTCTTTACTGCCACGGCTTATTTTTATTATTCTTATATTTAGATTTATTTTTTAATATACATTTTTTTTACATTTTTCTCACATATAGAAGCAACAAGAATTAATGTACCAACGATTTTGTAATATATTGATTTAAAAAGAGTGTCCTTGGAGTTTCTTGCCCGTTCTTCTCCATAGAGATCTACGTTTTGGAATGGGCAACTAGCTTCAACTTTGTGACTAACTGACCGACTCTTTGACAATTCAAAAGTGCCTGTAAATGGTTTAATTGAAATAAATGCTTTGAGTTTGAGGATGTTTATCACTGTTTCACGAAAAATCTATTAAATGGATTTGGATTAAATTTGGCACACAAATAGACCATGACCTAGGTAAGAACATAGGCTACTTCTCATCCTGGATTGCAGATGAAGTCGCGGGCAACAGCTAGTAATTAATACATTAAAGAAGTGATCATTCCACCTATAATAGAGAAAGCTTTTATTACGCCCAGTGGTTACAGTATTTTTATTATGAAACTGAATCGCAAATGTGTTTTACTGCCCGGGCAGTACTATTAAGTAGAATTAGTTCAAAGCAATCGATATTTAATGGATAATTAATATTTACGAACGTATATTTAGCACAAATACGATGTGCCTAATGTTCTCTGTAATTATTTTTTATGCTTTAGTATTTTAACTGAAAATCAATATGAAGTGTACTGCCTCGTTGGTCTAGTGGTCGCAATTGCTACTGCTGAGCATGAGGTCTAGGGTTCAATTCCCGGATCGGGCAAGGTGTTATTGGGATTTTCCATCTGGAATTTCTCAGTAGCAGCCCGGAGTCTGGATTTGTGCCCGGTTGATGGCAATAGGCTCGCCCCCTATTACATGGGACGTAAACATAACTGGCGAAATGTGGGTGTACTATAGGTACACCTCTGCCTAACCCTTCGAGGAATACAGGCGTGATGTTATGTTATGTATGTACCTATATCAAGGTGTGGGTTTTTCCATTAGGGATTTCTTAGTAGCAGCCCAAAGTTTGAGAGCTGGTGGTCTTACATCCCCATGCCTCGGAAAGCACGTAAAACCGTTGGTCCCGGCTGTCATTCATGGATCTTTGACAGTAATTACGGGTCTTAGCCGGGTTAGAAACCCGAAAGTCTGACAACTAGTTTTACCAAGGGGTATCGTATTACCCAGTAACAGGGTTGTGGAGGTCAGATAGGGAGTAACTCCATGTAAAATACTGGTATTCAGTTGCAACCGGTTAGACTGGTAGCCGACCCCAACATAGTTGGGCAAGGATAGGCAGATGATGGTGGAATATTTGCTCGTAATATTTATGATACTGAAACCCGACGTTTACTGACCAGTGCAGACAAACAAATTAATTAAATAATGTTATTGCAGACCACTTCTAAACTTAAAAAACTAAAAAAAATACGGGAGCGGAGGGCGTAGTCGGCTAAAGCGAAAATCCTGGCTCGCAGGTTTGCACGATGCTGACTTCCTGCTAAAATCCCGCTCTTTCGAGCCTACTGTACTGTTTTTTACACGTGCATCGTACGGCGCTCTCCACGCTCAATATAAAAATACGTTTAGTATACTTGTGGGGCTGCCTCGTTTCTGTAGTGTGACAGGGATGTTCGCAGAGATTGTTTTTACGTAGCAATGCGTAAAAGGTGTGCTTCCCTGGTGCGCAGGGTGTGGGGCGGTTCCAACAGTGTCTTAAGTATGGTTGCGAGTCACCTGGACTGTGTATACGTGGGCCACTATTGTGCCGTCTCTCGTAGGATGTCGTAACGGTGACCAACCGTTATTTCTTGTATGTTTTCCTCGTTTTTGTTTAGTGTCTGTGCTAACTAACGTAGTCGTAAGTTTTACTAATAATCTTGTTGAGTCTTGGTTCCTCGAAAAAAGAAAAAATCTATTCTATTCTATTAATGTGCCACAACTTTTAACATCCAGTCCTACCGTTATAATTTCATTTCTAATGTAATAAGTATTACGTGAGGGTTAAATAAACAAATATCAAATAATAATTTATTATTATTATAAGCCAGTGTTGTCCCACTGCATGGCAAAGGCCTCCCTTCCCGATTTCCACTTTTCCCGATCTACTGCGATTGTGGGCGAATCCTTTAAGAAGGAGTCCAGCTCATCTCGCCATCTCTTTTTCGGCCTGCCGTGTAGTCGTTTCCTGCTATTTAGGATCCAGTGAGTGGTGGTTTTTGCGTACTGCTGCTTCAACATGCGACAGATGTGGCCAGTTCAATTCCACCTTAGTCCAGCAGCTCTGCGGCCAGCGTCCACTATTTGTGTTTAGGAACGAAGTATAGAGTTCCTAATGCGGTCTTTGAGATTGACGCCTAGTATCCCTCGTTCCATGTCAAAGAATAAAAATTGCAAAAATAAACAAAAGTAATAAATAATAAACAAAAACAAGGAAAAATCACCAGTAACGTCAGAAATAAGTTTGTTATTTGAAACTTACGATACCCTGGAGATAGGTAGGTTCTCATTGTGTTGTACAGTCAGCAACAACAATCGATGATCATTTCGGAATTTTATACACGATGTAAGGGACATCGTTGCACATACTGTTACTTTGAATTGAACATATGATTCTAAGACCCCAAGCGTTGAAATGTATGGTCAGTATTCATGTACATATATGTCTATTATAATTTAATACAATATATTATATCTTGTATTTGAATTTCTATAGATATGAATTACTTCATTATGTTTCATGTAATGTTTAACTTAATTTCTAATATTGTAATCTAACAAAGCATGCCTTAATAGGGTAGATTTTTGAGCTACTATAAAATATTTTTAAGATCTTATTGTATCACCAAAAATCGCATTAATAAAAAACTTTGACTTTGAAAAAGGCCATTGACTAACCCATTAACCCAATAATTTAAAAAAATCTGCTGTTTTATACATTGACCTATATAGACAAAATATATGGAACAGTTGTATTTTTTTAAAACCCCTCGAAAAATTTCAACGCTACGCGCTGGTTGGTCTAAAATCATGTCATTATCATAATCATCAACAAACAGTTTGCGTGATGTTGTCCCTTACACTCTGTTTATTTCATATTCATTGACGGAACCGGAGTCCAATTCAAAAATCATAGAAATTCCTTTGAAAATATCCTCTACTCTTCAATATTTCGTTATAATAAGAAGTTTTCATACAAGAAGGTTGATGAAGATGTGGAAAGGAGAGTAAATGCTAGAAATACTCGTAAAGTAAATGGTACTCTACACATGTGATTGTGATCAACCACTTGATGTCCAAAAAGGTCGACTGGCTGTTCATAATCATGTGCAGATTCCTAAGCTTATGTATGGAAGTAAATATTGAGTGTGGCAATAGAAATGCGTTCCTGGCGAAACACGTATGGTGTGACAATGAAAGATAGGCTGAGGAATGATGTGATAAGGTAACGGTGTGGTTTAAAAGAAGATTTAGTGACAAAAATTACACGAGTATACTTATATGGTTTGGTCATGTGGAGTGATGAAAGGCGTCTAACAAAAGGTATTTAGAAGACAGATGTGAGTGAAAACGCCAAGAGGGCACGCCCTAGGACGACATAATTATAGTGACCTTATTGGTTATGTTCTTCAGAAAGGTTAGGTGCGTAGTACTCGTAACCGACGTGCGTGTATGAACGTTAACTAGGCAAAAATATGTAAGGATCGTAGCAGGTAGCGTTCTGTAGTTTCTGCCTACCCCCATGGGAAGAAGGTGTGATATTATGTATGTATGTTTACATTCATAAATCTCTTATAAAACTTTGGATAGTGTGTACCTTCTTCTGTAGTTGACGATACGAAGTTAATATATGGAAATCGTTCAACGTTGTTGACTTTCGTATATTGGGAACGTGTAGGAATATTTGGCTTTAGTTACAGGAGTTTTGGGTGCAAGATTTTAGTGTTTGTGGAAGTGATCGATCAGGCTTAATACGGTTTACTGGCCTCTGCACCTTAATTGCGTAAAACACTATTAATCACAATCTGAATCATTTCGAAGCCTGTTACTAATCCATTGCTTCATATGTTCGAAAAAATTGTCTGCTCAACAACGTAAATAACGCAAAGAATGTTGTTGAACTGTCAAAATGAAAGTCTCCTACTGTTAGTCTGTTATGCAATTACCCCGCTGATCCAAATAAAAGCTATTTTCACCTGCCACCGAATGCCAGTTTAGTGCCTTAAGGTGTTCTTCCCAAGATGACCGCAACCGCAAACCGTAGCGGCAAAGCCTCCCCAATCACTAAGACAGACCGCAGCGACACAGCTACTTAACGATTTCGTAGATGGCGACATTGCTGCCTGCCGTTGCGGTCGAGTGGCGACCGCATACCGCAAACCAGTAGTGCCGTCACTGGCTGTAACAAAGCGATAAATCGTATTTTTTTCTTTGACAAATGACTATGGCAAACAGGGAGAAAATTCCACTGCCGCCGACGTTGTGACGCCGCGTTCGTAATTAAATCCGCAGCGACATTGTCGCTTGCGTTTATTGTCAACCTTAAACCCGCGGCCGCATGCAGTTTGCGGTCACATCTTTTTATTGCGCCTTATGCCTGTCATTTTACGGACTCATTCTTCGAACGGTATGCATTTAACGAACAATGCTTGCACTACTCTTCCTTCCAGGCTAAATGCTTGGGTTAGGGGTGCGATCATGTCAATAGGGCATCGAGCGGGTCGTGACCTTACGATCTTTTAGTCGATAGTTGGAACTTCTGGTAGTCGGGGTATGATAACTATGAAATATCTAAAGGTGTAGCAATATTAGGTTCCTGCTAAAAAAACCCTTAAGAGTTTTTATTTGTCATCAAAACAAATAACAAACTAACAACAACAACTAACAATCTTTGGTGCGATATGATTCTTTCTCACCTTTCCTGTTATGTACATGTTATTATTTTATGACTTATAAATTTTGTAAATACCTTGTTGTTTATACTATAACGAACTTATGTGGTGAAAAAAAAAAAAAAAAATTTTATACCCCTAAAACAAAAATAATCATAACATGACAAACTAATTTAATCCATCAACTATGTAAAACCTTCCTGTCTACAACGTACTGCTTGTCACTTGGCAATCCGCCACGAAGTCTGGCAACCTCCGCCAGGCTGCCTCATTGGATGGCAACGCTACGTTCGAGGTAAATGGCATTTCACTGGCGAGATGAGTTTTAAACTGCTATTATTACTGTTGAATTTTTCGTTTAAAATTGTATTTCCTGATGCTTTTACACTTCAATCAGTGTTTTTAAAGTTGGCAATTAGTTTACAGTGGTGTCATTATTAAAATAGATTAACTGGGAGGGGACCGTCAAAAGGGGGGAATAGGGATGCAGGGCTGAATCGGAACGAAGTTTTAAAAGGGATTTTAACATTGAAATAATATAGTTTGTTGCCAACAAGGGCACTTAATCGTTAATTATTATACAGTAAACACATTACAGGCCTTTTTGCCAACAAACTATATTATTTCAATGTTAAAATCCCTTTTAAAGTTTCGTCTCGGTTCACCCCTGCATCCCTATTCACCCCGTTCGACGGTATACGTTTGCATTGTTTAATAAAAGGCAGTCACTATGAATTATTTGTCCTTTCTGCGGCAATACAGTAAGTCTTACTGCTGGAATCAAGTATGGTAACATTTGTTTATATTATTACATACATACATACATAAACTCACGCCTTCTTCCCATGGGGGTAGGCAGAAACTACAGAACGCCACCTGCTACGATCCTGACATACTCCTTTTGCCTCGTTTACGCTCATATTATTATATTTCTTCTATTATGACAATTTATAGAAATGGTTGGAATATCTATGTTGGTTCATATTATATCTGTGTATCTAGATTTTTTTTATTTTTTATTTTAGATGGGTTTGCTCTTGACTCTAGTCTAGGTCAGAGATGACAAAGTCGACGATGGAGTGAGCTTACCCAGAAGAAGCCTGTTCACTCTCACTTTGAACAGATTTGGGTTGTATGCGGTCGGAAACACAGGCGCAGGTAGAGATATCCACTCTTTTGCTGTGCGCATTATAAAAGATGTTTGGAAGCGCTTAGTGCGAACTGGTGGAATAGCAACTAGGTAGGGATGGTAACTTGCAGTGCGCCTAGATGTCCGATAGTAGAAGCGGGCCGGTGGAATGAGGTCGTGGAGTTCTTGGGCACACTCACCGAAGCAAAAACGCGAGGCTAGATTCAAAAGAATTTTATTATCTATAAGGAAATTATATGGTCGTGTCGGTCAGTTTTTAGTCTCCGTATGACGAAAGATATGCGAACGTCTATAGACTCTACCTAACCGCAGTTGTAGTAGAGTCTAGAGGGAGAGCAGTAGTGGTAGATACTACTAATGGCCGATTCCTAAAATTTACGGACCGTTATTAGTTAAAATTAAGACTCTTGTATCTTTACCAATAATGAATCAAATACCTCACAGCTTTGCATAGTAGACCCATATCAAAGTAGCTATCACAGGTAAAGTTAGCTTACGAATCTACGAGTATTTATATGCCCAGTTTGGCAATAAAAATACTACCATTGGTAAGCAAGACGATTCGTTTTTGTTTATAGATACCGAGCATATTTACCAAATGAGATATCTGGCGGTTTCGAAACTTATACAACAGAAGAAAAAAACAATTGCATGCAACTTACCTACTCAATTTTTACTTCCAAAAAGCACTTCTCTTAACAATAGCATGCTACCCATTAATTTCGGACTCAACCCGTAACCCGCCACATGTAAATGTTCGCGTGTTCTTATCCTGTTTACTCTGTCTTAACCCTAAACTAAGCACAAACTTAACGTTCTACGGTAAATATAAATACTAAGGTTTAGTAGTCCAGAGTAAGAAATTGTGGTGTATATTTTAGGAGTGAAATGTGTAACCAGAATTTCAGAATACTAGGCTGTAATCCAGTTTTTGTATCTATATACGTTCCACGTTTGAATAGAATAGAATAGAATACTCTTTATTACGTACACCATTAAAATTACAGATATAAAAGTAGACATTTTACATAGGGTGACACAATGGGCGGTCTTATCGCTAAAAGCGATCTTTTACAGACAACCTTTGGATGGATTCAAGGGAGAAGGAGAGACAATAATGCAGGTAGCCATTGGTGTACCATTTACATATACAACAAATACATACATACATAAAACATATACTTATCTACATAATATAATATATACAATAATAAACATGAAACAAGAGCAAGGAAACTACATGTAATGACAATGTTTAAGGAGAGAGGAAGTGTTTTTTAACCAGAAACGTTTGAGTTGGTTGAATGTCGGCATCATGCAAGTACTTGTGGGGTTTTTATCAGAATTGAATATACATAGGAACACTTTCGTTTTATTTAAGTAAGTTTTTGAACTAGAATTTAGAATATGTGTTCTGTCTGTCTGCTATTTTTCCTGTTTAGCCTTTTTTCACTTATTTGTGGAACAGTGCCCCGGAGATTTTTATTAAAAACACCGTTTTTTTCAGGAAGGCATTTTCATTCTTTCTGTTTTATCTTATGTAGTGTACTTTTTAGGGTTCATACCTAAAGGGTGCTAACGGAACCCTATTACTAAGCCTCCGCTGTCGGTCCGTCCGTCTGTCTGTTAGCGGGCTGTATCTCATGAACCGTAATCGCTAGATAGTTGAAGTTTTCACAAAGTGTGTATTTCTATTGCCACTATAATAACAAATAATAAATATATAATGAAGTTAACAATTAATGTAGGTCTCCATAAAAGAAACGTATTTAAAAAAAAATGTGTTAGATATAGTACGGTGGTACGGAAACTTTCGTGTCCAAGTCCGAATCGTAGTTGGCCGCTTTTTTAAATTCCTTTGATATTATCGATTTATAAGTTGTGATACCTGTTTTCAACAAGTCTTGTTAAGATATATCAAGAGATGTTAAACAATTTGCAATAAGATGTGGAAAGAATACTTTGACAAAAGATCTGTGGACGCGAACGTAGAAGATGACAGATCGACTTCCGTTTCAGCAAACTAATAGCATGTAGCGTGGTTAGTTTCCACATTATAGACAGAATAATTGTGCAGAGCCAATTCGGTTTTATAATATATTGCACTGACAGTCAAAAATGGACACACTTTTACAGCTTGTAGTTCAACATTTAAAAGTATACATTTTCGTTCTGATGCATCTTTCTTGTTTTTTTCTTTTTCTTGTCTAGCGCACTTTTTTCTCGTAATACGCTGTTGATACCCATTATCATTCAAAATTCCGTTTTCATAGGTCATACAGGTGTCACACATGTCTTCCTTTTATTTGTGTATTGCAATGTTTTTAGCAAAGAAAAACTACTACTACTACTACTACCACCTACATCAAACTTGTTTCTAGAAAATGGATTACAAATTTTATCAACACAATTTTTTTTATAAACCTCGTATAAATGAGACTTGTTTCGAAAAATTGGCTCTATATAAAGTTTATTAGTGTCTTTCCGCTTATAATGTGATGGTAGTTTAGGGATAGAATAAAAAAAAAACATCTATTATTACAAGTTGTGATGTGCGACCTTCACGTGGTGTAATATTCCTGGATATATTTTCGTTTTCTTGACAGGGAAGCATTCTAGATCGACTTTTTTTCGCCCATTATTGGACTGTAAATGTACCTAGACAAAGAGTGTTTAAAAAAAAATCTACACACTGGAATTTTCTCGGTCGTATTATCTTCTTTAGTAAGTGGTAAGAAATACTTTAAAGTACCTCCACGTCGCGACGGACGTGAAGTAGATGCACGTTTTTTACCAACAACAGTAACATTGTATCCTACGTAAATTTTACGTTGCGACCAATCCATGGATTTTCAAAAAGCTTCGAAGATGTTGTTGCGGGTATTCTCAGTTCATCACAACGGCGCACTGCAGCTATTATAAAAATCGGACGTGCATGTTGGTCCCATTGATCTCCCAGGTCTATTTTTAGTATGCTGAATTTTTAACCTCTTGGAGCCTCATAGCCTAAATAAAGCTTACCTTCCATCCTGAGCTTCATGTTGAGGTTCTTTTTCCATTGTCCAGGTTCAGTTTTCTTTTTCCTTTTTCTGCCATAAAATGCTTCTGTATCTTCTGTATTTCTGAATTCTGAATTACGGCTACTTTGCATATCTTCTTCTCTATTTTCTACGTCACTCGGGGAGCTGTCAGAAGACGAACTATCCGATTCTTCAGGCGAATATTCACTATCTGCCTGGGCCGATTTAGCCGAAAACAATGTTGATATGTCAATATCAACATTGTTTTCGGCTCTTTGCAGCAATTTGGACTGGTATTAAATCCTAAAACTGAAGGCTGAACCGGTGTGGAATCGTTTGCTAAGGACATCTCAACAGCAGGTTCTAAGCTACCTGACGGAGGTAAGCATTTGATCATCTACATTCGACAATGTAGTAAGTTGGGCAGCACTGTGGTCTAACGTGTATTCTAAAATTTCTTGGAAGCCTGTATGTATTTGTGAAGAATTGGCTAAAGAAATATTGTCGATGACCAAATTTTTTATGTTAGAGATCTGCAGTGTATCAGAAGTGATATTGGTTGGGTCTAAAAACTCTATCTGTACAGAAATTGGAGGAGCAGAGGATGATGGTGTGATGGAATCTTGTACAGGTGATCTTTGGTTTTTATTTTGTTTTTTATTTGCATCTTGTTTTTCAGATTCCAAACATAGTTCGACCAAGTTCCTTGATCTATGAGAACTCATTCTGAAATAAATACTTAAACAAAAACCTAAAATATCTACTTAAATATTAGAGTATAATAACTCCTAAGTGCTAATACTGAAATAGTATTGTGAGCAATCACAAAAAAATGTTACAACTGATAACTTCTATCTACATATTTTTTATTTACGGCTAATTTATTCATATTAAACAATTACTATTATACAAAAGTTGTTTGAATGATACTAACACATATTTCTAACAACAAAATACTAGTAAATTATAACAAAAAATCAATAATACTTACGTTTAAAGCCGTGAGCGCGCAAAACATGCGACGAGTTGCAACGCACACACTGAAGTTGCAACGCACACACTGAAGTTAGCAGTAATTGCCACCAAAGTTTGCGCTCGTATATTTAGTAGGTATTGCCACGATTGTAAAAATACCCGAAATATTGCGAATACTATATCGGAGATTTTTCTATTATGCGAGATAGAACGTTTATGAGGAGAATTTGTAAAAAACGCAGTTGGTCAAAATGTGTCAGTTAGGACGTCTTGGTAGTGTAGCGTTGTGAGAAATCTCAACGGTAAATAGTCGAGTGATGCTATAATAAAGTAATTAGTTAGTCGCCAAGCACATCACTAATTAACTTGAGAACACTCGTCCATTTTGATCTCGCGCTGGTTAAGCGAGCTGCTATATTCTGACACTCCAGATTCCTTGTGCCCCGACCTAGGGTGAGTTCCTCATTAATTATTATTATTACCATACCGTGTTTTATAAGTCATATAGCGATCCATCTAATATAAGCATTGTTTTCTTTGTATTTTATGCATGCGTGTTACATACATAACCTCTTATTGCATTTGTCATTGTGACACGCTGTCTTTGCAACTCTCTGCCTGTAAGCCGCTGCGATGTGTTGAGCTTCTGCCTATTCTTCTCCTTACACCGTTCCTTGGTCGCCGAAGGGGAAAGGAGGCTGGGCACATCGCACGCGGCTAGCTGCTTTTGCACTTCAAATAACATGCGCTCCCTACGCCCCTTCCAGGGTTCTACATCCTGGCTGAGGACAGGGTAACTCCAACCAGCGTGCTGATGCGAAGTGTGCTAACGGCGTCCTACGGTCTGCTACCGACGCCCGCTAATCAACCTGCGCGCTGATGCTTAGCATGCTACCGGCGTCCTACGACCTGCTACCGACGCCGCTAACTGCGGCTCTTCGAAGGCTTTACCAACCTCTTGCGGAGCCTGTGCGGACGGGCCTGCCGGCTGCCCAGAATCCACGGACGGTACCCCTCCTAACTATAACGTGATAGTGCTCAGTGAAGGTGAACAGTGTCCTTCCTGTGACTTAGACTAACTTCTTGTAGAATATAAAGTTTATGAATATTACTCGAGTTTCTCTTAACTACCTGTAGTTAACGGCCTGCGCGGTCTACCTGCAAAGCCCTAGCCGTTACAGTAGTTAACTGTCATTACATGTATTAACGTTGTTTCAGACATCATGTTTTGTCAGCTATTTTGTTTGTTCACCCTTTTTTCTACGAGTTTTGTATACAACAAGTCTTTATAACTTGTTTAAGGTGTAAACGGTGAACGAAAATAGTATACAAAACATGTTGAATACATGTTTTATACCTCAGGGTAAACGCAAGGTGTGATCATCTCCTTATTTATATCTGGATGTTTCACATTAACTTCCCAATACTTAATCAATCTAAGTCGGAAAGAACTATCTGTACAGATGTATGTACAAATACGAATAGTTGAACGATTTTTACAGTAATTTACGTTTTTATTCATTCAAGTTCTAAAACAAGTTGGTAAGTACCTACCTACACTGTTGAACCAAATACTTTTTCCTGTATCTTTCATCCAGATCTCATTCAAGGTAAGATATTCACACTGGGCGCCAGACAGACTTATTCAGGTTTCCAAATGCGCTAATACATTTCGCTTTTTATTGGAGTAACTTGACGGAGTTTTGAAAGAAACTTAGGAGTGGAAATGTTATTTACTTTCATTTCAAGGAGCTGGTGCCGTTCAACGTCCATGCAGCCTCAAAAAGGTGTATACATTGACAATAATTCGGTTGTCTACAATCTTTATTCCATAATATTGTACAGTATTTTTGTTTAACAAAGCGAATAGCGCTTGACTTGTGGTAACCAAGTGTACAAACACGTTGTGAATGTGTGCGTGAAGACGAGTAGCGTCAGTACATAACTCACATATACACACACACTTCCAATTTCACCCGTATCTCGGACGATACCGAGAGCTCCTGCGCTTACACAAGCATTCACAGCGTGTTTGAACACTTGGTTACCGCAAGTAAAGCGCGCGTCGCTTAGTGGGATAAAAAAACTATATTAATGTGTAGCCACAAAACATAATAGTATATAGTGGGTAGGTACATAGTTGTAGCAACCCATTGATACAGTATTATGAACACAAACTGTAGACAATCAAATGAATTCTTGTCACTGTGTATTTATTCTTTAGGCTGACTACTCGATCCTTTTATGTAAGGTGAAGTTGATATGTGAGTAATTTAAGTATTGAGCTTACGGTTGCATTTTTTTATTAGTTTCAAGTACACCTGCCTACCCCGTTGGTCTCGTAGTCGCAAAAGCGACTGCTGAGCGTGTAGTCCTCGGTTCGATTCTCGGGTCGGGCAGTGTTAACTGGTTTTTCCATTAGGAATTTCTTAGTAAGAGCCCGGAGTTTGGAAGTTGACGGTGTGAGATACCCCCGTACCTTAGAAAGCACGTTAGGCCGTTGGTCCTGCGCCTGATCTCTCTCCGGTCGTGTCGGATTGCTGTACCATGATACCATTGGACTATGAAAGTGAGGGAAGAGAGAGTGCAGCTGTGTCTGCGTACACACTTGTGCACTGTAATATCTCTAGCGCCGAAGGCTGTTCTCCGCTAAGATTGTCGCCATGGACGATATTCGGTCTGGAAGACTATTATTATTAGCATACCTAATCATAAAGCTAGATTAAAAGGAGCTAAAAGGATTGTGTCAATCAATGCCTAAGGAATTAATTCCGCCTTTGTATATTATTACTTGCGAGAAGTTTAAATAAATAAATAATAATTAGACGTGCTACACGTTTATTGGGGTGGCATTATTCGGCATGATTCGGAACGATTCGGCGCGATTCGGCACAGCCATTAAACATTCATCTTGAACAAAGTATTGCGTATTCAAGCCAATATAACTGGCACTGTAGTTGAATCCCCAGAGATGGCACGATGTGGCAACTGGCAATGTTCGTGTGCCCAAACCGAGTGGCAATAATCAGTTTATGGCAACATTTCAATGGCCGACTGTACTCTACGATATTAAAGCTTATAGTCCAATAAAAGGTTTTTAAAGCAATGGTTTTCGAGTTTCTGGGGCGTGCTTCAATTGTTTTTCTTTTTGTGGAATTCGGTAAGCGAGATTTTAGGCTTCCGTTTTTACTGTGAATTTGTTACTTACTTCGTTTTTGTTTTGATCGAATTATGTAGTTAGTAAGTTATGCATTACTTATAGAATAAGGCTATTAATTATATCGTGAAGAAACAACTTTTCACATAGGAGAAGCTGAGAACAAAGTTAGTCTGAAATAAATCGCCCAAGAATTTCAACGTACCCATTACAAACATATTAAAACCCATTGTTTATCAGAAAATTATAATCAGAATCGCTTTTATATCAATTTGGGGCTCCTTATTGCCGCCATCTTGACGTTAATGGTCTATAACTCTGATTTATAGTAACAACTCTTTAAATGAAGAAGGTATTTAGTACTCGTCTACTTGACCCGAGTATTTATACCGCAGTTAACTTGAATGGTGTGAATAAAACGCAGATAAAATCACTAAAACATGTTTTATGGACTGTAGTTAGTGTTGGTACTTGAATAATACCCTTATAGAGGTATTAGGAACAGGGTGTAAAGTTCACTAATCCCTCCATAGAAAAGGGAGGATCCGCCGACCAGATGGGTGTCGAGTCTGGTGGGCAACTGTCCGACGTTTAATATCGGGATGTTGTATAAAAGCTAGTTGCGCGGTAAACTCTGCTGGCGCGATGCAAGATTTTGCGTGACGACAGTGTGACGCGTTACTTGCATGTAGCGATGTAAATACTACTACACACTCACTAAGCTTAAATTTTATACCCACTAGTATGACTAAATGCTAAAGAAAATATAAATTTGCATTGTTGGATTGAAAAGCGTTATAAAGCTAAGAAGATGTGCATTCGTTTATTGTAGGTTATGCAAACCTTAGAGAACGTTGTACACGGCACGGATTTTTTACGGTAGGCGCGGGCAGCGCCACCGCTCTGCCGCCCCGTAGTAAAATTGTATGTGCTTGTATATGCGCATACGGTGACGGCGCCGTGCCGTAGTGCCACTATATCTGTCAACGAGCTTCTATAGTGATCCATACAACACTGATGTCCCTACACACGGCGAATCAACCGCAGTTTTGGACGGCCATAAAAACGTGTGTTTTCAACGGGAATAACCTAGCGCTTCAGTATTAATCCAATCTAATCTTGTACCGGGTTAAATGTTAATGAATAATATTGAGAGTTTCTTTTTCAAATCGTCCACGCTCTTTCTTTATGCTTCACCTATTTCACTCCAGGTTTTAAACATCTACTAAGTGAATCTACGTGTGCCAAAGAATAATAAGTATTAGTAACTTAAACATTCAGGGCGTTAAATTACACTTTCATTTTTATACTGTACAAGCATATAACAGTCACTTATTGATTACCACGCTTGCTCACAGTGTGTTGGGAATTTCTTGATGTGCGTCTAATCTACGAAAATCCAATAAAATTTTAATGTTCTGCGTAAATGATGGTTATCTATGGAACCTAATACCTATCTAGAAGTAAATAACAGAACATTGATGCCATCGGATGATACTATAGAAGTATTTATTTATTTGTTAATAACCAACTAATATTTACAGTTTGCACCACACATACAAGTTGCATACACCAATAAGAGGCACAAGGTGTAAAGATCACTCATCCCCCATAGAAAAGCGAGAATCTTTCGACCAGATGGGTGTTGTTACTGACAATCTCTCGACGCCATCTTTGCGCCCTCGAAGGGGGCGCGAGGAGCCGCTGTTGAGGTGTTTTGGCGTCTTCCCCGTGGATGCGGTCTCTCGGTCCCCGGCTTGGAGACCCATCCTTGGATTTCCCTCCCCCTCCCGCAGGAGGGGGTGGGGGTGCATTATTACACACCCAGCCGCTGAGCGTCCTGTAGTGTGTTTCTGGGGGTGTGACTGTAGGAGCACCCGAAATGCGTCACGACGCTCGTGCGGTCAAGCCCCTGCCTGGTGAGATTCCTAGTTCCGTAGGGAAGCCCAGCAAGAGCCGATCAAGCAACAAGGGCGTCGATTTTGGTTGGCGTTCACCTACAGTGGCGTTGGTTTTGTTTGGCGCTGACCTACAGTGGTGGCTGCCTGATAAGCGATGTTGGGATGTTGTATATAACCTAGTTGCGCGGTAAACTCTGCTTGCGCGATGCAGGATTTTGCGTGACGTTAGTGTGATGCGTAGTAAGTACGCATGTGGCGATGGAGATGCCGCCACAATACAATTGAAAATCAATGCAAATAAATTCTAAGTAGCATTTCACCGAAGGGGTAAGTAAATTACAATTTCGGATTTTTCCATAACATAACATTCACCACTCGCCTTGAACATTTAACGAAAAAATAAGAGATATGAGATCAGAAATAAGTTCAACACACATATTTTACTATTAAATTTTCTTATCATCACGAGGTCTATTCCCCGGTTGGCCTCGGTAATTACTTTAGTAATAATTTAATGCAACGTGCACTCCTGTGGCTTAATTAAATATTACTATGCAGGTATGCGGCATGTGACATGGAGTGGAGCGGAGCGATAAGCGGAAAACAAATGAGAGGAATGGAAGAGTTCTGAATTCAAACTTTGTTGAATTGCTCCTCTAGGTACTACAGTGTCTGATACCTTGTTTAAAGTTTTGAAACCTGCCTGGAGTTTCAAATAGTGTGTGCAAAGTTTGAAAGTATATTTTGCACTTTTCAATTAAGTGTTTAAATCTTTGAAGCTACGCCCGTCGCTGGCTTAAGCACCATTGCAAACTTGTCTACTCATGGGAGGACCGAGGTATTTTTGTGCTGGCTAATAGTTGTAGTATTTTTAACCGACTTCAAAAAAAGGAGGAGGTTCTCAATTTTCTGGGTGAACCGATTTGTATGATTCTTTTTTTGTTAGAAAGGAGATATCTCAAGGGTGGTCCCATGATAAGGAAACCAGGATCTGATGATGACATAACAGAGAAATCAAGGGGAACCTTCGAAAATCGTAGGAGTGTCTAGTGCGCTTCTTTTTTTTTTTAATTACAATTTAATGAAGGTCTGGAGTCAATCTGATGATGGAGCCGAAAGACAGTTGAGGGAATTCCTTAACGATTTACAGCAGTTACCTTGTGTTTGCGCTTGATTAATTTGTGTTGATGAGACGTTACACCGAGATGGGTTGTGACTGTCATTAGGCGTCTGATGATAAAGACGAACGACAGTTAAGGGAACTCCTCATCGGTTTACAGTAGCTACCTTGTGTTTGGACTTAATTCATTTATATTGATGAGAACTTTGCACCCATATGGGTTATAAGTGCCATTACAGGTCTAGTCCTAGACACAGAAAATATTGATGTGTGTTTGATCTCTGAAACACACTTCACTAAACAGTCTTTTGTAAAGTTAAGAGGCTATAAGGTTTATCACTCGCTGCACCCTAACAACACGGCCCGAGGAGGTAGCACGGTTATTATTAGAGAAAATATCAGTCATTACGAGCAGTGTAAATACGAGGAGCCAGATACGCAATCTGTGGCGATATCGGTTAAAACAAATAAATTTAATGTTACAGTAGCGGCCGTATACTGTCCACCAAGACATACGATAAACAAAGACCAATATGTACAATTCTTCAGACTCCTTGGACAGAGATTTATATTAAGCGGTGACTTTAACGCTAAGAACACTCGTTGGGGATTGAGATTAACTTCAACTAAGGGAAGACAACTTCTAAGTGCAGTGAAAGAGATGCGCTGTGAGGTCATAAGTACTGGAAAACCTACATACTGGCCGACTAACCACCAAAAACTACCAGATCTTATCGACTTTTTCATTGTCAAAAACATATCAACCAATTATCTGAGTGTGGAAGAGGGGTACGACATGAACTCCGATCACTCTCCGATATTATTACAATTAAGTCACAAAATATTACTCAGAAAAAACCACCTGACATTAGTTAACAAGTTTACAGATTGAGAAAGTTTTAGCTTAGACCTATAAAATATTATTGACCTAAAAACTTCATTAAAAAGCAAAGATCAGCTCGATTCTGAAGTAAACAAGTTTAGCAATAATATACAACAATGTGCATGGAACAACACACCACAGCTTTCAAAAATGTTTAAAGGAAATACCTACCCAAAGGAAATAATAGATCTATTATATGAAAAAAAGAATCAAAGAAAAATATGGCAGCAAACTAGATTCCCGCAAGATAAAACTCTATTAAATAAACTTACGAAAAGACTGAAGAGAAAAATACAAACCTTTCAGGATGAGGCTTTCAATATGAACCTACGTCAGTTAAGCAGTGACCATACAACACTATACTCTCTATGGAAAGCGACAAAGTCACTCAAAAGGTCAATTACACCAATTCCCCCTATCAGAGATGATAACGGCAAGTGGGCCATAAGCAATGAGCAAAAAGCTCTAAGATTTGCACACCACCTAGAAGAAACCTTTCAACCAAATGACTGGTCTGTAGACAACTTGCAGTTTTCCAATATTCTGCAAGATCAAAGAATTAAGCTTGTGACCCCAAAAGACGTTGCAAAGGAAATCCAAATCATTAGCCTAAAAAAATCCCCAGGGTATGACCTTATAACGGGAGAAATCCTAAAACATCTCCCACGTAAAGCCACCGTTAAGCTTACTAGGCTCATCAATGCTGCATTCGTGCTAAAACATGTTCCTGAGCCATGGAAAGTTGCTGAAGTGATTATGATTGCAAAGCCCGGTAAATCTCCTCACGAAGCATCATCATACAGGCCCATTTCCCTGTTGCCTATACTATCAAAGCTGTTTGAAAAATTGTTTTTAAAACGGCTATAACCTATCATAAACGAGAGAAACCTGATCCCTGACCATCAGTTTGGTTTCAGAGAGAAACACTCAACAATAGACCAAGTACATAGAATTACCAACATTATTGAGAAAATGCTTGAAGATAAAAAAGTCTGCTCCACCGTATTTTTAGATGTGGCACAAGCTTTTGATAGAGTTTGGCATAAAGGTTTGATATACAAGCTAATACTAATGCTGCCCAATGATTTTGCCGATATATTGCAATCATACATTACAGATAGAATGTTTCGTATAAGGCACGAGGATGCCTTTTCCGAGTTAAAAGTTATTAAAGCTGGCGTGCCTCAAGGTAGTGTGCTGGGTGCCGTCCTCTACCTGTTGTACACGTATGATATACCAGAGCTGGAAAACAATACTATTGCAACCTTTGCGGATGACACTGCCATTATGGCGACAGCGTCATGCCATACGGAAGCAATAAAAAAGGTACAAATCGCTGTAAACAAAGTTCATGACGGGGCACATAAATGGAGAATCAAATTGAACGAATCGAAGTCACTTCACATTGATTTCACCAACAGGGATTGTGATTACCACCCAATCTTCATAAATGGCAAACAATTGCCATACGCCAATATAGCCAAATACCTTGGCATAACACTTGACGCGAAACTGTGCTGGAAAGCGCACGTTAAAAAGAAAAGACAGGAACTAGATATGCGTTTTAAAAACATGTATTGGTTGATTGGACGGGATTCCTGCCTATCGATACATAACAAAATTTTATTATACAAGCATATTCTTATGCCAATATAGACATATGGCATCCAACTGTGGGGCTGTACTAAACCAACCAACATCAAAATTATTCAAACATTCCAGAATAAAGTACTCAGGAGTATTGTTAATGCGCCCTGGTATATAAGAAATGACGACCTCCATCGTGACCTAAAAATGGAACCAGTCACCAACATAATCCAAAAATTTGCTGAGGCCCGTGAACACCGACTCCATCGACATGTGAACATCGAGGCAATTCAGCTGTTAGACCAAACAAATATAGTGCGGAGACTAAAACGAACAAAACCTTTGGAGTAAGTGTAGTGTAAAAAAGTGTAGAAATAATAGTGACAATGACATACTTAATAACACATGAACAAAGTGTTTTTATCATTATATCAGACTCTAAGAAAGTGGAACGGACTTGTAAAGTACAATCAACACTATTCTAAGTTTTAAAATAATTATCACGTAAAAAATTAAGTTAGATTAAAATTGCTTATTAGTCTTATAGGCTAGATTGTAATTAATTACTAAGAACCTGGTTCTTTTTAATAAGGAAAAAAAAAAAAAATACAGGTCTGATGATGGAGACCATAGACAGTCGAGGGAATTCCTCAACGATTTACAGCAGTTACCTTTTGTTTGGCTTACTTCATACGGTTCAATATGCCAAAATATTCAGTTCGCACAAAAATAATACCTAATTAAGATTGAAGTTTTACATAGGACAACCACTACCTACTAGTCATGCCGATGCGTCAATTTGAGACTGAATTTAAGTTGCGTAATCGCGTCATCTCTAGCAATACTCTTTCGTTGGTTGCTAAGCAATTTATGTTTGTCACAATGCATATGGTAAAATGGAGCTGATGGTGTCTTCACCATCTGCTCCAGTTCTTCTGGTTTTTACCAAGAGAACTCCTCAACAATACACTCCTCAATTCCTTGCATCGGTAAAAGAAATATTTTGTAAAAGGTGATGAGCAGTTGACATTACGCTATTGTAACTTAGATAAATTATTATCTAACCCACTAAAAAGTGAAAAATAAAAACTTTTTTTACAAAAAAAACAACCAACTTCCAAATAAAACACTACAAAGTGAAAAATAACTTTAATTTCGGAAGTCGGGGGCAAAAAAACTAAAATACAGATCCAAAGACAGCGACTTCCGAAATTAAAGTTATTTTTCACTTTGTAGTGTTTTATTTGGAAGTCGGTTGTTTTTTTTTTTGTAAAATGTTTTTTTTTCTGACATTATTCACCATAATGTATGACTACGTTAGTCGTGGTACTATCTACTCGAGCGTAGATCACGTTTTTGGCTCTCAGGCCAAACACACAAATGCGTCATGCGTCATGCTAGTAAATTTTGCAAAAGTAGCCCAAGTTATAACCTACCGCATAAGTTAGCCGAACTTGTCCGAAGATGGTAAAACTTTCCATCCTAATATTTATATTATAAATCCATATTATCCTAACTAATATTATAAATGCGAAAGTAAGTTTCTTTGTTTGTTTGTTACCTTTTCACGTCTAAACCACTGAACCGATCATCCTGAAATTTTGCATATACGTTGTCAGGTGTACAGAAACGGACATAGGGTACCTTTTATCCCGAAAAAAGTACTGTTCCCGAAGAAAACAACAATAACGTTCTTACGATATTAGATGGCGCCACGTGTCTTTCGGATCATGATTGAATTATAACCCGAATTGACTGTCAAAGTCTAAATTAACGCGAGCGAAGCCGCGGGCAGAAGCTAGTATAATATTATAAATACGAAAGTAGCTCTGTATTTCTGTCTGTATGTTACCTTTTCACGCCTAAACCACTGAACGAATTTCGATAAAATTTGGCAAGGAGACAGATGGCATCCTGAAGAAAGACATAGGCTTCTTTTGTTGAAAACATAATCCTAAAAGGGCATGATATAGGGGATGAAAGTTTGTATGGGAAACTTATCATTTATTGCGTTAGGGATACATGCTTTTGGTAAGAAATAAAAAATGCTTCAGCGCTTTTGTAAAATTGTCCCCCGAGGGGGTACAATAGGGGATGATTTTAGAATTTACATCTGGTTTTTTAAGATTTAAGGGATTGGAAATATAGTCAGAATCCGTATCTTGAGGTATTATTTATTTTGGTATTCATTTCATTTATACGCGGTCCACCCGCTTAGAAGGTAGTTATAAAATAACTTAACTAATATGTAAGTTATTTTTAAGTTAGACATTTAGTATCATAAAAACCTGTTTAATAATAATAAAATAAAGATTATTTACATTTATTATCTGTCTGTCTGTCTGTCTGTCTGTGTGTCACGCTTTAACGGCTCAATGGATTTGGATGATAGGATTCTATGTATCCCGGTAGCACGTTCCCGTGGGATTATTTCCGACATCAACACGGGCGAAGCTGCGGGCAGAAGCTAGCAATATAATAAATGTGAAAGTGAGTTTGGTTGTTTGTTACGCTTTCACGCTAAAACCACTAAACGGATTGGGATGAAATTTGGCACACAGATAGACCATGACTTGGGTAAGGACATGGGCTTTTTTTCATCCTGTATTGCAGATAAAGTCGCGGGCAACAGCTATTTAATTTTATAAACGGATCTGCTGTGCAATAAAACATAGATAGTCTCTACTACAGTAATCCAAATTACTTTTGCACGCCTCATAAGCGAAGCATGTGAGGTATTGCACGCCTCATAAGCGAAGCGCGTGAGGTAGGGCTCTACTCTCGCCTTACAAAGAACAAGTAATTCCTGGAGCTAAAAATAACTCTATTTACTTCATATCGCACTTGTAGAATAATATTCACACACAAACGTCAAGAAAAAACACAAATTTCAACACTCATGCTATTTTCAAAAGACATTCTGCTATTTAAAATAATGACCAAACTATTTAAAAATAATATTCTGTGGACGTCCGTGTGTCTGTTTGTATGGATCCTGGTGTGGTCACGATAACATCCGAAAAACTTAACTAAAGGAGTCCATTTTTTTTTAAATGCTTCAGTATTATCGAAAACTAAGTCCTTTCGAAAATCACGGTCTAATTTCAATGTAGTTTAATTGTAATTAGTAATATAAAAATACGACTGGACATTTTGTAGATTGTATATTTTTTATAGAATTGAATGAGATTATGAGGCATGCACTTTTGGATTTTCCAAATTTCTCAGTTTGCCCATGATTACTAATGTTACTATATGTAACACAAGACAATGAAAATTTTGAGAGGATGAATGAAGGGCGATTAACAAAAGGTACTTACAAGGCAGATGTGAGTGGAAACGCCGGGAGGGGACGCCCTAGGAAGACATATAGTGACCTTATTGGTGATGTTCTTCAGAAAGGTCAGGTGCGTAGTGCTCACAACCGGCATGCGTGTATGACTAGATGTATGAACGTAAACGAGGCAAAGGGAGTATGTAAGGATCGTAGCAGGTGGCGTTCTGTAGTTTCTGCCTACCCCCATGGGAAGAAGGCGTGAGTTTATGTATGTATGTACAAGACAATGATTATATTAGTAGTAATGTATACATATAGTATTATAGTATGTCCTAGTGGATAAACTTGCTAATTACTCTGTAAATAATGAAACACAACAACTCTTGCGGTTGCTTCCAGTAAGGAGATTACAAACAGGAGAGGACGTAAAATATTGCGTCGCAAGCTTTAGACGTGAACTTTATACTTGTGACGCTTCCAATTTTATGCTCTCTTATAACTCAGTCGGGCCCTAAACGATCAATTATATTGCACATTATCACGAATTGCGCATTGTTTTTCACTGTTTTGGGTTAATATTGAAGATTGCTCAATGATTGAAAAAAAGTTTTATTTTATTTATCGTGTATAATAATTTGAATTCAGAACTTAGTACTTTATTGTGTTGTTACGTCAAAACAACAATAAAGTAAGTATTTAGTTCTGAATTCAAATTAATATACACGATAAGTCTAATAATTGATGGAAATAGAAATTAGCATTCGTTTATTTGGAAATACGATGATTCCCGAGGGACATTAAGAAAATAATTAACTGTATGTATGTTTATTAGCTAAGTATGTGATTGGGCTTCTGTAGTGGTATTTTGTGAAATTCTCACCGTAAAAACATAGGTGATGAGAGCTTGAGGTGAGCTGTCAATCCCTCGCATCAGCCGATCTATTCCGTAAAAATCTCATCGTGAAAACTGAAGTCAAGTGAGCTTGACGTGAGCTGTCATTTCACCTAAAGTCTTCACAGCGACATTTTTTACAGAATAGTCCCGCTGACCACGGTTTCAATTCACCCATCGAACAGTGTGTGACCTACTAAAATTTTTTTTTTTTTTACGGTTGTTGATTATACACTAAAATGACCATTAAAAAAACATCCACGAGTGACGATACTTGTGTACTTGTGTTATAAGTACGTCCAGTGTGTGTTTACCGGCTGGCAATTATATTTTTACTACGGCGTAGTTTGTGCTGATCTATCGTGTTTAACAGTAACTGGGTTGTTGGTCAGATAGGCAGTCACTCCATGTAAAATATTGGTATTCAGCTGCATTCGGTTAGACCGGAAGCCGACCCCAAAAAGGTTGGGAAAAAGCGAGGCAGATTGATTAAGTTTTTGCTGATGCTATTCTGGATGTATCAGAAAGGTGTGGTCAAATTTAAGGGTGTGGTATAGACCATCAAGCTGAACAGCTTTCTCCATGGGAACAAGGTAATCTATAAAAACTTATCAGCTGTCCCGTAAAAAACTTCAATACCTATTCGACCCAAATTAATGGGACAGCTGATTAAACTTGTTCAGTTTGTGGGCTTGTAATCACATCCTTAAAGAACAATGGCAACTTCCCATACATTGTTTTATTTGAAATTAAATTATTATGTCTTTAAATTAAAAATATATTATTAAACTCAGTGTAATTTTTTGAGCTAGTTTGTGTAAGATTTGTTGTTAGAAAAGGCGGAGATTAATTTTATTTTATTTTATTTTATTGAAAAGGAACAACAAACAGCTACAATATAAAACATGAGATATGGAATACACAAAACAAATATACAATATTGCAGCCCACAACGCTGTTCACAGATTGACTATGGGATAAAAATAATAAAATAATAATCGCTAGGTTTACAAACAAAATTAAATGTTTTTTTTTTTTTTACTAACTTATTAACTACCGTGTTTAAGACATAAATAGTATTTATGAAAGAAATGATACGAAAAGATAAATATAGAAAAAATATTCAAGAGAGCTCTTTATGTATAAGATTTTTGAACTTATAGGGAGCACATGCAAAAATATCTATATGTTCGAAAGTCCTATTGTAGGAATCGACCATTCTGCGAACAGACGAACGCAAGCCAGAGTTGGACTTACAAGCGCCTACCGAAAATAATCTGCCAGCGCGCACCTGACGCTTGTGGACTGTCCTAGGAACCGCATAACATAACATATTGGACAGTTCAATGCAGTCAAATTTATTTCTAACAATATTATATAGATTCATAGCTTCTAAGTACTATAGATATTCAGTGTTGAACTTTTGAACAACAGGACAGAGCACGGACAGAGCGCAAGCTTCTGGTCAAAAGTTGTAAACCGTCAAGTCAATGGTTGTCAATGTCAACAACCAAGCTATATTTTTTTAAGACTTACATGGGTACTAGTCTGTTTAGTTCAGAATTGCCATAACATTTGATATTTTTCCACTTTACTGGAAAATGCTTATCTAAGTAAGAACACAGAATAAACTTTGATATAGAGACAACAAAATAAATGTGTTATTTATTCATTTACTCCATGTTAATATAATAACAAACTAAAAAATAACAACACCACGATAGTTACTTTAGCTATTTTCATAGTGTTATGTCATACGGTATTCTGTTATGGGGAAATGCCGCCGACATTCAGACTATTTTTATTTTGCAGAAAAGAGCTGTTCGATCAATTTATAAATAAAGTCCGAGACAATCTCTCAGAGAGAAATTTAAGGAGACTAATGTAATGACTGTGCCTTCTCAATATATTTATGAAAATCTTTTATATGCACATAAAAATATAAAATTGTTTAAAAAATACAGTGATATCTATAATATAAATACTAGGAATAAACACAAATTAGTTGTACCTACAACAAGGCTAAAAAAAATAGGCGGCTCGTTCAGGTGTCAATGTATTCGCTTTTATACTAAACTTCCAAGCCACGTTCAAGATCTAAGCGTTAATAAATTCAAATCATTAATTAAACGTAAGTTGTGCCAGAAAGCTTTTTATACCGTTAAGGATTATATTGAGGATCATTTATCATTTATCATTTACGCTATACCTACTATTTAGGAAAATAAATATAAAAAGGCAATACTAAACCAATCCAACCAAAAATTTCCTAATCTTTTAGAACGAAGTAGTCAAATAACTTTTCATTAAACATTATTTTTTTACTCGGCCTTCACTAGATAATATGATAGTTAAAAAAAACGTAGATAAATAATTTATTTTCTTTCGTATAAGTGTCACTTTTAGACGTTAAAATTTATTTCAAATAAGAATTTGCCATTGTTCTTTGACCACACCTTTCTAATACACCCTGTTGAGAAGCAATGAGGTCTGTGAAGCAGCGAGATCTTTTACAAGTAGGTATATTTTTACTGTTTTTTTTTTTACAAAAGTAGTAGTAATTTTTCTTTCTGCGTACCTTTATTTTTCATTATTTCTCCGTGCTACCTTGTTCCAGTCATCCCCTTCGTTCTTTATTTCCCGCTATTTTTCTTGTCACCCAATTTTCGATCGTAAAACGTTCACTGCATCTTAAGCGAAACGTCTTGTATGAATACCAAAGTACCTTACATCGTTAAGTTAAGTTTATTTTTTCGTGCTTACGTTTATATTCGCGTTTTCATCTTTTTATAGCGAAATGAAAAAGTTTCCTCAGCCGTTGAGTAGTTTCCTTGACAGTACTATTAAATTAATTATCAAAGTAGTACCTACAGTCATTATAATTAAATAAGAAATTTTCAAAACATTGACACTATACTACTAGATACCTAATTTAATTCATACATTAATGACGTGAAGTTGCAATTGGGCTACAAATAACTCAATTTAATTTCAATTCAATTAAATTTAATATCTTTATTGTGGATCATAGGTAGGTACATAAAACAGGTCTTAAATTGTTAAATTGTGGTCAGCTTGGTCCGGCCCTTAGGGCATACTATAGTTACATAAAAAAAAAAAAAACAATTATTGTTACAAATTATTAATATTCCACATAAAATATAAGAGATCAAAATAAAACGTAACGAATTACGCTAGGTCTCTCCACTCTTTTCTTACTCTCTAGGTAACTCACTTTTCTTGAACAATAAAAATCCTACACAACATCATCACATAAAATTAAAACTGACATTTTTGTTACACAATGCATCAATTATGTATGTAAAATACGGCATTATAATTCATATTACAAAAGTGCAAAACTAGTTTAACTTCCCATTAAAATAAATCCGCTCATTCACAAAATAAAGCTAGAAAGCTTAACAAACATGTAGGGAACCAATCTGTAGTCTAAGTTATTGCTCGCAAGTTTCTGTACTGTACTAAAACGCATTTAGTCGGGTAATGATGTGGGTTACCAAATTCATGGAAAACTTGCCCCGTACGGCTTTTGTGGCACAATTTGCCGGATGTTGTGACGGATTCCTGGAAATTTGGTGTGTTTGTAAGAGTGACAAAAGGGAGCCCTATATTAAAATTAAATATAACATCGCGCAAAATTTCTAGCATTATTAGTTTACTGGCTTTCATATCCTCGGTCCACGGCACTGACAATATAAACAGGAAAATCTCCACACTGATTAAGTCTTATGTGCCGTGCTTCACCGAGGCTATGGATGCCTGGAGAAACTCTTGCCCGAATTCAGATCCACCCGAAAATCTATCTTCCCAGAGACGACGGGATGAGCCGCTCTGCAGAAGTAGTACAGAACAATTTACTTGAGACGTCTGCTATTATTGCGGAGCGTGAGCGTCTGCTGGCTGTGGGTACTTACCCACAGCCAGCAGACGCTCACTACCGCCTATTTAGGAGTCGGGTCTCTGGCTTCATGCACTACCTTCGTCGAACCTAGGTAATTTGTTCGACGACACTACTTTCTGCCTCGCCGTTTCCCTGCGACTAGGAGCTTCTTGTTGTTCTCCTCATTGCTGTCACTGCGGCGAAGTTGTCAACAGCCTCGGACACCACGGCCTGTCTTGCAGCTGAAGTGCTAGCCGCTTAGCGTGGCACGCAAACATTAATGACATCATCCGACGAGCTCTTGTCACCGTCAGCGTTCCAGCTGTATTAAAACGCTTGGTACGCGACGATGGCAAGAGACCGGATGGCATGTCTTTATTTCCATGGAAGCTGGGTAGGCCTTTAGTGTGGGATGCAACGTGTGTCGATACTCTTGCGCCATTCCATCTTCCCGGCTTGGCGTGCAGTACTGGCGCTGCTGCTGCAGCTGCAGAAAACCACAAGCAGGCGAAAGGATAATAACCTTATCGGCAATTATATTTTCTAGCCATTTGGGGTTGAAACCCTCGAGCCGTGGTGTCGGAGTGCTCATGGTTAGTTCAACGAAATCTCCAAACGATTGGTTGGCACTTCCCGTGATCCAAGGGCTGGCTTTTACCTTGACCAGAAGGTAAGTATTGCCACACAACGTGGCAATGCCGCCAGTCTCTTGCGTGCATTACCAGTCGACAGCGATGTGAAGGAATTTTTCGACGCCATAATTTAGTTTGTGAATTTGTCGTTAGGTTATATTTTTATAATAATTTATCATTAACTTTAACATTGGTTTTGAAATTTTAAACTGTTTACCTAAATACGAGAACAACCTTACTACGTCTCCTGCTAAATTAATATTTAGAAAGACGTTGCGTTGTAAAAATGACACAAATTAATATGCTTCGACGCATAAGCAATTATTTATCACATGGGTAGTCCTATTACTAATAATGAATTATTGTGATCATTATTTTATTTATGAGTACTAACTTGTGAAGCTGGTAAAGATTTTTTAATGTGCAATTTTGGAAAGGCAAAAAGCAGGACCAATTATTTTAAGTTCAACATACAACACAATTGAGTATTATAATACCCTCTTAGAAGCAGAATTTACATTTTACAAAACCACGTTAACATTCATTTTGAAATAAAAAGTCCGTAATAAAGTTGAGACCCGATTCAGACATGACACGGAAAGTTGCCAAATGTTGACCAGAACCTTTTTCAGCTAAAATTTGTATATTTGGGTAATTACCAGCGTATAACTTTTTATTGTACAAATGATTTTTGGAACCAAGTTCTTTAATGCGGCTTGCGGTAGGAGTAAAATGGTAGAAATCGTCACGTAACGAAAAAGCATTATGCCCCCACCATGCGAGATGGTTTTCATGGTTTTCGAGGGTGCTGAAGCCGATAGTGAGGTCAAAATTAACAACAAAATTGACAATCAATTCGGGTTGTTCGGGGAATTCTAGTTAGGAGGATGAAAAACCGGTCTATCGACACTCTGACTAACAAAATATACTAGGTACAAAAAAAAAAAAACTCTTAACACACTACTAAAGTGTCTACAATAATATAATTCAATCATGATTCCAAAGACACGTGGCGCCATCTATTATCATAAGAAAGTTATTGTAGTTTCCCCTGGGAACAGTACTTTTTATCGGGATGGAAGGTACCCTATGTCCGTTTCCCTACTCCTGACAACGTATATGCAAAATTTCAGGATAATCTGTTCAGTGGTTTAGGCGTGAAAAGGTAACAAACAAATAAACAAACTTACTTTCCCATTTATAATATTAGTAAGGAAGTAAGGATTAATTTCACAGTAAAAACTCTTAAACCGGTGAAAACAACTTTTGAGTGCATAAATTAGTCAAAACCTTCTTTGCAATTGCTAAAATTTTAACTAGAAACCAATTAGCTTGGAAGGTTTTTTTGTAACCCTTTTAAAAACATAATTTAATTATAGTGATTCTTAGGCGTTACGTAAATATAAAGAGTATTTAAAAGAGAGTTCGCGTTTGAACTAATAAATGGTTTTGACTGAAACCTAAAATAGGTTTCAGTCAAATCGCAGACAGAAAAGTAGTTTTGACTGTAGAATTGACATAAAATGTCACATCTGTTAATAAAACCTGCTGAAAACAAATTACAACTGAAAAAACCAGACTATTAAAAGCATTTGTACAAATATTAAATTGTCGTCCTAGTTGCTAGTGACTATAACAAAACACGCATTAAACTATGTAGCTTTAACTCTCAAACAAAGGTAAACAAACAATAAAAGCAGATATTAAAATACCTTTTGGCACAATTTTATTACTAGCCGTATTCGTGTTACGACAAACTAGGTTTAATCCTACTAATATTATAAATGTGAAAGTTTGTGATGATGGATGTTTGTTACTCTTTCACGCAAAAACTACTAAACGGATTTGAATGAAATTTGGCACACAGATTATGACCTGATTAAGAACATAGGCTACTTTTTATCCTGGATCGCAGACAAAGTCGCGGGCAACAGCTAATGTAATAATAAAACTATTTCAATAAAACATACTAGTTTTGCTCGCGCAAGTTTTTAGTCATAAGTTACTGTAATATTGTCGACCGCAGTATTGAGCTATTTCCTTCCCTCCCAATTCCCATACAACAGAACGAGAGGGATGCTCATCATACGCGCCCCATCCGGCGGTTCCGCCGCAGCATAAATCCACAGTGATTTGCTAAGAACAATCCTGCAATGAGACTCGAGTCAGCCGCATCGCGCCGAGCCGCAATAAACCCGCTTCGCAACCGTACCGCTAATAAACCGCTAATAGACCGCTATTATATCAAAAAACTCAAAAACTCTTTATTTTATAAGTGTTGGCCGACACAAGTGTGACATTTAAAACCCAAGTGATAGTGCATCACCGTGACAGGAAGAAATTCAGTGAACACGTGGGACGTCTGCAAAGGCTGTCCGTGAGTCAACGTGTTTCGTTCAGAAGGTTGTCAAGTAAGTCCGTCCATCCCTATTTTTCTCACTCATGACCCTTTGCTCAATTCTGTGTGTCGTCCAATAATTCTAACCCCGCAACCCCGCTGATGGTCCTTCAAAAGCCGCGATAACTTATACACCAAGTTTATTCCTTAACTAGCGACCCGGGCTACTTCACATGATTTTGACGATTTGACAAAGCATCGACTTTTATATTATATTTTAAATTAATGATAATAAATAAACTTACCTCCAAATACCTACCATCTGCTGCATAGTCTACATATAAAAGGACCTAGAAAAATATTGTTATAACCTAAAAACAAAATGACAGATTGTAGAAAGATTTCTACGGTGCGATGTCAAAAATGGAGAAACGAAATGTCACTTTGTATAGAACGATCTGTGTCTATTCTTCGTAGAAATAGAAAGCGACATGCTAAGCCTGTAGAAGGCAGCGATACTAAACACATGCAGAGTCGTGAAAAAGTTTCTGCAATGTGAATCAGAGAACCCACATCAGAACACAAATACGCTACCATCTATCATCTGCTGTAAGTGACCGCACTTAATCCAACTGATAATCACTTGGCTTAGGCCAAGATACCCGGTGCAAGTGTGAGAAGGGAACACCGGGGTGGCTTTTAGTCAGTAAGAGTCTGAATGAACCCTCCGCCTACCGCAGGGAGGAGGACATCAATGAGGATTTTTCACATCGGACGAAAAAAAAGGCCCGTGATATCAGCTCAATCCGGCTAGCCGAGTCAACAATATAAATTTCAAAATAATAATAAATTCATCATCAATTCATTTATTATAGGTATTAAATTTTATTCTGGAAGACATATCTTTCGGAGTAAAATTTCTAAATCAAAATCAAAATATTTTATTTCACATAAACCAAAATGGGCACTTATGAAACGTCAGAAGCTAGGTGCACGGTTCCAATTGGTTGTTTCCTATGGATAAGAGCCGGCAAGAAACTCCACGGTTACTCTTTTGAAAATAAGGGGTTTTTACAATGTTTCTAATTACAGTGTTGATAGATATGGGAGGACAGTGTAGTCCTATCAACAAGTAACAGGTACTCAACAAAATATAACCAGGTCCGCAAATCTACAGTCTACAAGTTAGGCCCACAACGTTCTCATATTCACAAAATATAGAAGATTCTATATAAAAATAAAAGCCTATTTAGACCAAATGACATGATTGCCATTACAACTGTAACAAATCTGAATCAAAATTCTATCCACAAAAGCTATAAATAAGGAGTTGAAATAAGAATCTGAGGTATATAATGTCAAATAATGAGATTATGTCAAAGAAGTAAGTAAAAAGAAACTAAAAACTTCGTAATTTGGGAACAGTTAATAGACATTTACTTAGTGAAGTGATGGAGAAACCGCATCAAAATCCATTGTGTAGTTTAGAAGAACAACGACAACAACACAAACAGCTATGAAAAGTGACTATAGTTTATGATAATATGTATAGTTATAGACTATGACGAGCTAATAACATCAATCTCCTAAAACATAGGTGGGCGACAGAATTAGGTCGACATAAGTATAGGAATTGGTTGACCCGAATAACTTGATTAGGAAAGTTGAATTACTTTGAAATCCCTGAAACCAATTAATCATGAGCTTTTTCATTAAAACCGTCGATATAATCTAAGTTCTAGAATGTATAAATCGAACGTTTGCATAACGACTAAATTACCAGCAATAAATTAAAGTTGGCACGTTTGATTCTGAATGCATTTTTTCCGTTTTTAATTTGTATTTGAAAACAGAAAATGTCGAGAGAAATTACTGGGAAGCCTAGAAAATGCGGTGGAAACAGGAACCAAGAAATATTGCTTTTAATTTTAAATTTGAAGCTGGGTGTGAATATTAAGGTAAGAAATATGGTCCAATAAAATTATGATTTTAAATATGATACACCGTTTCACAGTTGCTATGTACTCAGTATATGAAGACTTTAAGCTTGAAAAGTGATAATATTTGAAAGGCATTAAGTCCATCTTTGTACGGCTATTCTTATTTATGTATATTAAAAATAAATTCAGATATAAACCAGTTATGTTGATTCTTGCAAATTCTTATTCGTGTTCATGGCGTTTCTGATTGTGAATAAAAAAACATATACCGTTATGCTACTAATTTTAACGCGAAAAGGTACAATTTCATTTATCAGAAGCGAGTTCTGAAAACCACCTTGAAAATATCCAATTTGTTTTTTTTTAAGAAACAATGTCTTTTGCCGGAATCTTTTTCTAGGCTAATTTATGGAACCACAATTTTACCTTTTGCTGCGAACGTAAGCTGATTTCGTAACCATATATTTACACAGACGTACCTAATCTGAAAGAAAAATCTCGGGAAAAAGAAAAACATATTCATCACGAATAAATCAAGAGAAAAAAAGGTATTACTTGGCATCGCAAGCGAAAACCCATTATGTTAAAAAAAACAAATAATAATAAGACATTCTCGGGACGTGTTCCCCTTTCTTGTTCCATTTTCAAATCGTTGCAGATAGAAACTCCAATCACAGAAACAAAAGAGATGTGATTGAGAAGTAAGGTATTCGTGACAAGAATATTTTTAGATAATTCCATTTGACTGTCTAAAAGCAAGATGATACCAGAAAAAATATCAAAACCGTGTTCTTTGCTAATATTTTTGCGAATTTGACTTTATTTGTCGCCAGTTCTCCAAAATATGTTAAGGGCTTCAAGCCAATTATTACCACCTTGAGCATAGACGTAGCCTGGTATTTTCCTTGGGTATTTTTAGACTGAGTTCATTAAAAACAACAGCCTAACAGGGGACGTAATATGTTCTAAGTGTAGGTACTCTCTACCTACATTATACGGTATCGATCACCGGTATTGCCAATCATAAATCTAGTTTCAGTCTTTCAAACTCAGAATAGGTACACTGAAAAATATTGCAGAAATTTTCAATATTTCAATATGATTCCGAACCCAATTTTAAATTTGCGACGAAATATCCTCTATATTTTTAAGATTAAACAGTTGAAAGTATTCCTATGAGCTTTACACATAGTGGAAATATGAACAGGAAACCGAAAAAAATCTGCATCGCAACATCAAAGTAATAAGCTTAGTGGAATTAGCTGTGTAAATAGATATATTTTTAAACTCCGTTAATGGCATTGGATTTAGTTCCTTAATCGAAAACTTTCAGTAAATCGAGACTGTATTTAATTTGAAATAGGATTCAATTAGTAAGAGTTTTAGTTTATTTTTAACCGTAGTTTTAATTTGAATACTTACTTATTCGTTTTCTTGTAATTTATTGCAGTGGATTTATTTTACGTAGAGTGCGTTTATCTAATTACTGAATGGTGGTACATTATTTGCATATTAATTTGTACCTATAAGATTTTTGTTTCCTTATAGATCTTCTTTTAAGCCTCTTACAAGATCATGCTTGAATAACTAACTATTGATGTACGTACACAAAATAGTGGATTTCCAAATTACGAAGGCATGACATACACATTCTTTAGAGAAATCAAATAGTCGCAATATTAATGGTATTGGCGAGCATGGTTTGGCCACGGAACCCGGTAATGGAAAAGTCTTCAAAATTCAGCACACGTAAGTAATATCAGACTGGATAAAATATCTAGGAATGAAGCACGCAGTTTAGATATATTGCGTTGCTGTATTTGGGTTATGTTCTAGAAACTTGGGAAGAGAGATCGGTGCTGTGGAACACTCACTCGGCTTCCTGTCGTACTGAGCAAGTACTCCGGACATAATGTTACTATACATTATGTCTAAGGAATAAAATATGTTAAGCATCATAAAGTTAATTAACCGACTTCATAAAAAGGAGGAGCTTCTCAATTCGTCTGCATGTTTTTTTTTTTCATATGTTATAACTCAGAACTTTTTTCTGGTTGAACCGATTTGGATGATTCTTTTTTTATTTGATAGCTCGTCCCATTTAAATTTGATCAAGGTCTGACTAGTAGTTTTTGAGTTATCCTTAATACTGCATATTTGTTACACTTAGTTTATATGGATGGTGTGTTAATAATTTCCTGTCACTGTTATTTACACACCAGTAGGTACCGCAACTAAAAAGTGAAAAATAAAAACATTTTTACAAAAAAACAACCGACTTCCAAAAAAACACTAAAAGACCTGAAAAAAAACGTTAATTTCGCAAGTTGGTGGCCAAAAACGAAAATACAAAATCAAAGACACCGTCTTCCGAAATTAAAGTTATTTTTCAGGTCGTTTAGTGTTTTTTTTTTGAAGTCGGTTGTTTTTTTGTAAAAAAGTTTTTATTTTTCACTTTTTAGTTGCGTTGTAAAAAAGTTTTTTTTTGCTTTCACTTTAATGTTTTTCCAACTAGGTCATTACCAACATTTTGAATGAAAATGCGCAGGAATCCGCTGGATGTGAGAAGCACAGAAGAGGTCGAAATGTACATGCTTAGCGGAGGCCTATGTCCAGCAATGGACGTCATTCGGCTGAAATGATGATGAAGACATGATGACAGTTCGTAAAGTTGACATGCGCCCGCTTTGAGTAAAAGTAATTTGTTAAAAATTGCTTAACTTTATCGCTCCATAGCCGAACGTGTTTTATTAAAAACATTTTTACAAAAAAAAACAACCGACTTCCAAAAAAAACACTAAAAGACGTGAAAAATAACTTTAATTTCGGAAGTCGGTGGCCAAAAACGAAAATACAAAACCAAAGACACCGACTTCAGAAATTAAAGTTATTTTTCACGTCTTTTAGTGTTTTTTTTTTTGGAAGTCGGTTGTTTTTTTTTTGTAAAAAAGTTTTTATTTTTCACTTTTTTGTTGCGGTACCTACCCCACACAAATTCGTATATCACTACTTGGTGTGTAAATAACAGTGACAGGAAATTATTAACACATCATCCATATAAACTAAGTGGAAAAATATGCAGTATTAAGGATAACTCAAAAACTACTGGTCAGACCTTGATCAAATTTAAATGGGACCACATGTGAAGCACCACCTATCAAATAAAAAAAGAATCATCCAAATCGGTTCACCCAAAAAAAAGTTCTGAGCTAACACACATAAAAAAATAAATTAAAAAAAACATACAGGTGAATTGAGAACCTCCTCCTTTTTGTGAAGTTCAAACCCGCACCCTACTTACGTAACACACTTTTTATCACAATCTGATGCATTTTGAAGCCTATTGCCAAATCATCACTTCTTAAGTTCGAAAAAATTGTGTGCTCAACGACGTAAATAACGCAATGAATGTTGTTGAACTGTCAAAATGAAACCCATTCCTACTGTTAGTATGTTACGTCATTACCCCGCTGTTTACATTAGCAGGTGGAATAGCAACAGCAGCCAAACAACGCTTTCACATGAGCGTTGACAACAGAATTAACAGTAAGTCGTGATCTCAGAAACGGACCCACACCAGCGGGGCGAGCACGGCCACTGTGACATGGCTTGAGTCACACATTTTATCACAGTTTGGGCGATAAAACTGTCCGTACCGTAACCGTATGCCTTGTCACAAACGTCCTGGGTACGCTTATGCTCGCCCCCCAGCAATGAAAACAATAAAAAAAGTATCAGAAACACCATTTAATAATAAAATGCAGCCCTGTCTAGGCGAGAAGTCGCCTAATATAAGTTATAATTTAATTGTGGAGCCGATCCAAACTTTTATCCAAAACTCAAGCCTAAATCAAAAACATGAACGAAACGACTCTCGTTTTGAATTTAAAACTTATCATAACACGTGGCTTAATACGGATTACAATGGAAACCTCGTTATTTCGTTGTTTATGTTCAAAATTGGGGAAACAGGAAGAGAAATTGGATTTAACGAATCTGGGAAGGCTGTTTGTTTAGAAAATAATAGTAAGTTTAGTTTTGATGAAAGTTGTCAGTTGATCTGCCGGTAAAAAAAAAAAACTCTTATGAAATGTTCGGATATTGCTAGAAACATGATCAGAGGTCGCACAAGGCAGAGAGGTTTGGAAGGAGAAAGGGGAGGACTATGCCGAGCAGTGGGAATCGAAAAAGGCTAGCAAAAAGCTTATTTTTATACACGTTATTATTATTTTACACTTAAAAATTAATTCCGTTGAAAGTCTTAGTTATACGTACCTATACGAAACGGACTACGATCATCAAAAATGTATAAAAAAAGTTCCTACGGAATTGAGGTTTATTTTCAAGAGATCCGTTTTACACATTATTGATAATAATATTGGTTGAGTAAGAAAAAGTGCTATTACGATTAAGAGAAACATACAATTTTATGAAAACAGTGCAAATGAAACCACGTACTCAGCAATTTTTAAATCTGTTTAAATACAGTACATTTTCAACAGTTAGTATCGTTATCCCCCGGGAAACCGGGCGGAAATATTTATTCGCAGAACCGGAAAAACTGCGAAGTAAATGCATGGGAAAACTGTAAGTCCCTCACTTCGGAATCCTATTACATAAACCTTGATGGTATTATTCTCGAAAACGGATGAAATTTTAAATATGGAAGTGAAAATTGTTCGCTCCTAAGTAAACAGCAACCTAACTGCGTAATACATTATTTATCACAATCTGAATCTTTTGAAGCCTATTGCTAATCCATTGCTACATATTATGTTCGAAAAATTTGTCTGCTCAACAACGTAAATAACGCAATTAATGTTGTTGAACTGTCAAAATGAAAGCCATTCCTACCGTTAGTGTGTTACGCAATTACCTCGCAGAATAGTTTAAAGTGGAAATGACAGATGACAAAAGACTGTATGGAATGAAAGTTATGCGATATGTGTTTTCAAAAATCTTCCGTGTTGTGCACATTTTTTGATGTGTAAACATCTTAGCACTCGGTCTACGGTAGGGGCTAGCTGGGATTTTGAGCGTCAGACGCGTAAGCGTAAGACTTCGAGCGTCAGATGACGTCAGCGTAAGACCCGTGTCTATGTGAGCGCGTGAACCAAACTGATGCGAGCTCACATGTTTACACATCAATTTTCGTGAGTGCCAAACCAACTAACACCGTTTTTTTTTCGTTTTAATTTTCTAGAAGGTGATAAATATCCTGTATCCTATCCTATATGTCTTGCCGGGACAACTTTAATTAAACATCAGATCTTTTTAAAAACAAAACGACTACCTAAAAGACCTCGTTTACGACCGTGCAAAACTATCTTAGACGCGTTTATAAAAGATACAAGTATGTAGTACCCTGCATGTATTCTAAGCAAAAGTGTCAATCGCGCTAATACGCGATTAATAATTGATCGTTTATAATGTTCAACCGTGACTTGAATCACGAAAAACTCCAGCGGTTCTCTTGTGTAGCAATCACTAGCTGCATGAGTACTACACCCACTGCTGCCCTTCAGGCAATGCTTTGACTGACACCTCTACACCTCATTTTGCAGGAGACAGCCCTGGTCTTGGATGTGGACGGCTACATGAGTTCACCCATACACAAGCGGAGAGTTGTTGGACCTCGACACCGGGCTGTAGGCAGTCCAAGGAAGCTATGGCATCCTTAGATAGCAGGCTAACCAGATGTTTATTACGCCTGGTCAGGAACGGCCTGCGCCTCGTGACCGGGACCTTCACGGGGCACTGCTTGCTAAACAAACATTTCCACACAATAGGCATAATCGACAGGCGAAACGCTGGGGCGTAGCTTCGCTGCCGCAAGAAATCGCGGCACAGCGGACAGAGCTCCGGCGGGATCTCATGGCAGCATGGAGAGTGCGACTGTCGGAACCCAGTCCTGGGCACGGCACTATTGCTCTTTGAGCCTGACGCAGGTCCTCACCGGACATGGCTGTTTCGGGAGGTTTCTGTTTCGGTTAAGGCGGGAGGAAACGCCCGGGTGTTAACTTTGTCTGAATCGACCGGAAGACACGGTGGAACATACGGTGGAGGTCTGCCCGGCTAGGGTGGAGCACCGCCGCTCGTCTACCGTACGGCCGTGGTCCAGGCCATAGTACGGAGCGAGAGGGCATGGGAAGCTATCACCTCCTTTTGCGAAGCAATAATGCTCGCGAAGGAGGAGGCTGAGCGCGTGAGAGTGAGGCAATCGTTACGCCCTCACTCCCTTATTCGTCACCCTAGGCTTCGGGAGTCGATAGCCGATTCCCGGCCACCGTAGGCGCGGGCTTGTGGACGGCGAGCAATAGGTAGCTCGCTGTCATGGCATGGAGCATGGAGGCTGAGGAAACTATTGCAAACATGCTCTTTAAATGCACAGGCGTCACCCAGATTAGGACAAAAACCCTCGGAGCACCCAGATCCTACACAGATATTCTTAGCTGACCAGGAGACATATTCAACTTCTGGAGGGAGGTTGGCTGGTTGGAATAAATACTGACGGCCGCCATGACCCACCTGTAGAACTAAGCGTGGAAACCAAACCGTAAAGAAGAAGAAGACCATGACTTGATTAACTGTGTGAGGGCAACGATGGCGTACTCGCGCGACAGCCGCTTTCGGTTAGGACACGGCCTTAAACTGTTCAAAATCTTACGTGCGTCTTGACTCTTGATATTGTTTAGGTAATACCTGTACTACATAACCAACTTTACTCAAAATAATATAATAATAATACCTAGACAAATACCTTAACCTAAACATACATATTTTTATTATAACAACATCAAATTATTGTACAGGAAGTGATGACTGTCGCGTAACCTTCCACGAAAACGTCGGTACGCCAGATCTTTCGGCCAAAACTCTTCTTACATGAAATTTTCTAGGTACTGAATTGGTACTCGCATCACAAAGGACTTGAAGTTTATGTTATGGCGTGACTCCAACTTCTCTACTCTCAAGGTCCACCAAAAGCCAACCCAAGCGGTCCAAAGCCCGGTAGTTGCATTTTATCAAACGGGCTTGTTTTGATCGAACACAAACCTGATGCTTTCATCGCGTGACAAACTAATATCATCGTTCTAATACCAACTGTAAAAACTAACGCCATCTTGTTTAATTGACTTTACACGGAAATGTTATTGGAGTTTTTTCATGTTCTGTGAAGTTTGCTCGTTTATTTACATTTTTAAAACGTGTTTCAGGTGACCTTTTGATTTTATCGGAATCGTTAAATGTTGGTATAATTATTTGTGATACATTATTTTTTATTTTTACTGTTTGATCTATAGTTTAGTAATAAAAATACTTTTTATGGGTATCTACGGTTGAAGGGAATAATTAGTTACTAGACAGAACCAAGAACCAACCGATATGACACACACACCCATGTCACAACACTTTTAATTTATTAGAACGGACACACACTTCCCTATTTGTTTATTATTCTAGCTTATGGCTGTCGTAGGTTGCAGCTGAAAATCAGCGTCAGGTGGTACACCTTATGTTGTCATCTGACGTTATTCTGAGCTAATTTCTTTCTTTCTTTCAAGATTACGTAGACTAAAATTATTTATAACACAACCGACAACAGAGAACAGCAAATATTTAATATCGAGAAATTGGTTTCTGAATATGACACTACAGGTATGGATTCACAGCGCCATTTTAAAATACAGTATAGAAAAAGCAGTAACTATTAAAATAAAAGGCAGATGTGAGTGGAAACGCCCTAGAAGGACATAATAGTGACCTTATTGGTGATGTCCTTCAGAAAGGTCAGGTCAGCACTCGCAACCAGCGTGCGTGTGAGACCATATTTGTGTGTGAATGATAGGCTGAGGAATGATGTGATAAGGCGCAGTTTAAACGAAGATGTTGTTACAAAAATTGAAAAGAGTATGCTTAGATAGTATGCTTATGTTGAAAGGATGAATGAAAGGCGACTAAAAAAAGGTATTTACAAGGAAGATGTGAGTGAAAACGCTGCGGTGGACGCCCTAGGAGGATATGTCCTCCTAGGGCGTCCCCCCCGGCCTTTCATTATTTATGAATAGTGACCTTATTGGTGATGTTTTCCGAAAAGGTTAGGGCGTAGTACTCGCAACCGGCGTGCGTGTAAGACCAGATGTATGAACGTAAATGAAACAAACGGAGTATGTAATGATCGTAGCAGGTGACGTTCTGTAGTTTCTGCCTACCCGCATGGGCAGAAGGCGTGAGTTTACGTTACGTTATTAAAATAAAACTGATACTACTATTTTCTAAAAGACTTATAAAATTGCATTGTAATCCAACCTCGTGCATAAAGAATACATGTTCGTAATGACATGGAACTTACAGAGTAAAAGACGAATGTAAAAAGATTACATACAATAATACTTATGTAGGAAATAGGGAACGGAGAGAAAATGTCTTATTTTTAAGTCAAGAAAATTGAGGATTTGTAGAATAGTCATACTAGAAAAATTTATGAGTGGTGCAAGTATAAAGGTTTGCGGTGGGACCTTGAGAATACTGCAGCGTACAAAAATAATAATGCATTTTTTTTCTCTTTTATTCTTTTTAATCAATTTTACTACTATGTCACTATTATGGATAATGTGGGGTAATAGAATCGACAAAAACAGGGTATTTGTTGCACAAAAAAAATGTGTTCGTGGAATATAATTATGGGCTTCAACCTGATGACTATTGCAGGCCAATATCTAAAGAACTTGGTTTATTACCGCTACCCTCTCTATATATCTATGAAGTATTCATATTCATTATTAAGAAACATAAAAACTATTTTAAAAAAAACACAGGATGTATATCCTCGTAACCGGCGAGATCAAAGTCAAAGTCAAAGTCAAATCATTTATTTCATAGAGGCACGTAAAAGGCACTTTTGAACGTCAAAATTTACAAGAAAATAGAATTGATTCTAGTTGCCCCTTAGGTACTTTCGTATGGAGAATAATGGGCACGTTACTCTTTTAAAATGTTTTTAAATTATGTATATTATGTACATTATTATATAATTGTGAAGACGATGCACCTGGAATAAAATTACCATACCACAATAGTTAAAAAGAATTAAACATAAAGCACTGACAGGTAAATTAAATACGTGATAGATACATGGTGCTCACATATTTACAAATATTAAAAATTTGATGATTTTTCATAGTTTTTTACAAGTAATAATTTTGTAATTTAGTAGGATCTTTTTCCTGTGAGCCTTTTATGACATTGATTTAAATTGATAATTGATTGATTTTACAGTCTGTAACTACTATAACTCACAAGTTACAGTAGTTACAAAAAAAAAAGATCCTCACAGGCTTAAATTAAATGACTTACCAAGACTAGCTAAATATAGTAAAAGCTGTTTAGCCATGTGTGTTCGGTTTAAAATAAAAAACCAAGTGATTTATAAACTTAAGATCTTAGATTGTCTAAAAAAACTGCATATATGATAAACACTAATCATTTTTACAGCCTAAAATAATTTACTGGCGAAAAATATTTTGATATGTAACTTAAAATATTTGCACTCGTATAAGTAAAACATGTATGCTCTATAATGTATTTTTAAAACAACTTTATATACCATGTTACGAATAAATATTATTTCTATTTCTATTCTTAAAACCTGTGAAATAGGTTTATCCTAGTACAGGCATCATACTTTTAATACCTACGTTATTTCTAGGATATGAGAAACAGAATTCTACAAAATAAAAAAATGGTAAATATTTATTATTGTTTTTAAACATCCCGTAATCAATGAAGGCTGTGAATTGTGCGATCAACGAACTATTTTAAGCGTGTACATATGGTGTACGCAGTCAAAAGGCAGAACTAGAACTCAAAAGTAGAAGATGGTATTGTACTGTTTGTTTTTTATATAATATAAAAAATGTGTAGAAACAAAGAGAAGAAGCCTTTTTTTTTTTTGGGTGCGAAACCATCAAATGACCTCTCCCGCTCTGGGCGGAGCGGAAGGGCGTGTCAGACTCTTACTGAATAAAACCCACCCCTGTTCCTTCAGTTGCCTGTGCGCCAGGTCCACGGTAACTCTTTCGAACAATCCTCGAATCCGCGACCCCGGCAGGCATCGGCCCTATCAATTATGCTGTCGTCTCTTTGAGGCACGCGTGGAACACAACGCGCCGTTGACCCGGGCCTGGTTCTTACCGGATGGCAAGCTGCCCATTGCTCGCCATCCGCAAGCCCACGCCTACGGTGGCCGGGAGTCGGCTATCGACTCCCGACGCCCAGGGTGTCTCCTCCTGCGGCGACTAGGGACGTGAGGGCGCAACGATTGCCTCACCTTCACGCGCTCCACCTCCTCCTTTGCGAGCATTACTGCTTCGTGGAAGGAGGTGACGGCTTTCCATTCCCTCGCGCTCCGTATCATGGCCTGGACCAGGGCCGGACGCGAGAGATCGCCGCCACGACGATACGGCGGTGCTCCGCCCAGGCTGGGCAGAAACAAAGTGAAGCCCTGACTCCTGCTCTAGGTAAAAACACCTGCGGGGTAATTACGTAAGACACGAACATTAAGAATGGTTTTCATTTTGACAGTTCAACAACATTTATTGCGTTATTTACGTTGTTGAGCAGAATTTTTTCGAACAATATTATGAATATGGATTAGCAATACCCTTCAAAATGATTCAGCTTGTGATTGATAGTGCGTTACGCAAATAGGGTGGTGTGTTACAGGAGCCAGTGTCTTTTCCAAATCAGTAGGTTCTGGGTTTTATGCAAGAATTTTTATGGGATAATAATAAAGGAAGGTATGTTTTTACGTGTACACAATATTGCGCTCTAAGACAAAAATCGCAGACGTCACTCAAAAAGCAGCCAAGCTCAAATGGGACTGGGCCAAATGCGTTTGCCGTACGGATACATTGTGAGCTAAGACCACCACAGCATGAGTTCCTGAATACGTTCAACGGCATCACGGAAGACCCATGCGTAGATGGCGGGATGACCTTGACGCTTAAAGGAGGGATTTCTCCATATTGGCTCAGGATCGAGTTGAGTGGAAAAAGGAAAGGGACGCCTTTGCCCTGAGTGAGGCAATACAGGCTGATGATTTATTGTTGTCATTATATATATTTTTTTACGTGTGGATTTTTTATAAATATTTATCTCACAATACCCTCCAAGACAGGTATCGCCGATTTTGGCGATAAGTCTGCGAGGCTGAAGTGAGATTGGGTGAGTCACTCCTGGATGCATCCAGACAGATGGGTCAGGATCGTCACATACAGTGGGCGCCTGAAGACGGGCGTCACGCGTCGTCACCGAGGCAGGCCTAAGAAACGCTGGCGTGACCATTTAGACTTGTTCCTAATCTCTTAGTCGGAGGAGGCACAGCATAAAGAAAAGTGGAAAAATATGAGGAAAACCTTTGCCTAGCGGTGGGACAACAAAAGTCAAATTTAAAAAAAAAATGTATTTGAGTCACCTACTAGAGACATTTTCCATATTTCAACTGAACTTAGCACATAGGAAGCGTGCTCTAATGGATACCAAGATACTTGTCATGAACTCTTATGCAACGGTATTTGGCTCCTCCTGAGATATCTAATGCAACAAAAGGACGTGGATCTTTTTTCCGCTTTTTAGTTTCCTTGACTTTTTCCTCTTTTTCTTTTGTTTTATGGCCGAACATAGGCCAGTCACGTCGGTGATTGCATCACGAACAACAGATGCACGCCAGCAGCTGTTCAAACCTTAAGAACTCACAAGAAACTCTTCGTTGTAGTGGATACTTGATATTTTGAGGGGGAGTAAAATATAGTCGACTTCGTATCTGTTTATCACATTTGACAAAAGCTCCGAAATCAAAGTACTTTTCTCAAACATGCTTGCAAATTCGAGCATTATTTCGACAACTTTCGTCGAAACTTTCGTCGAAAATCGAAAAAGCTGTACTGGTCTAATACCGGCAACATTAGTATGAAAATCCATATCTGTCGTGTTTAGCGGCCGATGAAATGACTATGAAAACTCATATTTTTCGTAAAATTTAAAAATGGAACGAACTTTATACTTCGACCCATGGTAACCAAAGAGGTAACTTATAAAGGATTTTTTTTAAATCTCGAACTGGCATAACAAATAGAGCTGATTAAAGTGAAAAAGAAACAAATGAACATATTGGCGCGAGAAAAGTTATCATTGTTCGTCATTGAATCTGAAATTTATAATAAATTTACTTAGTTTAAATTTCCGCGCATTATTTGAGATAAGTACTACATACATCAAAAGAAGCTTGAGATCACTAGCAAAAGATAATATATTTTTTAAATTTAACTTTATCAAGAAAATGCGATAACTTTTTTTTTAACATTAACGCACTGCTTGAAATGACAAAATAAAACTTTTTTTTAACAACAAAAATTGAGTAATTCAATCCTAATGTAATTGTAACAGAAATTTGATAGAAAGAGAAAGATCGTTTAACCAAACTTATACAAAAATTTATTAATAGAAGGTTTTTATTTAATCCTATGTAACTCCTCCCCTGGCTTGCACACTTGCGGAGATGCTCCTGGGCATGCAGAGGATCAAGTTATCCGGCATTTCTTGCGGTAACCTATCCCATTCTTGAATAGCGGCTTCCCAGATCTCTGGCACTATCTGAGGAGGTGGCTGACGGTTCTAAACAGCTCGCTTAAGAGCATCCCACGCGTGCTCTATGGGTTTAAGTCAGGCGAGCCGGCAGGCCAGTCTAACCTTGTGATGTCGTATTCTCGGAGAGCAGCATTGACTCGTTGAGCTCGATGTGCGGGCGCATTATCATCAACCAGTACGAATTGGTGCTGATGGTTTACTCGGAATGGTCTGACAATTCCAAAAAAAGCGACTGTTTTGTACCTATCTGCCGTCATGGAGCCTCCATACGGGGTCAAAGACGTTCTAGCTCCAATCATAATTCTACCCCAAAAGGACACCAACTTCCCGCCTTGCTGAATGGTTCCAGTGGCAGTTCTTTGCCTTTCAGAGTCTCCAGGTCTTCTCCAGACACGGACACGTCGGAGATCTGGATGAGTACTGATTCGCGATTCGACAACGAAGGGAAGCTTTTGCCAAATGTTTTACTCCTCATATTATCCATTTGGCCGGGATCTAGCCCACGGAAATCTCCAACGCTGACTTTGCTATGTATTCAGAGGTGCTCGCCAAGACCTCCGTACTCGTAGTCCTGCCTGATGTAAGCAATCCGAATGGTCTGAGTGCTAGCTTCAAGTCCAGAGGCAGCCCGCACTTCTGCTTTTATTTTAGTGGCGTTGATTGTTGTGTCACGGGCTGCCAGTAATCTGATATAGCGCTTCTGAGCAGCAGTCAGAACAGTTCTGCGGGGTCGGTCAGCTAAATTATCCATGCCGTAGTACCTCTGCAACGTGGCCACGACACAGGATTGGGATATAGCAACTCTGCGTGCTATTTTTCTCTTAGAATATCCTTCATCCCTCAAAGTTATAATTCTTGCTCGTAAAACTTCTCATAATCCTCTTAGAATTTTATCAATAACAACTTTCCTTGAAAACATATTATAAATCTGTTAAAATTGACTAAGGGCCCGTTGTTTGATCAGTAGTCAAACATACTAAAAGTTAAAATTCGTTAGATAAACTAACAATTTGTTAAAAATGACATAAGTATGTTGTTTGACAAATGGTTAAGCCAACTATAGTTTAAAAAAATGAAAGACATGAAAGTTAACCATGCTTAGAAAGAGTAGTTAAACTTTAACTTTTGTCAAGTGACTAATTTTTTAATTGACTATTGGTCATTTTTAACTATGTATCAAACAACGGGCAGATTTCTGAATGAGCGTAAGCTTGGATTGAATTTATTTTTTTATGGAAAATCAAATGAATTTATTTTTTTGTTTTATTTTCTAATTCTATATTTTTAAGTAAAGAATCCCAAAATAAAAAGAAATTATAATATAGTGTACCATAACAAAAATATTTCGATTTTTCAAACTGATCGCAAACTTTTTTTGTTGGGTGTATTTGAAGCCTTGACCGCAACCAGGCATTGATGGACTCACGTATGTGTGCCTCGGCTTCACCTCGTCCCACATTTCCACGTTCGTCTCCTCTGTTGTCGGCCGCTACAGTAATGTCTATTCCTATATCTATTCTAATATCTATTCCTTTGCAAAACATGGGTAAAGTAGGTAAACAGATGTTTTACATAATTGTTCATTGATTTCTGGGTTCAGTGGCCACATGGGGGCATGCAAACGTTCATTCCAATAGTCTATACATAATTATAATAAAATGTTAACGAAGTCAAAACCGTATATTGAATATTTTTAAGTAAAATAATTGCTACGAGGTGCGGGAACGAGTCTGATGCCAAAATATAATTTTTAGAATTTTTGTCCCTTGGTCTGGTGGATGTATGTTTTGAATTGGCCCAAAAATAGCTGAACGGATTTGGATGAAACTTGGCACACAGATAGTTTATAACCTAGATTAACACAAAGGGTACTTTGAATCCCGATAGTAAGTTCCCGTGGGATATTTGCCGACATCCACGCGGGCGAAGCCGCGGATAAAACCTAGTTTCCAATAAATTGTAAATGGGAATGTCATTCATCTTTAATTAGAATACATGACTAGGAGTATCTATTACAATGTCAATGTCAAATAAATGTCAATAACAATGTACAATTAATTAAATTATTACAAAATTATAAATTTAAACTTCACTACAGTTGAAACTATCTAACAGTTCAAACAAAAACAGACTGTGACCATTATGAGAAAACAATGGCATTCAACCCTAGGGTGATAAAGCAGTGACGAGGCAGACTTTACTTATCAAATTTGTAGAGCTTGTCCACTCTGAAATAACGCGCCCCACTACTTAACTAGTTGATTTAGATGTGTGAGTGAAAATATTAATAACGACACTTCATCTGTGTGGGAGCGTCGACTGTTCCATGAACAGTGATCTGTATGAGAACATCGCGGTCGACTAGTCGCGTGAAAAATCCGACAACGCTCTCTGCATGGAGAAGCGCTGGCTCATTGTATGGAACAAGATGTTCACTCTCTCACGCTTTCAAAACAATAATAACTAGATGGAAAACAAATCCTGTGCTCCTAAGTTAGAAAGAAAGAAAAAAAAGAAAGAATAAAGTTTATTTGGACACAGTACGTGAAACACAAAACACAAATAATAAAAAATAAAAAGTGATAACAGTGTGTGCCTCACGGCTGCGCCAAAAAGGTTCATTTCAGCATTAATGTCAGACAGGTGCTGTCTGACGCTGGTTTTCTAATGAACCCTTAGGGACTAGTGACGGGGAGTACAAACAGTTTCAACATACTCCCTCCTCCTCGGGTCATGGCTAGTTTACTTTTTGGAGTAGTCAATACACAAAAACCACACTATCTGTTTGAGAAGTTAAGTTGGAGACAAAGCAAATACGAACCACGTTTTACTGCTGAACCTCTTTGTACATCAACACATAGGACCGCAGCATTCAGGTGGAGCTTCAAATATCGGCCCACGCACTGTTGGAATAACTTTCCTCCACCAGTAAGAGTCCTAAGAACAAAGAAGCATTAAGTACGAGGCTTTTGGCTTAAGATATTTAAAAATTAAAAATTTGGCAGGTCTTTGAAAACTAACCTAGTATGTATCTATCTGCAGCTTTTAACAGAAACGGCGATCACAATATGACGTATACAACATGTCTCAATATTAATGCATACCACCAAACACCCCAATTAGAATATTATGTATAAAACAATTGTTTATTTATTAAATTAGTTAAGCTGATTGTGAGAGAAAATTGTGGTCACATTACAAATCTACGCACGAACACAGTCGCACACATAATTATAAGGGTATAACGTAGTAGATATTTCGTCCATTTCCATTTGGTTTGTTTTGACTGTACAGCTGAAATTTGACTGTAATTTACGTAATTTTAATTATTTTAGGGATAAAAAATTACCTTTGCATATAAAACATTATAGAAATCGATTCAGTAAACGATTCTGAACAAATTACTTTCACATGTGCAGTCATTTATTTATCAGAATTCCCTTTTTATTATTAATTCTAACAGTAATTTTGAATCCTCTGAATACAGTTTGTTTCAATCTATTACCTTTAAATACGATAATCTACAATATTAAATTAACATAAACGCGAATATTTTCACTTCAACACATGCATTCTGTAGGTACTATCGCGGTCACAAACGGTGAATCGTTTATCAAACAAAATACTTTCAATGATGTTACGTGCGTTGAGGAGTCAACCTTTGCGAATCACAATAAACAAATTAACAAACGAACACGTTTGTGAAATAGTTAGATCTCCAACCGCCACTACACGGTTTATCCTATTGTTCTATTTTGAAAAGTAAAGCCGGTTAGGCGAAACTAATTAGTGGAGATAAAAGCAATCCTATTTCAGAGAAATAAGACCGAGTTTTAATTATAGTCAGCAAATAATTAAGCCATTTATTTATTTAGATAATGCTTATAAATATGTGCAGTCAGTAATCTAGCAGATTTAGAGATCGAGAGAGACTTCTATACTAGTTATACTAGTTCAGCGTCCATACTACAAATATAACTCAAAATAAAAACCTTAATTCTGTGAAGTAATTAGACTTATTTGTGATTTTTATGCAATTTAAATTTAAAGCTTATTGAACACTTACTTACATAATGCAGTATAATTCCTGCAATTACATACTTTGTGGTCACAAATTGATTAAATTCTTTTTACACGTCAATCGGTTTGCTTTATATTTTTCTTCTTTTTTTTTAATTTTCAAAAAGTTGACAATTGTTCTAAACAATTTTGTCAAGAAAAAAAATTATGTTTTTTTTTTATTCCTGTCGTTGGGATTGTTCAATGAAAATTATCTTATTTCTGCATTTGAACCACGTTTCACCAGTTTAACCACGTTATGTGAATATTCAGCGTATATGTTTATAGACTGTACGTTCCCTGGAATTTATCGTTTCTTTTTCTTTTGGTGAGTAATCCCTTCATTGGTTCGATATTCTTTTAACTTGTGCCTTGTTCTTTAATCTAAGAAGATTTCCTTTTTCCTTAGATTGAAGGCCACCTTTTTTTTTGTCTTCGGCTTACCCAGCCAATTATTATTCGCCTACTTCTTCCATCGTCTGCCGGCTGCTGAAGTCCGAGCGTGCAGAGACCCACGGGACCGTTATTGAGCAGGGTCGACGACACAGGTCCAGGTTCTTGGAAATCAGGTGTTACGTTTATTTTTTGTTTGGCGCTATAACGCTTCAGCGTCATTATAGACGATCTAGACGACTATTATAGACGAGATCGACGAGAGACATTCTTTAGATCTTAATGAACGAATCCTATCTTTTAAGTAATTTCCTAATTTCATATTCATTAGATCTTGTAATCTATTTCAAAAGTTATCTCAACGATTTATGTAAAGAAAACCTTAATCTTCTGCTTATTTTTGTAAAACACTTTATAGAGATACACGAATTTCGTACGATTGTAATCGGATCTAAACTCGTCAGAATACATTTAAAATACTGTACGGTAACATCTTTTAAGTTTTTTCTCTCAAATTCGAGTTGTGATTTTTCTTTCCTAGTATTTTTGACTATTTAAATTCCAACGACAAAATCTTATTTTATTTTTTCCTAATTTACTTTTATTCTACCTTTCGGATTGTTTTTATTATATTAATAAATTTTACGTGTTTTTGCTTCGTGAGTGTTTGATTTTTTAGCTACCTCACGCCGGTGTTCGACTCCCCGGCGTGTCCTCATCAAGTTTTACGTTGCAATAAGTACTTACTAAATGTTTTGTAATTTACAAAAGAAAACCGTTTAGGTCTATACATGCAATCCCAAATTACCAATACATTCTCGATGGCTAAAATTAAATGACTGGCTCAAATAATAAATGAAGAATGCCTAACCAATATTATAACTCACGCGCACAAATATAACTAAGCTGCTTACAGTAGAAACACAGGTATATGTGCGTGTGTGAGTAAGGTGCGGGCGGGGCTAGCTCTGCGTTCGGATGCCGAGTGCAAATTGAACTCACCCACGAGCGACAATCGCTGAACTATTATTTTTTCGCCGAATAAAAAATATTCTGAGTTCAACACTGAAATGCCCACGTGCTACAAAAAGTCGTTCATTATAAATAATTATTATAAAACTCGCGGAGCTACAAAACGAAGTACATGGGCGAGCTCCCTTAGGGATTCATCGGAACAGCCCATGATAGTACAAAATTCGATACATTTACATACAGACATACCTGATTAACAGTAGCGAAGATTTGCATATGAATACGTGTTAATTATAACTAACATTATGTTAGTAACATAACGTCACGCTTCTATTGCCCAAAGGTGTACGCAGAAGGGTATACATTCACCCACATTTCGCCAGTTATGTTCAAGTCTCAAGTAATAGGGGCGAGCCTATTGCCATAGACAGAATCCATGCTGCTATTGAGACTTTAAAATAATAATAAAAAACGTGTGCGGTTACGGGACCCCGTCAGGAACGGAGTTTGAACAAAGAGCTATAGTCGAGAGTGTGAATTTAATACTTATTTTTAATACAGACCCAACTAATATAAGGTTTTAGAAGTTCTCATAAAGATGTCGCCATCTTGGATTTTCATTTCGACCTCACTTTTGGGTATCAAGTACCTTCTAACACCATGAAATCAACATCCATGGTGAAAACTTAAGAAAATTTTCGTAGGCGCCACTTGAATTTTAATTTTGACCTCACTATCGGCTGTACCAGCCTCGAAATTCATGAAAACGACAACAAACACAAAAAAAATAAAAAATCGCAGCCGCCATCTTGGATTTTCATTTTGAATTCACTATTGCCGTTAGCACCTTCGAAGGCAGGCTTAGAAATTCTCGAAAATTATTACACTGATAACGCTCTCAGACCGAACCCTACAAAAACAGCAGCAGGCATACGCTTTCATCTTCCCAATCATTAGGCAAGACGCTCTCTGAACATCAATTGGCAAGGTGTCACCATCGAACACTGCAGTAACCCTACCTACTTGAGAGTCACCCTTGACAGAGCGCTGATACTAAAGAACCACTGTCTCAAAACTAAGAAAAAAAAAAAAAACCCGTAACAACTTGCTGAGGTGCCAACCTCAAACACCTGGGGTGTTTCACCTCAGGTACTCAGGACTACTGGCCTGCTTCTCTGCGGAAGAATATACGTGCCCATTGTGGCATCGTTCGGCTCACGCTAAGGAAGTAGATGTTGCTCTAAACGAAACTTTCCGAACGATTACAGCCTGCCTGAAACCGAAGCCGGTGGGCGCACTATATCCCACAGCTGGCATAGCACTACCACAAATCCGAAGAGAAGTCGCAAGCGCAGTGGAGCAACACAAACAGGAATCTGATACTAGACACCCACGATCTGGCGCACAACTACCAAAAAAAGGCTAAAAAGCAGGCACAGCTTCTTAAAATCGACAGCGTCTCTACCAGTAAACCCGACCGACGCCCGTTGTAAACTGTGGCAGGATACTTTTCCCCCTCGCACTTACTATCTACAACCAAAGGAGCATCTCCTTGCAGGGTGTTACCTTTCGTGGTCCACTCGGAAGTCCCTGAACCGTTGCCGGACACAATTAGGAAGATGTGTGAATTCAAACCTGGTAAAGTGGGGCTACCTCGACGACACGGCAGCAGGAGCTATGTCACAAACTATGTTCCACCTCCTATCCTGCCCTCTGTGTCCCGAAACTTGCAGTCAAAGTGACCTCTGCGCTGCCACCGACGACGCTGTGCAAATGGCAAAGTTTCGGACCTACAAGAGCTGAGAAAAGTCGTGCCAGCGACGCGGAGAAGAAGAAGCACCCTCGAAAATCATGAAAACGAAAGTGCGTTGTTAATACAAAGCCATCTAGTATAAGATAAACTAGATGGCTTTTTGTATTTAAAACGCACTTTCTCTCTCTCTCTCTCTCTCTGAATCTTTCTATTGTACGAGTGTGTGCAACCGATTATCGCGTGAGGAACTTTGTTCCTGACGGGGGTCCCTCGACCGCACATTTTATTTTGTACCTGGGAACCTTCCTATTTCGGAGACATTGAAGGTCAAAGCTCCTACTTTTTTGATGTTTTTTTACTTAAACAGGTTTCAAGTGTAACCTAACATTAAATAGTTCCACGATTCCTGTATTGTTGTATGCGCCCTTAAGCACAATGTTTTGCGTGCATGCGCACTACCCTAAAAAGCGAATTTTACGACAAGAATAAAAGTCGTTTATAAGCTTTATTTTTTCACAAAGTTATAAAGTTTGATGTACAGAATGCCTAGATGATGAAGCCACTTCGTGATGGGTCTTATTTCATACTATCTAAATTATTGAAAAGGCATAAAATCGGAGGCAAATACTTCTACTAGATCATGTTATAGCAAATAGATATGGTTACCAGGGTGATGCTCAAAGATCGATCGAAGTGCTATTTATGTAGGTACTTGTCCTAAGATTCAATGTAACCTAAGATTCAACGTAATAATTATTTGCTTGCATTGTTTTTTAATTTTATGTATTTTGTTTACTCTTCTACTCTCACACACGTTGTCTACATCTCTTATTATCTACGTTCCTGTCGCAGATATGCTGGAAGATATTTCTTTAGAAATAGGCATCACCTTTGTAGGTGAACACCGACTCCACCGACATGTGAACATCGAGGCAATTCAGCTGTTAGACCAAACAAATATAGTGCGAAGACTAAAACGAACAAAACCTTTTGAGTTAGTGTAGTGTAAAAAGTGTAGAAATAATAGTGACAATGACACGCATAATAACACATGAACAAAGTGTTTATATCATTATATCAGACTCTAAGAAAGTGGAACGGACTTGTAAAGTACAATCAACACTATTCTAAGTTTTAAAATAATTATCACTTAAAAAATTAAGTTACATTAAAATTGCTTATTAGTCTCATAGGCTAAATTGTAATTAATTATTAAGAACCTGGTTCTTTTTAAAATCTTTGTAGGTATTTTTCTATTCTTTTCTTCTTGTATGTTTATATGTGTGTGCTTAAATGGTTGAATAAAATAAATAAATAATCAAAATCACTTACAAAAAACCAACTAGGATTAACCTAATCATAATAACAATTGAACAGAATTAATACAGTTGTAATCAAACTAATTTGGCAAGTCAGTAAATGAATTACCCTCTATTGAGGTTGGTATGTTAATTACGATCATAAATTACTGACGACGGACGTTCATAATTAATATCCGGCTTATAATTATGGCACAGTGTCGAATGACATACTGCTTGTCCCGGTGTACTGTTAAAAGCAACGTGTGAGTTACATAAACAGCATGTGGAATATAGTGCAGTCAGTATCAAAATTAGATTAAAACTATTCAAAGTTAACGATGAGTTTTAATAATGAAAACTTTATAATAGAATTAGCTAAGATTTATTTCTCGTTTCTAAGAAAATATTTAAGAGTAGAAGTTGTAGATAAGTATTATTTATTTAAAACAATACATTTAAATATTTCTCCTTATTAGTCTTAAACTAAATGTAAAGTCATGTTAATACTTTGTAATTTGTTCTGCACTTACAGGGTTCATATACCCTAATTACGTAACATACTATCTATCAAAATCTGAATCTTTTTGAAGCCTATTGCTAATCCATTGCTTTATAATGTTCGAAAACTTTGTCTGCTCAGCAACGTAAATAACGCAATTAATGTTGTTAAACTGTCTAAATGAATTCCTACTGCTCGTGAGTTACGCAATTACCCTGCAGGTGTTGGACTCCTTAAATGTAACATCCACTTACTTACCACGAGTTCTATACGATATTTGAGTTTGAGTTAAATTAGGGTCTGCGATACGAATAAATCTAAACTACGAAATGATTAGCGACCCATGTCACTGCCCGTATTTGTGGATACATAAATTCAAGCAATTTTTTTATGCAACTTAAGAGGGCGCACTCTGGTCCACTAGCGCCACTCCTTTATAAAAATATAATCTCGTGACTGAGAAGGAATTCTGAATAACGGTTCAATAAGCACCCTCGGTATGTATGTGTAGAACTTTATAATAACCTTTTATAAACTTTCATATTGAGACACGAAGCAACAAAATAAGATCTAGAGGGATCTGGCCGCTTTTCTTTAGATTGAATTTTATTGCTTCGTGTCTCAATATGAAAGTTTATAAAAGGTATTAGAAAATTCTAGATACAGTTACTGAAGGTGCTTATTGAGCCGTTATTCAAAATTCCTTCTTAGTCACGAGAAAATATTATTTTAAAGGAGTGGCGCTAGTGGACCCGTGTGCGCCCTCTTAACAAACTTTCCAGTAAGTTCTTAATGATTGCGAAAAAATAGAAAACTCCATTTTACTCTTCTAAATTACTACCTGCAAATGAATCATCCAGCAAAACATTTACCAGTCTAATGAAAATACCATTTTAATTGGAAATAATTGATATTTGCGTGTAATTCAGTTAATTTCCGGATTAATTATATGTCATGATATTACAAATGCATTAATTTAATTGATGTTTGTCTAACAGGTCAACATGATAAAATTATGGTGATTAAGTAGATTCAAATTGTCTGTAGCTCCCTATATCAATATCCTGATAAAGTTAAGCATGTTTTAATTTTAAATGCAAATGGACTGATACTCAAAAGAAGTGTAGATGCATTATAAATTGGTTTTTCATTTAATGTTAAACAAACTGTAAAAGTCTCTGCAAAAATACCACAATCGAAAATCAACTTTAGTAACTTGTGTGTACAGTTTATAACGAAATTCTAGCAAAATTAAATAAAGATTCTCTCTGTGTTTTATTTTAATAAAGTTTTAATACGTGAAGTATGCGCTGCCGCTGTTAATTGTACCGTTATAAATCACTATAATAGGTGACAAAAGACGCTTAACGAAGCCGACTGTCAATAATGCACTGGACTAAACCAGGGAACCTTCAGGCTACGGAGATATTGAAGGTCAATGTTTCAACTTTTTTTTTTTCACAAAAACAGTTTTGAGCTTGTCCACTCTGAAATGACGCGCCCCACTACTGCATTTACGCACACAAGCAAATTTCAAATATGTACGCAATACACCAAAAACACCATTCTACTTATTGGACATTCAGTTGCCGGTTAGACTCCCAACTCAGGAGCTTAGGATTTGTTGTCCAACTAGTCATAATTGTCGTGAACACGCGAGAGCGGACATCTTGTTCCATACAATGAGCCAGCGCTACTGCACACAGAGAGCGTTGTCGGATTTATCAAGAGATTCATCGACCGCGATGTTCGCATACAGATCGACTGCTCACAGAACAGTCGACGCTCCCACACAGATGATATGTCGTTATTAATATTTGCACTTACACATCTAAATCAACTAGTTGAAGTAGTGGGGCGCGTCATTTCAGAGTGGCCAAGCTCTAACTTAAAATATCCCTACAAATTCTTTACCGTTGCATGCACCCATAAGCACAATGTTTTGCGTGCGTTACTTTGCGGGTTGCCGTAAACAGCGATTTTTCACACCAAATATAAGTCGTTTCCCATCTATAACTTTGGCCATAGAAAAAAAAAAATAGTTTGATGAACAGAATTCGTAGATACGGACTGTGTGATGGCTCTTTATACTGAAATAATGCCATTTTCTAAGAAAGTAAATATATGATAATCTATTCTATTGTAAGTAGATTATATAAAGTAAAGGACGGGCGTTTTGGGGGACTGTCCCATGTAATTTGGATGTACAAAAAGTGTTGATTCTCAGCCTAGTTTAAATAAATGACTTCTGATTTGATTTGATCTGAATAAAGCTGGCAAGAATTGTCTAACTTCGAAGTGTCACAGCTAAAGTGAAACTCAAACTATTTAATATTAAATAACACCTCTTTTAAGCAAGATCACGAATGTTTTATCAGCTAACTCTTAGAAAGCTTTGTGAAATAAAAGTTATGCACTCAAGTTATTAGCTTTAAATCCCTGAAAGCTAAGTGAAACTTCAGACTGGCTTTTCAACTAACTTAATAGTCTACATCGCGTTATTTAATAGTCTACATCACGTTATTATATTTATGAATGTGGAAGGCTGTCAATTTAATACTTGATGCAGATATATCGTTCAACTGGAAGATTTAGTTAAAAAACAAGAATCGTTAAAATCGGATTACTCTGTAAGAAGTTAAGCATACATGAAAAGAAAAAAGAAGGAAAAAAAATACGCGTCGACTTGAGAACCTCCTCTTTTTTTATTGGTTAAAAAACACACATAACATCACGCCTGTATTCCCCGAAGGGTTAGGCAAAGGTGTACCTATAGCACACCCACATTTCGCCAGTTATAAAACAGTTCACACAGTTTCGTCGGTTAAAAAAGTAAAGAAAAATGATGAAATTATGTTCAAAACTATAACCTTTTGCTGACATCCCGTTCTGCGAGTGGATGATAATAATACAGACTTCTAGTAGAAATTAAATCAAGTGAATATCAGCGTGTTCATTATAGCAATCCTGTCTGTGACATTTGAGTTTTTACTGGCGAAAAATTTACGATATCTTTTAGTGACTTGAACCTAAGGCCACTAAAACATGCATTTACTGAGATTTAGCGGAAGTGGGCCCGCATAGCCCATTCCCTCTCGGAGAGAGGAGGACTGTGTCCTAGCAGTGGGAACTGGTTTTGAGCAGAAGTTATTTATGATGAGTTTCAGAGAAACGAAATAGCGCATCGCAGCAACAAATAAGGTTCAAAATAGCGATGCGTTTGATGTTAGTTGAATCTACAACCAAATTTTTCAATTTTAAATAAATTAAAAATAAATGCGCAGCTCAGTGGAATATTTTTAGGTATTTCTTTAGTTGACTGAATTCTCTTTATTATCATTACATAAAATATGATACTTTACGCTCAAAAATTTGAGACTTATGCAACGGAATTAGTTTTTTTGAGCTGTGTTTTACGAAGTTTTTATCATGATACAATTTTTTTTTTTTTGAATTAGGGTTTTCTTTGAACATTTGACAATACACTCATTTTTTTCTGGCTTGTAATATGTACCAATATGCCTAACTTTGCAACAAAAACAGCGGTCTACGATATACTACGTTTAGGCAGCGCCTTAAAGGCTGGTGCAGATTTGAGCGGGCCGCACCGTGTTGCAGAAATCCTCATAAATCACATGTTGTATGAACCATATTTATGAACAATAGGACACTACACGCGGGCCGCATCGTGTATTGAAATGCGATGCGCTTCGCTGCGGCTGTAATGTGTGCCTAGCTTTAGAATACATAATCTGTTATAACACTGAAAAATAGAATTACACAACAATTTTAGAATTCGACTAAAATTAAATTTTAATTCACAAAAATATCCAATTTAATTTTCTCCAGATCTGCAATTAAGTGCAGCTAGAGTCGTTTAGCTATGCACTCTCAACTTATGACGAAACACCATTAAGTATTCAGTGCTGCAGTGGTAAGAGCTAAGCTGTCATATTAATGGCCGCCAAGCATTAGAGAGACAACTTTACTAAATTTTATAAGTCACGTTTCTAGTTTAAAAGTTGGTGGTTTATTTAATGGCTACCTATTTTTTGTTTTGGTCCAGGTCTCCATGTTCCAGGTCTAAATCTGCCTCTTTGGTGTAGTGGTCACAAACGCTACTGTTGAGCATGAACCCCTGGGTTCGATTCCCAAGTCGGGCAGTGTTATTGCGTTTTTCTATTTGGAATTTTTCAGTAGCAGGCCGGAGTCTGGATTTGTGCCCGGTTGATGCCAATAGGCTCGCCCCCTATTACATGGGACTTATACATAACTGGCGAAATGTGGATGTACTAACGCCTTTTTCCTATGGGAACTGGTAGAATGAAACTACAGAGCGCCACCTGCTGCGATCCTTATACATCATACATCTTGTCATACACGCCGGTTCCGACCTAAAAAAAAAAACAATAACAATCCCGGCTACAGCTTTTGCATTGAGAAAGCTGGCTTTTATTCTTGTAGAATATATTTTTTAAAGGATATTCAAGGCGTATGAAAGTTATTCTGTGGAATTGTGTTACATGTCCTGATAGTGAATATATCTGACGAATTGATGAAGCCTTTTAGCAAATATGACGAAATTTCACCAGTTAAGAAAATTCCAAATCTGAGTTTTCAAATACGTCAGATTTAGGGAAAGGTAACAATTTCTTCGTCAGATTTGCCTATTTAAGTCATTATGGGTTAGGCCGCACACGATCATATGAAAATCGACGGCTCTGAAGACCACTTTATTTTTGGTCCTTTTTCGAAATCTGAAAATGGACTACTGGCCACGGGACTCATACCTGAAACTTTTCAAATATATTTTCGGTGTTCTCTCCTCATGCCGCACTAACTCAGCCATCAATAAAAAATCCTCTCTCCCCTTCCACTTAGCATTAGCTCGACATTTTCGCAGTTATATTTAGCACCTTTTCAGTAAAAGCGTTGAAGGCACATTCAGATTAGCTTTGACTACAACTCACACAAAGAGTACTCTCTGCAATGACAGCTAATTAAATTTTGCTTTAACAAAACAACGCTGCTCTTTTTAATTACTTTTGAAATCCATTTTAAGATTAATATGTAATTTGAAAGCAGTTTTATTCATTTTTAGAGCAACGTTGAACCAATGGTAGAGCAGGGGAGCAGGGAGTAGTCGGAGCCAGGCAGGTGCTTTACCTTGTGTAATTTATTTAATCACCACTGCTCTCAAAACGGTGAAGGAAAACAACGTGAGAAAACCGGTGTCCTAGAACCAAAAATTCGAAACCATGTGACTTCTACCAACCCGCACTGGGCCCGCGTGGTGGATTAAGGTCCACTCCCTCTCACAGAGAGGAGGCCTGTTTCCCAGCAGTGGAAACGTTATACGCTGATCATGCTATTTAATTTGAAAGGTTTAAGAATAATTTTAAATTAGATTCTGGCGGTCAACCCTTTAGGTAAATCAACGGATACGGTTCGCATTCAAATATCATTAGTAATCGTAACGTTTAGTTAGAAACCCAAAAGTTTAATTGTTTGTCAAAGTCCAATGTTAGTGACTATGTGCAAATTGAAGATTGAATTTACGATGAAGTGTACTTCCAATTAAGCTCTAAGTTTTTGTTTGACTTGATGTGATAAGGCAACGGTGCGGTTTAAAAGAAATTGTTGTGACAAAAATTAAAAGAGTATGCTTAGATGGTTTGGTCGTGTTGAGAGGATGAATGAAAGGCGACTAACAAAAGGTATTTCTAGGCAGATGTGAATTAAAACGCCGAGAGGGGCCGCTCTAGGAGGACATATAGTGACCTTATTGGTGATGTTCTTCAGAAAGGTCAGGTGTGTAGTACTCGAAACCGGCGTGCGTGTATGACCAGATGTATGAACGAGGCAAAAGCAGTATGTAAGGATCGTAGCAGGTGGCGTTCTGTACTTTCTCCCTACCCCCATGGGAAGAAGGCGTAAGATTGTGTATGTATTTATTTATTTAACCATTTATGTACACACACATATATAAACAGACAAGAAGAAAGGAACAGAAAAATAGGTACAAATGTGATGCCTATTTCTAAAAAAATCTCTTCCAGCATACCTGCGATAGGAGAGTATATAATATATATTAAAGAGATGAAGACAACGTGTGTAAGAGTAAAAGGGAAAACAAAATACATAAAATCTAAAATAATTTTCCAATTTAAATATAAATATACAATAAGAGAATATACTTACATAAATACATACTTCTAAAATAAATATCACTAAAATATATAAAAATATAATGTAATTTAATGATTACTTTTGTGATATTTTTCTTCAAAAAATCTCGATGTATTGTCAAGTCGTAAAGATCGTGCACACCACGGGCGGGTCGCTAGTTATTGTATAAAATTCACATTAAACAAGACTTTAATAATTTGAAGAACTTCCATGCTATTGTTAGTTTTCAGGTACATACCCAAAACAAACAAACAAGGCAACAACAAAAATCCTTTCAACAAAAATCCTTTCAACAAAAACTTTCATAAACCAGTTCACCACAAAGACCGAGCATTCTGCCGCCTACGAGAACAAAATAAAGTTATCTATAACTCATTACGAGAAATTACACTGAAATAAATTCAGCAAAAAACAAATTCCAATTTGCTACTTTTGTGCCCGTATTATTTCGACGTTTATTTATTTGGCACGTCCGAGCAGGCAGATATAGACACAAAAGGGTTGCAGTAAATGCAAAGTGGAGTAGAAAATGTCCTTTATAAGTAATTTAGTTGACACCCAGCTTGTCTTAGTAGGGTTGCCGCACAATTCGTGTTTAATTTTAAATCTCAGATTTTAGAGCGAAAATGCCTTCCGGGAGACAGTAATTTTAAGGCTTGACGGATATAGGTTTTTAAGTTGTGCTTCTGAATTATTAAGATATAGTTTGATAGTTACGATAGTTAGTTAGATTACTGACGTTACTCAAAAAGACGCTAAGCTGTAGTGGGACTGGGCTGGCCACGTCTGCCGTATGCCCAATGAGCTGTGGGCCAAACTAACCACTACGTGGACCCCTGACACAGCCAGAAGGCGTCTCGGCAGACCCCGTAGAAGATGGCGGGACGAGCTAAAGAAAATAAACGACCAGTGGTCCACTTTAGCCCTGGATCGAAAGAGCTGGAAGTTATTGGGAGAGGTCTTTGCCCAGCACTGGGATGATGGAGCTAATAGTCGGCACGGTTGGCGCAGTGGTTAACCAATTGACTGCTGCGCTGCCTGTCGCGGGTTCGATTCCCGCACGGAACAAATATTTGTATGATCTACAAATAGTTGTTCCGGGTCTGGCTGTTTGTGTATGTGATATTAAATGTTTGTAAATGCACCCACAATACAGGAGAAATTCCTAGTGTGGGGCAACGTTTAAAAAAAAAAATGTAATAATAGTAGTTAGATAGTGATTGTATAGAGAAAAGTTGAAGCTTTATCGTAGTGAAACATAGTTTTAAAGACGTCATCGTCATTTACAGCCTTCTATATCCTATAGATAGTGTATCACGCAATATGAAGGTGGTTTCATTTTAAAGCCCCTATCAACAAAATTTCGGTATAATCCAAACAACATTCTGATCGAAAATAATCAATCAAATCGAGACAACACAGTTCAAATAGTCGTTTATATCTTCTCGATCATCTAAAATGTCACATAACCAACAAATGGCAGTACAAAAGTAAATTAATTTACCATTTGCGTTGAGCTTCGGACCTTTTCGTAAATATTCGCCATCAGTAACGAGATATTGATTATTTTGAGTCCTGCTAATTGCGTGATTCCTGGAAATTTAAAAATTAAACAAATGTTGAATGAAAGAGAAAGTATAGGGCAAGATATTTAAAAAAGTCAAGAAACTGATTCTTAATGGACAGAATTAGAAGGTCCTGCATCAAAGAATAACACAAAACAAAATAACGAAGAACCTTTGAAACGCGGACAGTACCAAAAAAGTTTTAACAGAAACACCCCTAAACGAAACAAGACTGTGGAAAAATTATCGCGCCAGACAAAATGCTGTCTCAAACATAAACAGGGAAAAATATTCTAAAGGGGAACATCTTTCAGAGACTAAACAGAATTAAATGGGGACACTTTGATAACAATATTTGTGTTCATTGTACGATTTAATAGTTTGACCTACTTTCATGATAATTTTAAGAATCGTTAAAAGAAGGAAGGTGGTCTAAGTCGTCCAAGACATGAACCCGCACTGGGCCCGCATGATAGATTATGGCCCACCTCCTCACGCAGAGAGCAGGCCTGTGTCCCAGCAGTGGGAACATTATGCTGGGCTAAGTCGTTATTCATTTGTCATTAAACCATAGTCTAAAACACCAAGTGCAAGCTATTGGACTCATTGAAACGAATCATATGACCCCAATCTCGAGGGGTTTACTATTAGCTATTGTAGAGTTCCACTATCCACCTCCTGGCTCATCATCAGATCAACTCCAAGATACTAAATTATAGTATTGTCATCCAACCTACATATACATAGAAACTTTAATTTCTATACGACAATTAGAAGTAGGTTTAAATTGACTTCCAAGTTTTGATTACATTGTTTGTTAGTTACAAGCAGAGATCAGATATTCGGATGCATATTCACCTAAAGTTGAGATGTTGGCTGAAATGGAATGCGCTTATGTATCGAAAACATCTAAACTTTAACAAACACACACCACCCTCCTCTTAAACCCTACATACACAGATTTGCATCGGGGTTTAAATATTAATTTTATATAAATATACATCTGAATAGTTATGCAATCCAAGAATTCCGGGGTTTTTTTATTTTTTGGAAGTCGCTTCTATACTATACACCCGACTAGTTATGCATTCCCGGTGTTCCGGGATCCCGGGATTATTTTTACAATTTTTTTTTTTAAGAAGCCGATTGCATACTTTCATACCTAAAAAATAACTTTAGATAAATATTTATCCGAATATCCGATCTCTGGTTACAAGTATAGGTTTTTATTTTTATATAGATTCTTCTATATTTTGTGAATGTGAGAACGTTGTAGGCCAAACTTGTAGACTGTAGATTTGTAGACCTTTTTATATTTTGTTGAGTAAATGTAACTTGTTGACAGGCCTACACTATCCTCCCTTATCTATCAATTATTGATAGATAAGGGAAGACAGTGTAATTTGAAACATTATAAAAGCCCCTTATTTTTAAAAGAGTAATCGTGGAGTTTCTTTCTGGCTCTTCTCCATAGAAAACAACCAATTGGAACCTTGCACCTAGCATCTGACGTTTCATAAGTGCCCATGTTGGTTTATGTGAAATAAAATATTTTGATTTGATTTGATTTGATTGAAGTAAAGCTAGTAAAATCGTGTTCATACAGCACTGTAACTAAACTATGCCCCGATACGTATTTATAATAATGAGTATGTCATGTCAGTTTTATTGAATTTCCGTTTGTCTATCGAAAACTTCAAATATAAACTAGATTTAAAATGGGTCGGAAGGGAAGTATTTTCTGTAATTACCAAAAAACAAAGTAGGGTGTAGAAATCTTTAGGTTACTTAACCGTTAGGTTACAAAACAGGGTCCGCAATTGTAACTTAGCTTTAAGCCATTGTACAAAACAGGGTGCGTAATTGTAACTTAGCTTTAAGCCATTGTACAAAACAGGGTCCGTAATTGTAACTTATCTTTAATAGATATGCCTTTGTAAGATCTTTAAACATTATGGAATGTTAATAAAGATATTATACATAGCATATCTAAGCATCACGCCTCTAATCCCCGAAGGGTAAGGCAGAGGTGTACCTTTAGTACACCCACACTCCGCCAATCATGTTTAAGTCCCATGTAATGGGGGGCGAGCCTATTGCCATCAACCGGGCACAAATTCAGACTCTGTGGCTGACGGGTGGCTTTCAGTGAGTAAAATTCTGACACGCCCTCCCGCTCAGCCCAGAGAATTCGCACCCAAAAAAAAAAGAGGCTATTGCTGCGAAATTGCTGATCGAAAAACCCAATAACACTGTGCCCGACCTGGGGATCGAACCCAGTACCTTATGCTCAGCAGTAGTGCCTTGGACCACTAAACCAACGAGGCAGGAAAAGAAAAAGAAAGAAGATAATGATATAAATATGAATATAATCGAAAACAATACATAACAAGTGGTTACATTCACCAAGATTGTAACATGATATTAAATGGTTCATCTCTGTCCTATAATATTTAATAGGTTACATACACGTGTATCAGTTAATGCAACATGATCCGCGCTTAATCGAAGTTTATCCTGGTCATTATAATCCGTCTGTTAAACATAACAGGTGGTTTGGCGATCATTGTGTAGTAAAAGCTTCTAAATTGCTCGGAATATTGTTTTTACTGAAGCTTAGTTGGCTAGGCGTTTAAATAATAATAAATAAATAGTAATAAAGAAAAAAGTAATAATAAATAAATAATAATAAATTGCTCAGAATATTGTTTACACTGAAGCTAAGTTGACTAAGCGTTTAAATAATTATCAATGATGGATTGGAAATGTCATTTTGAAAATTCTTTTGTAAATGTGGAATTTGGTCAATTTTCAATATTTCAAACTCAAACTCAAAGCATTTATTTCAAATAAACCAATTACAGGCAGTTTTGATTTGTCAAGGGGTCGGTCAGTCAGAAAGATGAAGCTAGTTGCCCATTCCAAAGCGTAGTAGGTACCTTTAGTATGTAGGTTAGTATAGGTAGGTATTTACAAACATAATTAGTTTATCATTAGTAACGAATCTGATAAATGTCGCGGATGTTTTATTTGTTTCTACATTGGTGATTACACGTGTATTCTGGCGGGCAAAGAGTTATTGGAATTTTCCATCAGAATTTTTTCAGTAGCAGCCCGGAGTCTGGATTCGTGCCCGGTTGATAGCAATAGGCTTGCCGTCTATTACATAGGACTTGAACATAACTGGCGAAATGTGGGTGTAGGTGCTATAGGTACATCTGAGCCCAACCCTTCGGGGATTACAGGCGTCATGTTATGTTATGTGTGTCTTCTAGTAGCTGAAATAACTACTAAATAAAACTTTCCCGGAGTCTTCTGCAGGGACCACCACTACCTACAAACAGCACTACCAATAAAAAAAATACGATTTGCCCGTGTAATGCTGCGTTTCCGTGGCCTGCTTTCTCGTAGGCCGCGCCGCGCCATACCAGGCCGATAGGCCGTGGGAACCGTTGCATCCGATGTTGCCTGCGGTGGCCCATCGCCGCCCGTCCAATCCGTCGGGAGTCGGTAAGTTCTAAGCCGCGGCTTTGCGCGGCGCGGGGCCGTCTGTCGCGGCCTGTACGGGTGCGTTTCTTTTTGCTTTGTTTATATGGGAATGCTTGGCACGGGCCACGACAGGCCTCGACAGGCGTAACAACGCCTGGTGCAGCTTGTCAGTTAACAGGTCGTGGCAATGCTCGGAACGGGCCACGACAAGCCTCGACAGGCGTAGCATGGGAATGCCGCATTAAGGCTCGTGCACACTGGCGTGACGCGACAGCGTGACACAAACGCACCGCATGCCGCGTGACGAGCGCCGCCTTTGTGTCGTGCTGTCGTTTCGCGCCTGTTTGCGGGAGCCTTTACTAGTAGTAGACAAATTGCTAAGAACAGTGCACGCACTATATTCAGTGCAGTGAGCACGAATGCGGTAACAGGAGCTTAGGTACCTATGATACCAAACCTATACCACAAAATAAAAAGATACAGAAGGCCGGCTCCATACAATACACATACATACATACGATACAGCGATCTCAAACAAATGCCAGTCGCGAGTGCGCTTGCTTGCTGTTTTGCTCGTTGTATGGAGCCGACCTTCTGTAGGTACCTATATATTATGTAAGACTTACCTACGGTACCTGTATGGTAGAGTGCATCGCACCGTTTTCTATGCGTCGTGTCGTCAAATGCAATATAGTCACGTATTTGTGGGAAAATGTTGCCACATGTAATGTAATATCGCTACAGCGGTTTTCTCGGTGAGGCGCACTTTCTTCTCTCGTATCGATTCGGACTTTTTTCATACCGTGGTAAAAATTTATCGGGTTTTTCCATCTGGAATTTCTCGGTAGCAGACCGGAGTCTGGATTTGTGCCCGGTTGATAGCAATAGGTTCGCCCCCTATTACATGGGACTTAAACATAACTGCCGAAATGTGGGTGTGCTATAGGTACACCTCTGCCTAACCCTTTGGGGAATACAGGCGTGATGTTATGTTATGTTTATGCTTACAAACGTATTTTTGATATGAAACATTAGCCGCGACGCGTCGTCACGCTAACAATCGGTTTTTGTTAGCGTAATGACGCGTCGCCACGACTTTACAAAATAGTTTTTGATGTGGACCTTGAGCGTGGGTAAATAAGAATGAATTTGCAATGTTAAGCTTCGCTTGCCAAGGTCAGTCTTTGGATGGGTGACTATTTTGATTATATTGAGTTTTAACTTGATTCGTTCGCAATAGTGAAGGCGCCAGGTAAGCAGCGCTTGCCAAGGTCAGTATTTTGATGGGTGACCATTTTGATTCTTGATTAGCTCGCAATAGTGAAGCCACCAGGTTAAGCAGTGCTTGCCAAGGTCAGTCTTTGGATGGGTGATAATTTCGATGTTTCGCATCTGCCAGGAGTCCCGTGACGGCTCACAATTTTTAATTGTCAGTTTAATTCACAATAACTTATCTAAATTAGTTAATTTCGGAAGTAAGTAAAAGCTTAATTTCTTTAAAAAAAATGCTGTTTTTCTGTGAGATCAAATGGAAAACTACATTTAGGATGAAACTCCAAAGGGTTTAAAAATAACAAAGATACAAAAAACATTGTCTAGGAGCTGTAAGCAACACACGCATTTATTCGACAAACAATATAAATCACGATTCCTAGACATGTTTATGAATCACCAATCACCCTATACCTTAACACAATCGTGTTTCACGCACGATAACACATTTTGTGAACACCTCTTATATGGGTTTTTCTTTTTCTTTTTATTGGCGCCGTTTGTTGATTGTCAGTTGTCCAAGAGTGCCAAAATCGAATTTATACGTCTTCATGTAATCTTGAGGTACGAAATCAGCTGCATTCTTCAGAGATTCAGAACATCATCGTAACGTACGCCAAAAAACTGAACTGGCCATGTTACATCGGATCATCTTTTATTGCATCCATATTTTTGCTAAAATGAAACCATCTCATTACTAAACAAGTGCTTACTATAGTCAAATCCTGTTCGGGCCAGTTACTATATTTTAAACATAACTCTAAGTGAAAGTTTTAATTTAAAAGAAAAACTGGCGATAAACCTGAGTCCATTAAGAACTTTACGTAAGTTGGAATAAACTTCAAAATACAATAACTGGCTCGAAGGTTTGGGATTGGAAAGGTAGAGCTCTTTTGTACCGAGATGCAAAGAAAGCGTTTAACAGCACTATTTAAACAAAACACATTATAAGTAATTTTGCCGTTTATCAGTAATTTCATATTAAATATTAAAGGCTCCTTCAAAAAGGCGTGACACGCAACGCGACACAAAGGCACCAGCTGTCGCGCGACGAGCGGTGTCTTTGTGTCGCGTGCGATTCGCGTCGACACGCGTCTGTTTGAAGGAGCCTTAATAACCCACACCGAGGCAAACAATGAAATTAATTTTGACTTACATTTTCATTAGCCGTTACTGGGAACCCGAGAATAAAAACAAAAACAAATGTCAAGCAATTTTAATTAAATAAATGAAAATGCATTATTTAAGAGAGTTTTTTTTTGTAATGAGTTTTGTTTACTGGAACAGGATTTTTCACTTCTTTTTCATTTTCCAAGCCAATTTTTTCAGCAAAGCAAGAAATCTTGTGCTTTTTCAACGTAATGGTTACAAAAAAAAAAAAGTTTTATAACCGAATTCACAGGGAAACCCTTTTACGGATGTAACTTTCTTTTTAGCTTTATCAAAGTCAAAGTCAAATCATTTATTTCAAATAAGCACATAAAAGGCACTTTAGAACGTCAAAATATAGAGGAAAATAGAATGGATTCTAGTTGCCCCTTCCAAAAGGTAGTTTCGTATGGAGAAGTATGGGCAAGAAACTCCACCGTTACTCTTTTAAAAATGTTTTACAATATTATGTATACATTAATTATATAATTATATGTGAAGACGATGCACTTAGAATAAAATTACTATACCACAATAGGTAAAAAGAATTAAATATAACGCAATGACAGGTAAACTAATTATGTGATAGATACATAGTGCTCACATATATACAAATATTAAAAAAACTTTTTTACAAAAAAACAACCGACTTCCAAAAAAAAACACTAAAGGACGTGAAAAATAACTTTAATTTCGGAAGTCGGTGCCTTTGGTTTTGTATTTTCGTGTTTGGCCACCGACTTCCGAAATTAAAGTTATTTTTCACGTCTTTTAGTGTTTTTTTTTTGGAAGTCGGTTGTTTTTTTTGTAAAAAAGTTTTTATTTTTCACTTTTTAGTTGCGGTACCTACCCCACACAAATTCGTATACCACTACTTGGTATGTAAATAACAGTGACAGGAAATTATTAACACATCATCCATATAAACTAAGTGGAAAAAATCTGCAGTATTAAGGATAACTCAAAAACTGCTAGTCAAACCTTGATCAAATTTAAATGGGACTACATGTGAAGCACCATCTATCAAATAAAAAAAGAATCATCCAAATCGGTTCATCCAGAAAAAAGTTATGAGCTAACACACATAAAAAAAAATAAAAAAAAACATACTGACGAATTGAGAACCTCCTCCTTTTTGTGAAGTCGGTTAAAAAGTAGATAATTTTTCCAAATTTTTAACAAGTATTAATTTAGTGTGTGAGTTAAAGTAGTTACATAATGTAAAAAACAATGTCATATCTACATAGAAGAAGTAGAAAAAGTATTTTTTGGGACTCGCATAGGATTATAAGAAACTAAACAAAATACACTGATAAAAACAAAAAAACAAACAGTATAAAATACAGTGAATTATGCGTTTGCGCCGTGTGATTTCTTAGATCTTTCAAAAGTCACAACGGATTTTGATGCAGCGGATTTAGAGCATATATTTCAGATGGTCTATTAAGGTATTAATAAGGTAATGGTTTATGGTATTAATAAGTATTTAACTTATACCGGATGACATTTTTTACCGTCGGGAAAAAGATAGGGTATAATAGGTGAACGGAGTAGAAGCCTATGGCACAGAAGACTCTTCTTTTAAAAAAAAAAACCTAACATGAAATTAGCCTATCAGTAAATACTATTACTTATTTGTAGTAAACTTTTCATATCAAAAATATATAAAATCAAATATATAAAAAAAAAACAACAAAAAATGTAATAAATCAACTTAAAATTACCCTACTCTACGCGCAGAAATGATCAATGAATTCGTAGCGACATTCAATCCTTTGATTGAAGCCGGCCGATAGGTAGGACTTCATATCTTTTCGCAGGCGCACCGCTCACATGTCACCGCATGCGCACCCAAACCCGCTCCAGCGCCCTTCGTCCCGAGTACCGGGTCCCGCGTTCCCTCCACTGCCTTTCAGTCACCTGCGATTAGTCATAGCGTGACGTCGATCGCTGTTGTTTACGTTTCCGCGTGTGCTTCGGCCGCCCAGTGATTGTTTTGATAATGACGTAGGTACTAAGACTCCAACGTAGAATACCTTGCCATGATGAGGTATTATTTCTTTTGTGGTGAAAATTTAAGTAGTGCGAGACGAATGTACGCCGACAAGGAACACCTATAATCCCTTAGACGGGACGGTATCCCTGCCCCCCGGGTCCCCAGCACAGACTTGATACTCCGGTCACTCCGGACTTATCAGCGGTTACTTGACCATGACCAGTTCCAGTTTCCCGGTCATGCCAGAGGCAGAGGCCGGCCACCCTTGTCCATACATGTCGAAGATGCCATCCTGAAATATTTCCAGCGACACCTGAGGAGGAGTCCACTACGCATCTCTTTCAATAGTTTTAGATTAAAATAATTATTATTAGTATTCATTTTTCATTACACATCAAGTTAAAACCTTCGAAATACAGATGAATGTTTACTGAGTGATTGTTATAAAGGTTTTTTTACATTTCTATCAAAGGTTTACCGATCTTACGAGCCGTAATTTATTAAGTTAACGATTTCGTGACACGGACACTGAGTGTAAACAAATTATTTGCCTACTGCAACTAAATACAGCAAGGTGACGTATGTAGGTACACGCAAATGTGTGCGCGAGTGTGTAAGGAATGTAAGGATCAAGCTGTATCGTCCTGTGCGCAGCCGCAAAGATGTAGAGCGAAATTTAATGCTAGCGCCTCGGTCACACTTCCATCATGTTCCATTCATGCACGATCGCAGCGTACGCCGTCAACTATTACCTATTTTGGCTATTATTAGTTTTAAGCGAGTGCCGTAGGATGTACTCTTCATGTATTTTAAGGATATTCCGAACTTTTTTAAATCAATGGTACCAGGTAAATATTAGCGTATATGGGTACTATTCTATTTACGCAATACACCATATTTTTGTCCAGACGGTAAAAAAAATCATCCAGTATATAGCACAGAAAAGTCGATGTTTTAGCAAGTCGCCATTGCACCCCTGCGGAGCAGGAACGAGTCGCTATTTTAAACCTAAAAAAACATTGGCAAACTAATTAATTTATATTATCGTATAGAGATAAATCGGGGACTTCAAACCACTTCCCCAAACATAAAATCTACCTTTTAGCGGCTTATTTATCGAGCGGGCATGATGAGCTTTGTGACTGCGTAAAGGCTCCCGCAAACAGGCGCGACGCGACTCTAGTAGAACAATTTCTAAATTCATGGAAATTCTCCTATAAGAGTCGCGTAGCGCCTTTTGCGGGAGCCTTAAGCATAATTTCATCTACACCGCAGTAATGAGTTCGCTTATTTAAAATTCACAAAACGCATCAGAAGTTATAATCACAAACCCTAAAAAAAATACACCGAAAACCTTGTTTAATAGTCCCCACAAACATTTTAATTACGAAACGGAGGGGTTCTCGAAATGACTTGCGTACTTTTTTCACAATAAACCTCAGATAGCATAAATTAAAAAAAGACGTACAGAAAATCCTACTCCATCCGCTTATTACTTTGCCCGACATGGAAATTGAACCCAGAACCTCACGACCTTCGACAAAATTGACCACCTCGTTGTATGGCAATTTCAGTTTTTGGAAAAAAAATGGCTTTGACGAGCGTCGCTTCATTCAGACCTGTATATCGTCTCTTTCTATAGCACGAGGTGACCGTATCTCATACTAAAATGATCAAATACCGTACCTACATAAGTTTCGCTTCTACACGATTTTATTATTCTATGCTGAGGGCTGGCACAAGCATGTGAATAATTCATAAATACCTCCCGGTTTGTTTACGTGTTGTCCCGAAATGTTTAAAAGGACTTTTTTATATTTTAATGTAGCCCTCACTTTTTAAACACGAGTAATTTAATATGATAATGTTGTTAAAGAATTTTTTGCTGGTGTAAATAAATGGTTTTTTCATGGTAATGTTCTGCAAGTAAAATGTTATGTTAATAACGCGCAAATAGTTCACGTGTGATTTCATTCACAATTTTCAAGTCTTTTATTTTGTAATTAGTGACCCGCCCCTGGGGCCTACCCTCTAAGTCCTTCAACGAAGATATGGGCCCGTCCGAAATCAATACGAGACTTTGGAGTGAACCCTTCTCCCGATTAATCAACGTTTTCGGACGGGCAGAAACACATCGGGAGTAAGGTTAACTGTCAAATCGTGTTGTCATAAATTTTTTGTAACTACGGATTTCGAACTTTCTACTACGAGCTACTTGAAATTTTTTTTACGGCTTGACAAAACATCGAGATAGCTTTATTGTATTTCAGTTTAATATTAATGTATTATACACATAAACCTTCCAGAATATGTTCTTTACATGATAGTGAAAACTGCATCAAAAACGTTAAAGCGTTGTTTAGAATTTATATTATCACAAGCTGACCCGACAGACGTTGTCCTGTCTTAACTATGAATGTCATATGTCGTTTAGTTTTAGTTTTGACTACTGACTAAAACTAAAACTATCGACTCATTTATCAACCGATCTATCTGTGTTAAACGATATTTGTAGCGCACATTCTGTCAATCGCTGACAGTTATTTCAAACAACTGACATGTAAAATTAATATTGGCGTTAAGTTTTCTTAAATTTTGTAACGTTCCGATCAACTTCCTTATTTTTTATTTCATAAGATCCTTCTCCTGACAATAACGACCACAACAGAAAAAAAAATGTGAAATCGGTCCAGCCGTTCACGCGTGATGGCGTGACCAAGGGAAATAGGGATTCATTTTTATATATATAGATTATAAATTAAAGTCACTTTTCATGTCTGTCTGTGTAACCGCATTGTTATGTATCGCTACTATACTATCGCATCGCATATCTATACTATGTATAGGTATTATAGAACCAAGTTGCGATATTTGCTGAACTTCTTCTCTCCATAGCATAATCAGCCTATAATGTTCCCACTGCTGAACACACAAGAGAGAAGGAGCAGGATGTAAACGACCACGCGGGCCCGGTATGAGTTGGTAGATGTCACATGTCTTCGAATGTTTTGGTTATAGGACATATCCTCACGATATTTCCTTCGTTTTGAGAGCAGAGGCGATGAAATTATTTACACAAGTAAAGTGTTTGCCTTCTCTTCACTGAACCTTAGCCTGTTTTAGTGTATGAACATCAAATACGGGAAAAAGTTTTCATGAAAACAAAAACATTCACGCAATAAGGTATTAAAAAGCCAAAACAATGTTCCCGTTGAAACATACCAGGGGGCCTAAAATGGACGCTTTGGCAGAATCATAATATGATCTGCGTACAATTCGTATATCCCGCAATTCATCTGTTTGACAGCTGCTATTTGACATTAGACTTCATTAAAGCAATGCATAATTTGTGGACCATTTTACGAAACTTCATTCAAAACTGTCAAACAGATGAATTGCGGGATATTAATTGTACGCAGATCATAATAATATTAAATGGACGCTTTGGCAGAATCGTATTATGATCTGCGTACAATTAATATCCCGCAATTCATCTGTTTGACAGTTTTGAATGAAGTTTCGTAAAATGGTCCACAAATTATGCATTGCTTTAATGAAGTCTAATGTCAAATAGCAGCTGTCAAACAGATGAATTGCGGGATATACGAATTGTACGCAGATCATATTATGATTCTGCCAAAGCGTCCATTTTAGGCCCACAGAACACAAAACATTTTTGTGAGGAATTTCAATCAACCCGATGCGAAAACATCTAGATATGGGTCCAGCATCAATACCAAAAATATTAATTAACAAATACAAAGTGAGATTATTAAAAACACGAGTGGCACTCTGCCAATGGTTGGAATAATAGGGATGCTACCAGGCCGCTGGGCGAGCCAACATCGTCATTAGCAAATGGAGTTTCACCGCAAACTCGGGCCAACCCTGAATTTTGAGAACCCCACGTCGGTCAAATATTGGTTTTGGTAAAAGCTTTCGGCTATATTAGAATTTTCTTATTTTTGATTATCTTGTCTTTTGAATACTAATGAATCTGGCACGAAATCTAGACTTTCTTTTGTTTTAACACTGACATATCTTACGGGCAGTCAGGCTTATGTAACAATAAATTGTTAAGCAAATTGACACCCTACGTCAATTTGCCATGTTATACCCATCTCATATAACTGTTGTAGAATTACAGTACGTGCACTATAAGTAACCGACTTCTGAATAATGTCATACGGTATTTGCAAACCGATTGAATTTTCTCTATCTTTCAAATGGTGCCTGCCTCTGGTGGTGGTAACTACCTCGTTGGTCTAGTGGTCGCAAGCACTACTGCTGAGCATGAGGTCCTGGGTTCGATTCCCGGGTCGGGCAAAGTGTTATCGGGTTTTCCATCTGTTATTTCTCGGTAGCAGCCCGGAGTCTGGATTTGTGCCCGGTTGATAGCAATAGGCTCGCCCCCTATTACATGGGACTTAAACATAACTGGCGAAATGTGGGTGTGCTATAGGTACACCTCTGCCTAACCCTTCGGGTAATACAGGCGTGATGTTATGTATGTATGTGTTCAAATGGTAAGACTGTATTTGAAAAACTAAAGGAAAAACGGTTTTCCGTTTATAGTTTCTATTGTCAAAATCAAAATTCAGCCCAGATATAATGTAGTAAAAAAAACCTGCACTAGATTTCATTGTAATAATTTCATTTAATGTTTCGTGAAGTTAATTACTTTCCATACTATTGTATAGATTCAAGTTCTAATGAACAGACAGCTGTGCTGTTGGGAACTTTGTGACGCCACTTCCTCTTCCCAGCTGAAGCACTAGGAAGTGGTGAAGGGCGCGTTTTGGGGGACTGTCTTATGTAATTTTGACGTTCACAAAGTGCTGGTTCTCTTCATACTCAATACTCAATAACATGTCAATATAGTTTGAATAAATGAATTTTGATTTTGTAATAGTTCATTAGTAACACACAAGTACAGCTTGGAACCGTTTAGATCTCCAAAAGAGCAGTAATTTCATCGTACACCAGACTGCCAACAAACATTCCCAAGCATATATCTTGTGTACACAATTTTGTATCTACCCTCGATTTATTTATTCTTCAAAGAAGTTCTTACATTGTACTTCAAAGGACCATAAACTGGAACCCCTTTGGTAAGCACGTGCTCCATTTATTGTCACGACAGATGTCTCTGAAATGGCTTTATTTTTATCAAATATCATGAAAAATTGTGGTTTTTGATACTTTGTTGTACCGAGATCTGGCTTTATAATACATACTCGTATTTGAATAAAACAGATAGAAGAGTCTTATTTTAAACTTTTTAACCGAACTTTACTATTATTATAATTTTTATAAAGAAAAATCCAATCATCTTATAATAAAATCTTGGTGCAATCTTAGGCCTAATAATTCAATATCGCTGCATCAAGACTCATTTAAAAAAAAAACAATCAGTTTGTGATAATCTTGTGCCAGTACCAATAAATACTTTTTCTTCCTTCCTTTCTTCCAATTTTAGTTGATTCTCATTAGCTCGCGTATATGCGTTTTTGTATATAAAATTAAGCTCTCTGGGGAAACTAGACTATCAGCTGTAGTATTATATAGTCACTGTTTACGTCATCAAATTAATATCACATTATCACTCAACCTAATCAATCCGTCTAGCCTTTCCCAAATATGCTGGGTTTAGCTTCTAATCCAACTGGATGCAGCTAAATATCACTATTTAACATGGAGTGACTGCCTATCTGACCTCCACAACCCAGTTAATAGGTACTCGTATGTAGCGACATCTACAACGTCACATGCGAGCTACGCGTCATACTGACGTCACGCAAAAATCCTGCATCGCGCAAGCAGTGTTTACCGCGCAACTAGCATATATAAAACGTCCCGACTTCAATCGACGGGCAGTAGCCCACCAGACACAACACCCGTCTGGTCGGAGGATCTTCCCTTTTCTATAGAGAATGAGTGAACTTTACACTCTGTTCTTCATATCTCTATAGGTAGCACGATACCCCTTGGTAAGATTTGACTGTCAGACTTTTGGGCTTCTGACTACCCGTAACGACTGTCAAAGATCTACGAATGACAGCCAGGACCACAGAAACCCCAACCTTATATCAAATAATATAATTTAGCTACCTGAAAACAAAATAAAAATAATAGGAAGAATTAAAATGTCAGAGACACTTAGCAATCAGGTCGCGAACTTCGTTTTTCTGTCATAAATCAACATAAAAAAACCTGGAAGTGGCACCATAGGTCAACGTGGTTCCTTAAAGATTTATATTCATGTTATACGATTTGTAATCGCTGTTTCTGGCGTTTAATTGTAATTTATGACTGTCATATTTTAACTTTCTTGGAAAGAAACGGAAGAAAAAGGTGCGGGTCCTTTGACCCGCTTGTGAGCAGGAAAATATTCTAAAATGGCGTGATGATGAATTACACTCAATTTACAGTTTTATTTTGATTTAGAATTTGGTATCTTAATAACTTTTACTAAAGTCTAGTTTAGATCACTTCTAAAATAAGGATAAATCCGAAGTGAACCAGACGTTAAGTAGTGTAGTGACCCACCCACGCCTCCTTTGAATATTATTTTTCGTAAGAATGGTACCCAGGCACTTTACAGTGAGTACGAGAGCGCGTTAGAGCGTAGGTTAGTGTGTCCAACGACCCCTAAAAAAGCACAGTCATAGGTATCATTTTAAATTCACCCTTTAGCTACACAAATACTAATAAATAAAACATAGACTTAAACTAAATTTCGTGGAAAATTCTTCATGAATATTTTTAACAAACATCGACTTCTTAGTAATCTAAATCTTGAGCAAAGAGAGTTGTGTATTTTTTTATTCTGGAAAGTGTTCATCGGTGGGTTATGAAAGTTTTTCCTACGAGAAGGATCGATTCATTAGCTCCTTCGATACGGTGCTACAATATATGCATTTATGTAAGTAATTGTGGGTTCTCAGTATTTTAATAAAAAAATTATGAGACATGCGATGTTGAAGCTATTCAATCTTATGCACTTTGTACAAGATACTGAGTAAAATAATGTTATTTACATAATATACAAAGTGCTGCCTGCTTCAAAGTATAGTTATCGTGTTTCCTTTACGATCTATATATGTAAATAAAAATTAAATGTTCTTCGTTGGTATGCGCATCACCCGGAAATGGCTTGACCGATTTGGCTATTTTTGTTTTAAAATGATAGTAAAATTTTCCTGTTTTTTTAAATTCAGAAAAACTGAACGTTCTTTTTTTCTGCGGGATTTTTGAATGAAAGGACAGAACATCGTCTGTCGGGTCAGCTAATACTTCTTATAAATAAATCTTTAATAAAAGAGAAGTTATTGTCTTTTGTGTTCGTTAAAAAGGATCATAATCGAAACCAAACCAAACATTACCCACAGAAGAAAAGAATATGTTTTACGAGTATTATGAAAAAACCAAAGTATTCCCTCGAATATTTCAATTTTCCAACGCAAAAATTAAAGTTATTTCCTCATTGAATGAGGACATGTAATTCAAGATCGGCAATAAAAGAAACCTTGGCGTTATAAATTCATTACATACACGCGTTGCATATAAATGTGGTAGACGAATTAATTTCAGTGAGGTCAAATGTAATAAAGTTTTCAGGGACTTCCAGTGATATTATCTATGAGTTTTATAAAATTGTGGGTTAAGTTTTTATGTATTAGTGTTTGAACAATGTATCTACTCGATTATCAAGGCATGCCTTAAAAATATTGTAACAATGTCTAAGAACAAATTAAAAGTTAAGCTAGCTAAATACAATCACTTAAGGGGGATGCGCCAAGGTAGCCCGCGAAATTCAATTTTTGTTACGTTTTTTGCAATTTGCAGGTCAGTATCACGTTGTATGGTGATCTAAATATGATTCGCGACCGTATCAAATATGGCTTTACAGAATTGTAATCATTAGAATCAGCAATACAACTTCATATGTTAAAATTGCCCTCAAATGTCATGATTTCATGAAATAGTCATTCAATAGGGTAATATGAACATATAGAGATGTATTGCTGATTCTAATGATTATAATTCTGTAAAGCCATATTTTTTACGGTCGCGAATCATATTTTAATCAAAATTCAACCTGACAGTGACCTGCAAATTGCAAAAAACGTAACAAAATTTGAATTTCAGGGGCTACCCTGAAGGTTCCGCCTTAAGCATGATTTGTAGGGTTCCGAATCCATACCCAAAAGGTGCCACCTGAATCCTATTACTAAGCCTCCGCTGTTTGTCCGTCTGTCTGTCAACGGGGTATATCTCATGAATCGTAATAGGTAGACAGTTGACATTTTCACAGAGTGTGTAATTCTATTGCCGCTATAACAACATACAATAAAAATACTATGGGAAGTGTTGGTTATTGCACAATAGAAAAACCGTTTGCAGTTCAAATCAAATTATAATTTACGAACAAATTAATCACACTAGACAATCACATACTGTAGGTACACGGCACAACTAAACAGAACCCGCAACAGTTTCTAAACGTGTTCACTGCTTGACTGCCACCGACAAACTGCTTTAACCCTAGTCGAGCGTTATGTTGTAGACTCTGTCGAGCGCCGCCTGGTGGCGCTAGCGTCCCGATTAGTCAAAGTCAAACGATTGATTTAACGTATTTCCGACATTTATAATACCTCTAGGTGTGGTGTTTTCGCCCCGGAGCTTATCCCACAATACGTTATAAGACAACAGGTCAAATGCCTTCGACAGGTCCAAAAAACAACCGCATATAGGCGTTTTCCTTGTAACATAGTACCGGACTAGTTATTATTGGCGCTATAATTATTAACACTATCGTAAAACGTTGGTATAGCTCTCATATTGTGGGTAGGTCCGTGACTTAGCGCACAAATAGACGAAACGGCCCTTTTATATTAGAAAAACAAGATTACAGGCATTATTTGAGGACAGCTTTATTGCAGGGATCATGGGTTGGCAAATCAACGTGGGTTTAATTTGATAGTCCGGTGGTTAAGGATGGATAAGATCTAGTAAAAAGCCTCTTAAGGGGCGGATTTCGTTTATTTTTGTGTTGTTGTAAAAAAACAAAAATATATTTTGTTCGGGTAATATCATGGCCGAAAGTCTGATAACCAGTCTTAACAAGGGGTATCGTGTTACCTAGTAACTGTGTTATGGTGGTCAGATAAGCAGTTAGTTGCTCCATGTAAAGTACTGGTAGGTATTCAAATGCATCCGGTTAGTCTGAAAGCCAATCCCAACTTATCCAAGATTTTTTAATGTTTTTTTTATTATAAAAAATCATTATCAATTGCATATTCTTCTTCTTCTCAGCGTGTCGATGGCAATCTAAATGGACTCAGCCAAGAATTCAGCAACGTATTTGGCACCTTCACTAGCGTCCATTAAATCCTGAACGTGCAGCTGATAGGACACGCAGGACATGATATTAAAGCGGTACCCCGAGAAAACTCTTGCGATAGTGCGTTATTCAGAGGGTATTAACTCATTAATTAAGAGTAATAAACTACACCTAAAAGTACATCATTAATGTTCAATATCGTATTACGACATTGCATATTCTTATTTTTTTTAAATACTTTTAAAATCTCCTTGTAAAAAAGTGATTAAAATTATTGATTGCATGCATCTTTTCCTCTCTCGCTTGCCAAGCCAAGACAAGCGATCTTTTCAAATAAAATAAAACGTGAATTATTTAGATTTATCAATTTCTATCCATTATGTAATCCTCAAATTATAAGAACTTCACCTTTAGAAAAAGGGGTTAGTCCCGCTATGGTATGGTCCCGGTATGGCACCCACTTAAAATACCTATGAAAAAGTCCCGCTATGGTACCCATCTTTTAGATCTACGTTAGACAATAGAAGGTACAACTGAAAAGAAAAGTGTATCTATAAATAAATACTTTTAGGAGTGTATCAATAAAACGTCTGTTTGCGATATTAAATCAGTCTTTTATTAATTCAAAATATTTATAAAAAAATATCAAACAGTAAAACGAAATATTAATTGCAATGTAATTTTTAAAATAATCAACAATATTAATTACAAATAATCAACATGGAGAAAAAGGCGCAAATTGTAAACATAAACTACAAAAAATAATAGCTTGTTCCCAACGAGTCACACCTCAACGGGTAACAGTGTGACTCGTTGGGAATGTTTTGGATAATAATTCCCAACGAGTCACAGTTACTGTTACACTGTTACTCGTTGGGATGATCCCACCTTGATTTAGGGTATCAATACATCTATCGCCACGAAATATTTTCGTTCTCAGATAAACAAAAATTGTTCCCAGGTATTTGGTACAACTTGGGGCACCCCGACTCGGACAGGTTAGGTTAGAAGGGGACGGCGGGGTCTGAAAGACCCCGCCGTCCCCTTCGTGGTTATTTTTTTTTAAACCGCCCAGAAGTAGGAGTCCCGCGAAGCGGGACTCCGTCGGCTATTGTGGAACTGCTGATTTTGCATTGTTTGGTGACTACATTTTGGTGACAGATCTACTATTTTGAGGACAAACCCTATTATTTAAGAAACACAAAACTAATTAAATTGGTGATAGCTTACTAGTTAAGAAAAGATATTTTTTATTAATACTATTTTTTTCTTAACGCATTGTATAACTTTTCTTTACAACAGTACCAAAAACTGAAGGGTACCATAGCGGGACTTTTTGATAGGTATTTTAAGAGGGTGCCATACCGGGACCATACCATAGCGGGACTAACCGAGAAAAAGATGCATGCAATCAATAATTTTAATCACTTTTTTACAAGAAGTCGGTTGCTTTTTTGTAAAAAAGTTTTTTTATTTAAATAATTCCATTTTTTTGTGAATTCTATGATAAATGGGCGTGCGCAAGGAGCGGGACAGAGCGAGACATAGCGATGGGACAAAGAAGGACCGAACGCTCAAGGTCGTTTGGTCGGGGAAGCGCCTTAAGTGTACCATCGTTTGTGGAACAGCACCACATTAAATTTTACACTCCATGGCGGAGTCTTCTATGAATCTTCATTTGAGTATGTTGCCAGTTTTATCGTTAATATTAACAATTAAAATCAAACTAAGTCGTCTTGTTCGCAATGGAACAAAGTTTTTAAATTAAGCATTCAAATAATTTTTCATCTCAATTCAATTACCCTGTACATAATATTCCTTTAACAAAATGGTCTCATTAATGATAATGATACCTATACATTTTTAGTATTTCACGCTATATTAAGAGTTTTATCAAAAGATTGCCCTCGCAGCCACGGGCGCTTTTTTTTTTCCTACACTGGATTTTCAACGCACTGCTCAGCACCGAGAGTTCAGAATCCAACAGTGTTTTTTTGACGCACTGGGATGCACTCTCTTGGATTCTCAATACTTGGCTCAATATAAAGAGTTGAAAATCCAGTACACCATGAAAAATAGATGCGTTAAAAAATTGCCCGTGCGTACCTGGGCTTAGGAACAATATGCTAAACTCATTTCGACTATAAAATTCTTGGAAGCAATTTACCGCTATGTAGCGTTTATGTCGTCAATTAGCTAATAGGTAGGTAATATTTATTCGCTACAGTTATTTTGAGATATTTATTGCGGTTGCACAGGTAGTTTTTAACCAACTTCAAAAAGGAGGAGGTTCTCTATTCGCCTGTATTTTTTTTGTATGTTTGTTAGGCGATATCTCCGGTAATTTGTGGATCGATTTCGAAAATATATTTTTTTCCTCAGGGGTGGTCCAGTTTAGTAACTTTGCTTGAGTAGTTTTTCAGTTAGCTTCATAATTCGTTTGTTTTCCACTTAGTGTATATTGATTAAGTTATAATAACTTCCTGTCACTGTTATTTACATAGCAAGTAGTGGTATACGAGTTTGTGTAGGGTAGGTACCACAACTAAAAACTGAAAAATAAACCATATTTTACAAACAAAAAAAAACAACATCCAAAAAAACACTACACAGTGAAAAATAACTTTAATTTCGGAAGTGGATGGCCAAAAACGAAAATAAAAACCAAAACATTTCACAAAAAAAAAAAAACTTCCAAAAAACACTACACAGTGAAAAATAACTTTAATTTCGGAAGTCGGTGGCAAAAAACGAAAATAAAAACCAAAACTGCCATCCAATGTGGCAATGTTGCCAGCCTTTTTGGCACTTATCCGATTGACAGCGATGCGGGCGAATTTTTGGATGCCCTATGAGCTCTTCCCTTACTTCCCTTACATTATACACTTGTGAATAGTAGGTATATAATATATTTTAATTTTAGCTTGTAGGTTTATTGTAATCTATGATTATGATAATTTAATAATTCCTAAAAAATCTTTCTGTTCTAAGAACCGACTTCCGAAATTAAAGTTACTTTTCACTTTATAGTGTCTTTTTTGGGTGGTGTTTTTTTTTTCTAAATGCTGTGGACCTACTTAATGTCCATGATTTGTTGAGTAAGAGGCACAATTAGAATGTTGGGTGTTGCTAGTTTTATATTAAAACATTTGAACAAACAAAATTAATGAGGATAGTATTCCAAAAGCATTTTTAATTAACATGATTTGCAGAAAATGCGGAATTCATGGAAATTACTTCGCACTTTTTTGACGACACGAAACGGTACAGTGTATATTTAAATAAACACCTCGGCTTATCGCTGTGGTTAATTTAAGCTCGATGTGACTTGATAGCCCTGTGATAACGGCCACGATATACGAGTATAGGTCGTGGGATCGAACCCAGGCAGTCGCTCTACTTTGTGTAATTTATTTCATCACCACTGTTCTCAAAAGCGGTAAAGGAAAATATCGTGAGGAAACCGGCACGTCTTGGAGCCAAAAATAAACCTGCCTTTTTATTTCGCGTAAACTCACATGGGCACTTATGAAACGTCAGAAGCTATGAGCACGGTTGCAATTAGTCGTTTCCTATGGAGAAGAGCCGGCAAGAAACTCCATGGTTACTCTTTAAAAAATAATTGGACTTACTTATTCAACATCTAGCAACATAAGCCACTAGCGATAACTAGGTCATCAGTCGATGCGTCTAACGTAAACATGTGTCGTGGAGCCGGCCTCGATGTATCGTCGTCAAACTCCGCGTCAGCAGTTTCATCGCCAGCGCATCCGTCGTTTGCTGAGCTTGCAGCGCGCCCCGCCCGCGTGCCCCGCAGCCCACTGCCCGTCTCCGCAGCACCTCCATGCGGCGCCGCCCGAGCCCCTCGCTCCGTCCCCCTGCCAGTGTCCGCAGCCCTGGCGAAACCCTTGCAAAAGGATTTCGCTGTCGTCACTGCGAGTGCCGCGAGTGGCGCTCCAATTATGATGCCAAACAAAGCCCCGAATAAGGCTGATGTTGAGGACTTTGTGACTGTGCAAAGGAGGAAGCGTCAGTCACGAACGAACAAGAACCGCTGCGGCAAAGCTCCTACGGAGCCCGGAGTAAGCTTACGTGCCGCAAAGCCGAACACCCCGGTGTACATCTCCCGCCTACACTACACCACTAAGGCGGAGGACATCGTGGAGTACGTGCGCCAGAAGACGAGGTACTCGCCGAGGGTGCAGTTACTGGAGTCGCAACGCAACGTCAACTTCAAGGCGTTCGTGGTGCGAGTACCGAATTGTTACCTGTCCGTCGTCATGGCAGAAGACTTTTGGCCGCAAGACGTAGTGTTCCGTCGCTTCCGCGGACAAGTACCACAAGGCAGCTCAAGGACAAGCTAGTGAAGTGATACTAACATAGTTTTAAGTTATTTTTTTAACAAAAGTTTTGTTTTATATTTTATGTATGTTAGTTTGTAAGGTATATGTCTATGGGCCATTTTGCCTGAAATAAATGATTTATTATTATTATTATTATTATTATAAGCAATATAAACATACACTATTCTATCAACAACATCAGAACTAAACATAGGTTCAGTGGCCCACAGCCAATCTTTGTTCCGAACTCTGAGAGTAATCAGAACTGGGTCTACAGGGTGATCCAACTTACTTAGTTGTTACTCTATCATGTTTAAGTTTACATCAAAGAGGGTAGGGTAGGTTTTGATGATATAAACGCTGACAGGCCGTGGGTTATAAAATGGCATTGTGAGTTTTGATTTAATTTCAAGATCAGGTTTACGCTTTGTATATAAGGGCATATTAGTAGAAAGATCTCGGAAAATTATCTGTAGGTACATGTTGAAGAAAGAAACTGTTTGTTTTTAAAACACTTTGCCCCACACTAGGAATTTCTCCTGTATTGTGGATGCGTTTACAAACATTTAAACTCACATAAACAAACAGCCAGACCCGGAACAAGTACTTCTAGTTCATACAAATATTTGTTCCGTGCGGGAATCGAACTCTTGACACGCAGCGCAGCAGTCAATCGTTTAACCACTGCGCGAACCGTGCCGACCGACGCCGACGTGTTTGTTTCAGGTCGTTTGATCCGATGCGGTGCGCTTTCCAATTTTTATAAGTAAATTGCAACCAATTAACAGTGTCAATGTGTATTTATAGGAGACTATTAAAGCTAAAATTTTTTTTTTTTTTTTGGGTTGGAAGTCGTCAAATAACCTCTCCCGCTCAGGGCGGAGCGGAAGGGCGTGTCAGACTCTTACTGACTAAAACACACCCGTGTTCCTTCAGTTGCCTGTGAGCCAGGGCCACGGTAACTCTTTCGAACAATCCGCGACCCCGGCAGGGATTGGCCCTATCGGACCCCGTCAATGATGCTGACATCTCTTTGAGGCGCGCGTGGAACACGACGCGCCATCGACCCGGGCCTGGTCCTTACCGAACGGCGAGCTGCGTCCCAGGTACCTCATCGTCGACTCGACGCCGATGTGAACCCCTCCCTGCGAGGTAAGCCTGAGTGAGTCTCAGCAGTGGAAACATTTTACGCTGATTTATGGAAGTTGTAGTAAATATTGACAATTGTTAATTTATACATATTACTAGCTGCCCGGCGCGACTTCGTTCGCGTGGTGTGCTACCCCTACCCTACCCCTCCTTCACGGGCATATGCAGAAAAATTCAACAAAGTTTCATCAACATCAGTGCAGCCCTTTCGGAGTCCATAGAGGACAAACAAAACAAACATTAGTTTTAATTAATATAGATTGTACATACTATGAAATAAAATCGCTTTTATTGTCTGTCTGTGTGACCGCTTAGATCTTCTAAACTGCAAATTCAGTTTTAATGCGGTTTTACACTATTATTTAGAGCATTTAGTCCGGAAGGTTTATGGTGTATAATACTTTCATATTTAACTTTGATATAGCACAGAAATGTCTATGTTTTGACATATCGCTATTGTCCTGCCTTTTGGCGACTCGCCCCTACTACGGGTAGCTTGACGGTACATAATCGAATAAAGCAATTAATTATTGTGTGCGAATCTCCATGCCACTTTACACTGTACCACATGTCAAGGTAGTCAATAATACGTGGGTAAACACTGTCCAAAGGGAGAAAAGCCAAATACCGTCTTGAATTGCTCACCAATGTAAAATTGTTCTTTCGGTGAAGACGATAAAATCTCTACGTGACTTGAATTATATATAATATAAAGATGTTCATTCTTTTTCTTAATTTGATATATTATCATGTGTACCGGGTTTATGGCTAAAGAACTTCGTAAGTGGCAGAATGTGGATGTGTTGTCAATACACCTCTGCTTAGCTCTTCAGGGAATACAGGTTGTTTTTATGATATATAGTTCGTTAGTTTTAGACGGGAATAACTGAAAATGATTTCCTCCTTAAGTTTCGAAGAAACATTTCGGTCTTCGGCGTCCAATTTATTGATGGAATGGACTTTGCGCTCACCAAAAAGATTTCGAGAAGAGTATTATTGAGCTGATTGTTGAGCTCAGCAATACTGGCATCGGCTGTCATGTTGAAGGTGTTGCTATGAACAACATCAGCTATACGGACGATATGGTCTTGCTGAGCCCATCGATCGTTTGTTGAAGGTGTGTGAGGACTACTCGGTGACTTAAGGGCTTAGGTATAATGTCACTAAGAGTGATTTTCTTGTTTTTAAGTTGGCGCCAGAAGAGACTTGAATGTGCCGTGCATCTCGTTAGCTAATGTACCCTTGAAGCGAGTCTCAAAATTTAAATACCTGGGGCATTGGGTCATCGAGGACCTATGTGATGACCTAGACATAGAGAGGGAGCGCAGGGCGCTGTCTGTTCGAAGTAATATGCTGGCCCGGAGGTTTGCACGGTGTACTTTTGAGGTAAAAAGGAAGCTTTTTTGGGCCTATTTTCAGACTTTCTACACCTGTAGCCTTTGGGTCAAGTATACGCAGAAGGCATACATCGCTCTACGTGTACAATATAACAATGCCTTCAGAATACTTGTGGGGCTGCCGCGGTATTGTAGCGCTTAGGATATGTTTGCCGATGCGAGGGTAGATGATTTTTATGCCATCATTAGAAAGCGATGCGCTTCTCTCCGGCACAGAACACACGTCAGCTCCCATAGCATGTTGAGGGCATTGAGTGACCGGTGGGACTGCCCGATGCTTGGCCGATGGGTGAGTCTGCACACACACGGCTGTATGTAGTTATGCGCGTAAATCATTGTTTTCTTTATTTTTATTTTATTTTCTTCGTGATTGTATGTGCTACTAACAATAGTTTAATAAGTATGTAATATGTCAATACTAACACTATGGACTTTCAAGGTCTGTAAATAAAAAGTTTATTATTATGCAATGAAATCATTTCCTGCCTACTATGGTACATAAAACTTCACTTTCTATGGTGATTATTCAATTATTCATCATCATCATCATCATCAGCCTGTAATCATCTACTGCTGGACGTAAGCCTCTCCTAGTGAACGCCACCATCAATGGTGAATCATCCTTAAATGGGGTTCAATTACAGTGCCATTACTTATTTTAATAATTTTCAGTATTATTTATTTTTAGATTCCGAATATTTGTTTCATTTAAATAAGAAAGGAAACCAAACAAAATTAAAAGTATATCGAATGTAAACTAAAAGGCAAGGTGGGACGGTTCATGCCGTTGTAAGCGGATTTTCATTAATATTAAATGTTCGAGAGCATTCGAAGCGCAGGAATACCTGGTACGAAGGTAGAAATTCTTTTATTAATATCATGTAGCTCGCTTTGTGGGTTCAAGTACCTTTTGTAAGCTCCTGAGTTTGCAAGAGTATTTTGATATTTTCGTGGAAGTAAAAGCAGAAGCAAATTCATATTATAAACAAACAAAAAAACAGAGACGTTGACAACGGAAATTCGGAACGGTTTATCTGAGTGTGAGCGTTTTAACTGTAAGTAGTCTGATTATTCACAATTTTGCACATCTAGGAATTCTTCCAAGTACTCGCGCATCCGCACCGTCTCGCTCAATTTACCGTGCACTCTAGCAGTATTATACCTTTGCCAGAAAGCCTATTTATTATACTGTGAAAGACCATTGAGGACAAAAAGGCTTGGGATTGAGCTGCTCCAATAAATTTACCCAGTGAATGTTTTATTTTTTTAATTATTATTGTTTAAGGATTATATTATTTTAATTATTCTGGATGTGAAGACTATGTGGGTCATTGTTTCAGTTTTAATCATGGTCTGCCAGTTTAAATAGTTTATGCGGCCTACCCGAGTGTCCTTTCTTTGCTATTGTTCGTCGAATCGTTAAGATTCTTTTGTTCTGAGTTGAGCTGCACGATTACTGACAAATGCGTGCATTGACTAGACAGGTCCACTAAATCTGTGCGGTTCTTTCCTCAAAAGACCGTTTCAGACGCCAATCTACATAGTTTTTCTGACTTGACTGACTGAACACGACTTAAAAGAGACTGTGACCTTTGAGTTTGTATCGGCCTTTCTTCTCAGAGTAGTCAGATATGTTTGTACAAACCTACTTACAGAAATAAAATCATTTATTATTTTATTCACTAGAATGTGTGTGGATAAAGAAAAAATGCACTTTACATTCAAGTATAGCATCTTCTACGCTGTGCTTCAATCGGGTCTCACGCGCCTGAAAGCAACCCATCCATACTAATATTATGAATTCGAAAGTAACTCTGTCTGTATGTCTGTATGTTACCTTTTCACGCCTATACCACTGTACAGATTTCGATAAAACTTGGCGAGGATATCCTGAGAAAAGACAGGGTGCTTTTGTCTAATGAAAGTTTGTATAGGATACCCAGCATTTCTTAAGTAAGGGATATGTAAATACACATTTGAACTTTTGATAAGAAAAAAAAAATTATGTGTCTCAATTTTTTTTAAATCATCCTTTCAGGAGGTAAAAGCGGGGATAATTTTAAAATTCACATTGCAGCGTGACCTCTGCGGTTTCCATAATTTTTTTTCTAGTTCGTATAACTGGTTATCAATATTTTATTCATTTTCAAAATTTGAATAAGCCGTAACATAAAAACTTCAGTTGCTAAGAAAATATGAATTGAATCCTGTCGATTTTTATAAATTTTCTACTTTTTTTATTTTAGATGGGTTTTTTTTATTTTAAAGTGAGCCAATTAAATTTTATTGATTATACTTTCCAATTTCAAGTTATTATCTTCTCTCATCTGCAGTCAACCAAGTTAAATTGTTGAGTTCTGCACAAATAGTGTAAGATATTCTTCGAATTTGGTGTAGAACCAGTTAAAAAGGGCTGCTTCCGGCCTTTTTTCCAGGTTCCGGACTATTTACCGGGCTTACGTGCTATTAGGTTGCTTCTACCAGCCGCATATGCTCCTTGGAATTCAGCACCGGCAAGTCCGTTTTGGTCCGCGACACATGATCATCGTATCACCTACGATTCTGTCGAGGTATGGTACGCTTTGAGGTTGCGGCTCCTTGGGATCGACTTATTATTTAAACCAGGGTTAACATTTTTATACTAGTTGATCTTTAATCAGGACTGTTTCTATCGGTATAACTTAGGTGTATCTTTATAAGATAATATTCATTCGAAAGTTTACGTAATTTAGTGGTCACGAAACTAAAACCTATTGCAATCGATTTCCTAGTTCGGAAACTAAATGCGTAACGAAGATTTACTATCTGGTGTACCTTAAGTTTTCTCGTAATCTCTTTTTATTTAGGCCAAATTAACTGTTCCACAACTGTTTCAATGCTATTTAAATTTTTACTTACTTTACTATTACGCGAGTTAAAAAAAAAAAAAAAATGTTGACGGGATGTTCGAGCGTTTGAGACACCACGTGTCGTTGCTGATCCGTCATCTGTTGGTCCTTCATCATGGGCGTGTATGTGCAGGTGATTGGAAAATAATACTCGCAAAATACCGCACTCAATTTACTTTCAAATATCGCAACTAGACTTATGGCGGTACCCCCGACCAAAACCTTGCTATAGTGCGTTATTCAGAGGCTTAACTCATTCACTTAACTCATTCACTATGGGTAATAAACTACATCTAAAAGCACATTTTTAATGTTCGTTATCATATCATCACATTGCTCGTTCTTATTTATTTTTATGTGTTGTAAATAAATTTAAAAAAGTGACTAAAATTATTGATTGCGTGCATCTTTTCTTAAAGGTGACGTGCTAATAATTTAAGGACTACACTAATGAATAGATAGTTTAAAAATCTAAATAATTGTCGTTTTATTTTATTTCAAAAGCTCACTTGTCTTTTTTTTATTAAAATAATTCCACAATGTTTGAGATTTCTATGATAAATGTGTGCAGGGAGCGGGATAGAGCGAGACTCAGCGACGGAACAGAGAATGACTGAACGCTTAAGGTCGTTTGGTCAGGGAAGCGCTTTAACTATAAAATGTAATGATTACAATGATTAACACTAATTAAGTCTAATTACAATCATTGTTAAACTTGCATTTACAGCCAATGGATTTATGCGTGTGCACCGCGTGACGATCGCATCAAAAAGTGCTCGCCACCCGCTTCATGACACAAGTCCATTCGGTGTTACCCGCTCTAAGTTAAAAATACCACTATAAAAATAAATTCTAAACCACAGAGTAAAAATAATCGATTACAACTTTTAAAATGTGTTACAATAAATCGACTAAATCATCGCGCACCGTCATGTATTATTATAGGTACGTGTTAAAGTGGTGAATTCTCATTTTTATTTCGCTACGACATGTAATATTGAAATTTTTGTGTACCTCTTTATTGAGATTTATGGGATTGCAAATATAGTCATAGTACGTATCTTGAGATAATATTTAGTCTTTATTTCATTAAAATCGGTTCAACCGGTCAAAAGTTATTATAATTTAAAGTCATAAAATAATTATGTAGGTACTCGTATTACGTGGTCAGTGGCGGCGCTAGAGTATTTCAAATTAATGTTATTATTATTTTCAAATTATTTGAATTTATTACCTGTCTGTCTGTCTGTTACATTTGGATTGGGATAGGCCATGACTTGCGTTCGCACAAATCAATTTTTTTTATTTCACATAGGTAAACCAACATAGGCACTTATGAAATGTCAGAAGCTAGGTGCACGGTTCCAATTGGTTGTTTCCTATGGAGAAGAGCTGGCAAGCACAAGTTCCCAGATCCCCGGTGCAAGCGTGGGAAGGGAACACCGGGGTGGTTTTTAGTCAGTAAGAGTCTGACAGACCCCTCCGCCCATCCCAGGGCGGAGGACATCCATGACGTTTTTCCAACCCGGAACAAAAAAATATCCCATGACCTGGGTTAGGACATAGGGTAGATTTTATCAAAGTAGTAGGTAAGTTCCCGTGGGATAATTTCCGACCTCCACGCGGGCAAAGCCGCGGGCAAAATGTAGTAGATACTAATATAAAAAATGCAAAAGTAACCCCCCTATTACCTTTTCTCGTCTTAAAGGCTCCTACAAACAGGTGCGACACGCGACGCGAATCTCACGCGGCACAAAGACACCGCCTGTCGCGCGACGAGCGATGCCTTTGAGTCGCGCGCGATTTGAAAGAGCCCTAACGGCTTAACGGATGTCAAAGAAATTCTGCACACAGGTAGACCATGACTTGGGTTAGGGCATAGGATTTTATCCCGGAAGTAAAGTACAACTATTTTCTTAATGTGCCTCGGGAATCATCGCATTTCCGCATTCCGTTTATCGTGTATAATAATTTGAATTCAGATCTAAGTACTTTATTGTTGTTGTAATTAAACAAAATAACAATAAAGTACTTATTCAAATTATTATAAGTACCGTACACGATAATTCTAATAATTGATAGACATGGAAATTAGCATTCGGTTGTATTCGAAAATGCAATAATTCCCGAGGGACATTAAAAAAATAGTTGTATTGTACACTCCCGTGGGATAATTACCGACCTCCACGAAAGCGAAGCTGCGGGTAAAAGATAGTCTCTCATAAATAACTTCGCAATTCATATAACAGATGGATTCAAACATTTAACCGTCCATGGTCCATATTGGCTCAGGATCAAGTTCAGGAACAGTAATCTCGCAGAAGGAGGCTGCGGAAAGGAAGCGAGAAATCTCATCCTCTCACCCGGCCCGCAGCAGGTGCACCGGGCGTCGGAGGAGGGCGGCCAACGCCCTCACTCCTCCCACTCGACCGGACGGGGCCGGCACCAGTCGGGGGTTGCGGAAGATTCGTACGTTCCCGTGACCCCCGGCGCAGGTGTGAGATGGAACACCGGGGTGGTTTTTAGTCAGTAAGAGTCTGACAGACCCCTCTGCCCCCCCAGGGCGGGGGACATCCAAGAGGATTTTCCATCCCGGATCAAAAAAAGGAGGAGTAGAAAAGGGAAAGGGATGTCTGTGCCCGTGGTGGTACAATACAGGCTGATTTATTTATTTAACCGTCACCGTGAACATCACATAATACAATAAACCGTAATATAAATCCCTCACATTTAGAAGCTGTCTCTCCGAGGACAAGCAGAATCACGCAGTATTTTCATCTGTCTTCACATACTTAGCTTGTCGCATTGTTTGCGTCCATTTTTACTTACTCCTCTTATTTTTCGCCGGAAAAAGAACAATGTAATAAGATTAAAGGTGGTATTATTCTTGTCTACGCTTAGTTTATTAAGGAAATGTTAATGTCACCCTATAGTGAAAGGTATATCTTGGAGAATTAAGGTTTTTATAGGGTTTCAATCCGCGCCTCTTTTTTCAGAGTATTTGCTTGAAGAGTATTTATTTTTAATTATTTATTCAAATTCAAATTTAAATTATTTATTGTGAACTAAGTGTAGGTACAGAATTTTGAGGATGTTTACAATAGGTAGGTTCTTAGAACTTAGTTGCCTGTTAAGACATTGTACATTTAAATACATACTCTATATCAATTTCAGTTATACAATTTCGATTATATTATATTTATTCATTATTCATACATTTTATATTATGTCATTTATTATTATAATTTATATCAATAAGTAAGTATCACAATCATTTTAATATTATTTATTATTTTTCTTCGAGGAATTCTTTTACCGAGTAATATGCCTTTTTAATCAGCAAGTGTTTCAGCTTTCTTTTAAAAATACCAATTGGATGTAGGTTCTTAATGTCAATGGGTAAGTTATTATATATTTGTATGCCCATACAAAATGGGATGTTTTATTGCGGAGTATATTTTTAAGTCTACTACTTGTTAATGTGTCATAGCTACTGATGTTTGATTTAATTAAAATTGAGGCCTCGTATCAATATATTAACCCTCCCTGCTCTATATATCTATATAGAGCAGGGAGGGTTAATATATTGAGGTTTGTGACGTGAGGTTTACATGAATCGGTTTGGAGTATTCCACATATTGATCTAATACACTTCATTTGTGCCTTGAACGCAATTTCTTTATCAGTTGAGTATCCCCAATATAGTATGCCATAAGATAAAGTGGATCCCACATAGGCATGATAAGCAGTAAGTAGTGTGGTTAGGTTAGATACTTTTTTGAGCATGTAAAGGGCATAAGAGAATTGATTTAATTTCCTACATACACTATTTACATGTGTTTTCCGTGACATATTAGAATCTATATAGATACCTAGAAATTTCGTACTTGTAATCTCAGATACAGTATATTATTGTACTCGATTGATAATGAAATTGATTTTGCCTTTTTATTCTTGAAGTTCATATAATGGGTTTTTAAGCCAATATATTAATTTAGATAAAGAATCATTTATATCTAGTTCATTATTTTTATTTTTGGTGTTTGTGAAAAGAGCCGTACTGTCATCTGGAAATAAAACCAGGGTGCCGAATAGCGTTAGGTAAATCATTTATATAAATGAGAAATAGTAGTGGTCCTATTATCGACCCTTGAGGTATACCATATTTTCCAGATCTTGGGCTTGATGTATATTTAATTTCTGTTTTTGTGAATGGACATAATTGTGTTATTTCAGTGAACTGTATTCTATTACTGAGATAGGATTTAATTATTTCTAGTGCTTTACCTCGAACTCCGCATATTTCTAGTTTATGTAGTAGTAGTTCATGGTCAACACTATCAAAAGCTTTTGTCATGTCCATATATAGGGCTGTGACCTGATTGTTTTTATCACGTCCCGTTATATTTTTTTGTAAAAACTGATGCATAGTTGTATTAACCGACTTTCCTTTTCTGAATCCAACTTGATTATCTATTATTATTATTGTTTTTCGAAATAATCATTAAGATTATTATATAATACTCTTTCAAATATTTTAGCTATTATTGGAATGAGAGCGATAGGTCTATAACATCGGACATCTGCCGTGTTTTTTTTTAATATTGGTGTAACTACAGTAGTTTTCAAATATGTAGCGAAAATTCCTTCTTCAAGACACTGATTTATTATGTAGGTGATGATTGAAGCAATTTCGTATACTACACGTTTTATTGTTTTTGTGGAAATTCCATCATAACCTGTACTGTTAGTGTTTTTTAATGTCATGATTATTTTGACAACATCGTAAGGGGTAACTAGTGTTAAGAAACAGGAGTTTGGTTTGTTATAGGTTAGAATATTAGCGTAGTTTATTGTATTATTCGTTAGTTTTGAAACGTCATCAATAAAAAAGTTGTTGAATGCTTGTGCTATAGCATCAGGAGCAGTTATAAGTTGGTTATTATATTTTATTCTATATTTTTTTTCAGGCGGGTTGTTGTTTTTGTATTTATTGATTATTTGCCACACTACTTTAGATTTATTTGTGGCTGTTTGTATATGATAGTTGTTTTGCGATCTTTGAGTGAGTTTTATGATACTTTTTTTTTTTTTACATATTTCCTAAAATCACTCCTATCTCTATTATGACCTGACCGTCGATATGTTTAAGTTCTATTCTTTTACGGAGGGAACATATTTATTCGATAAGTAAACCAACAGCATATACAAATAACCGCTGGGACGCTTTTGATCCCAATGTGAGGTCACCGCAATGCGCCAATGGTGTGAATTTCCTACCAAAACGTTTTCAAAGTTTTGCGCCCATGGTGTGAAAGTCATACCAATTTTTTTTGGTTTTATTTTCATCCTTGTTTATCCTTGTATCACCACTATTAAGCGGTACTTTCCAATTCCATGGATTTAGTTTCATACGTTATCTGTTTCCGAACCGTTTGAGATATGACAACCCTAGAAGGAATTAGTCTATGACATTAAAAAATATCATTTTCGCTATCATTGAACGAGCGACCCGTCGTGAGTCTCAACTTTGGATGCTTTTAAATAATTAATATTGTACTGTGGTAAGTGGTTTTATTCATGTTTCGTATGAAGAACTAACACACCATGTTTTTTAAACCATAAAACATATAGGACAACCCCTGTTTTTCTTATTAGAAAAAATCTTGTTGGAATCTGTGAAAAAAGTGTCTTTGTTCATCTTAAACAGTCGTCTACAAACGGAAACATCGTATATTCAAATACAACGCACACTTTAATATAGCCCTACTCACTAGCATTCATAAAAAAATACAACGGTCGCAGAATACCAAGAAATGACGCCGCTTATCGGGTTTGTTTACAAACACTCGAAACGCGAGCCGACGCGTCAGATGACGTGTACAATGTAGTGGGAATACCTAAGCGCGTGAGTACAATTTAGTGTTAGAAAAGTCTGGTATTCTTTTGATACCAACAGCGTCCCAGCGGTTAACATTACAAATAACCACGGACAATGAAGTGTTCCGTAGTTGGGATGAATTTATCCCAAGAACAAACTTAACATTGAAGTTGAAAAACATGTTCTCCCAATACGTTCCAACTGCCAATGTAAGTTCGTCGACTACTTCTCATTAACTTGTAAAGCCTACTTAGCTGTGATAGTTTTCCTTTTAACTTCGTTATATACACTACTACTGTGAATTTATTCTCATGTCCAAAAACAATCATTTAGTTGGCAGGGGGGCTACATGACTTACAAAAATTTGCACTTTATAGCTTAATATTTCACAAGCGGATCCTTTAATCGAAAAATTGTTTGTACAAACCCGCAATATTTTTGAAAGGCCTGTCCAAGCACACCCCACACCATGGGGTAGACGAAAAAAAACATCCCCACTTTACGTGTAGTGGAGGTATGCTAAAATTTTATTTTACCACTTTGTCGGCGTGAGAAATATGTATATCCATGCCAAATAACAGCGTTCTAGTGCTGCGGACAGATTGACGGACGGACAGTCATGGCGAAACAATAAGGGTTCCTTGTTGAGTACGGAACCCTAAAAAGACATTGAATTGAAGCTGCTGGAGTAACCGATACTTCGTGTAAGTGTAGTCAGTGACTCGTCTATGGTCAAAGGTTGCCATTTTAAAATAAATTATTCATGTGCATAATATTTTGCAAATTTTTGCAAATTTTCTGGGTACGTTCCTAGACAACAACGATGTTAAACAATCGAATGTATATTTTATACAAAACATTGAAGGCGCAGATATACGACTTTTAATGATTTCAAATTGAACATCACGTCTAAACGAATAGTCTTATTTGTTTGAAAAAAATATATGATAAACTGCACAATTTTTTTCGTAATTTTTTATGTGAATACATGAAATTATATTTTTATAACATAGTGTAATTAATTTGTAAAGTAATTTCTAACGCGAACACAAAAACGATAATCACGCAAAAACTATCGGGCGTATTTTCATGAAATCTGCACCATCTAAAAGATAATTTAATTACCCTAATTTTTATATACCGCTTATATTTGTATTGTGTTTGATAAATCAAGGGGGGTTGTTTTTCCGAAAAAACTTGATGCGCGTTGAAGCGGGGGCTCTTGCGGGCGACGGGCGGCAGTGCATCGCTGACCAATGTCCGGGTAGACGCTAACGCTCTGTGCCATTTGATTCGCTTAAAAGTTTCGCATGCTTCTCCCACTCGCTCAAGGTCGCTGGCACCTATCGTCGCCTTAAATCTTAGAATCGTTATTATTCTAAAATTTATATATAATTATTTATCGTATTCCAACAAATTACAACATATATAAGAAATTGGTTCTTCGAAAAAATGCTTTTGATTTCAGAAATATCGATATTATTTTCTTAGAATTATTTACAAGACACTTCAAAAGGATAAAATAAGTATCGCGAAAAAAAACCTCAGTGAACTAGGAGACAAATTATAAGTTTATTTAGTAGGAGAGAATAATGAGCAGCTAGGTATTCTCATTACCTTTGTAAATTAATAATGTTTAATTAATTGTTAATTGTACCTTGTAGATAAATACCTATCTAAATGACATGTTTTAAGAAAAAAAGGTAACTATACCTAGTTCAGCCAATTTATTCTGTAAAAATCTCACAGTAAACACGTAGGTGAAGTGAGATAGTCAATAGTGTCAATCCCTACCATCATGGCAACAGTTGGAATGACAGCTCACTTGAAGCTCACTTCACCCAAGTTTTCACCGTAAGATTTTTACAGAATAGACATGTAGCGGCATCTACAACGCCACATGCGAGCTTCGCGCCACACTGCCATCACGCAAAACCCTGCATCGCGCAAGCAGAGTTTACCACGCAACTAGCATATATACAACTTCCCGACATCAAACGTTGGGCAGTTGCCCACCAGACACGACACCCGTCTGATCGGAGGAACCTCCCTTTTCCATAGAGTACGAGTGAGCTTTACACGCTTGTTCCCAACGAGTCACACCTCAACGGGTAACAGTGTGACTCGTTGGGAATGTTTTGGATAATAATTCCCAACGAGTCACAGTTACTGTTACACTGTTACTCGTTGGGATGATTTTTTCATTAGTTCCCAACGAGTCACACTTAACCTGTCACACTGTGACACGTTGGAAATAAATGTTTTTCGCCACGGGAACGACGCGGGGAGGGAGAGGGATGCTTGAATATTATCAGTTTGTGCTGTGCATTGAAGTGAAGTGCACGTCCCGCTGTTAACCATGACAGAATACATCGCGTCAACTTCGTCCAGCCTAGTGACATTTAGTTTTATACAAAGGAATGGTGGTACTATTTTGCTTCGTGGTGGATACGAATTTTATGCCAGGCGAAAGCATAATGGGCGGTTTAAAAAAAAATAACCACGAAGGGGACGGCGGGGTCTTTCAGACCCCGCCGTCCCCTTCTAACCTAACCTGTCCGAGTCGGGGTGCCCCAAGTTGTACCAAATACCTGGGAACAATTTTTGTTTATCTGAGAACGAAAATATTTCGTGGCGATAGATGTATTTATCGCTTGTTCCCAACGAGTAACATGCCCAACGAGTAACAGTATGACTGGTTGGGATTATTTTTAAAATTAATTCCCAACCGGTCACACTGTTACCCGTTGAGGTGTGACTCGTTGGGAACAAGCCGCTTTACACCCTGTTCCTCATACTACTATAGATAGACTGTTTTATAAACGTACCTGTGCATACACATGAGATACTTACAAACATACAGCCATAACCTCACGCCTTCTTCCTATGGGGGTAGGCAGAAACTACAGAACGCCACCAGTTACGATCCTTACATACTCCTTTTGCCTCGTTTACGTTCACATATCATACACGCATGCCAGTTGTGATTACTACGCACCTGACCTTTCTGAAGAACGTCACCAATAACAAGAAAATCACCGTCACTATAATTATGTCCTCCTAGGGCGTCCCCTCCTGTGTTTCCACTCACATCTGCTTTGTAATACCTTTTGCTAGTCGCCTTTCATTCATCCTCTCAACATGACCAAGCCATCTAAGCGTACTATTTTCAATTTTGTCACCGTTCCCTTATCACATCATTCCTCAGCCTATCATTCATAGTCACACCACACTACTTCGCAGGGAACGTATTTCCACAGCATTCATTCTACTTTAATGCTTCTTTTGCCACACCCAACATTCGCTTCCATACGTAAGCGTAGGCACCAGGTGTTGAAAAACAAATACCTAAAACATTTAATTTGTTTGTTTTCGTTATGTTTATTTTGTGCAATACATAAAGATAAGGTGCCCTGGCAGCGTCATGCCAGACTGTATATTACCACACACACGGGTTGCTCTGTGCTCGCAGGTAGTTTGCTTTAATGAATGAAGAGCATAGTACATACCAGCACAGGCAATGTCTGTGTTGAAATACATTTTGCTTTAGAATATTGGAGCGAAATACATACGAGTACAGACAGCTACAGCGAAGGATAATTTTAAGTAGAAAAGAAGCGTTGAAAGTAGTAGCTTAATAATCAGTTGTTTGCTTTGTTTTAATTTTTGAAACGATATTTGAAACTTTGTTGTGAACAGACGTGTCGAAGATTTAATTAAAATAAATAAATAAACGCTGAATCGTGACCTGGTTTTACCAATTCGGCGTATTAAGCAAACTGTGAGATACGTAGGCATGATATGTGTAAATCGTTTCTGTGGAAATGTGTTTAAGTGATATAAAGTAAATAACTTGTATCACAATGGAAACCAGTCCTTTCAGCCGGGGTGGCAGATGTGTTCGGAGCCTACCTCCTACACCTGTGCCCTGTGCCTCACCTGCAGCTGCAGGTACACCTGCACCCGACCCCGCACCCGCACCTGACCCTCAACCGACCAGCAAAAGAGAAGAGGGCAAGATGGAAGTCATACCAACGCCGGAAATCCAGAACTGGATGTCATCCATTGAGCAGTGCCTTAATGAAGTGTGCTCTATTTCATCAGAGGGCAAATTAAACATTGAGCAAAAACTGCGTATAAGTACCCTATGCCGGAAAGTTAGTCACGGCATATCCCAGATGGCCGTTCATTATCAGTCCCTTAAGTTGAGAGCTCTCCAGAACCACTCCACCGTCCAAACACTCGAAGACCAAATTGATCAGTCGTAGCAACTGCAAGACCTTAAGCTGTCAATCAGAGCTTCAACTAAACCAGTTACGGGAACTTCCTTTTCTGACATGGTTAAAAAAGGTACCAACAATTTTATACAGCCGATAAATTTAAGCACAGTGGCCATATACCCTAACGACAAACTGAAGTCCAGTTAGGAGATAAAAACACTTGTCCAAAACATTATATGCCCGGAGCAAATGAAACTTCAGGTAAGAGGTCTACGTAAGACAAAAAATGGCGGTGTCATTATCAGCACTGAAACAAAGGACGATATTGAGAAAGTGAAAAAATCGATGCACCTATCAAATTCAGGCCTTACAGTAGACGAGCCCCGAAAAAGGAAGCCTAGAGTAGTAGTTATCGGAGTGCCCTCATCCATGCAAGAGATGGAAGTTTTTACTTGTTTGTTCCACCAAAACCTAGCCGAGACCTTTCAAAATTGCAGCCCCGAGACCTTTTTGAGCTCCATTAAGTTTAAGCCATAAGTCAGGTAAGAAGGACGCTGAAACTTCAATTATATAATAGAAGTATCTGCCAACATACGTAAAGCCCTGATATCTAAAGACAGAGTGTTTGTAAATTGGTCGTCATGCCCTATTAGAGACTTTACTCTAGTCACACGCTGTTATAAGTGCCAGCAGTACGGACATGCGGCCAAATCTTGTCGGGAGACCACCTATACCTGTGGCCACTGTGGTGATCAGGGTCATTCCATTAAAGAATGCACAAAGAAGGCTGAGGAACCAAAATGCGCTACTTGCTTGCACTTTAAAAGGCCGAGCAATCACAAGACAAGCTCTGCTGTCTGTACAGCGAAAATAATAGCTGAAAAGAGGTACATAAATTCTGTTGATTATGGAGGCGCCTAAGAGCGCCGCTAATTACGTATTTTTCTAGTCCTTGTTTTTGTTTTTATAGTTTTAATTATGATTAATAAGGTAATTAATGATATAGATAATTTCTCTGTATCTGAATCCCATGTTTTTGACATTGAACACTGTAAGCAATATCTCTCCTCCCACACTAGTCCACTAACCATACTAACCCAAAATATTCGCAGTATTTTTAAGAATTTCGACAATTTTTGCATTTTTCTGCAACGTCTAGACATAAACTGTGACGTTATTGTCTTAACCGAATGTTGGCTTTCCAAACAATATAACATACCACTAATTCCGGGATATAATATGTATAAAAGTAATATAAACTAAAATCAGTATACGCAAGAAATCATCTCAATGTGTGTGTCGAGGAATCTAATATGCTCGACTGCAATAGATTGTTAATTAAAATTGGCTCAGATTTAGCTATTTTATCTTTATATCGACCCCCCTCTTTTAGAAATATAAACAATTTCACAGACTCTCTAAACGACGCCTTGCAGAACCTGTCATCTTTCAAAAATACCATTTTAATTGGAGACATTAATATCAATATTATTCCAGAAAGCCCTGACGCATTCAAGGAGGAATACCTTAACTTATGTGCCTTCCATGGTTTGCTTCCCGCTCACACTCTTCCTACACACCAAAGTGGCTCCTGTTTGGACCATATAATACTCAAGTCGAATTTCCCTGCACTAGCCCTTGTAACCGATTCAACGATAACCGATCACCGTGCTACCCTGCTTATTTTTAATTGTAAATTACCAAAAGTAGTCACTCGCAACATTTCTAGTATAGATATATATACACTTGAAGAAGACTTACGTAATATCGACTTTGACCCAGCCTATTTTTCCGCTGATATGCAGTTTTGTACGTTGTACCTAATAAAAAATGTACTACATGCAATTCAGAAGAACACGGTGATATCACGGCTAAATAACAAAAACTACAACATAAAACCATGGGTCACGACAGGACTCATTCGCTGTATGAAAAATAGAAATAAATTGCATATGAAAGCCTAATCCAGATAATTTAATTTTGCAACAGTCGTATACACCATATCGTAACTTTTGTAATGATCTTCTAAAAAAAGTAAAAAGGAACTACGATAAAATTGCGCTAGAAAAGGCTGGTACTAATAGTAAAAATATATGGAATTTTATTAAAAGTGTAACGTATAACTCGAAACAAAATCAGTCATCTTCAGGTTTATTACAAGCACACTCATCACAGTGAACATGAGCCAATATTGCAAATACTTTTTTTGTTAATATTGGAAAGCGTTTGGCTGAAAAAGTTCAGGGCCAATCACAATATCTAACAAGCACACCATTTATGTGTAGCACTATTTTATCTTCCTTTGCGTTGCTGGACACTGATGAAACTGAAGTAGAAACGATAATTATGAGTTTAAAGGACGACTGTGCGGTTGGCTGGGATAACATTTCATGTAAAATTATTAAACAGTTCAGGCACATTTTGGTTCCGCCATTGACTTATATTTTCCAAAAATGTTTATCTAAAGGTATTTTTCCCGAGTGCCTAAAAAAAGCTGTTATTGTCCCTGTTTATAAATCAGGCAGTAAATATCAAGTTACAAATTATAGACCTATTTCCTTACTGCCTTCTATTTCTAAAATATTAGAAAAAATTATAAATAAAAGGCTTTACAAATACATGGAGGATAAATTGATCTTATCTAAACGGCAGTTTGGATTTAGGCCTAAAATGGCAACTGACGCTGCCGTCCACCATCTGACTGACTATCTAGCACAAGAACTTGATAAAGGTAACCACACAATAGGAATCTTCCTGGACCTTGCCAAAGCTTTTGACATGGTTTCAATTCCTATTCTGTTGCATAAGCTTGAAGCCATAGGTATCAGAGGCACCCAGCTGAAACTATTTATGAGCTATCTAGAGGACCGTACCCAATGTGTAAGGATTGGCAATGTTCTCAGCGATGTTGAAAAAAACACGTCCTTCGGAGTTCCCCAAGGAAGTATTTTAGGGCCTACACTTTTTTTGATATACATAAACGATCTTTGTAATCTAAATCTAAATCATGGCCAAATTTTTTCTTATGCTGACGACACTGCCCTTCTTTTTTCGGCTGACTCAGAAAAAAATGTCTACAAGCTTGCGCAACACGGATTCAATGTTGTTAATAAATGGCTTCAATGTAACTCACTAACATTAAATGCAGACAAGACAAATTACATTAAGTTTTCGATGCGCAAGGAAACATCAACTAGTACCACAACATTATATGCTCATTATTGCCCAATTCCCACAGATAACCAATGTATTTGTCTCAAAATTAATATGGCAAATATAACAAAATATCTTGGTGTCATAATAGATGAAACACTTTCTTTTAAACATCATATAGAAGCTTTAAATAATAGAATTCGCAAGATGATATTTTTTTTTAAAAAGTTACGCTATATTACTGACCCAAAAACAGTTAGACAGGTTTACTTTGCTTTATGTCAATCGATATTATCTTACTGTATTACAACATGGAGTGGAGCGGGTAAAACAAGGTTACTAACCATCGAGAGAGCTCAGAGGGCGATCCTTAAAGTGTCTACTTTCCGCCCTTTCCTTTTTCCTACCAACCTCCTATACAAATCTTGTGAAGTATTAATAGTTCGGCAACTATTTATAATGGGCATTGTATTAGAACAACACACAGCTCTACCCTACAGCACTGAACATTCTAATAAAAGACGTAAAGATATAGTCTGCCCACAAAATACAACAAAACATGCTTTTACTCGTATATCCAAATTTTACCTGTACCTCGGTCCTCTTCTATGTATATAATAGACTAAACGCGAAAGCAAACATTTACTCCCTGAACTACACAAATTGTAAGAGAATTCTCAAGGAGGCTCTCCAAAGACTGTCTTACGAAGATACAGAGAATTTATTAACTGTGTTATAGTAAATATGTATACTCACCTACGATAAGTATGTATCAAATTTAGAAACTAAGAGTAAGGCTATTCAACATAAGTTTTTTTTTTTTTTTGTCTATTAACAACTTTTAGATTATTTATTAATTTTATGACTATTTTAGCACTACTCGCCTGAAACACAGGATTACCTAGTTCAGGCACGTGAATCTTAGGAATATAATTTACATTTAAGCAAAACTGTACAAATTTTTATACCTTGTAATTTTATGAATGGTAGAAATGGTACACGTTTACATAGGTCACTTATCAAATACACAATTATAATGGCTTGAATACCACGATTAATATAACCCCCGTTTGGTCTTTTGCTTCTAATAGTTCTAATACACCTAGTACACACGATAGGTATAATAATACACATTAATATAGGGGCGGTATGGAACAGCCCTGCCCCTGACCACTGTCTTACTGTGTAGACACGGACTCCCCAAGGAAGTCGAATTTTCTACAGCAGTGGGGTGGAGGAACAGATACCTCCAGATACATGGTACTAATGGTAAATGGTAGAAATGGTAATATGGAATAAATATTATTATTATTATTTAAACTGGCATCGAGTTTTTGTTTTGGCGAAGCCTCCCATTTCTGAACGGCAATAATAATAAGGCGTAGTCAACGGAGCTACGCTGCAGGGGCTCCTACTTCTGGGTGGTTAAAAAAAATAACCACGAAGGGGATGGATCCCCTTCTAACCTAACCTGTCCGAGTCGGGGTGCCCCAAGTCCCGAGCTCGCTTCGCTCTCGCCATGTCATTATTTATAGTACCTCGCCCTATGATTTCTAGCCGCAAATAGTTAGTCACCCTTTAAGTTGTTAGTCGCCTGGAAAATAATTCGCTGCTAAAAAACTCATTACTGAACCAAATTCATTTATTTTTAAATTTCTTTGCACGCGTACGTAGTTTGCTGTGGAAATGACGAGCAGTCTGGCCTTACGCGCCCTGGCCATCGCCTTGCCTAATTGAGTAGTTATTTTTTATTCTCTTTTTTATTCTTTGTATCTCCTGTGCGTGTCCCAAATAAAATATTATTCTTTCTTTAGAACGCTGTCTTAAGTATTATAATATGTTCCTAATAGGGCTTGTGGCTCTATAATAACAGCCGCACGGTTCGATCGAAGGTTAAGCTACGGTTGCCGAGGTCGGTCTGTGGATGGGTAACCATTCTTAACATATCGAGACCTCACCGTGCTTCGGAAAGCACGTGAAGCCATTGGTCCCAGCTGTCATTGGTAGATCTTTGATAGTCGTTACGGGAAGTCAGAAGCCCAAAACTCTCACAACCAGTCGTACCAAGCGATACCGTGTTACCCAGTAACTGGGTTGTGGAGGTCAGATAGGCAGATGCTTCATGTTAAATACTAGTATTCAGCTGTATCCAGTTAACCTGGAAAAAAAAGAAAACCCACCCCAATACAGTTGCCAAAAAGCTAGGCGGATCTATTGATTGAATATGTCCTACACTTTTTTAATGGGGAAGGTCAGCCAAAGCTAATTGTAGATGGCGCCCTACAATAAATTTGACATTTCGTTCATCTGTTGCATTTCGTGTTCATTAATGAGTTTGGTTTTATTTCAATATTTAGTTATTTGCGGTGATTTCAATACTTTTAAAACACCGCAGAATGTTAAACCTTATATATTTCCTCATAATCACTCTCTTGAAAATGATTCCGACAGAAACTCGAACAACGTTTAATTTCAAGAAATCTCTACAAATGGCTTTAGGCTACAATCTTCTAATTTTAGGATCTTCCGGGAAAAAGTGGACTCCAATTTTTGAGTGCTTAGGAACACAAAAACGCGGCATCTTCGCAAAAATAAAACCATCTCACGCCTTATAATATTAGTTTGTTTTGAGAACTAGCTACGACAGCGCCATTTTGACAGTTGTTTTCCCGATTGTGTAAAAGTTAAGAAAGAATTCGAAAAATAAAAATAAATAAAACAAACATAACATCACGCCTTTATTCCCCGAAGGGATAGGCAGAGGTGTACCTATAGCACACCCACATTTCGCCAGTTTATGTTTAAGTCCCATGTAATAGGGGGCGAGCCTATTGCCATCAAGCGGTCACAAATCCAGACTCCGGGCTGCTACTGAGAAATTCCAGATGGAAAAACCCAATAACACTGCCCGACCCGGGAATCGAACCCGAGACCTTATGCTCAGCAGTAGCACTTGCGACCGCTAGACTAAGGAGGCAGTTAAAAAATAAATTGAGTACAATAAATCGAATCGAAAGTAGAAGAATGAAAGAAAGAAAGGAAGAAAAATATTTTATTTGGAACACGCACAGGAAATACAAAGTGTAAACATTTTAATAAAAAAGGAGCATTTAAAACTAACAAAATTAACAATAAAAACAACAATAAACAATTAATAAAAAATAAAAAAAATAAACCTGTGCGACGCCAAAAAGGCTCCTATCTCAGCATAAATCTGCGATATTTAAAAAAATAAGTACCGCAGCGCTGGTATTCTGATAGGGCCCGTTGTGATGCCACGGACACACATACGGACATCCTTATATCCCACTAGGGGTTTATTAATAAATAAATTTTAAAACAAAATACTAATAAGAAGATAAATCAATACAAAATTGTTTAGAAAACAAATATAAATAAATAAATAAATAAAAACCATGATCATGTATGTGTATAAAGATCGACCCACGCCCGACGCTCCAACATCACTTGTCTATGTTGTAGACTATGATGAGACGCGGGCGCAGCCGACCGGCTGTCAATAAAAAAGATACTTTTTGGAATGTTTATGAAAATAAAGTAATGATACACTAATAAAACAGTGAGTGTAAGTATTGTGGTGTGTTTGACTATGTTTTGATGTGTAAGGCGGAAGAAAAATATTCAATCATCGAGCAAAACAATCGAATCAAATCATGCTGCTAGGAACGCAAGACTCCGCAAGGTCACCAGTAGCAACTGCGTGCAGGCCCAGGATGAGTTCAGAAACTGGCTTCCTTTTGTACTCGTGACAAGTGTTGTTTATATTTAGTGCTAAAAGTAGCAACTGTTTTTATAGCACGAAAAGGAGGTGGCAAGTCGTTCCAGCAGCGGGAAGCAGCAAATTTAAAGCTTCCACGGAATGCAGCAGTTTTATGCGTTGAGGCCAACAGGAGGTAAGATGATGCTCTTGTTTTGATTTTATTTATATCTCTAGACCAAGTCAATTTCCCATAAAGGTATTCTGGTTTTTTTGTGAAGGACAATGCCTTGTAAAAGTAGTAGTAGAAATTAGTATAGTTTGGTACTCACGATTACCAGATTTCAACGGAGCTATAGATTTTTTATCTCACAAAGCGACTCGCGCTTTAATTGTGTTGTGTAAGTAGTTTGAAACTTTGGAGTGAACCCTACACTCGATTAATTAACTTTTTCGGACAAGTAAAAACACATCGGGAGTAGGGACAGCTGTCACATCGCAGTGGCATTCATTCTTAGGTCGGGGCACAAACTAATCTTACGAGTATGTACGTAGGTGATGTGGAGAAGGAAACGCCCGTAACGTCGGCTGAAACTACGGATTTTGTGCTTAGAGAGTCTCAAAATAAGACAATGGCGACGTTGAAAGTGTGTGTGTGTGTGTGCGTCTGTTATATGCTGCCGCTACCCGTCTTCACGCATACATTCACAGCGTGTTTGTATATTTTTGTACCACAAGTAAAGCACGCTTCGCTTCGTGAGATAAAAATACTACTAATAATAGGCTGTTACTTACTTTTACAATCTAACTATATATACCGTCTGTTCACGCTATAGTGCCATTTGTAACAACCCAATTACATTCGAGCTGACTAGATTGATCGGTTTCGGCGCGTGACTTGGAGAAACACTAGACCCAAAGGTATTAGGACTTAGACTCATACGAACGTATGAGTAGATACGAGTAATGCTATGGTCAGCTGGTCCCTTACATTCTCAAAATTTGAACTTGTTACATGAGTTTATCACATAGTTAATACTATAAATCTCTAAGAAGCTTCTGAAAAATCGTGAAGAAACACTTATGTCTTGAGGTCACTAATATCATTACTTTTTAGAGTTCCGTAGCCAAATGGCAAAAAACGGAATCCTTATGGAATCGTCATGTCTGTCTGTCTGTCCGTCCGTATGTCACAGCCAGCTTTTTCCGAAACTATAAGAACTATACTGTTTAAACTTGGTAAATAGATGTATTCTGTGAACCGCATTAAGATTTTCACACAAAAATAGAAAAAAACAAGAAGTTTTGGAGGTTCCCCATACTTAAAACTGAAATTCAATTTTTTTTTTCATCAAACCCATACGTGTGGGGTATCTATGGATAGGTCTTCAAAAATGATATTGGGGTTTCTAATATCATTTTTTTCTAAACTGAATAGTTTGCGCGAAAGACACTTCCGAAGTGGTAAAATGTGTGTGTCCCCCCCCCCCTGTAACTTCTAAAATAAAAGATTGCTAAAACTAAAAACATATATATGATGTACATTACCATGTAAACTTCCACCGAAAATTGGTTTGAACGAGATCTAGTAAGTAGTTTTTTTTAATACGTCATAAATCGTAAACTGCTACGGAACCCTTCATGGGCGAGTCCGACTCGCACTTGGCCGCTTTTTTTTTATTTTTTTTCTAGTGGTCATTATCAAATAACTTCTCCTGCTCCGGGCGGTGCGGAAGGGCGTGACAGACTTTTACTGACTAAAACCCACCTGTGTTCCTTCAGTTGACTGTGTGCCAGGGCCACGGTAAGGACCAGGTCCGGGTCGACGGCTTGTTGTGTTCCACGCGCGCCTCAAAGAGATGTCAGCACCATTGACGGGGTTCGATAAGGCCGATGCCTGCCGCGGTCGCGGATTGTTCGAAAGGGTTACCGTGGCCCTGGCGAACAGGCAACTGAATGAACACGGGTGGGTTTTAGTCAGTAAGAGTCTGACACGCCCTCCCGCTCCATCCAGAGCGGGAGAAATGATTTGATAAATTCCAACCAAAAAAAATATCGGTGTGAGTTGGTTTGGCACTCACGAAAATTGATGTGTAAACATGTGAGCTCGCATCAGTTTGGTTCACGCGCTCACATAGACACGGGTCTTACGCTGACGTCATCTGACGCTCGAAGTCTTACGCTTACGCGTCTGACGCTCGAAGTCCCAGCTAGCCCCTACCGTAGACCGTAGACCGACTAAGATGTTTACACATCAAAAAAAAGGGCCACGCTAACCCTTTCGGACAACCCAATCTCATTCCTTCAGTTTAGAAACTTGGCACAAATACATAATTACCTATGTAGGTAAATAATAAAGCTTATAATGATTAATTCTCCCAAACAGCCCTTTAAAGGGAGTGGAGGGGGGTTGTTGAAGTTCGTAGGGGAAGTACGAAATCCACGCGGTACCGCCCCCTAATGGGTGCTGGAGTTTTCGTGAGAGTGGTAGGTAGAGAGAGAGAATTATTTTTTAATTTGTAGTTATTAATAGATAATAGACAGACATATAGAATTGGTATAATTAACTATTATGTAAAAGGGACTGCCTCGTTGGTCTAGTGGTCGCAAGCGCTACTGCTGAGCATGAGGTCCTGGGTTCGATTCCCGGGTCAGACAAAGTGTTATTGAGTTTTTCCATCTGGAATTTCTCGGTAGCAGCCCGAAGTCTGGATTTGTGCCCGGTTGATGTGCAATAGGCTCGCCTCCTATTACATGGGGCTTAAACATAACTCGCGAAATGTGGGTGTTCTATAGGTACACCGCTGCCTAACCCTTCGGGGAATACAAACAAGATGTTATGTTTGTTGTAAAAGCGGGCGTTGGATTTTTTTTCTTGTAAAAGGGGCGGTAGTCCATAAAAGGTTGGGAACCTATGAGCTAAATAAAGATCGCAACACAAAAAAAAAAACAATGCGTTACTGACAGTTATTATTATGTTTCCTACGTTAAGTGCTAGCCTGAAAATAACACGAAAAAAGCCTAGCTTAGCATGCAAACAACAAATAAACACTTACCTTGATATCCCAGCTTTGTATCCGACAACCGACCAACCGGGATACAACGTAGCTCCGCCCACACTCGCCGGAAAATCTTGCATTATTGAACGTGTAAACCGCACACGGTTCGGAACACCGGCGTAATCACCACTTGACATAATCACCGTGCTTGGCAGACGGATCGTATTATGTTATTAACATAGAGTAAGATTTTGTAGAAGCGGTACTCTGGTCGTGGATGCGGAGGAATGAGGATCATGATAATAAAATAGTCAAGACCTATAAAATATTAATGTATTGTGTGAAATATGATGATTGAAAATATCAAAAATAACACAATCATTTTACGTGATTTTATGTATGGACGGCAACATCCTCCCGTCTACTACTTGTGGACAACAATCATCTACGGGATAGGTACGAAGTAAGTATACAGGGTCAAATTAAATTAGCTAGCGAAACTCTCGTCTGCATAGTTTCGCTAGCTGAACATAAAAAAAGGATTTGATTTATTTTTGGAGGGTTGACGACCGTTGGTAGTGTTGTTACTTGACGTATAAGATGAGAAAAACTGTTTTCTTTTGTTTTACCGTGTATATGTATACCAACCACGTCTGGGTTTACACTAAAAAAATATGATTTATTTAACTAATTATGCGTGTCTTGACCGAAGATGATTAAAAAACTCTGAGTAAAGGATCAAGTACGACTAAGGACCGCAAATAAGTCGAGAAAAGGGCAGATGACGAGAAGTGAATCTCCTTCTCCAAACACATTTAAAAAACTACAGTTTTGGGGAGTTTAAAACGTTCAACACAGCCAGAATTGTATAGTTTCTTGCAGAGCACGATACGCGTTCCGTGCTCAATCATCAGCAAAATAAACAACCACGGATTAGGTTGGCTAGTCATAGTAGGATGGTTGATTACTTCAGCAGCATTCAGTTCAAAGGAAAGTGTAATCAGTATAGGTAAAGTCGGGAAAATAAATTGATTAAGAAATTGGCACCCTAGGTCAAATTTTCAAAGAATGTCCAGTTTTGATTTGAATATACAAACAATTGAAGTTCGTAATGAAGCTTAACGTTGAGCTCATAAGCTTTGAGTTGACCTACACGATTACTGACAAATGCGTGCACAGACTGGACAGGTCCACTCAATCTGGGTGGTTTCTCCTCAAAAGACCATTTCAGATACAAATACATAGTCTTCATATGATCTGACCAAAACTATGTCTGGACTTTAAAAGAGACGGTGACCTCTGAGTTTGTTTCGGCCTTTCTTCTCAGAGTAGTCAGATAGGAAACGCCGACCTCATCTAGTTTTTAAAATATGATTGACTTGTAAAAGTGTTTGTACAAATCTACTTACAGAATTATAATCATTTATCATTTATAACAATTAATTTCCCTGACAGACAATTTCGCTTCTCTGAGGCTTTCTTATTCTTCGTTATTAGTAGAACACAGGTGCGTTATTACCCGTCCCTCCTGCATAATCTTTTTGAGAGTACAACGTCATGTGAGCTTTATAAGGAAACATCGTGTTTCGGGATTTTATCTTCGCACATTTTAGGGGAAATATGACAACCATTAATATATTCAGTGTATTAAATACTGGCTTTTGCTCGCGGCTTCATCCACGTGGATGTCAGAAAATATCCTACAGGAACCTAACTACCGGGATTAAAAGTACCCTATGTGTGTTAATCCAGGTTATAAACTATCTGTGTAATTGTCATTTTCATATATTTTTTTAGATTTAAACAGAAACTGCAAGTTCTACTGACATTAGGACAAATGTTTAGTTATCAGTAATAAATAAGCAACAAGATCCTGCATATTGCGTGCTTATAAATGAATTTTATTGAATGGGGCAAAGTTCCATAGAGTTTTTGCCATTGTCCTTTCATTCAAATCCATTTAGACGTTTTTGCGTCAATCTGGAATAATCATCCCGACAAACAGACAAGGGGACAAATTCTAAACCTACATTTTCGGCATCAGACTCGTTCCTATACCTCGTAACAATTTTTTTTTCAAATATAATCAATGTACAGTTATGAGGCTGACAACAGATAGAGCGCGGTCATTGCCGGACTGCATAAAAAAAAAAGAGAAGCGCTATGACACAACGCTGTTAATTTATTGCAAAATATGAAGCAATAATCTATTTACAAAAGTAGTCTATTGATCGGATTAAAAAAATAAAACACTATTACGTTAATATGTTGCTTGTAGAAAAATCTGACAAAAATCAGAATGATGGCATGTTTTAAGTATGGTTTTTAAACGTTAAAAGAAACTTTTAGAGGTATATTCGTGTTTTTTAGGGTTCCGTACCCAAAGGGTAAAACGTGACCCTATTACTAAGACTCCCCTGTCGGTCCTGCCGTCTGTCTGTCTGTCCGTCTGTCACCAGGCTGTATCTCATGAACCGTGATAGTTAGACAGTTGGAATTTACACAGATGTCAATTAACTTGACCCTAATACAATTTAAACATAAACTTGTCTTTGTCAACCCTTGAGCAAGTCTAAGATACTTCAAAATAGTTTGAAAGATTAATCGTTTTCTTCTAAGTTAGTCAGGTTTTTTCAGTAATTATGAACATTTGATTAATGGAGCTTGTCTCGTTAGACCGCCGGCCATTATAGATAATTATATTATGATTAAAAATTTTGTGGAAAATTTAAGTTACTTTGTGTAACCGTTTTTCTTGATTAATTATAATAATAAGCTTTTAAGGAATGCTGTGTTTGAGATATATTTTCGTAATAAATTCTAGAAATACCGGCAAGCTTACTACTTATTTTCCATGTATGATCTATACTTACATTGCTTAGACCTATGACCTAGCTTCATTTTGTTCATATACATAACACACCATCACGCCTGTATTTCCCGTAGGGTAAAGCAGAGCTGCACCTATAGTACACCCACATTTCGCCAGTTATGTATAAGTCCCATGTCATAGGGGGCGAGCCTATTGCCATCAACCAGCCACAAATCCAGACTCCGGCCTGCTACTGAGAAATTCCAGATGGAAAACCCCAATAACATTTTTCTCGACCCGGGAATTGAACCGAGGACCTCATGCTCAGCAGTAGCACTTGCGCCCACTAGACCAACGAGGCAGTCATCAGTCAGTTTGTTCATATTCGTGTCACAAAAAGAAAAGTTATTTTTCCATATTTTAATAGTAGTGAAAGATAACATGGCTAGAAGGGGAGTGACTACGAAGATGACGACAGATAGAGAAATATAGAAGAAAACGACATGTTGCGCTGACGACGCCAGATACATTGTGAGATACACGTGCAAGAGAATATTGATGATGATTATCAATAGTCAAGAAGATAATATGATTATTTCCCAAATAAGAGTTATGTCCCAAATCACATTAATAAATCTAAATTGGAGCACCTATTAATAACAAAATTCGTATAACATTACTACAGTTTATTTATATTAAGTATTATTAGCACAAAATGCTTTAATATCCGAATATTCGAGAGCAGTATATTTTACCTCAAAGGACCCTAATTGCTTGGCACAATCAATCGAATCGAATCGAATCAAATCAATCGTGGTATCTACCACAATCTGAATCATTTAGATGCCTATTAGTAATCCATTGAAAAGAAAAAGAAAGAAAGTAAGAAAATACGTTTATTTGCGGTAAACACGACACAAAGAAAAATCACACAAATACAAAAAAAAACGAGTTGGGGGAAATATGCGTCACATCCACGCAAAACGGCAATCACTCAGCATAATGCTACAACCCTATGCGAGACAGAGCCCCAGCGCTGGTTTTCAGCGATAGCCGGCGTTGACGTGATTACGTCAAAATCAGTGCAGCATACGAAAACTAAAAATAAACAAAATTAAGAAATAAAATAAATACACAATATTTAAAAACATAATATTTATGAAGTGGTAACATTCCGTGCAACGACTAATGTGCTAATGGCTTTAATAATCTGTGCACGCAGCTGTCATAAAACTATAGGTTTGACATTTTGACTTTATTTTTATTTTGATTGCTCCATAAATGTTTGAAAGATTTGTCTGCTCAGCAACAAAAATAACGCAATGAATGTTGTTGAACTGTCAAAATGAAAGCCATTCCTACTGTGAGTGTGTTACGCAATTACCCCGCAGGCTGCTAGAATTAAGGCAAATGCCATCATTATTTGGGAATAATGACACTGACAGCTCTTGAACGCAGTTTAGATGTGCGGATCGCGTTTAGTTTCATTGGTGAAATCAGCCCTTAGTGGGAGCTGCGAAGTAATCTCAGCAATTACCGGCAGATCGTTAACATGGCGGCTGAGTTACGGTAAGTACAAGTACTAGGGAAGTAGGTTTTATTAACTAGTGTGTCAAAAGTGAAATATAGATTAGAAAATCTTACTAATAATCTGTTCAAAATTACTTTTGCTTATATTATAAGATTCCTAAACCGAATCAAGAAAAATATAAAAAACCGGCCAAGTGCGAGTCGGAGTCGCGCACGAAGGGTTTTGTACCATTATCTATAAAAACGGCAAAAAAATCACGTTTGTTGTATGTGAGCCCCCTTAAATAATTATTTTATTCTCTTTTTTAGTACTTATTTGTTTTTATAGCGGCAACAGAAATACATCATCTGAGACAATTTCAACTGTCTAACTATAACGGTTTATGAGACACAGCCGGTGACAAACGGACAGACAGACGGACGGACAGCGGAGTCTTAGTAATAGGGTCCCGTTTTACCCTTTGGGTACGGAACCCTAAAAATGAAGTCCTAATTATGGATTTTTTATGTTCTTTGACAAAGACAGTTTAAATATTTGCGCCACACACATCAAAATAGTCTAGCAAAATCAAAATGATTGAAATAAGTACTTTCGCTAAGTCAAAAATGTGTTATTATTATACGAATAGGGTTTAAGTACAACGTACCTACAGTAGTTTTAATACACTAAGAAATATACAGGACCAATTTACAAGGGATCAAAACGCTGCTAGAATTAGTGGGAGCTGCGCCGTAATCCTACCAATTACCGGCAGATCGTTAGCATGGCGGCTTACTTGTGAAGAAATAAAAATACTAACTAGGTTTCAAGACTTGCTCTTTATTTTAGGATTACTATAGATTAGGGATTTCTAATGAATCCAAGTTAGATTTCTGTTTATGCTAAGGTAAACAAATATTTTTGACATTGATATTTGCAAGAAATACAAATATAATCTGCTAAATATAGTAAGCTGACTAAAGGCATTTCATGGTAACCAGACTTCTAGTTGTAATTAACATTTATTATAGATTCTACAAATAATATGAATAGTATGTACATTTAAATAAATAAAAAAGAAAGAAAAGAATCATAGGGCAACAAAAAATTCTTCCGCATCACTGTTGACAGGAAAAGTGGGGAAAAGACGCTCGCAGCATTGCCACGTTGAATGGCGATGCTGATTCATTGGCCAAAAAATTGGTCAGCCCTCTGGTCACATGAAGAGTCGACGAACCGCTTGGCGATGTCTCCAAAAACCAATTGGGCACTCGGACCCCACGGCCCCAGTGTTTCAGCCCAAACGGCTTGAAGATATAACTCCCAATAAGATTGGAATATTTTCGCCGTTTGAGGTTTTCCACACCTGCAGCAGCTGCCCCAGCACAGCCCGCCGTGCTAGGAAGATGGGCTGGCGCAAAGGTGTCGACACATGTTGCATCCCACACCAAAGGCCTGCCTAACTGGAGGGCATTATGGTCATTCCGTCTGGTTTCTTCCCATTGTCGCGTGCCAAGCCATTGGGTTCTAACAGCTGGCACCCCAGCGGTGACAAGAGCATGGCGGATTATGTCATTAATGCTGGCGTGCCGTGTTATCCGGCCTGCGCTCTTACTGCAAGATGGGCCATGGTGTCCGAGGCAGTCGACAGCTTCACCGCACTGGCAGCGATGCGGAGCCCCGCAAGGAGCGCCCAGACGCAGACAAGTACCGAGCCGGAAAGTGGTGTCACCCAGCATAGTGCCTATGTTGGGTGACGGTAGCGCCTGAAGCCAGAGGCCCGACTCCCATTCTCCCACAGCAGCCAGGCGGGCACGCTCAGCAGTATTAGAGGACGTATTGATAAGTTTATTCCGTACCAACCTGCAGAGCGGCTCATCCCATGGTGTCTGGGAAGATGGGTTTAGGGCCGATCTGTATCCGGTAAAACCGCTGTCCAGGCGTTCAGGCCCACCAAGTGCATTGACATGCGAATCCTGGGCCTGGACGACTGCATGACGGAGGCTGAGATAGTGGCCGCCGTCGTCAGGACTGGGGGCTGCTCTGCCGAGGAGGTGAGGGCGGGCACTATTCGTCCTGACCACACGGGGATGCGAGCCATTACGGTGAGCTGCCCCGTGTCGGCGGCCAGAAAAGTTGCTGGGGAGGGCCGAAGGCTCCTGGTGGGCTGGGTTTCCGCGCAGGTGAAACTGCTGGAACCCAGACCTCTGAGGTGCTTCCGCTGCCAGGTGGGCAACCACGTGGGAGTGCAATGCACCTCGGAGGTGGACCGCAGCGATCACTGCTTCCGCTGCGGTCAGCCCGGGCACAAGACCGGCTCGTGCAATGCCACGCCGCACTGCTTTTTATGTGCGGCAGCTGGCAAGCCGGCCGATCACCGGGCTGGGAGTAAGGCCTGCGCCCCACCCGCCAAAGCCAGAGGCAGAGGTAAGCCCTCCGCAACCGCCGTCACCGCCGCACCCGCCGCCACTGCCGCAGCCGCTGCCGCCTCCATCGTCGTCACCGCCGCATAAACCGCGGCAGGGCCCTCACAAAGGCCTCGGGAGGGAGCTGATATGGAGTGCCAATAATGGCCCCATTACGCCTCCTCCAGGCGAACACCAACCACTGCGTCGCTGCTCAGGATCTGTTGCTCCAGAGCATGGCGCAGTGGTCGATTAACATCGCCGTGGTCGCTGAGCCGTAATTTGTCCCGCCCAGGGATGACTGAGTGGAGGACCTGAGCGGCTCAGTGACCCTAATTTCGTCGGCCGCCGCCGGTACCCCGTCGCTCGAGGCAGTCAAGAGGGGACGGGGTTGCGTGGCAGCACGGTTTTGGGAGATTGTTGTCGTTGGGGTATACTTCTCCCCGAACCGAACTCTCGCCGAGTTCCACAACTCCCTTGCGGAGTTGAGAGTCGTCGTCGTCGGGTACCATTCCCTCCCCGTGCTCGTGCTCGGGGACTTCAATGCCAAGAACACGGCTTGGGGTTCCCGGTATACGGACGCGGGGGGCAGGATGCTGGAGGACTGGGCTCTGGAGACAGGCCTGGTCGTCCTAAACCGGGGTTCTGTCCCCACGTGTGTGCGGATGCGGGGTGAGTCAGTGGTGGACATCTCGTTCGCCAGCCCTGCTCTGTCGCCGTGTGTCATTGACTGGCGCGTCATGGAGGGGGTGGAGACGTATTCCGACCACCGGTACATCCGGTTTGACGTCTCCGCCCAGACCTCGAGCGCGCTGGTCCGACAGGCCCCGAGTGGTCCGCGGTGGGCGCTGAAGAGGCTAGACCGGGAGCTCCTCCTGGAAGCCTCGATCGTGCAGGCTTGGGTGTCATCACCGGACAGGCCTGCTGATATTAACGACGAGGCGGAGTGGTTCCGGGAGGCTATGTCCGAAGTATGTGACGTGGCAATGCCCCGGGTCCAGCCTGGACGCGCCTGGCACCAGGTGTACTGGTGGTCGCCGGAGCTAACGTCTCTGCGCGAGGCGTGCGTTGCTGCGCGACGCCTGAACACCAGGCACCGCAGGCTCCGTATCCGCCCTCCGGATAAGGAAACCACTCAGGCGGAGCTGTACGAGGGTTACAGAGCGGCGAAGACAGCCCTCCGAGCGAAGATACTGCGGGCCAGGGGACTGGCCCGTGAGGAGTAGCTGGGGACTCTGAACAGGGACCCTTGGAGACGCCCATACAAAATGGTGTGGGATAAACTCCGCTCATGGGTTCCCCCCCTGACGCAGAGTTTCCGGCCTCAGCTCGTGGAGGGCGTGGTCAGCGCTCTGTTCCCTCCGCGAGGGGAGCACACTCCCCCGCCCATGGCTCCGCCTCCTGCGGTGCCCACTGTGGACCACATAACCGACGACGACTATGCTCCTGAGGTGACCGAAGTAGAGTTGAGAGTGGCGGTACGTAGGCTGAGTGCCAAAAATACCGCCCCAGGACCCGACGGCCTACCTGGAAAAGCCTGGGTCCTGGCCTTGGAGGCTCTCGGGCCTCGACTTAGAGGGCTCCTAAGCGCATGCTTGGAGGGGGCTAGTTCCCACTTCGTTGGAAGACGGGGACACTGGTCCTCATTAAGAAGACGGGGCGCCCTGCGGACTCTCCGTCCGCTTACCGGCCCATCGTGCTGCTCGACGAAGTGGGCAAGCTCTTTGAAAGAGTCATTTCAGACCGCCTCGTCGGGTGGCTGGTGCGGGTGGGGCCGGATTTGGCGAACAGACAGTTTGGTTTTCGCAGGGGGCGCTCTACGGTGGATGCCATCATGCGCGTGCGAGCCCTCACGACGGGGGATGCTGTGGCCCGGGGTAGGGTCGTCTTGGCGGTGTCTCTAGACATCACCAATGCATTCAATACCCTGCCCTGGAGTTGCATCAGGGAGGCACTCTGGTATCAACGGATGCCGACCTTCCCTTGTCGCATAGTCGAGGCCTATCTGACGGACAGGGCCGTCTTCTACCCCGGTCACCAGGGAGAATGGAACCGGCGAGAGATGTCGTGCGGTGCCCCACAGGGATCGGTCCTGGGGCCGCATCTGTGGGACATCGGGTACGACGGGGCTCGGGGGGTCGGGGGCTGCGCGCCGACCTCCCTAGCGGCGTCAGCGTCGTTTGTTATGCTGACGACACGCTGGTCCTGGCGCTGGTGCTGGTGGTGGTCGCCCCCCATAACGTCCGTCGCCCCCCATACATCAGGACCCGAGGCGGCGGCGCGTAGTGTTCCACGCGCGCCCCTCTTAGATGTCGCGGGGGGAGTCAAACACCTCACTCCCCCCTCGACCGGACGGGGCCTGCAGAGACGGGCCGGCACCAGTCGGGGGTTGCGGAAGATTCGTATGTTCCCGCGACCCCCGACGCAGGTGTGAGATGGAACACCGGGGTGGTTTCTAGTCAGTAAGAGTCTGACAGACCCCTCCGCCCCCCCAGGGCGGGGGACATCCATGAGGATTTTCCAACCCGGACCAAAAAAAAAAAAAAAAAGGGTAGGTCGCACCAGGCGGCGGCCGAATTAATGACACGCGGGGTTGCGACAGTCATTGAGAGGATCCGGCAATTGGGACTCGAGGTGGCCCTGCACAAGTCCGAGGCAATGTGTTTTCATGGTCCTCGGAACGCGCCACTGTCGGGTTCCCAAATAATGGCGGGAGGGGTTCACATCAGCATCGAGTCGACGATGAGGTACCTGGGACTCGTCCTCGACAGCCGGTGGAACTTCGTTGAGCATTTCCGACGTTTGGCTCCCAGACTGGACCGGGCCGGAGCTGCCTTGAAGCGGCTCCTGCCCAATCTAGGGGGTCCAAATGCCTCCTGCCGGAGGCTCTACGCGGGGGTCGTGCGGTCCATGGCCCTTTACGGGGCACCGGTGTGGGCGCGTTCATTGAGGCTCCCACCAGCACGCCGGTTGAACGCGTCCCAAAGGGTCATGGCCATCCGGCTGGTCCGAGGATACCGCACGGTCTCCTGCGAGGCGGCGAGCCTCCTTGCCGGATTGCCGCCATGGGATCTGGAGGCAAAAGTCCTCGCCCACATTTGGGAGTGGCGCGAGGAGGCGAAACACCGGGGCGTAACTCCGCTACCGCGAGAGATCGCGGCACAGCGGATAGAGCTCCGGCGGGATCTCATGGCGGCATGGAGAGTGCGACTGTCGCAACCCAGCGCTGAGCACGCCACAATTGCGGCGGTAAGTCCCCTCTATGAGGAGTGGCTTGAGAGGCGCTACGGCGTCCTCACCTTCCGCCTGACGCAGGTCCTCACCGGACGTGGCTGTTTTGGGAGTTTCCTATTTCGGATAAGGCGGGAGGAAACGCCCGGGTGTTGGCATTGTGTGGATCGACCGGAGGACACGGTGGAGCATACGGTGGAGGTCTGCCCAGCTTGGGTGGAGCACCGCCGTGTCCTCGTGGCGGCGATCCGCGGCGGCGATCTCTCGCGTCCGGCCCTGGTACAGGCCATGGTACGGAGCGAGAGGGAATGGGACGCCGTCACCTCCTTCTGTGAAGCAGTAATGCTCGCGAAGGAGGAGGCGGAGCGCGTGAGGGTGCGGCAATCGTTGCGCCCTCACGCCCCTAGTCGCCGCAGGAGGAGACACCCTGGGCGTCGGGAGTCGATAGCCGACTCCCGGCCACCGTAGGCGCGGGCCTGCGGACGGCGAGCAATTGGCACCTCGCCATCCGGTAAGGACCAGGCCCGGGTCGACGGCGCGTTGTGTTCCACGCGCGCCTCAAAGAGATGTCAGCATAATTGACGGGGTCCGACAGGGCCGATGCCTGCCGGGGTCGCGGATTGTTCGAAAGAGTTACCGTGGCCCTGGCGCACAGGCAACTGAAGGAACACGGGTGGGTTTTAGTCAGTAAGAGTCTGGCACGCCCTTCCGCTCCGCCCAGAGCGGGAGAGGTCATTTGATGATTTACCACCCAAAAAAAAAAAAAAGGCGTTCACCGCATCAGTCAAGCACAGCACACAGACAGAGGACAGAAACGCCAGTAAGCTAATACTGGTAATTTTGCGGACGCCGAGGCCACCAAAACGGGTATGTGGGTTGAAGCCATGCTCGGTCATCCAAGGCCACGTTTAAAATGGATTTTACTGTGCTGTGAATAATTTGGTCAATTTTGTCCAACTGATGTGGCTGCTTCCATAAAGGGGAAGAACGTAGAAAATATATAAAATTTGGGCCAAAACAACAGGTGAATGAATGCCGAATGTAAATTAATTTTGGAGTGTCCGAAATTTCATTGAAGTTTTTGATTTTTTCGTCGATGAAAGGAGAAAAGCTGTCTTCTGAAATTGGGGAACCTAGGAGGTGCGGTAAACTTTTTTCTAAAATTTTGATTTCTAGATCTTGAATTCAAACATTTTTTGAAGCTTTTTTACAAAGTAGATATAAGTAATGAAATCGCTTCTACGGTTCAAATTTAAAGAACTGATTTTCACTTAATTTTACATGCTTTATACGAAAACGAAACTTTACTCCTAATTTTCGACGGATAAAAACATAGACCAACAATCCTGCTTGATACGAATATTCGAGAGTTTCATCTTGCTCACAGCTGGCTTTACGGACAGCCTCGGAGTAATCTCACCAATTACAGACAGATCGTTAACTCGGCGTATTTCGGTGATAAAAGGGACTAAAGGGAAAATAGTGGACGGATTGGATGGGTGATATTATTATTCTGTAGTAAACTTGGTAATATAATCATAGCATCATGCCTGTATTCCTCGAAGGATAGGGCAGAGGTATACCTACCTATAATACAATCATATTTTGCCGGTTAAGTTTAAGTCCCATTTTATAGGGGCGAGCCCATTGCCATCTACGGGGTTATCTATTATTTAAATTACAATATATTTTTATACATTTTAGTGATATTATTTGTTTTCCCTTCTACCTCCTCCTTCTTCTTCTTCTATCGGTTTTAATATAATCCTATCGCAGGTATGCTGGAAGAGATTTCTTTAGAAATAAGCATTGCCTTTGTACATATTTTTCTGTTCCTTTCTTCCTGTCTGTTTATATGTGTGTACATAAATGGTTAAATAAATAAATAAATCCAGATTCCAGGTACAAATCGAGACTCCGGGCTGCTACTGAGAAATTCCAGATGGAAAAATCCAATATAACTTTGCCCGACCCGGGAATCGAACCCAGGACCTCATGATTAACAGTAGCGTTTGTGACCACTAGACAAACGAGGCTGTGAACTTGCTGTTCTGGCAAAAGTAAGGTAATGGGTATGTCAAGCCGTGTGCCTGATGAGCTTTCCCATCAGCAAGAACGACGAACTTCCATACAAAGTTTCATCCCATATTGAACCCATTTAGGGGACGAATGTGTTGGATTCGTAACACTCAATGTTACTAAATAATACGGATTCACAACACTAAATGCTAGTAGGTATATGACGGATGGACAGTAGATATTATTAGCACCATCCTCCAACATCATGCGGGCGTTTAGCTAGACTGATCGAGCCAGAGACACAGCGAATACACTATAATCACGTTTTATTATCGTTCAACAATTAAATTATCAAAATTAAAAACGCACTGAGCAAACGAAACGAATGACAGTTCCTAGGGTGGAGGTACTGATCTCCTCGAAGGCAGAATGGTAAGTGTCCACTCGTCCCGGCGCTCCTCCATGAGCTAGGCTATGTCATAGCACGAAGTTAGCAGAGTATGCAAGTCATTGCGACGGTGGTGCCACTACCCGAAACTCGTGCTGCGCTTCGTTTAGTTTCTCTGACATATTATATATTACGAACATCAGTAGCGTGCGCTCTCGGTAGCCATTTTTATTTGCATTTCTCCTTCACTTGCTCCCGGGTCGGTTCCATGACAGGTCCACAACGTGCTCCTGCCTACTTGACTGGTGGTGATTGGCGAGAGAATATTATATCTCCTTATTTAGAAGAACTGTTTTCATTTACTGCAAGTTCATCACCTACCATCCCACAGAATATTTTTAAATCTTGCCTGAGTGCTCACCTTCGGTATAAATATAAGGTTTTTTTTTTAATTTCAATGTTCTAGACCCAGTGATTCAGGCTGTGCATTTTCTGTCACTGAATTTAAGAATTTTATGAAATAAATGGATTTCAAAAGCAGGATTACCTTCTGATGTGAACGCTATGGTAATGTCTTATGATTTTCTTATTAATACTACGGCATAACTTTACCAGCTGTTGCAAATGCGACGGTTGGGAAATTACGAATCAAATACCCTTGGCGTAAAATTTGATTTTCTTATTATACTCTAAAGAGGTACAAGGAGATGTTTAAAAATGGGCCCTGTCTTTGTACACTACCTCAAAAAAAAGAGAAACATCCGTAGAATACGGAAAAAATACAAATAATTAATTTTAATGGATACTGTTGTGGTACATATTTGATATTTAAATTATCAATAATTTTTATCGACTTTCAACATGGCGTCTCACATGCGTCTCACCGATTTAGTTACCAACTTAGTGCTTAAAACCAATGACAGTAAACCACGATCGACCATTGATCATAGAAATAGAACTGTCAGCTATCACAACAGTGCATGGACCTATACAAACTGGACTGAGCTCTCGTACCAAAAAAACAAACAGAGAGAGATAACGCATACCGAGGCTGTTTATCTCTTTCTAATAGTGTGACCAAACATTTTTATTACAGACAGGAAAGTTCGTTTTGAAAGAGATAATTTGTGTCCAGTTGATACTAAGTGATTTCAAATTATTGTTGTGTAGCGGTATCTACACCGCCACATGCGAGCTACAAGTCACACTGACGTCACACAAATTCTGCATCGACCGCGCGACTAGCATATATACAACGTCCCGACATCAACCGTCGGGCAGTTGCCCACCAGACACAACACCCGTCTGGTCGGAGGATCCTCCCTTTTCTATGGAGGTATGAGTAAGCTTTATACCCTGTTCCTCATACCTCTATAGTTTGTAACTTATTTAACTTCATTGTAAGTAACTTCATTTCAATATTTTTGTAATAAATTATTAATTCACTATTTGATGTTCAAATAGTGAAATAATAACTTATGAAAAAAAAGAAAATTAAACCTTTACAAACTATACATATCGGAAAAGAATTTTTCTCGAAAGCTGATTATTGGAAACTGACATTGTTGTATACTATAAATATAGTCCTCCTTATCGATTTCGATAACGGCGACCCTTTGAAATTGTTATTTCCTAGCGTGTGCCTGTTGTATACTATGTCGGTCTTGAATACACTACTATGATGGTGTATGGTGTTGAATACTATGATGGTCTCCAAATCACAGGCATCTAGCCGCGGGAGGGCCCTGGTGACATGTAATACAGGTTTTTATATGAACCTACTTCCGGCACCAGTCTCTCACAAAGTTAGCTCCTTGTTCGTGTACTATTTTCGAATATTAGCTGTAAGTACATAACTTGTGTAGAGAAAATAAACGTTTATATTATTATTATTATTAATCGTGCATGTACCCATGTTTTAAAAAAGAGGTTATGATACCTAGACTACAATATTGTTGAGGAGACACATGTCTTGTGTCAAATCATCAAATATGATCACGTTTACGTGGTTTATGATGAAGTAGGCAAGCTATTTAAATGAAGCAAAGGGAAATAAAACTAAGTGTGTTGACAAACATTTTTTCAAACTCAAACTCGAAGCATTTATTTCAAATAGGTAAACCAATTACCAATATAAAAATCTGCCGGCTTGAAATGAAGGCTGCACACAACAGAATTTTTGGTAATTGTTTGTGATTCGGGAATTACATCCAACCATTTTTGCTTCATTTCTCCTTTTGATGGAAAGCTGTAACCAACATAAAAATAATGCTATTTCAATAGTGCGATACGTAGTTGCAAATTGTATTTATTATACGCATTATATTAATAGTTTTAATCAGAAATACACTAGAGCGTTAGTTTCTTCCGTCTACAAAACTTCTAGAGCATGGTCATACTACTTATTGTTATTAAGCAAAATCTTTGTAATTCCTTACTTATGAATGAAATGCCACAACCAGCATACGATTCACTTTTACATGTCTTGATACAACACTTTTTCATCATTTCCGCCTTAAAAATTACAAAAGAACCGTAGCTAAAACTTTAAATGCGATGCGTCTTCACAAAATAACAGAAAAAGTCATTCGCATGTCAGATTTTAGATACAAGAGTAATTTTATGATAACTACCAAACAATTATTATTTTGATTATTTTATTTAAATTTAATTATTTACTACTATGTACAGATTGTAAATCTTTATATAAAATTATTTAAAGCTAATCTAAAAGCTAAAAATATTTATACGTAACTTATTTTACTATTGCAGGTGGTGAAATATTTTCTACCATCTATAACATTTTTATTTTCTAACAATTGAGAAAAAGGGACAAACAGCCTCGGCTTGATTATCTCTCTCGGCTCGTTTTGCTTCGGCTAAGATAGCCTAACAAAAGTAAACCTAAAATATATGTAGCAGTTCATATTTGTATGATACGACTTTTGGAGAGCTCAGTCCAGTTTGTATATTAGGTCCATGCAACAGTGTCAATAAACAAGTCAAACGTCATTAATGAATCAAAATGACAGCTTACCGCCATGACGGGGGTTTTTTGTGTTGCAATAATTTCAAGTGTATTTTTTTGTGGTTTACCAGTAAACAAAGCCATTTTAAAGTAATTGGACAGTTGAGAACTGTTTTAAATGTGTTTCCCTATTTTTAAGTATAGTGTACAAGGGCCTGACCCAGGCACCATACATTTTGGAACATCTCCTTTGTGAGTTTGTATAGGGGGGGGTAATCTGCGGAACGGTAGATTAGATTAGATTATTAAAGAATTTTCTGAATCGCATCGGTAGATGCGATTCAGAAAATTCTTTCACTAACGGGAAGTGTATGTGTATGTGATAGTGTATTGCCGAGTGTTAGGCTCAGACCAAATAAAAAATCAAGAGATAGTGCTGCAAACAATACAGTGAAGCATGCTAAACTAGACCTTGCTCTGTGCATACATGCTCACACGCACACATCTACAACCAAATTAATACACCTCACACACATGCTTACGAAACCGGTCTCACGTCATTGTTGACAGTGCTATATCTTGATCTTTTATTTGGTCTGAGGTAATAGGATATAAGATTTTATGTTAAAACAAGGTTGAAAACAAAAGCTATAACGTTGTAAAATTCGGAATACACTCATGGTTTTATCTTCACCGCGGTATTCAATTTTAAAAGCCGAAATACAAAGAGGCAAGTCGCCCGATAACTTTGATGTGTACGCAGAGGGTAGGTATTGTTTGCTTAATCCGTAAAAGGCAAGTTAAAATTAAACATACCCTTTCCTGCGGGGCGAGCACGGCCTACGGCGAGCATGGCTTGAGTCACACATTTTATCACAATTTGAGCGTTAAGGCGGTACTGTAGAGGTTGTCTGCATGTGTCAACCTTATGTTGACTGGCTGGATATATATTATCGTTGGTTTGCCTCGAACAGTCAAGCGAGTTTAAAATAAGATTTATAGGAAAAGTGATGGTAGGTTGTTAAAATAGGTAGACAGGCAGAGCTAGGGCCTGCCAGTGTACAATTCCTTGATAAAATATATTTACGTTCTAAGGAGTACTGCGTTAATTATTAAATACACGTAGGACTCCCACAATTGGTGGAGGCGCCGAAGCGCAGAAGTACGCAAGCTCCCATTATTTTTAAGGCGTGTGCAGAGCCAAATAAAATATTGCACAAGTTCGTTTCTCGTGTTGCGTGCACAAAGCGTTATATTGTGCGAAGTTCATATAATATAAAAAGGTGAAACAAAAGTGAAGTCACCGGAATTTAAAGCTAAGTGGTTTTATCAATTTTATAATTTAAAAAAGCGAGATGGCTCAAGATTTTTTCACGGGCTCAAGCCACGATTGCATAGAATTTTTTTTAGACGCTTTCGAGGATTTTGCTACCAGTTACGGATGGCGAGAAAGCGATTGGGCGCTAATAGTGAGCGCATATTTTCAGGGTGCTGCCCTAGCTTTTCACAAATTTATATACCGGGAAGGTATGAGTTTTGTAGCGATCTGTGACCAGCTTAAAGCTGAGTTCCCATGCAGATGCATTTCCAAAATAGGGCATAGAGTGCAAGAAGAGGAATTTGCACATGATATGACCAATGAAGACGAGCAAGCAAGTTGTTTTAATTTAGATAATGATACTGTTATATTTTCTAGTAAAAAACATAATGACCCATTATTTGATGAGCAAAGCTGCCAAGCAGGCAGTGATGACCATGATGTTGATGACGAGCGCAGCTGCCAAGAGTGCAGACCTGCGAATGATGATGAACGACCAGTCGAAGTGTTCGAGAATGAACACGAGGACAAATTTGATGAATCGGGTCAGACTAATCCTTATATTAAATTGTATAGCCATGTTTCAGAACAGCAGAATGTGTCCTTATTAAACGAAGATATTGATCACGTCGAAGAATCACACAAATATAACGACGGTGATGATCAATCTAACGAGGATAATTTTATTTTACTTTCAAATATAAAGGAAATCGATAATATGTCGTTGATAACCACAGTAAATGAGAATATGCAGTTATCTGTGACTCCAGACCAAATTTGTAAATTAAAGTTTGGTTCAGAGTTAGATGGTGACAATGAGATAGTCGAGGATGACGCGGTGTCACATATTGTCGGAAATAATGATAATAAAATAAAAATAGTGGTTGATCTAGTCAAAAATACATTGACTCGTAAAATAGTCAAATCTGTAGGTGGTCATTTTATAATTCATTCTTACCACAGCAAAAGAAGATTTCGTAATGTCCCATCATATCATCAGCGTATTGTTAATAATACAATAAGAAAAGCTCTAGTAAAGAAAAAGGTCTCATATGTTAGAAAAACAAAAATAAAAGACTTCTTTCCAAAAGTGAACAAATTTAAAAGCAAGTCTAGAGCAGTGAATAATTATTCTATAAAGACTTTTTCCTTTTTAAAATATAAGTTTAAAAAATTAAATCATAGGAGATGCAGGGATATTGTATATGTATGTAGATTAAAACCTTTTCAAGTCAGTTTATAATAATTTATTGTCTTTTTGTATTGTCATATAGATGTCAATTAGATGTAAACATCAATTAGATTAATTCATTATTTTAGTTTGGATAATATGTTATGATGCAATGTATTAATGAGTTTTCATTTATGTTTTCATATATGGGGAGCAATCTTCGGACGCAGCTGGGTGCGTGTGAGGTGTCACACCTCACCACACCAAGAAGTCTGAGGGAGAAGGCATCTTCGTCTTCAATAATAGTTGGATTTCACTAGGCTGTGATAGCATAGCCATATTCCAGATCATAGTAATGCGAGTGAAGAGATTTTTTTTTATTTTTTGGATACTGTGGTTCTTTTTAGAGGGGGGGGGTGGACGTAGGACTCCCACAGTACCCCGACCGAAACCTTGTCAAAGTGCGTTATTCAGAGGCTATTAACTCATTCAATATGGGTAATAAACTACATCTAAAAGCACATTATACTATACATATATCCTATCATCACATTGCACGTTCTTATTTGTTTTTATGTGTTATAAATTCATCTGAAATCTCCTTCTAAAAAAGTGACTAAAATTATTGATTGCGTGCATCTCTTGCTAAAGGTGACGTTCTATTCATTTGAGCATTACACTAATGGATAGATAATTTAAAAATCTAAATAATACACGTTTTATTTTATTTTAAAACTTCACTTGTCTTTTTTTATTCAAGTAATTTCATTATTTTTGTGAATTTTATGATAAATGAGCGTGCGGAGGGAGCGAGACAGAGCGACACTCAGCGACGGGACAGAGAAGGACCGAACGCTCAAGGTCGTTTGGTCAGGGAAGCGCCTTAAATGCTAGCACGGCGGCGGCGTGAGATAATTTCTTGACATGTGACATAAATTCTTGACGTTTAGTTGGGACTCATTATGAATTATTTGCTATTAATGGGAGACCCCATTTTGTCACAAATATCACATTTCGACAGATAATTATGAAAAATTGATCACGTTCGTTCGGAGGTGATGATAATATTTGAAAATTGACAAAAAATATATTTTCCTGCTAATTACTGCACCAAATGGCAATAAAATGTATGTAAATGATTTTATAAGTAAATTGCTTCGATAAGTTAAATTGACAATACTACGAAATCGTCAATAGCATCGTAAATACCGCAAATATTTCTCGAAAGGTATACTAAGTTGTGATTACTTGTGATATTTACACGTACTTAACGTAGGCCTGAGAACGAAACCGCGCATGGTACAGTTGAGTGACAGTGAGAAAGTTCCCTCGGACACTCGCGTGCAACTTCCGAGAGCCCATAAAGTTTTGCGCGAACTGTACTGCTTTTTTATTTTCATTATTCACCACAAAAACTTTAAATTAATTGATTTAATTTAAAGTAACACAAAACACAAATAAATCTCGAGACAAGCTTCTACATCATATAAATTGTATAATGTAGCAAATTGATGGGTTTTATTTAATTTAAAGTTTATTTTCTTCTTTTTAGAGCATTTAAATAAAAGCTTGTTTAAAAAAATGTATTTTACTATTTTCTTTGTTTTCGCTGGACCTGCCTTTTATATTTTTTCGTATCCTTCTTAGCAAACTCTTTTAATTGGATACCCATATCATGGGGGTGCATAAAAAATAACTAGTCCGCAATCTTTAGGAGTCCGCCATATTGGATTTAGAATTACTTCACTTCGCTAACTCAATCGGCTGGGAATAACTGTTTCAAAATTCAGTTGCAAGATTTGACCTAAAAAACTAACATACATGCATTCAAATATTGCAAGTTAAATAAAAGCTTGTAATAAATATACAACGTTTGCACAAAACTATCAAACCGAACAAAAAAACGAAAGTCGTACCTAAGTGTGTCAAAAATGAATTAATTCCCGACACAATTAAAACGTTGTTTAACTGTATCAACTGCACCCTTTTAGACGTATTATTTTATTTGGTCGTAAAATCAGACGGTCATAGACATTTTAATTTACTGTGTCACACTATGAATTCAGCAACGAGAAAGGCATGTCGCGCCTCTAGATTACTTATGTCACAATGATTGACCCGTGCTAGCATTTAGGACAAATTGTAAGACATGACATAATTTATCATGTCTTGTCACAAACGTCTTGGGTACACCCGTACCCGCCCCACTGATAACGTCTGTAACGATTTAATTAACCGCTGAAATTATTTAGTGAACGTAATATTTCGAGTTATAATATAAGCATGTGGTATTAGGGATAATCATAATAAAGCTTCTTTACTTAAATGATTAATTAACTTAGTTAACGTAAGGAAGATTTTGGGAAGACGGTGGTTAAATGGAACAATTTATTTATTTATCACAAACACTGCTATCATTACAGGAAATTCCTAAAGCGGTAGCGTGGTCCTTAATTAAATTATCTTAAATAACATATCACATACAATCTTAGTTTTATGAATTCATACATAGAGCAGGAAAATAAATCGATCCTGTCAGCCGTATCATTCAGTGCGTGCAAGGCGCGCGTCAAGGTTCCGAGAATCAGCTGGATATGGGTAGCACAGGATTGGATGTCCTGGCTATGCTTAAGGAAGCCTACTTTCAGTAGTAAGTGACTTTCAGCTGAGAACGCTGTGATGATTGGTGATGAATTGAAAATCAGCTTTTCAGTTTTGTTTTAATTCCATAAAAGATGGATGGATTGTGCGAGTGTGGATGGAAAAGTTTGAGTACTTATGCGGCCTACACAAATATTTTTTCTTTGGTATTGTTCGTCGAGTCGTTGAGCTGCTTACGTTCTAAGTTGAGCTACACGATTACTAACAAATTCTTTCACTGACTGGACAGGTCCACTCAAATCTGTGTGGTGCTACTTATAGTATTAAATATTTATGTTATTTCTTAGTAATTTGATCAAAACCTATACCTACATAAAAGCGTTGTCAAAGTTAAAGTCAAGGTCGTCTTTACTTGATTTTGACTTTCACGTTATTGTTAGTAGTTTGATCAATGCCTATACCTACATAAAAGCGTTATCAAAGTCAAAGTTAAGTCGACTAGACGACTTGACTTGACTTTGACTTTAATGTCATTATTAGTAATTTGGGCTATACCTATACCTACATAAAAGCATTGGTATAGGATGCCCTATTACTTATCCGATATTACTACTTAAAGGCAAAAAGACGCCATATTAAAATCGACATCTTCGTAAAAGTATATAGAAAATGGTGATTGCCAAAAGGCCTGAAGTTTGTAACAAAGTAATTTTATGTAAGAGGTAGGCATTTACCAAAAATACGACGGCTTTAGTAAATCTATATCCACTGACGTCTAACATAATGTAGGTATGAAAACTGTTTCTTGAAGTTTTTCACGAAATTATCTGCAATGCAGACCTAAGAAACTTGATAGTGATGTAAAAAAAAATGGTAACCTGTTAAAGACTTTTGTCAACTTAAGGCGAGTATAGAATCTTTGCATATAATTCAGAGGAATACGTAGTTTTATTACGAAAGTACTCCTACTACTATTCGTGACTGCGATTTTACTCATAAACAGTTCTTAGGGAAGTCGCCTACGTCGACTTTTTGCAGTGATTTAGGAGCGGTCGGGATGCTACTTACAAACTCAAATCACCAACGTGTAGCCAGCCATAGCACTAGTATTGCAATGGTGATACGTACATGACGCGACCTACTCCTACTTACTTTTAGTGATAAGACCGCCCATTGTGCCACCCTATGTAAAATTTCTACATTTATATCTGTAATTTTTATGCTGTACATAATAGAGAATATTCTATTATATTCTACTAAAGCGTTATTACATAACTCGTTTGTGATCGGGTACCAACGGACCGCTATTGAAATACCAACTATTAGTGCTGTGACATTCTGGCTACTCATTGGTATTTTGAATTTGTAACTGGTTACTTCCAAGTAGTGTCGTGGATGACGAGCCTAAAAGTAAAAAAAAAAGAAATCCATGATTCTCATGCCTATGCCAATTTACTTGGGGTAGGCACAATATGTTTAATTTCTCCATTCTATTTACTCTATTAGTCGTCATCTCGGTAGTCACCCCTTTCTAGCCCAATTATCATTCACACAGTCCATCCATGGTCTTCCCAAACTTGTGTAGCCATCCACACTCATACTCATAACATTCTTGATGACATTATCCTCAAAAAAGAGTATCTATGATTAGCTAAAGAGACAGTGTTTTTATACTGAAAAATGAAGATTATCAAGACCAGACTAGTTTAAAAAAAAAACAGCTCACAAATCGAAATATGGTTTCATAGCGAAGTTACGAGACCATTAAGCCAATAAGGAATTGGCTTTAATCAGGCATATAACTAAATAGATCAAGAAAACCTCAGCATACTTCCGATATATCGAAAATATCCTGACGCCCTCAGGCGATACGTGTACATCAAACAAAATGGGTGCCGAATGTAGGTATATTGGGGTTATTACTCGATAAAATATCACGTATATTTCTTATTGCCTGTGGGCCCGAATCTGTGAGCATTAGGGGTAAAAATTGGTTCTTTTCCCTTTTTTGAATGAATCGTAATGTGTTCTATTGAGTGTTGAAGGGAAACGGTGCTTGAAAGGTTTACGATTGTGATTACAAAGTCACGTTTAAAAATCTGTTTTATTATATCACGTGGTATCAGACTATTTAAGCTTATGTAAATTAGTAACTAATTAGAGTAGGTACCGTAAGAGATATTAAAAAATGTCAATATTTAAATTGAAAACTCTTTCCTTCCCTCCAAAAGGGTTGCTTCTTAAGTTTTTTCCCGTTGAATATTGTCCTTACCCTCTTTATCGCATTCAGCATATCGCATAGTTTTCGTACGAAGCATAATAAGTGAGTAAGTTCTCTAAATGGACCACTGCCAAAATAAAACATGATATAGTGGTACAAACAAAAAAAATAAAAAAATGCACAAAGCACATCAAATCAATTATTTTATTTTATTAAATTTAATTAATTATCACACATAAAAGAGTTAAAGCAATTAATCAATCTGCCTCTCCTATTCCCAGCTATGTTGGGGTCGATTTCCAGTCTGACCAGATGCAGCTATATACCAGTATTTTACATGGAGCGACTGCCTATCGGACCTCCACAACCCAGTTCCTGCGATACCCCTTAGTAAGACTGGTTGTCAAACTTTTGGGCAGTGTGTAACGACGGTCAAAGATCTACGAATGACAGCTAAGACCAACGGCTTAACGTGCTTACGAGGCACGGAGGGGTCTTGCTATGTAAAGATGGTCACGCATCCACGTACCAACCACGGCAAACGTAGCTTAAGGCGACAATAAGTGCCAGCAACCTTGAGCGAGTGGGAGGAGCATGCGAAATTTTTAAGCGAATAAAATTGCACATAGCGTTAGCGTCTACCCGGACATTGGTCAGCGTTGCACTGCCGCCCGTCGCCCGCAAGAGCCCCCGCTTCAACGCGCATCAAGTTTATTCGCAAAAACAACCCACATTGATTTATCAAACACAATACAAATAAAAGCTGTATACAAAAATTTGGGTAATTAAATTGTCTTTTAGATGGTGCAGATTTCATGAAAATACGCTCGATAGTTTTTGCGTGATTATCGCTTTTGTGTTCGCGTTAGAAATTACTTTACAAATTAATTACACTATGTTATAAAAATATAATTTCAAATATTCACATATCAAATTACGAAGAAAATAGTTTAGTTTATCATATATTTTTTTCAAACAAATAAGACTATTCGTTTAGACGTGATGTTCAATTTGAAATCATTAAAAGTCGTATATCTGCGCCTTAACCTGATCGATCGACCCATGAAATAATTTGAAACATTGTAAAAGGCCCTTATTTTTAAAAGAGTAACCGTGGAGTTTCTTGCCGGCTCTTCTCCATAGGAAACAACGAATTGGAACCGTGCACCTAGCTTCTGACGTTTCTTAAGTGCCCATGTTGGTTTATGTGAAATAAAATATTTTGATTTGATTTAATTTGATTCATGCGGCTGTTATTATTTAGCCACGAGCCCCTAACACAAAGAAGTTAACTACAGTTAGATACATAATAATGTTTCAAATACGTAGTACAAAACTTAGGAGACGGTAAAATAAATCTGTGAATTTCTCTCCAAGCCGGGTGTTTAAGTGCTGTGATAAAGGTGTTTTTCTTTTAGTTTATTGTGTGTTTTCCTTTTAAGTTAAGTAATGTAGTTGTGTTTGCTGTAACTTTTTTTATTTCGTGTAGAAATATCTCTTAGTAATAACTCCAAAGCGATACTTATTGCTTTATGTTTTCCTTCGAATGAAAGCTGCCTCGTTTTTTATTTATTATTAATTATTGTTAAAGTCATCCCAAACTATTATGCTTCTTTGTTTTGTAATAGTAATTACTTTGCATACCATTGTACAGAACTAATTTCTTCTAAGTAAGGGCCCACACACGTACCACAACCACACCACAACCATACTACACCACGACCACAACACGTGGTTGGGCGCTAATTTTTATGAAAATTCACACGTAACCACAGCTTGACCAGCTTGACCATTGATGTGGTGTGGTTGTGGTACGTGTGTTTGGGTCTTTAACAGACAGCTGTGCTGTTGGGGAGTTTATTGCACCACTTAGTCTTCCAAGTTAAAGTACTAGGAAGTGTTGAAGGGCAGGCGTTTTGGGGGACTGTTATAACGGGTGTAAAAAGACACTTAAAGAAGCCGAGAGTCACTCTTGTTCTCCCCGTCATTTTATTTTTATTTTCTATACATAGTCATTCCTGGGAACCTTCTAATTACGGAGATATTGAAGGTCAAAACTCAACTTAAACTGACGTTTTTTTTTACGAAAATAAGATTGTAATGTTATAATAACACAACTTTAAATCCTACGACGCCTATATCGTTGCATGCACCCATAAGCAATTCGAGGCAGTGGCAACGGAATCCTGAGGATGATTGCGGATCGATCAGTATCGCCAGTGGTGGGAAGGCTCATCAGACTACATGTCTTCTGATGGATTTAATGTTTTAATATTTATTATTATTTATTTTTTACTTCTATTTGTTAAATTTTTACTAAGATTTTGTTTCAATATAACTTGACATAATTTGTTTCAATTTAATTTATTATTTATTTGCTCTAATTAATCTTGTCTATTTCAGTTTAATTTATTCTCAATCATGTTATTTTAATATTAATTCGTATTCATCTTTACCCACATAAATTGCTACTAACTTAGTCTTAAGATAATTAATTTGTTACTAACAAAATATGGACATTAGCTAGTCTGAAATAAACAAATTTTAATTTAATTTAATAAGCACAACTTTTTTGCGTGTGTTACGTTGCGCACTACCGTAAAGAGCGATGTTTCACACCAAAAATAAAATTTGTTTCACAGCAATTATTGTTTGCTATGTTACTTAGTTTGATGTATAGAACGCGTAGTTGACGGCTATTTGATGGGTCTTTTTACACCCTGTATGCAATTTTGACGTTTCAAAGGTGCTGATTCTCAGCCTGATTTAAATAGTTTTATTTTTCGTATGCGTTTGGAATCATTTACGGCTGCATTCGATCGGCATAAAATGTCGCTATTTTCTAGACGATAAATATTTTTCGTTTCATATCTGAAATCAGCGTTGCAATACAATACACCTGTAGCGGTATCTACATCGCCACATGCGAGCTACGCGACACGCTGATGACACGCAAAAGCCTGCAAAGCCTGCATCGCGCAAGCAGAGTTTACCGCGCAACTAGCATATCATATCATAGACATCAAACGTTGGGTAGTTGCCCACCAGACACGACACCCATCTGGTCAGAAGATCCTCCCTTTTCCATAGAGTATGAGTGAGCTTTACACCCTGTTCCTCATACCTCATACCTACTCAGGTTAATTGGTAAAATTAAAAACATCAGGTTTCTACAGCAGGTGAAAAAGTACTACAAACGGGTCGTCTTTAATAAACTCTAAATTTAAGTTATGGACATGTCGGCCTCTGGGATGGCAGAATAGCGCCCTTAAAACAAATGTAATAATTCACACAAAATTAATTAAAACTAGTCTGACAGTAATCTGAAATTTAAGTGAAGGCGAGTTCCGCAAAGATGTCTTTTCTCAGCATCCCGGGGTTAATCTCTCTTCATATTTAGTTGAGATTAATTTAAAACTCGATTAAAAGGAACTAGAAGTGACTTGAAATAATGAATTTGGGTCACGATTTCTAAAACTGTGATGTATAATAACGTAGCCAAATGCACCATATATATTTATGGTATATATATAGTATGTATTAACCGTCGTCGATTCATTTATGTAAAGGCAAATTACTAAACATGAATAGTGCCGGCGAAATGCTCGCTTTCATTTCTTTTAGGGTTCTGTACCTCATAAGGAAAAAACGGAACCCTTATAGGATCATTTTGCTGTCCGTCCGTCCTTCTGTCAGTCTGTCAAGACCTTTATTATCAGAAACGCGTAGAGGTATCAAGATGAAATTTATATCAAATACGTAGGTCTACTACGGTCCCTTGGAGCTCTAAAAAAATCAATCAAGCTCCTGAATCAATGCAATAAAAAAATGTAGCCATTCATGCGACATATTTTGATACTCGCAAATAAATCAAAACCTGTAGGGTACTTCCCGTTGACCTAGTATCATGAAATTTGGCAAGAAGCAAGGTCTGACAGCACCAAGTAAGGGCTAAAGTCAGAAAATCGTTCATTTGTAGTTTAATCTGTTTTTTTTTGCGATTATAAACTATTTATTAAACGGATCACGTTAAGATATTAAGCAGTTAAGTACCGTCAACTTCGCTTTTTTGAGTTATAAAGACGATGAGGAGCCAAATGTCAATGTTCAGATTTCATGCTTGTAATTTCTATGGCGTATCGGATTGTTTCTACTTTAATTAGGTACTAGAGTAAAAATTACACTAAGTACGCTGATTAGTATCTCCTTGACATCAACTTCTACCTTACTTGGTCTTCTTCTGTGCAAAATGCTTCAAACTCAACCTCAATAATAATAACTCGTGGATAATATATAATAATAATGGACGTGGACTCAGCGATCATTGTGCTGATAGTTGTGACAGCCAATGGTTTAATATCGAAGAGGCTCGACCAACACCTGAGCAGGCTCTCGTTGAGCAGCTGGATCAAGGGCTTGATTCAGAAGGCGGTACTTCTGGACACGGCTCGCATTGTTAGGGGGTTCCTCTCTCTAGAGCCCTGACCGCCGGTAGCTTGGACCCTGTTCCCGATACCGGTGGGCTACTATTTTTTTGTATTTTTAAATGTTTTTATATTTTTTTATATTCTAATATTTAAAAATATAATTTATATGTATATAGTGAAATAAAGGAAATAATAAGAATATAAATAAAATAATAATAATGATAAAAACCCGCAGGGTAGCATGTGGCGAGCTGTTGGGCAGTAGCGACCCCACGGACCCTATCTCCCGGGAGAAGTCTTGTTCCTCACCTCTAGCTTGCCTTTACTGGCCGGCTGGAGTGAACAATGACGAGGAACAGAGCTCCCACCTCTTTCTTGCCTTTATTGGCCGGCTTGAATGGAGATTCGGAAGAGTAAATGTGTTCGGAGGAAGGAAGTATTCCAGTAAGATGCTGGTAGGGATCTTTACCGTACTTCCGGGATTGTCCTGATAGCCGTGGGATACCTCTCCACTCCTCATAAGCACCTCAGGATATGTTGCCCCTTTGTCGGTATGACACTATGTGCTAGCGACCGTTTTCGGGGGCCCATTATTGAGTATGCAAGTCACCCCCTGCCATTTCATCCGTGTATTTTATATATAAAACATTGGCTAGGCAGGAGCCATAGTCTTCCCATAATCCTAGATAACCAGTCCACTTAAGCTACCCAAATCAATAGTCCAATAACTTTGTTTCCATATTCTGCAATAGTCCGACACCAACCGGGGGTTGTCCTTGGGCGCACTTGCACAGTACATACAGGGATAATCGTCGGTTGGTGGACCATAACACATACTTTCACGCCTGTATTCCCCGAAGGGTTAGGCAGAGATGTACCTATAGCACACCCACATTTGGCCAGTTATGTTTAAGTCCCATGTAATAGGGGGTGAGCCTATTGCCATCAACTGGGCACAAATCCAGACTACGGGCTGCTACCGAAAAATTCCAGATGGAAAAACCCTTTGCCCGACTCGGGAATCGAACCCAGGACCTCATGCTCAGCAGTAGTGCTTGCGAACACTAGACCAACGAGGCAGTCAAATTTAAATATCTTTATAAAAATCTGAAAACTCAATCAGAATATTTCTTTGAAGAAATAAATTTATATTTTGATTTTGATTTGATAACCTAAACTCAAACTCAAATCATACAGTTCAATTAAACCATTTACAGGCACTTTTGAAGTGTCAAGGAGTCGGTCAGTCAGAAATATCAAGCTTGCCCATTCGAAAGCGTAGTAGGTACCTGTGGGACATGGGTAACTGCCCCTTAGTCTCCTGGTTGCAAGCGCGACTGATGAGTGTGGGGTCCTGGGTTCAATTCCCAGGTCGGGAAAAGTGTTATTGGGTTTTTCCATTAGGAATTTCTTAGTAACAGCCCGGAGTTTGGAAGTTGGCAGTGTGATACCCCTGTGCCTCAGAAAGCACGTTAAGCCGTTGGTCCTGCGCCTGATCTCTCTCCGGTCGTGTCGGATTGCCGTCCCACCGGACTATGAAAGTGAGGGAAGAGAGAGTACATCTGTGTCTGCGCACACGAGTGTGCACTATAATATCTCCCGCGCCGAAAGCTAGTTTCCGTTGAGAATGTCCGCCATGGCCAAAATAGGTCTGGAGGACAATAAGTACCTATAGACAAGAACGGGCAAGAAACTCCATTGATACTTTTTTTAATCTTAACCTTACCCACAAATCTTTAAAACAAAACAGTCTTGTAATCCGAGCCATTTAATAACTAACCTATCTCTAAGCAGATTAAAACTAAGCAACTCATTAAATTTAATCCCAAAATGGATATGCTAAAGATAATAGATACAAGTAATTAAGGTAATGCATTAACTGCTCACTGATAAGGCTATGAATCTTTGATAACATCGCTAAGCTTAAAGCCAGGGATACACTAGGGGACAAATATTCCGCGATGTGTCGGTGACATGTCAAGCGAAGCCGGGCAATTTCGCTTGATATATCTGATCACGCGAATTATGAGTGAACTTTACACCCTGTTCCTTATACCTCTATATAGGCCTCTGAAACGCTGTTTTGACGATCTATACTCTGATTTTATTTAGCTAGACCAAACTGACAGCTGTTACTATCGCGTATGAGGGTGCACAATGGTACCCTAGCGCCACTCCTTTAAAAAAATATTATCTCGTGATGATGAAGCAACAAAATACGATCTACAGGAATGTGGACGCTTTTCATTAGATCGAATTTTGTTGATTCGTGTCTCATTATGAAAGTTTATAAAAGGTATTAGAAAATTCTGGACACACTTACCGAGGGTCCTTACAAGCCGTTATTCATAATTCCTTATCAGTCACGACATAGTCTTTTTTAAAGGAGTGGCGCTAGTGTACCGTTTTACGTCCTCTTAACTGTCATGTTAACAAAAAAAGGGCGATCGCAGCTGTCATTTTAGTCTAGTAAATTTAAAATCAGAGTTTAAAGTCCGCGCCACAAGAAGCTATACATTTTGTAAATAAAGAACTTCTACTAAGTTACGTAGTGACAATTCAATCAACAACAAATAATCCCAAATTCAATCAACTCAAACTAACATACATGTAATACGAAACTAACGGGCAATTTCACTTGGTCAGGTTATATTTTAGCGATATAAAGCGCTGTCGTCTAACGTTTCGTGGTACTGGAACGCGTCAACGTGTCTGACTCATGGAACGTAAACATTTGGGCCGCCATTTTAAAGTAAGTTCAAGCTGACGCTGTCAATGATTTCATTCGAGCTTCGAATGTGTCTCAGTTTGTTTGTGTTGTTTTCGCGAACTAGGTTATATTGTTTCTTATAATAATTATAAGATCTTAAAATAAAAAAATCATTACAAAACTGTTTTTTTTTATTTGATCTAGCGGTTGCGAAATCCTGAATGTGTGTTTACAAAAATTATAGCTTCTCGTGGCGGGGACTATAGATGCGTTTATAGGAGAAGGCAACGCACAAAGAACGATGGAAAGATATGAGGTACGTTTGCCCAGCAGTGGGATAATACATGGTAAATTAAAATAAAGGTAAACTATGTATACCTGGCCGTTATTGGAAAATTAGGTAATCTTCATCATTATTATCGTATCAGCTCAGAAACCGTCTAATAACATACAATAAGAAAATGAGGATTACTATTTTTTTGCCAGATTAGAAATAAAGAAAGTCATTATAAGCAAGTTATTCATAAAATAGTAAAAAGATTTTCAGTAATTTCAATACGAAAGTTGTTGGTATCAGAATTTTCAACACGCTGGTAAAACAAATTGTAATTACAGAAGATAAATAAGCACACAAAACTCTTTATCTCCCTTTTATTCACTGACTGCTACACTCATAACAAAAATCTACCTAGACATTCTACCCGGAAAACCACAAAACGCCCTTCGGACACCACTACGATTCAGATTTATTTTCGCATTGTTGACATACTTTCGCAGTTTTGAATTGTCATACTGACACTGGACAACAATGAGCCAGTCACAATACGTCCACAGATCAACCTCAAAGGTAACTAAGTCTAGGCGAGGTCTATATTGTTAGGCCCCGCCACACGTCCGTCCCAATTTATGGGTCAAACTGAGTCCAGTTGAAATCACAAAGGTGTGTGTGTGTGGCAGAATGCCAACGAACATGTATACATCTCACCGCTGCTGAATTTATGTCGTCCTGGTATTTCTACGCCTGTGAATTTAACATAGGTAACTATAATTTAGTCTGTGTGTAATCTGCACTAATATGTTACAGGGGAAAGTGAGTCTGTCTGGCTGTTTGTCATAGGTTTTCACGAGTAAGTTACCAAATTGCTTTTGTTTTAGACATACTTTTTTTGACCACCATCTTGCCTGTTGTTAAACGATGATCCACATTCAACAATTGCTAAACGCTTGTCTATAAGCAAAAGTTTAAAATTTTAACTACGTAAAGTATTTTTTTTAAATTCTTCTATGATAAAATTATAGTGAAATACTTAGTAACCTTGTACGCCACTCAAAAAGAGTGACAGGGTCGATTTTAATCAGTATCCAGTTTCTTAGAAGCTTGTTTTATTCAAGGTCCATAGAAAACTACCACTACTGAGCTACATATGATTTTTTTTATCTCCAGAAAGTTACACTATGTATTTTTTTTCCTTCAAAACAAAGATATTTGGGCTTAAGCCATTATTTTCTTCCAAAGCTCAATATTTAAGCCTGTTGGTCGTCGTCGTGAAGGTTTGGATTTATGTCGCAGAAAAGATAAGCCGAAAAACCCCATGACCCTAAACCTTTTATTTTTCATAAAACTTTTTGGTCTTCTTTCCTTATAACTTTACAACTTCTTAGATAAGTACTAGCGACCCGCCTCTGCTTCGCCCGGATGCAATGGCGACATGTCAAAAAATTTAGTATTTTGTGCTATATCGTATACATAGTAACGTTCCGGAATACATTCTCTAAAAGTTTAAATGATGGTGAAAACCCGCACCAAAATCTATTCTGTAGTTTGAAAGAACTACAGTCCGGCCGTCGGGAAAATGAGTCCTTGACACTTGTCAGTTTCATATAAACGAATACGTGTTTTGCGAATTTGAACTTTATAAATTTATAGCTTCTGCCCAAGACTTCATCTGCATGACATTTCTTGTTCCCCCGACCCACCCAGTCGCATCGTATCGCCTGCCCGCGCTATAACTTCGTTTTCACTTAGTGTTCTTTCTTTGTTTTTTTTTGCTCACTCCTAGAGGTCTCCTAAAGAATTGGGCTACTTAAATTTAAAAATATTTTTTAAATTCGCCTGGTAGTTCCAGAGATTAGCGCATTCAAACAAATAAACAAACTCTTCAGCTTTATTATTAAAATATAATATATACGTCGCAAATACGTTAACTCAATCGTTTGAATTTGGCTAATCGGGACGCCAGCGCCACCTATTGGCGCTCCACAGAGTCTATAACGCTAACGCTTGACGAGAGTAAAGCAGAGTTTGTTGTTGGCGGCTAAGCAGTGAACACGTTTAGAAACTGTCGCGCGTTCCGTATAGTTGTGTCGTGTATCTACAGTGTGTGAATTGCTAGTGTGGATAGTTTGATCGTAAATTATAACTTGATTTGAATTGCAAACGGTTGTTCTATTGCGCAATAACCAATAATTCCCATATAACGCCCACAGTAGTTAAAATATGGCTGATAATAACGAGAGAGACGTACCTTCTCCGTCATATATATGTTATTATATAGATAGACTAGAATTGTCGCCTTGACAGGTGTCAGAAACGCATTCTTTCGACGGCCAAAATGTAATAGGTCACACAGACAGACACGAAAAGCCACTTTAATTAATAAAATGTATAGAAGATAAATAATTATAGAAGAATAGGTCGTGCAGTAGTGAAAAGGTGAAAGCAAGAAAATTCGATTCGATTGCAATTTTAACGACGCAACAAAGATATATTAGTCATCCTTTTCTTTATTTAAAATCTTTTCTGAAAACAGAAGAATAAATAAAAGCAAAAGCATCTGAACTTATCTAGAAGCACAAATTCTTTGTCTTCCCTTTATTCTTAGAGATTTTTTGAATCCGGTCTGTGCATCATTCTTACTGTTCCTATATTTACCCGAACTTTGCCATCTGAACTTAAGTCCTGGGTTTATAAGTTTTCTATAAGAGGCACTGGCTTTTAATCCTCAGTTATTTTCACAGAGCACGGAATCGCCGCGCCAGCAGCGATTAGAGTCTACAGTACTAATAAAATTCGTGGCGCCGAAAGTCGCTGACCGCACAACGTTTGTCGCGGACCGCCTTCAAAGCCATCAGTTTGGATATGTCATTACTGTTGTAGTGCGAGTAAACGGTGAGCAAGGCTTGGTTTGTATGGAAAGTTTTGTTGGAAATGCCGCCTCCATCTGTTACCACCATCCATACCTACATCCATCTCCTTGCTCTGGTTATTTAACTTCCTTCTTTACTGTGTGTTAAGTTCCTCGCTAAGTTTTACAGTTTAAAGACAAAGTTGGTTCTACTTAAAGTCCTGAGGACCTTGTATCATCTTAGTATTGTGAATAATGTATGAGAAATGTATGAACAAAGCATGCGTTTCTGTTTTTTTTAACTTAGTCAACAATGTTTTGTACATTGAATGTAGTCGTCGTAAATGCTATGCTGTTAATTTCAAAGGCGTCTGGTATATTAAGAACAGAGAATTACATAGACCAGTTTTCAATATCGATTTTAAGACCACATCTCAATTGTAGGGGAGGCTATTTCAATATCTATTTTAAGGACACGTCTCGAGGCGAGGCATTAATTATTAGTTCAGGCAAATTAAGGCTTAGGATTTCCATTTACACAGATATTCAACGAAATAATTTGATGCTACATAACAATTTAATATACAATTTTGCCTCATTCAACGCACATTATCGCCTTAATATTCCATTAATATTCACTCCCAATATTCAACTATTCCATTCCAAGAAATAGTTACATCCCATTCAACACAATAGTCGGAATGAATAGCATTGTGGAAGGCTTAATTCAAGCCCACAATGGACTGTCCTTATGGACTTAATAGGGGAGACCTCGTTATTCTTCGGTGGAGGTGCTATGATTTTAAAACGAACTTAATCTGCAAAGGCTTGCGTTACATGTTCAGTTTTGCTGTCAGTTATGCCTTACTTCTTAAAGATCCGTGTCGTGTGTGGACGGGTGCAACCAGACTGCCGTCGATTGACGTCAACCAGTCCATATTATGCTCCTCAAAATATATAAACCTCATTTATATCACATTGTCAACAATCGACCGCAAGTTAGTTCTTTGTGGCTTAGGGCTTAGGTACGGCATTACAAAAGAGCAGTGGCTAGAGCAACCGCTAACGAGTTAAAGCGTATCGTTCAAACTGATGAGACTGTTTCATTCAAGTAGGTATGTGCAAGCATATGGCCAGGCCAAACTGACACAAGTCTGCCTGATCAGTTTGTCCTCAAACTTATCATTCTCACTGTTTAATGCACGCAGCATGCATCCCGTCAAGCCAAACTGACAGCCTGTACATCTTGGTCACAACGTGTATAGTAAGCTTTAGGCTAGGTTCAGACAGCGATTTTTTCTTCGTATACCGTACACGAGATTTTATCAAATAGATCAGTGACATTAGGAAATATATTAAAATGTTCACACGGACTCTATTCGGGAAAATATCGTGTTCGAAAAATATTTGTTCCCGTATACCGTCCTAAGTTGTCACCGAGGAGACCGCGTCTCGAAACGATTTTATCGAATACGACACGCAGTGGTGCTTAATATGTTTATGTTGTATCGTTCACACGAACAAACTTGTCTCTCGTATTCGAGACTCGCGCGCGTGCCCGCAGTTGTCTTTGTGACGTAGCTGCAGCCGGTGGTCAAAATGGAAGACGCATTTCCAATATCGATCGAGTTATTTATTTATTTAATTGAAGAACGAGCGATATTACGGGATAAAAAAAATTGCCACACAAAATGCTTGGAAATAAATTTTATTGATTACCTATGTATCCAGATTTCGAGACTTGGGATGAAAAGAAAAGACAAGAATGTGGTGAGTACGCAGTATTTATTATTTCAAATTAAATATATTGAGGTTGCCACTGAAGAGATACAAAGTAATCAGCGAATATTCACTCAATATTCGCTGATTACCTCTATTACTTGAAGCTTCCATTCCTCCACGTGGGTTTCGCTCTCTTCGCAAACTGTTCATTGTCGATATCTCAAACATCAAAATTAATACCATCGTGTCTGCGGACAAAAGTGCAGTATAATATAGGTAAGCTTTTACTATTTCATTTGTTAAAGAAGTTGAAGTATCTTTGTAGAATTCTCCACTTTGCTGCCATAATTCCAAACGCACATTCGAGATATCTTTTAGCACGGCTCAAGCGATGATTGAAAAAAAAAATACGTTCATCTTAATGTGTCCTTCCGAAGGAACAAATAGGTTATTATGTGGAGCAAATGTTTCATCTCCAATAATACAAAGAGCACAGAATTGCCCAACTTCGTCAACGGTTTGGGTTCTGGTCGAACAAAGAACCATCAATTAAATGCCACCAATTTTTTTTTTTTAAATATATATCGCATTTTTTTTCCGTAAGAACCTATGTATACGTCTACAAATCTATAATTCGAATTTATGATCGCAAGTAACACAATAAAATAGGAATCCTTACAATTAAAGAATAAAGATCCACTGTGTTCCGGTTTCTTAGTTTATTTATTTATTTAAACTTAACATAACACACATAACATCACCCCTGTAATCCCCGAAAGGTTATGCAGAGGTGTAACTATAGCACACCCACATTTCGCAAGTTATGTTTAAGTCCCATGTAATAGGGGGCGAGCCTATTGCCATCAACCGGGCACAAATCCAACTACTAAACTAATAACAATAATAAAAACTTTTTTTTTTTTAATTGTTTAATAATTTAAACTTGTCGCACATAATAACGTACAAAGGCGTACTGCTATTACTACTATTAGTTCGTATATATTTTCCATAAATAGCCCCTAGACAATGACGAAAATTCGTTTTTTGTTCAAAACCCATTGCGATTTCTTCCCATTGCATTGTAGTTGGTATTGTTAGAAGTTCGTCTTGTAAAACATTCTATAGCGTCGAGCAAACATCATTTATAATTCCACTCATTGTTGAAGTACCTACTCTAAATGTATAATGAAGATCTTTCATCGCACAACTCAAACTCAAACTCAAAGCATTTATTTCAAATAAACCAATTACAGGCACTTTTGAATTGTCAAAGGGTTAGTCAGTCAGAAAAATGAAGCTCGTTGCCCATTCCAAAGCGTAGTAGGTACCTATGGAGAAGAACGGGCAAGAAACTCCATGGACACTCTTTTAAATTAACATATAGTTACAAAAAACAAATTGTTTACATCATTCATGTTCAAATTAAAAATGTGAGAACGATGTAGAAAGATGTGCACGTTTAAAGTATCCGTACTAAAAAAGATAAAAAATCAATTCAAAAATTTTAATTAAAATAAGCCGTGGCAGCCAAGAGTTGACCAGTCCCTACTGACGGCGCCCTTTCACGAACATGACGTATGGATCAGCACCATTCAGTTCAACCATTTTGAAAGGAACTTAATGATCCAACACACACGCCACCACCAACGAGACATTTGAGTGAGCATGACATTCTCTCAGCCGCCAGGGCACATTCAAGTCAATGAAAGACGAGCCTAGTAAATGGTGGCTTTATAGTAGGTACATAGTGCTCACACATGTGCTATTCAATTATACATTGTTAAGAGATTGTATTTATACAATGCAAAGATGTTGTTGTTTTTACAATCTTCAGCAGCTCCAACAATATTTTCGAATACTAATCAATTAATTTATGCGCCCCTGTGGAGCAGGACCAGCGTTCAGCCAAGCATCTTTGTCAGCGATGTAATCCCCCAACTTATAATATGCTTGGCTGCATAGTGTGCGTTTTATACAAGATTTAAATTTTGTTTCATTCAGTTGGAGTATGTGGGGCGGTATTTTATTGTAACATTTTAAACAGTACCCCATGAAGGATGAGTCTAGTTTAGCCAGTCTGAAACCTGGTTGAACTAATTGGTCCCTATTTCTAGTCATATAGTTATGCCTTTCACCTCTTTTACTGAAAAGATTAAATTTTTTTTTACGTACATGATGTTTTCATAGATATATTGACAAGGTACCGTCATGGTGTTAATATCTTTAAACAGTTCCCTTAGAGAATCGCGCCTGCGGCGGCAATATATTGCTCTGATGGCTCTTTTCTGCAGAATAAAAATAGACTCGATATCTGCAGCCCGTCCCCATAGTAAAATACCGTAAGACATGATACTATGAAAGTAACTGAAATAGACTAGCCTCGCGGTATCTACATTAGTAAATTGACGGATTTTTCTCACAGCATATGATGCTGAACTTAGCCGTCCTGCAAGAGATGTTAAATGAGGACCCCATTTGCAGTCTTGAGTCGAGCGTGATCCCCAGAAAAACAGTTTTATCGACAAATTCTAGTTTCTCTTTATTCAATACCCTACCTGTTGCCAAGTACCTGAAAATAAAAATAAATATCATAAAAAATTATATGCAGTTGGGTCAGTGAGAGAACCCTGATTTGAGTCCCCTGAGACATAATAACTCCATTGACAGCTGTCAAATCTGGTTTCTCTCGTTGGCCCAACTATAATAAAATTGATATAATCTCTAATTATAATTAAGCATTCACCGATGACGATATGTCCCAGTACAATGTTAAATTATCACTTGATTTATTAATAACTTTTTATTTATTCAGAGTTTACTGGTTCAGCCAAGAAGACTGTTAAAAATTGTACACATGTTAGGGATACATTTACGAAGGCTGAAATAAATAATCAAACTATGTCTGGATGTGGAGCAAAAATAGCCGAACCTTTTGTATACTACAAACAACTGTTATTTCTTTTTTTTTAAAGCAGCCTAATATATCAGCATCTAGTATTCAAAGTTTGGGAGCTACGAATAAACGATATACTGCTGATGCTGATAGTGCTGATCTTGAAGCAATGTCTAATTTAAATGGAGGAGATACTACTGATTCTGGTGCAAGTTCTAACAAATCTAGTGACACTTCGTTTCAAAATGTGTAACGTTACGATTAACCCTCTTGATATTTTCAGAGGTCCAACCGTAAGTCACTAAATTCTAGGAAAGAATTACAGTAATAAAAAAATAAGGATATTTGATGAGTAGAAGCTTCAGGGATCGGGAACGTTGGTCGAATTTCCGGGGCGGCAGGGCGGAGCAGGATCCTGATGGAGCAGCGGAGCCCGATGAGGTTCAGGATGAGGCGACCACGCCGTTCAGGATCGTAGAATTCGCGTGTACAGACGCCTCCCCTGTCCAGAGGAAAAAAAGAAAAGATAATGCTTTTTGATGATAGAAAGGAGACAGTCTCCCTAGGCGTGTGAGATGAAGTGTCGTCAGTTCATGCGAGCCTCCTCGGCTATGAAAGGATGGTTTCAGGGACACAGGCCACCGTATCTCATCAATGTTTTAAATGTAAGGTCCCTCTCATAGTCGTAGATGAGAGAGGGCCAGAGGTAGAGGAGGAACTTTGAGTGACACACTTTATGAGACGACACTTTTAAAGAAAAACCAATCTTCTTTAACCATTAATAATATATTTTTAACTTGAGGAAGATTAAAAATTATTGAAATAAATCTAAGAGTTGCACACAGTTCTATTAGAGTCAGCACTGACACTCTCGCCTCCGCACTTGCTGTCCCTCTTTCTTTTTCGTTTTCTCGAAATGACATTTGACCTCAGAATAATAACTAAAGCAGCTAATTAATAGCTTTAGTTATTGTTCTGAGCATTTGACGTATTTTAAACATCTTAAACACATCAAAATACTTCTTAATAGATTGTCGGCCAGAAACAATAAAGCGATTTACATAGTGACCTTATTAGTGGCTTTAATTTTTTAGCTATATAGAAAAACATAAACTGACAGATGACCATTTACAATATAAATGTCAATGTATAAAAATATTCTAAGATTACAAAAGGATGAAAATAATGGTATAAAACAGTGAAAGAAAATAACTAAAGGTTTGTTTTACAGTGATAATCAGTGTTCAGAAATGTGAGTAAAATGAATGTTCTGTGTAATAGATTCAGGTACACAAACGGCCCATTTCAATATAAATAGTAAATAAACTAAAGACGTGGTTTCGATGAAACGAAATACCACAAATGATGAACCACAAGTACAATGAACCACAAGTAAAGCACCCATGCAAAAAATATTGAATTCAAAGGGAGATGCCCATATTTGGCCATAAAGGCGCAACAATTTACGTTTTTGTAAAAAAAACATCGTAATTTCTATTTAATTAACATGGTATTCGTTTCTCTGAACAAGATTGCAACGTTTTTGCACAAATAAAGAGTACCGAAAAGATAAATGACTTAAAACTCACGTTTGTGTCTAAAATCAGCAGTGTTGCCAATAATTATTAATTCCGTGCACGATATAATCGATTATGTTTTCATGGATTTTTTATATTTATAATATCTGATCTGATCTGTTATATTATATACAGTGTTCTGCTGTTAATATTGATATTAAATTCAATGAACAAGCGAATTGATAGTTGATAATATAATATCGAATGCATAAAATAATGGCAAAAACAATACCACACATTTTAATAATAATTCTTAATTTGTTCAGCACAATAAAAACAGAATATGTTATATAAAAATATATTTACAAAGACACACCTACATAAAGTCTCAAGAGTTTCAGTAATGTTTATAATTTTGAATTAAATTATGATTCGAATAAAAAATCGATATCGATTTACCAATTTTTTGTGTATAGTTTGGCAACATTGAGTTATCCCGGCTGTCAATTGTCAAATCACAATTAATCTACTTTTATCGTTGTTATTTGCCTCAATAAGTTTCAGCGGGCACATCTATTCTGTGAACTACAATTATTATGTACCATCGGATTGTAGAATCTAATAAGTACTAATTGTATATGATACAAATGATGTATAAGGTCATAAAATATTAAATTAAGATGATTGTAAAATAGTTGTGTTTGTGAAAATTAAAAACTATTTTATCTTAAAAACCCGATCTTTTTTTTAAACCAATTCCTTGATCAGTTCATTATTTAAATTGCATATTAGCCTATCCATATACTTTAAAATGTGTGCACTCGAGGCCGAAGTGTTTATGGATGGTGGGCATTTCCCTTTATCTCCCGTAGGCGCTAAAATTGTTTTTATGGATTCGTATCCATCCATCCATATCAAGTTAGGCCAATCAACTCAAATCAATCAATCAGACATGTTTCATTTTTTAACGGATGGATTTCGAAATGACGATCTAGTAATAGAATATCAACGTGGAGTTCTGCTGATGAAAAACATAAAAAAGCAGTACTACACAAAAATCCCAAAATTAATCATCACACTTTGAACTAAGGTAGATAATAATACGAGTACATATACAAGATATACGTATCGTGCAGATTCAAGTTCAGTCTCCAAGGATTCAATGCTATCCAACTTTTCGAATGGTTGTTGTTTAGTTTTCATAATATTTTGATTTTTGTATTGTAAGAATAAAATTAATAGTTCAACTTAATTTAAAAAAAGAGCCAACTACTATTCGGATGATTGCAGTATTCACTTTATTTTGATAATGTAGTGTAAGAATAATTAGCTTTTTAATAATTAAAAAAAAACATACTTTAAACAAATGGCGAGTTTCATTTTAGTGCTTAAGCAGAGGGTCATATTTTGTATAAGTATCGTGGAATCCTCTAGCCTAGATAGTAAATCATCAAAGGTAGCTGTCATGCGGAAATAATTAAAATACATATTTAAGTATGTCATTAATTTCATTAATTTTTTAATTTTTGCCCGGTTGATGGCAATAGGCTCGCCCCCTATTACATGGGACTTTAACATAACTGGCGAATTGTGGGTGTACTATAGGTACACCTCTGCCTAACCCTTTGGGGAATACAGGCGTGATGTTATGTTCAAGTTATTAATTTCTGAGGTTTAGGATTTTTTTTGTAATCTTCTTTCTCGACGTGGACCAGTCTTTAGAAAAGGATGAACCCAATACTTTCTAGAACGCCGCTTGCGTCTCCGTCTATAAAACCAATATACAGGGTTAGTTTTAAATGACCTGCCAAACTTAAGGGTGTGGTACAGGCCAGCGTACTGAACAATTTTCTCCTTGGGATCAAAATCGTAATCACGAAAAAAAAATCAGCGGTCCCATACATTTAGGTCAAGTAGGTATTGAAGTTTTTTATGGGACAGTTTATAAATTTTTCGCGATGATGATATTGGTCCCATGGAGAGAGTTGTTCAGTTTGATGGTCTGTACCACATCCTTAAATTTGGCTGGTCTTTGAAAACTAACCCTGTATAAGAAGTGGACCACGTGGATCCATGATTACGCGCACTAAGTAAGATTACCCATACAAAATCTGTCAAAAACTAGCCGTCTACGTAACGTTAAAATCAAATGGAACTGGTCGTCGTGTGAACCACTTTCTCGTATACGGTAAAATCATATACGTGATAAAATCGAATCGTATGTCACCGTCTGAACGTAGCCTTAAGGTTCGGTTAAAATTTAATGGAGGGGTGAGTAGGTACTTGTTTGTTTGTTTTAGGGATGAATTCTAATTGGATGCGAGGTGTGGCGCACATAATGTTAAGTATAAGCTTTTGTTGATAATTTCAGATAGCGTGAGTAGAATAGGCATTGTCATTATTACTTAATCCGTATTTGTGTTGAAGTTCGGGAAATATATTGTTGTAATATTTGAAATAACTTGGTGTAGATGTTAAACAATGTTTTGAATACGATGATTTTGATTTGTGTTTAGTTTGTATACACCGTTTTTTTTAATTTGATTGCAATTGTAATTTTGCAAATTGATAGTGCTTGGTACATTAACAGAAACTATCTTGTTAATCCGTTTATGTTAAATTCGAAAAAAGAATCCTTGCTTTTTCATACAAAATAAATAAATATTGACTTGATGACCATTGTCAAAGCCACTTTTGGGTTAGGCAAAAGTTAGTCTCAACTATGACAGTGTTTCAATTATATCCATGACAGCCCATTAAAGGCAACAACAAACGAATTCATTATCTTTGACCTTCTTGTCAGAGGATATGTAAGAATTTAAAATTCTATAATTAAGAACGAAAAGCAAATAATATTTGGTTATAGATTAGGAAGATTTTACACTGGTTTAACGTACATAAGTAATAAAATTCAGATTTTGAATATTTTAAAAATGATATGAGTTAGGACATTAGTTTCTTGGAAAAATTAACTTAATTACACCTGGAGAATGTTCGCTGGAAATTAACGCAAATAAAAAAAAACACGGTGTATGTTACGATTGCAACTTTAATATTTTTCAATTTCAGTAAGAAGACACTAAATAAGCATAAAATCAAGGAAATTCAGAACAGAGATTTTTAAATACTGCTTTTGATATTACTGGTGAAGTTGACTACATACCTAACCCAAAACTTTGATTAAATATATATTTTTTTATCGCTTTTCTTGTTTGTCTGTGATCCTTAGATCTGCTAAATACCACAATGAATTTTGATGCGATTTTCAACTTCATAGTAAGTATTTATTCTGAAATGTTTATGTGTACTTATTAAAAAAAAAAATTGCTGAATGGGCGTTGCTCTTGACCTCGATCACGCCTGATGGAATGTGGTGGATGAGGTCTATGATGGAACGAGCGTGCCATAAAGATCTATTCACACTTGCTTTGAAGGCAGACGAGTAAAATTTGGAAGGGAACGCAGACGCTGGCATAGTAGTGGTACTTATAATATATTAATATTTAACATATACACACATCAAAAGTGTTTAGGGATCAAGGTATTAGGGAAAACTATTCCCTTTTCAAATGAGAAAATTTACAAAAAAAAATCCATAGGCGAAACGAAAAATATAATCAAAAAACCAGATTTTTTGTAATTAGCAAAAACGTGCTTGATTCCTAGACACTTTTGATGTTTGTATATCACAGAAATCTCGATGTTTGACAGGGGGGGTAGCTATTTATACAATTAATTAAAACAACACTATTAACACCAAATCTTTCAAACGTGAAACTAATAATTTCACCATTTTTCACCACCACTCGTCCGTCCGTCCTCCCGTCTGTCTTTCAGTCTGTCAATATCCTTTTTTTCAGGAACGCGTGGAGGTATTAAGTTGAAATTCATGGACCTATGGCACTGAAACGTGGTGGCTCACATGTGCCACATTAGAAGGCTGAAAGTCACCCTAAAGGCAATGAAAAAGGCTATGCTTGCGTTTCTCTACGTGATCGATTCAGAAATGAAGAGGAGGAGAACCAAGGTAACCGACATATCCCAAAGAATTATCAAGCTTCAGTGGTACATTGCTCGCAAAATAGATGGCCGATGGGGTCGAAAGGTTCTGGAGTGGTGACCGCGTACTGGAAGACGTAGCATTGGAAGGCCTCGACCGAAGACCGCAGGAATCTGCTGAATGCGAGAAACACAAAACTCGAACTCAAACTCAAAGCATTTATTTCAAATAAACCAATTACAGGCACTTTTGAATTGTCAAGGGGTCGGTCAGTCAGAAAGATGAAGCTAGTTACCCATTCCAAAGCGTAGTAGGTACCTATGGAGAAGAACGGGCAAGAAACTCCATGGACACTCTTTTAAATCAAAAAATGGTTACAAAATATTGATTACATCGTTCATGTTGAAATTATGCATGTGAGAACGATGCAGAACGTTAAAAGCGTCCGTAATAAAAAGACAAAAGCAATTCAAATATTAAATTAAATTAAAATAATCCGTGGCAGCTAAGAAATGACCAGTTCGCACTGACAGCGCCCGTTCACGAACATGACGCATGGATCAGCACCATTCAGCTCAACCATTTTGAAGGGAACTTAATGATCCAACACACACGCCACCACCAGCGAGACATTAGAGTGAGCATGACATACTCTCAGCCCCGGTCGAAGTGGCGATGCTTGTGGCAAGCCTATGTCCATCATTGGACGTCTTTCATCTGAAATACATGAATGAAAGAACGCTGACAACGATAGATTAATTAATAATAATAAAATAAGAAATCAATAGAAAGAGTGTTGTGTGCCACATTTCAATAAGATAAAGGTAACGACCGGCTCCATATGTGCCGAGCTAGCCTACGGGCTTCAGTCGGGACAAAGAAAATGCCAGTAAGTCAATTGGGGGAAAATTGGACGAGAAAACGATAACAATTGAATTCTGTTCTGTTGTGAAAGCGTGAATCGTGCACACTGGATTTATACTGCCAATTCGTTTGATCTTGTGTTACTTTAACTACTGACACGTAGTAGGTAAATATCGTGTTGATAGATAATGTGTACTTATGAGGACTTCAATTTAGTTGAAGTAAACAAACATTACCCAAGTAAATAAGACCGTCGACAATGTTAATTGCTAACCAATAAGTGTGTTAATTTTTTACATTCATAAAAGTGCTACGAAGTTTATTTTAACATTCATTATTTATATTATAACTCATTTTTAGACTTCCGTACGCCCGAATAAAAACACGGAACGCTTATAGGATCACTCGTGTGTCTGTCTATCTGTCCCAGCCAATTTGCTTCGAATCTACTGGACCCATTATGTTGAAATTTAGTACACATATGAATTTATGTGACCCAAACAAGGACGTGTAAAGTTAATAAATTAATTTTGAATATGGGGGTCACATTTGCGGGGCAGTATAGAAAAAGTTTCGCATTAAAAACTTACATTTGCAGTTAGAATGTACCTATGGGGGAACATATCTTTCAACTACAAAGTTAACTTTGTCCATCAAATTGGAATTGGAAATTCGGGCAGCCGAGCACAGCTTTGAGACGGAACCTTCAGGGCGCAAGTCCTACTCGGACTTGTCCAGTTTTTTTACAAACTTTCCCTTTGTATCTTTTTACACGGTGGGTGGGTCTTTATTTTCTCATAGCCAAATTTTATTGCACCTTCTGTATGTTTTTTAACATGGTCAACGTTTGCCCTTGTAGGAAACTGCGTGTTAAATTTTTATGTGTTATAGCGGAAATGTGACCCTTTCGCTAACAATATCAGACGCCACGTCTCTTTATGTCTATAGCGGATATTACTTGTGCAATGATCAAAATTGCTCATGTTATTGGAAGCTTTGTCAGACTAGTCATACAAAACTGTGAGCACCAAAATAATGCACAAGGAAAACGGCGAAAAGTAGTCTAGATTTGTGCCCGGTTGATGGCAATAGGCTCGGCCCCTAATAACTGGCGAAATGGGCGTGTACTACACTCATCAAAAGTGTTTAGGGTTCAAGCATTGCTGGTGATCAAGCATTTGCTGGTTACAAAAAATCTGGACTCAACTCATATGGATACTTTTTAGTAAATTTCGTAATTTGAAAAGGAAAAACTTTTTGAATTTCGTTCAAAATATGAAAATCTTCTGTCAAGTCCAAAGAGATTTAAGATAGATACAATAATTTAATGTCTTTGGTCAGGTCGTATCCTGCTGTAATCTTGCAACGGGTTTGAGGACAAATCAGTAAAATTTCTGCCATACTTCTGAGTGGAATGAATACAAAATAACGTTATTATGGATAGAAGACATCATTTGAGCCAAAAATAAATTAACAGAGCCGTGGGAATGTTTGAATCTGGTTCACGGCAACGTGCTGTGGCAATCGCTCTGGGCACTACGCAGATTGTTATAAGTCGAATTTGGACACGTTACCGCATCACTGGCAGCGTGGTAGAGTGACATGAAGGACGAGCTCGTATCACTACACGCAGACAAGATCGTTACATACAAATTACTACTCGACGAAATCGTGCAATAACAGCGATGGTGTTGGTTACGAGGCTTCATAGCTCTTCAGGGATGTTAATAGGCGATCAAACCATAAGAAATCACTTGCATGAAGTCAATCTCCGTTCCCGAAGGCCGCTACGTGTACCACCTATTTAAGCCCCGCAATCGCAAAGCCCGTTCAGAATGGGTTCGTGAACACAGATATTGGGCAGAAGACGAGTGGCGTTTTGTGTATTTTTCTGAAGAATCTCGCTTTCGTATGAGGCCAGATACTATAGACGTACATGATATTGGAAGATTCCTGTATGCAAAGAACGTTTAAAATCATGTCAGGAAGTCCATGCATACAGTGGTGGAACAATCATGATATGGGGGGCATTTCGATCGGCGTATGAACCGAACTGATTTGAATCAGAGGCAATCTCAATGCATAGATTTCGCTGAAACGATCACATGTTGGCATTGCTTTGCAGACCCAATTTGGTGTTTCATTTCTGCCTATGTATGATAATGCACGTTCACACACTGCCAGAGTCGTGCAAACATACTTGCCGCAGCTAACATTAACGTCCTACCATGGCCTGCTCAATCGCTAGACTTAAATCCCATTAAGCACCCATGGGATATGCTTCAAAGAAGAGTTCTGCCAAATATGGATACCGTACACACACCAGAAAATCTTTTTGCCTGTTACCACGGACGTGGGTGACCATTCCGCAACGTGATTTGGATGAACTCTTATTGATTATACCGAATCGCTGCTATTGTGTTAGACGCCTTTACGGCGGAAATACAGACTACTAATTGTTTATTTTACGCAATAAAAACCATTAATAACTTTTATTTTTATCTTTTTATCACATTTTAATGTCAGGATTAACTAAGATGAAAAATCCAGCATAAGCAAAAATCGCGAATTCTTTATTAATGGGAAAGCAGAGAGTACTTCGTCGATCTACACATACGAAAACATTTTATTTAATCAATCTAAAACGACATTTTTATTTAATTTCAATAGGGCAATAAAATATTTTGTTTAAATACCTTGATCTCTAGACACTTATGATGTGTGTGTATGGTACCTACGCCAGATTTTCCCGAATGGTTCAACAGAGGTATCTGTTGAACCATTCGGGAAAATCAGGCGTAGGTAATGTTATGTTATATTGTAGAGGAAAACCAGTGAAACACCATCCTAACTTATTATACGTAAATCGAATAACAAACATCTTTACTGTAGTTGCCATCGAAAAAAGAATGAACATACATACATACATACATAAACTCACGCCTTCTTCCCATGGGGGTAGGCAGAAACTACAGAACGCCACCTGCTACGATCCTTACATACTCCTTTGGCCTCGTTTACATTCATACATCTGGTCATACACGCACGCCGGTTGTGAGTGCTACACACCTGACCAAAAAGAATGAAGTCTGAATAAAAAAAGAGTAGGTCAGTGGGTCATCTAAGGGGTGGGTCCCATAGGCACCCTTTGGGTACGGAACCTTAAAATGTTACCACGTATATCAATGAATAAATTTTCTATGAGTACTATTCATATTTACATTCTAAAAAACATATTTTGAACAAAAATTGATACTTAATTTAACTAGGTATCCCACTTCTATCAAATTACATGGCGTTGGGCAACACCACAGTATTTTCAATTTTCAAAAAAGCTAAATAGCACTTTCACAAAATGGCCGCTTCGTTACTCCCGCCAAACAACATTCACTGCAACTGAATTAATTTAATAACATGTATTTTATTTTCAAACTGCACAACGGAACTGGAAATCGGCCATGTTTTTTCAAATGAATTTTTCCTTATTATAAAGTTATGATTGCTTGTTGAAATGAGTGTAAACTTTTGATTGGGTTATAATGTATTTGAACAAAATACTGTTTGTCCTTCCCAAAGGGACGAAATATTTTACATATGTTACGTTTAATCAACAAGTCCTTCTTTTCTTCTGTCCTAAAGAAGTAGTAACGTTCAGCCGGCACTGTCAATCCATCTGAATTCGTCTTGAATGATAATACACATGTCGGCACCGACATAACCCGAAGAGTTGCCAAACTTAAGTGGTAGTGGGCCAGGCACATTGCTCGCAGAACAGATGGACAAAGGAGCCGAAAGGTTCTGGAGTGCGACCGCGTACCGGAAGACGTAGCGTGGGAAGGCGTCCCACAAAGTGGACCGATGACCTTCTGAAGGCCGCGGGAATCCGCTGGATGCAGGAAGCTCAGAACCGGTCGAAGTGGCAGTGCTTGGGGCCTATGTCCAGCAGTGAACGTCTTTCGGCTGAAATGATTATGAGGATAATACATATATTTTAAGTTCTTTGATATTATGTCATGCCCTATGTGAGGACCATTCAATGACTATGGTAAGAGAATAAGTATATATTTTACACAATCCACTTACTTTATAGCTTGCATGCCAGATGCCATTTCTATTTTTTATTGCGGGCCACACGCAAGTGTTACGTCAGAACTGCGTATAAGCAACATGCTTAGTGTCGTGGTGAAGAGGTTTCTTGCAATCAGATATGTATTTTTGTAATTATGGTAATCTGTACTATGGAGTCACATCGTTATCGCTTATTTACACAACATTTCATTTCTTTTTCATCTCTCAATTGACCAAGAGTTTGATCAGAAGTTAGTCACGGAAAAGCACTATCCGTGGCCAACGAGAGTGTGTGGTCACACTGATGTTCGAAGTGAACTTTACTAATTAGCTCTACAGGATTTGATGTCGTACCTCACCGTTTATTGTTATTTGGTGTGCCTCAACAAGGTCTTTCGGACTATGGTGTTCCCACTTATTTTAAAATGCATAAATAAACAAATTAAACATTCCACAAACATTTACAGTAATTCAACAACAGGATCACGACCTCAACCCAAAAATTCAGTCATTAAATTCCGAATTAAAAAAGTTCTAAGTATTGTTCCGAACTAAACGGGCGTCACGTAGGCAAAGTTATGGCATTCCGGTGGCGTCTGCTCTGCCAAGCGGAAATATTTTCTGTTTCAATTCCACCGAACATTGTTTATATTCCATTGTTTTGTTTTACCACAGTGCTTGATTGTTTAAGCTAACTTCTGTGTTTTGTTTTCTTGGGATAAGATTTTTGAAATTATTATGCTTGGAATTCTAAGCATGATTTTAATAATGTTTTGGCGGTTGCTTAAACGTTATTTGAATATCTAAGATTTCCTTTGATTTTGTTTCAAAGGAAGCATCTTATTCATTTACTTCAGTCTGATTTCAAGCTAGTACGAGTTTGGAATTAAGATTCAATAATCTTTTCATGAAAAAATTTACTATTGCAAAATTCCTGGCGTTCTGCAATCGACAATCCGCAATTGAGCAAACGTGGTAATCAACGCTCATACCTTCTTTGTATCAGAAGAGAGCTAATGGGATAATAATTGAAATTGTCTATTGATATAATTGAATAATATTATTATATAATTTACATTATGCCTGCAGCAGTAGATATGATAATACTGGATTATGGTTACTGCTCAGCACAGGATATTTTGATAACGATCGCTTCTAGCTGATAAGTTTTAGTTGTGTATCAATGTTTGTATGTTTGATGATGAACTGCATCAATGTTTGCATGCCAAAATGATAGAATATACAAGGGTTCTTTAATATTATTACTACCACCTTATTGTAAATACCTACATTCTGAGCAAATAAAGATTATATTCTATTCTATTCTAATTAAATAAACCTGCCAATCAAATTTACACATGTAAAATACCCAAAAATACACACGGGTTGAGTACAAACATTCACTTGGAGCCAATATTTGTCTTGCACACAACGTCCAAGGCGCTGCTCCATCTCCCGGGTCGCCAATCTGTTACGACTTAATTTATCGCTTACTTTACTTCAGAGTTACTGCTTACGCATGCCTCGGGTTTATCTTTGGTCTGGTAAATATCCTATCCTACTAATATTATAAATGTGAAAGTTTTTGAGGATGGATGGATGTTTGTTATTCTTCCAAGCAAAACTTACTGAACGGATTTGGATGGAATTTGTAACACGGATAGTTTATAGCCTGGATTAACACATAGCATACTTATTATCTCGGTAGTACGTTCCCGTGGGATAATTTACGACCTCCACGCGGGCGAAGCCGCGGGCAAAATGTAGAAGGTAATCATACCGCTACACCACGTCAGAAAAGGTAAAAGCGAAAATGGAAGTAGTAGTAAGGGGAAGACATTTGCCTAGTAGTGGGATATTTCTAGTAAAGAGAGAAAAAAGTATTGCTAAGTGAGATAATTAGATTAATGAATAGTGCACAGGTTGCATTAGTTTTGTATAAATATTATAACAAACAAATTAAAAGTTCAATTAACCTATTATCAATACTGTGAGCTCTCTACGAGCTAGTCTAGCGAGAGTCGGTCAGTTAATCAGAAAGTCTCCTAATTGTGCCATCAACTTATCAAAATATTCATAAAGGTTGCATTTAAACACCAAATAGGCTATAATTTCTGGTAATATAATAATAGGTACTGCTAATAATAGGCACCTGGCTTTCTAACCTGACTCACAAGAGTGATTGTCAGACAAATACTACAAAAAAAAGGAAAATTAATAACACGATTAACGTAATCCCGATATGGGGAGGAGATAAGCAAACTCAATGAAAATCTTTTCCTGGTCCGAATAATCTATAGAGATTATTCGGACCAGGAAAAGTTCATATGAAAGAAAAAAAAACACAATCGGACTCAATGCCATGAACGTACGAGGCACGTGATATGAACAACATTATATGAAACACAAAGGTTATGTTTGGGCATAGCAACAGCCAATCCTGAATTAATGAATATAGAGCTGAATGAGATGCGAGGAAAAAACAAATGGGAATAGTTATCTAATGAAACAGTGTGCACTAGGCTTAAGAGGCTGACAACAGCTAAAAAGCGGTCAGTGTCGGACAGCATAGAAAAGAAAGAGAAGTGCGATGACACAACGCTGGTAATTTATTGCAAAATTTAAAGCAATTATCTATTTTAATAAAATCTATTGATTGGACTAATAAAATCAAACACAACTACTTAAGGCATTATAAATTTGCGTTTAGGTCATGTAGTCCATGACCTAAACGCAAATTTATAATGCCTAAAAATATATGATCCACTGCAGTAACCAAAATCAGAAAAATATATGATATTCTTTTGGATATAATTATGCTAGTTAGATAGTGTGTTGAAAACATAATACAATTAACTTAATATGATAGAAAAAAATCACGAAGATACCTCTAAAAAAATATTTTAACGATTAAAGACCATACTAATATACATGCAAACATTTAGATTTTTTGTCAGATTATTCTACAAGTAAAATACTAACGTAATAGTGTTTTAATTTTTTATTCCAATGAATTGATTTTTGTAAATGCATAATTGCTTCATATTTTGCAATAAATTACCAGCGTTGTGTCATCGCGCGTCTCTTTCTTTTCTATGCAATCCGACAGTGACCGCGCTTTAGCTCTTGTAAGCCTCTTAAATACTACTACTTTTACTTTAATATGTTGTTTGTAGAATAATCTGACAAAAATCAGAATGATTGCATGTATAAATAGTATGGTTTTTTATCGGTAAAAGAGATTTTTAGAGGTATTTTCGTGTTTTTTTTTCTATGGTATCAAATTAGTTGTATTATGTTTTCAACACACTATCTAACTAGCATATATTCTGAAGAATATCATATATTTTTTTGATTTGGTTACTGCTGTGGATCATATACTTTTAGGCATTATAAAACTTGCGTTTAGGTCCTGTAGTCCCCAAAAAACGTAAAGCCATATTAGATTTGTACCAACCATAACATTTACTTCTTGTCTGAATCTTATGTACAAAATCAAATCATTTATTAGTTTGCACACATGGGAAATTAATACATATATGTTTTTTTTTTTAATAATAGTCCTCCATGTTCTACCGTCACAATAGACATGCAAACTTGATTTTATTTACACAAATTTAAAAGATATTAAATATAAATTCGGACGAACGCACCCGGTGAGATGTGCAAAGATCGTCACTCACTGGACGCCTGCTAAGGTATGTCTGCAGACACAGGTGCACTCCCTCTTCGCTCACTCTTATAGTACGATGGGACAGCAATCCGACACGACCGGAGAGATCGGGCGCAGGATCAACGGCTTAACGTGCTTTCCGAGGCACAGGGATATCACACCGCCAACTTCCGAACTCCGGGCTGTTACTAAGAAATTCCTAATGGAAAAACTCAATAACACTTGCCCAACTTGGTAGTCGAACCCAAAACATGCTTGCGACCACGAGACCAACGGAGCGGGGTCTGTAACTTATCAATATAATGACAATCACATCAAAGGGGAAAGGGATTCTTTGCATTCCAAAACGACTTTATACGAAAGAATCAATACAAAACAAACTTCATCAAAACTCTAATCCAAATACCCAAATCAATATCCCAGACAAAACTATAGACTCAACTGTCCCTAAAACTAACAGAGAAATCAGTTTACCCTCCAATTTGTTGCACATGTCCTTCGACAAACGTAATTATACTAACACAAACATACCGGATTTGCCTACGGACAGATTTAATACCTTGCACAAACTTCTAGAAGCTATCAATTGGAGGATTTTGGTAACATGTGCTGTTAGGAAAGAAATAAAAAAATGTATTTGAACAAAGGCTTTTGAACGCTTGAACGCATCACTGCGTAAAACAAATATTTTGGATGCCTGAGTTTGAATTTTTGGGAGATTTAATGCGGTTTCTATTCTGACAGTTTGCTTACTTACTAACCAAATAACAAAAACTGTTTTGTTGGTGAATATGCTAACTGAAAACCTAATACATTTTTTAATTGTGAGGAAAATTAACTTGAAAATAAAACTGCCTTAGATATAAAGCTCAAGTAAATAGCGAAATAGGATGGAATAAATAATGATGATGATCTAGTGATTGCAATTCTTGAACAATAACTCTGCCTTCATTGACAAATACATACCTACGGGAGTCCGAAAAAAACTTGCAATTTCGTTCATACCATAAATTATCGTATTTCAATTTTAGACGCAAAATATTCCAACACTCTTAAAGATTAACACCAACTTATTTAGCCACCGTCTACTTTTATTTACTAACCCCAACAAACGAACCATTTCAAAGCTCCATTCACAGTTCACACTCAAGTTCACACAAGTTAGCCAACTCGTAATTACACTCGAACCGAACGTGATACCTTTCTCACCCAACACGCGATTCCAAACAAAAGAATTTACGAACACCGTGTCACACAGTGTCGCAAGACATTACCAATTTAGCTTATACACTGTGTAGTTGGAAAACATAACAAAATTGAACCCAACTCATTTTATATGCACACCGAGAAACAGGGCACACTATGACGTGGCATTTTCTCTTTGCACTATTAATTATGGAGGTGAACTAAAGTATTAATTTCGCTTTTAGGCTATTTTAGAGGCTCCATTGGTGTGCATATTCTCGCTTTTAAATAGCGTATGGTTTATTCGTTTAGCTTTTGAACTAACACAAAGGAGAGTAATTTAATGTTTTCGCCGAATTTCGCTTTAGAAAGTCATCTGTCTGTTTATTTCAAAGTTACCTTTGAAAGATTGTTGAGTAATTGTGAGTGTTGAGTCGAAAGAAATTATTTATTTCGTGTACTCAAAAATGAAACAGAAATACTTCCATCAATTAACAGAAGATGTAACCGTATACCAGTTTCCCATAACATTTGACTTGGATTTTTAAACCTTAGACTAAAATAAAGTTTAAATATTACTGAAAAAGGGACTACTACTTTACATAATAATATTACATTAGCTAGACTAGTCTATAAAAAATGTAGCCTTAAATAAAGCTAGTAAAGCTATTAGTGCGGCCGCAATAGCCCGAACGTGCCTCTCTCGCTGATACCAGTCAAAGATAATTTTTGGCTCTCAAATTGATAGTATATTTCAAGCCCTGGTCGTAACCAGGGTTTGGAACAGGTACTAAAAGTACAGGTTCTGTATCAGTGCTTAGCGTTTCTTGCCATTTTAGTATCTGGGTACAGGTTCCAGACTGGTACTGGTTCCGGACGGGTGCAGGTACCTAACAAGTACCAGTACCAAATTCAGGTACCCGGCGTGTACCACAAATCTCATTATATGTATACGAAGAATACGGTTGGCAACCTTGAAGTTATTTTTATAATGCCTATTAGATATATTTTTTACTTATTATTTCTGTTTTCTCACTCTAACTTACGGAAATATTTGTTTGGTATCGGACTACCGGCACAGTACCGATACTGATTAGAAATAACAATAGTACAGGTACTTCGTCTGGTACTGGCATCACACCAAGGCCAATGGTACTGATTCCAAAAAGTACCGGTATTTCAAGACCTGGTTACGACACACCATTACCTACACCTAAAGTACTAGCCCGTGTCAATAATGTGTTTCTAACCTTAAGTTCATACTTCTTTTACGATGTACTTGCTTACGACTGCGAGTGCGTTTAATTGTTTGAATGTGGTTGGAACAATTTTTACTTCGTTTGAGAGTAGTTTAAAACTAGTTAATGCCACTCTTGAGAGGTCATTGAGAATGGTTGGCTGGTTTAAAAACGGCCATGCTATTTAAACTAACGTTAGTTTAGTTTGGGCTTTGTGTCGGCGTTTTACCAGATGCCAATAAAAAGTAAAAAGCTTAAAAACGTACCATATTGTTACAAGCACACTGCAAATTAAGCCTTACAGCCGTCATCCTTCAACTTTAAGATGGGAACGCTAAAATATTCAAGGAAAGCACTCTTGAATCTTTATGACAGCTATACACAATATAACGAGGAACATTTTTATCTTGACGAAATTTGACGTCATCACGAATCGCTATATTTTCCTTTGACATCGTGCAATAAATATAAATCTTGTACTTTCCGACTACTATCCAGCAAAAGCAGAAATAATGTTAAAGCTCAAAGAGAATGGTCTGGTTTTTTTTTTTCAAATTAGTTTCATTTTTATGAAGAAGTTGATGCGTTCTAAACGATCTTTTCCGTTGAGCCTCTTGAGCGATTGTGGCTCGTTTATTTTTTGCTCTGGCTGATTTATAAAATACTTTTGCCTTTGTTTTATTATGTTGGAACTAATAGAAGTAGATCCGTGATCTTTCGACCATACTATGTCCGACTTGCTGGAATGTTCCAAGTTTCTATACACCTACAATTTTAACGAACCTAAAAACCGCCACTGATGTCGTAATTAACAAAATTATTAGCCCAGTAAAGCATGATAACATTACCATTTCAATAAAGGGATTACTGTTAAGGTTCTAACCACTGAACTGCACTTCAAAATGTGCCAAAAACAGCAGTTATAATACTAAACCGGACTGGACATAATATCTTCATCGGACTGCAAATGTTCGTATTTATGCGCCACAGTGTGTGAATATTTTGATCGTGACCTAGTTCTGTAATAGCCGAGTCAGCGCAACCTAAAAGGCAATCGATAGTTTTAATATAAGTAACATGGATGTGTATGTGTAAGTTCGTAAATAAGTATGCACTTTTTTCTTTCAACCAAATTAGAATGTATATAACATTAGCACTCGCATAGTACAAAAGGGTTGTAAAATGTATCTTAAACAGTTGATAATAATTTTTAACTATGTTCTCTTCATGATTCAGGCCTCGAATTATCGCTATTATCTTATTTAACGTTACACAATCATTCTAATTAGTATTCCAATTCCATAAACTTTCATCAAAATTGTGCTGGTTTTGATAAGACGAAATATTACCGTCATTATGTAAAATAATTTTCATTATTTGTACAAGTTCCTGAAAATTGTCAAGTTAGAAAGCATGACAGGCTGATTCAATTTTGAGTTGCTGATACAACTTAGTCTTTGAAAAGTAATATTCAAAGTCTACTTAGTCTTGGCGAAGAACTTGGTATTGTTTTATATTTCAAAGTTTCGATTTAAAGCAACATGAGTCTTGTAAATTAAACTGTTGTTTTAGGTCAGTACCAACCAGAAAAGATGGAAGCTTCTCCCCTCGTGATTTTTTTGTAATATATTGGTTAGTTATGGTTACTATTTAAGTGTTCCTTTATTTTCTTGTTACACACTGTGTCTACTTTTCAAATCTAACTCTCATGTCGCTGGTCGAAAGTATACTTTTGAAATAAGCTGTACCTTTGTGCTTTGCTTTCATGTATTTTTATTTAATAAGTATTTTGTGTGCAAACAAAACACACATAACATCAAGCCTGTAATCCCCAAAAGGTTAGTCAAAGGTGTACGTATATTAACAGCCTTATTTCACCAGTTATGTTTAAGTCCCATGTAATTGAGGGTGAGCTAATAAAGATAAACATGATGAAGGAGATGAAAGAAATGTTGATGCCTATGCACATTTTCAGTGTTTATTACATAAATACCCCTTACATATTAAAACACGTTAAAACGTCAAAAATGTATAGTTAAGTAGACGTTAATTTTTTTTTTTTTTTTTTTAAATTCCTCTCGCTACATTAGGTTTATAAAACTTAATAGTTTTATTTGATGTATCTTTTTTTGTCCTCCAAACCACGGTGTAGTTGCGTAACACACTAACAGTAGGAATGGCTTTTATTTTGACAGTTCAACAATATTCATTGTGTTATTAACGTTGTCGAGCAGACAATTTTTTTGAACATAAGCCACAATGGATTAGCAATATCCTTCAAAATGATTTAGAATGTGATTGATAGTTTGTTACGCAAGTAAGGTGCTGTTGTCCGGACCTAGACTCAATCACTTGCCTAAATATTTAATATTTTTTGTATACCTGCGACGGATTTTTAACAGCTATTCTTAGGATATTTTTATTAAATAATACGGAAACACTGGCTTTGGGGCATACCCCAAAGCCAGTGTTTCTGTAATATTTTTATTATTATTCTGCTAAGCTATTGCTTAGCTCGCTATAGTTGAAACACTGTTTTAGAGAATAATAAATTGAATCTATTTCAAGTTAATGGTTTTAACCTAAAAACCATGAACTGCTCAGACACCACAAACAAAAAAGATTTTCCTTTAAGTTTAAACCTTATCTTAGAAGGACCAAAAAAAGCCTTAAACTAAAAACCAAATCAATTAAGACTTCCAATTAACATCCAGCATCTTAATCAAGGTCTTAATCAAGGAAAATTAGAGGTCCGTATATAGTACAGTAAAGTGGGCGAAACCCTGCCCGGATTAATTGTGTTAGGCTAATATCCGGGCTAACTGGTGGCCGGGGGTCGGTTGAAACATTATCTAGCACACGTTTATGTGACGTGGGCACGCGGTATATATCGGCTATTGTTCTATTCTGGAATTGCCGGAAAATGGCTATAAATGTGGATGGATAGATTTTGTCAATTTTCTAGAAGATTATTTGGTATTAGATTTTGGTCTGCTTCTCTTAAAAATGACCATTAATATTGTTGATTTTCTTCTTATAACGACTTAAGAATTTGTCTGTCTTAAATTAATTAAAACAGAAAACATGTAACGCAGCTACCTTAATCCCTCCCTGACAATTAATCCACTGTGTGTGCCTTTCGGCTATTTTATTCCGACCCAGCAGATTGCCATACATACAGCATAAAAAATACTCTTCGAATTCTAGTTCATATTCAGCCAGCGTTATAATTTTCTAGACAAAAGCTTTTGCGGCCTCACTAACACAAATGCATAAAACCATTTCACTTTAATACGAGTATCATAGGCTCGCTAGATTCAAAACTACAGCCTCGTAATAGCTTATAACAGAAGCCGCAGGTTTACTGCGCTATATAAACTAGTTAGAGGTGACACAGATAAGTGTGTAAAATGGAGTGCTTAACGAGTTATGATGGATATATGGCGCAAATGGTGCAAACTGTGTTTCCACCATTTGCTTCATCTTACTTTATGAGAACAAGGTTTTTCTAGAGCTTACGGCTGGTAGTCAGCAGAAAGCTCAAAAGCCTCTTTACACAAAGTAACGGAGTGGCAATTACTACAGTGAGCAAACTCACTGCGTGTTGGTGATTTCAGAATATTAAAAAGGTTCCGATTACGATGTTTTCCTTCACTGAAAGCCAATGACGTCCACGATTAACTTTAGATCAATAGTGACAACTCGTTTCCCGTAAGCTGTGCCGTAGATCAGAAAAGCTACTCGAAGACACGACATTATAGGACGCTACAGAAACCAGTAGTTTTCGAGGAAAATGGTAACACACAAACAACCTCTAACTGTTCTGTTGTGGTTACTAAAAGAAGCATCATAATCCTGTTGCCAAAACAACTGCAATAATCAACCCTATAACTTAACGCAGTAACGTTGCGATTTAGGTAGCTTTACAGCTGTACCGCTCCATGCTCACTGAGACTTTCCAAACTGATAACTCCATTTGCTTCCTACTCTGTAGACTGCATGTGAACTGACTTGCAATAACTAAGTTATGGCTGGCACAAAACGAATTAATCACCGTATACCGGCCATAGAAGCAGCCAAAGGGGTTTTATATTTAATAATGTGGTGATGGCGAGGTAATGGCTCCAGTTTATACTGTTCTGTTTTCTTGTTTTTTTTGTTAAAAACAGAGTTAATTCTGGGTGATACTGTATTCACTTAGCCATTATACTTATATTGATCATAACTTTAGTGTATTGTTCAGCAATTTCCGTTACTGGTAGGTACTTATTTCACTGTCAATCAATCTGCCTAGCTTTTTCCCCAGTAAATTGGGGTCGGCTTCTAGTTTAACTGGATGCAGGTGAATACCAGTATTTACATGGAGCATCTGCCTAGCTGATCTACACAACCCAGTTACTGGGTAACACGCTACCCCTTGGTAAGATTTTTTGGCTTCTGACTACCCGTAACGACTGACAAAGATCAACGAATGACAGCTGGGACCAACGGCTTACCGTGGTTTCCGAGGCACGGAAGTGTCTCGATATGTAATGGATGGTCACCCATCCATGAACCGATCGCGGCAAGCGTAGCTTAACCTTCTGTCGACCCTTGGCGGCTGTTATTATTTAGCCACTTATGAAATTAGTTGTTTTTGTGTAAAAATAAAACAATGTATGCCTAGATACCGTAGATTTTTGATTATTATTCTAAAATCATTAATCAAATTAATAAAGCAAAATTTTCTAGACGATCACAAAGATGATTGGTTTTAAAAAATTGGCTTACCTATGTTTCGTTAAAGAGCACAATAAAGTACCTACCCTAAAAAGGTTCATTAGAAAACCAGCGTCAGACAGCATCCGACTGGCATTCATGCTGAAATAGACCTTTTTGGCGCAGCCGTAAGGCGTTAAGCCGTATACGTAAGGTGTTAAAAAAAATACATTTCGGAACAAAGTTCCTTGACGGAGCTTGCGTTAGGAGTTGACTGGTAGAAATCGCCAAATAAGAAAAAAGGGTTATGCTCCATTCGATTTTCCCTCTGTCTTTTTCTCTTTCTACTTATTATATACGAGTATGTCTGCGTGCAAGTATCACGTAAGAAACTTCGTTCCTGCGGGTCTGCTCTCCGTCAATGAAGATACGGGTCTGTCAGAAAGTAGTTCAATACTAGAAGTGAACCCTACTCTCGATTAATTAACTTTTTCGGACGGGAAAATAAACATAGGGCACAGTTGTCAAATATTTTTGTCATAAATTTTTAGTTCGGGCCCCGGATTAATGTTATGTCCAATAGTTATACGGAATAGGAAACATCCGACTTGGGCCGAAACTACGTGGGCCCCCGACCACACACTTTTTTTTTATGGTTTAGTCATGCTGAGAGGATGAATGAAGGGCGACTAATAAAAGGTACTTACAAGGCAGATGTGAGTGGAAACGCCGGTAGGGGACGCCCTAGGAAGACATAAAGTGACCTTATTGGTGATGTTCTTCGGGTAGGTCAGGTGCGTAGTACTCACAACTAGCGTGCGTGTATGACCAGATGTATGAACGTAAACGAGGCAAAAGGAGTATGCAAGGATCGTAGCAGGTGGCGTTCTGTAGTTTCTGTCTACCCCCATGGGAAGAAGGCATGAGTTTATGTATGTATGTATATGTATTTTGTATTTCACGATTTGTTGCCAAATAAACATTGCTCTTTCTTTCTTTCTTTCGTAAAAATAATTTTTAATTCTAATTTTTTTTTTTTATATTCTAAAATTTATTTTTAGGTAATAACCTGAAGCCTAGATTCTGTTCTGATGGTTTTCAAGCCTACCATTAAAAAGTTTTGATTACATTTTCTACCTACCGTATAAATCGGCCACAAAAGCGTATAAGTACGGTTAGCGGATCAGTTATTTCATTGAAACTTCAAACTACCCACAGAACGACCATTAAAGTTATCGTTACCTTAATAATATTTCTTTGTGAAGATATGACTTTCTGAAGTAAGTTATAAAGTAGATTGTTTTAACTTTAATAAAAGAGGAGCTATAAATCTTAGTTTATGTACCTACCGTTATTAAAAAGTTTGATAACAATGAAAAATGACACTGTATTCGTACTTTCTTTTACTTTGAAAAAAATCTATAAAGGTCCGCCAGACAAGTAGGTAACACCTACGCTATTTGTGAAACTGAAAATAAGGCGAAGAAATAACGTTTGAATCAATTTACTTACTAATATTTAGGTATGTGCCGTATGCGAAGTTATTTCAGCGACATAACCAAATAATGATGAATAGTTTGATTGAAAAACTTTAGACTCATAACTCCTAAAGCTTAAAAGGAAAACATAACAAAAAACTTATAACTAATCTTAACGATCAATTCGCAATAAATATCGTTACAAGAAATCATAAAACCTATACTCCATTTGAAATAAGATTAGAAATTTAAATAAACCTTTTTTACAGTCCGTTCAACCGATTTTGACTTCTATTCCTTAGGTATAATCATAATCATAATCAGGTATAAGGCTGTCATTAAAAGCAAAAACGTGGTTTCAATACCAACTGTTTACTGCAGCTGCCATTTGTCATGCCACCAACGCAATAGTAGTCAAAATCGGTTGAACGGACTGTAAAAAAGGTTTATTTAAATTTCTAATCTTATTTCAAAAGGAGAATAGATACATAAATATTATCTATTCTGAAAGAAACAGAAAAAAAACAGCTTGTTAAGCTGTTTCTTCTAAGTTCTTATAATACATCGTTATTTTTAAGTAGGTAAGTAGGTTAGGTAAATTTTGTTCGGCACTACGGAAGTGGCTGTTGCAGGAATGTTTTTACTCAATTCACGAGTTTTTTGTAAAATGTCGTTATTCATAATTCCTTCTCAGACACGAGATAATATTTTTTTAAACGAGTGGCGCTAGTGGACCGGTGTGCGCCCTCTTAAGAAACTCACTTATCTCTGTCCCACACACGCTTTCTTAAATAGAAATCGCCATCTACAAAGATTAATTAATATAGTTACCTTCAACCCTGAACATCCCACGTCCTTTCAATATCTATATTCAATACACCCATTCCTCTATGCATTGGAACCCTTAACTTAATTACCGTATCTCTTCAGCGATGCGGGGGTGAAAGGAATTTCATTAAGACCCCGAACAACCTTGCCGTACCACGTGAGAATTTTTCAATATCGGATGATTGTACCTAGACCACCTACGTATAATGACGTCTTTAGATTCTGTCGATCGGTTTTTGTTAGGTTTAAAGAATTTATTCTCATAAGAACTATATATAGGTTCACTTACAATGATATACAAATTGCCTCAGGTGTGTGCTGGTGAAGTTATACAAATAAATATTAGGGAGGTAAGAAGTTGCTAACATTAATTGATAGGTATGCGGTATGACTACATTTTATGAATATGATTTTTTAGTTTCATTTTGAATGAGTTAATGTTGTTACAATTTTTTACGTCATCTGGCAGGTCATTATACAGCTGTGCTCCTTCAAACAGTATGTTTTTTTTTACTATAGTTAGTACGAGCTTGTCTTCGTTGTAATTTATTTTTATTTCTTAGGTTGTGTTTTTGTTTAATTTTATATGTTGGTAATAAAGTTTTGAATTGATGGATTCGTTTTCTGTATTTTGAATCTACTAGGGGGTCCTTAATAGATTAGCATTTGCTTCGCACGGTGTTTACGACTTCACATAACATCCAGATTTCTTAATTTAATCTATGTTTAATATTAATGCTATGTGAACAGTATTTAGAGAAATTATGTTATACCTATACACCTCCCGGAATAATTTCTCTAAATGATTTTGAAAACCGCATCAAAACACCTCGGTCACACGGGCCAACATGAAAAGCGACTTTAATTTATAAAATGTATAAGAAGATTAGATAAAACTTAAAGTTTGTTCGTATGAATAATAAGTTCGAGGACTTATTGAAGCATTTTGATTAAAAAAAAACTAGTTTTGCGCAGTATCTTAAACAACATTTTTAACGAAAACGAAAATAAGATGATAAAAATATAAGAAGAGGACCATTGTCGAGCTTTCGGTCAGAGATGATTATCTTATTTTGTATTACGTTTATAACACCAAAAAAAATCGTAACTATTGTAGATAGGTACTATAAGGTGAATGACTGCAAACCTATTTTGAACCAACGTGCGAATGCATTCTAGTTTAGTCAATTTTGTACAAATGAGTTTTGTCCACGACTTTTCTTATAAAGTCGTGCACGAAAACAGGGTTAAGACCCCGCACTTTAAGCATTGATCCTGATTGTATTTTAAAGTAACCTTTTTTCATCAAAGTGTTCCCTGGCTAATTCCAATTTGGCACTGGTCATGTTTAATTATCGCGCGAGCGGTTCCAAATTGGAAGCGCACTCAATGTGCGGACAGCGTTTCAGATTTGGCAGAGTTTGGACAATACGTGTATTTTTTCCTTCTAAACGATGGCAAGTATGGCGGTTTAGAATGGTTTATGTAGCTGGAACTAAGTGGCTATAGTTATGGTTATGCAACAACGGAATATGTTTTTTTATTTTTTTTTCACATTTATAGGTACACCATTGCTCACCCTCCAGCGAATACAGGCTTGATGTAATGATGTTATGTTAAAGGAAAATAAATCACTAATTCACTGTATTCTCCGAATATGTAATCAGAGGTGTTGTTCTTTATAGCAGCTTAGATCCTGTATTTGTGCCTGATTTTAATGGCAATAGACTCGCCCTACACTACATGGAACTTTCTCATAACTGTGATGTGGAAATACTTTACACTTCTGTATATCGCTTCGGAATAAAAGTATTGTGCATTGCCCATAAATACCTACTAGCGGCTCTGTGAGCTGTATACTTCGCGAGTCTGTATTTGCATAGCTTAAAATCATAGTCATATTCCGAAAGCTGATGAATTCCCTTGTGATTTGATATGACAGCAAATTTACCTTTTTTTTCATTATTTTCCACCCCCTCACACCCCCGACCCCTTGAAGTTTATGCGTCTTAATAAGGGTAACAAAAAAGTTTTGTGAACATTTTTCGAAATGGCTGAAATATGACTTTTTTACGTTTTCAACCCCCATATCTCCGCCATTATGAAAAATTACGAAAAACTGGATCAACAAAATAATTCCATATAACTTATCGAACCTGTTCACAAAATTTCACATGAATCTGTTGAGAAATGCGACTTGTAGAGGAGAACAGCCACCCGGACATACGAAAGCATTTTTGCCTAAGCTGAATCGGAGACGCTTCGTTCGCGCTTCGCGCTCGCTCGGTCAATAAATGATTCCTAATATACTGTGACTCACTCTTTAATTTCGATCCAGCCTGTCCCTTGCTGCCCTCCCCCAGCGACGCTGAAAAACACGTAAAATTGTTACAGTATATACGTTGTGTAGTTTTTTAGTTGGTAGGCCATTAAAGAAAAATTTAAATATATAAATAATACACGTAGTTATTGCTTTTATAAATTGATTCGCATATAATTGTCGGTATTTACAATATCTAAGTAATTGGTCAGTTATCAAGCCATATTATATGAAAAAACTTTCGGAAACCGAAAATATCTCTGATTGGCAGTTAATTGGAGATTAGCAATCGAACTCGATTTGGCAATCGTGTGACAGACTGTCACATATCTCTTTCAGAAACCCAAAATACGTCCAATTTTCGTTTAAAAGCTATTTCCGCACTCAGAGACGCCATTTAAAAATAATCAATTTCAATTAACCAGGATTCCTATCTCTTAGCACGTGTCAATACAATTTATATTTCTGAATCAGTCACATACTCGTATTTGACTGACAGCGTCCCAATATTCTATAGGTGTGAATTCTTCTTCTTCATGTTTAAACAGTTATTAAAAAAAATGGCCCAAAACTTGTGAATTAAAGTACAGTCACGGACTTTAATTGATGAGCCACTTGCCACTGTTCGTATTTTAGCCGTGTATAGCAAATCGGGATTAGTCGGTTATGCTCGCACATAGTACAGAGTAACTACCCAAAATCAACCAATTACAGGTCTAGCAACCGTAACCTAGCGACAATTGTTTTAGCGTAGCGATAGTAACGTTAGCGCACTGAAAAAATATGATTGGTCATTTCGACATCGGAAAAACTTGGACCCACGATTTTATCCGAACGCGTAGCGTCCAAGATGACGTTCATGACAATTATGATAACTGTTGCACATAAACCTAAACACCTAACTGGTGCCTTCTTGGAAGAATTTACTATGAATTTCATTTACTATTTCTGTTTTAGCTATTATAAATGTCATAAAATATGCTAAGCTAAAAACATAGTCAACCTTTGAAAAATTGTTTTATTTCGTTTATCATCGACCAGTCACTGTCTTCGGATAGATTTTCAGAAATAACGAGTTATTAATGAGCTCTAATTTAAAGAAGGTCAGTATCAAATAGATTGGATAAACGTATGCAACATTTTATTGATTTAGCTTGGACAACTTAGTAGACAACCTTCAACCTCTATAGATAAGACTATTTCCGATAATTAGTAATTTGTCATCTTGTCAACGAGCATGCGGTTTGAGTTCGTGTTTAATCGTCTAATCTCGTGAATGTATAAAACAACAAAATTGAAAAGTTTGAAAGTGGCTCATCAATTAAAGTCCGTGACTGTACATAAAGAAATGAAAGTTTTAAGTGACGTCTCTGAGTGCGGTAGTGAGTTACGTATAGTGAGTGGTACAAGGGTCTTTTTGAGCCAGAATTACATTGACAGCGAGGCGTTATTTTTATTTTTTTATTTTATTCTACTTTATTGGGACATAAAACAGTTACAGTTGTTGGTTACAGTTACATTTGTGAAATTGTATTGAAAAAGCGGCCAAGTGCGTATCAGACCACGAACAACGAAGGGGTTCCGTAGTTGGAATTTGAATTTATCCCAAAATCAAATTTATGTAGTTGAAAAACAATCATGTTCTCCCATATCTTGATATACGTTATGGTCGATTCTCCAACCTGCAAAAGTAAGTTTGTAATCACAAAAAAACAAATGTCGTTCAACTACAAATTAACGATTTTCGGACTTATTCCTTTACTTGTGTAAGTGTGAGACCTTGCTTCTTGCCAACATTTAATTATTCTAGTTCAACGGGAATTACGTTGTAGGTTTTGTTTTGTTTGCGAGATCTCAAAATATGTCGCATAAATGGACTTTTTATTTTTTATTGCGTCGACTTGATTTTTTAGAGCTCCTACGTGTTTGATATCAATTTAAACTGAATACTTCCACGCGTTCCTGAGAAAAAGGGTCTTGACAGATACACGGACGGACAATGAAGTGATCCTATAAGTATAAAGGTTCCGTTTTTTCTTTTGAGGTACGGAACTCTAAAAAAAAGATGGCGGTGTTAGTTCCGGTTTCGGCCACAAACCGCAAAATCCTTGTACCTTGTTTATACCTACGAAAGTTTTTGATTCTTCCACAACAAAATAATGTTAAATATTTTACCATGATTATAACCAGCCAGTTTAAGAGTCAACACTTCTTTATTCCAGCCTTTTATTCAAAAGAGGTTAGTATAACGGAGTACTCATGAGAGAGTGGGGGCGGAAGTAATTATCGTCTAGCCGTGGATAATTAAAGCGTTCTACAGCTTTCAGTTACAATGAATTACTTCCAACATTACTTTATCGGGTTTCAGCAGTTTGTTGAATGTAACTAGATAATCGTGGACTGTTAGTTGAATTTAGGGGTTTGATGTTTTAAATTCTCTTCTTCTCCATAGGTACCTACTACGCTTTGGAATGGGCATCTAGCTTAATTTTTCTGACTGATTGACCCTTTGACAATTCAAAAGTGCCTGTAATTGGTTTATTTGAAATAAATGCGTTGAGTTGAGTTGTAATTATTAATATAAACCCTTGAATAAATGCTAATTACTACTTATTATTAGGATGAAAGCGATACTTGAGGGACTTACACGACAAGAATGTTTGAAACAGAAAAATTTAATCTTAGCGAAAGTGAGTTTGTTTGTTTGTTACGCTTTCGCGCAAAAACGGCTGAATGAATTTGGATAAAATTTGGCAGATGGGTAGCCTGGGACCTGGAGAAGGACATAGGCTACTTTTCATCCTGGATCACAGACGAAATCGCGGGCAACTGCAAGTATGTTCCTAATTTTCACATTTTCTCCGCATAATCACAAATATAAATTCTACCTAATTTTACTTTGCCTCTAACTTGTTGCGTTTTTTTTTTATAAGCCCATATTCACTTGCTTGCTGACAAATACAACTAATTCTAATGAGCTGAACAGTTCAGCCACAAAACAAAAAATACACAAGTTCAACTAATTATGACACTCCAAAATCATACACTGAGTGCGAGAACAAATTGGCAATCTGTTTAAAAAAAAAGCAGTGTTGTTGCTTCAAACTCAAAGTCAAAACAATTATCTAAACATATGTAATATATAAAATATAAACATTGTTGAAGACAACGGGGTTAGGTGATGCAGGCGGGGGTGACGGTGTCCCCGTGACGAAGGAGTGAATTAAAACCAGCTAGTCGGAGGTAAAAACAGTACTATATTGTCTATGCAGGCACACGATTATTACACATAAGCATGACACAGGTGAATCAGTGGTGGGCACACCACAATTGCGTTGGTAAGGCCCCTCTTTGAGGAGTTGCTTGAGAGCCGCCACGGATTCCTCAACCTTCGCCTGACGCAGGTGCTCACCGGACATTGTTTTGGGAGGTTCCTGTTTCGGATAAGGTGGGAGGAAACGCCCGGGTGTTGCCATTGTGTGGATCGACCGGAGGACACGGTGGAGCATACGGTGGAGGTCTGCCCGGCTTGGGCGGAGCACCGCCGTGTCCTCGTGGCGGCAATCGGCGGCGGCGATCTCTCGCGTCCGGTTTTGGTCCAGGCCATGGTACGGAGCGATAGGGAATGGGAAGCCGTCACCTTCATCTGCGAAGCAGTAATGCTCGCGAAGGAGGAGGCGGAGCGCGTGAGGGTGAGGCAATCGTTGCGCCCTCACACCCCTAGTCGCCGCAGGGCGAGATACCCTGGGTGTCGGGAGTCGATTGCCGACTCCCGGCCACCGTAGGCGCGGGCTTGCGGACGGCGACCAATGGGCAGCTCGCCATCCGGTAAGGACCAGGCCCGGGTCGACGGCGCGTCGTGTGCCACGCGTGCCTCAAAGAGATGTCAGCATCATTGTCGGGGTCCGATAGGGCCGATGCCTGCCGGAGTCGCGGATTGTTCGAAAGTGTTACCGTGGCCCTGGCGCACAGGCAACTGAAGGAACACGGGTGGGTTTTAGTCAGTAAGAGTTTGACACGCACTTCCGCTCCGCCTAGAGCGGGGAGGTCATTTGACGATAACCAACACAAAAAAAAAGTGAGTCTGTTATAAGTAGGTTCAACTTACGCACTAAACCACTTAAATATAAACTTTACAACTAATACTGACTGTAGTAAGTATAGACTTATAGAGATGTTGGTTCACTGGAGGACTGCTCGCTACTGACTAGTTATTAATTCGTAGTCCTCTGCGCCCCCGAAGGGGGTGCAAGAAGTCAGTGTTGGGATTTTTGGCCCCTTGCCCGAGGATGCGGTCTCTCGGTCCTCAAACTTGGGGCCCCGTCTTTGGGTTTTCCTCTCCTTCCGTCGGGAAGGGTTGGGAGTGCATTATTGCACATCTGGGTCGCTGAGGGGTTTATCTCATCTCAGATTTCTGTAGTTTGTTTCTGGGGTGTGACTGTAGGAGCGCCCGAAGTGCTTCACGACGCCCATGCGACCAAGCTCCTGCCGGGTGAGATACCTAGTTCCCTTGGGGAGTTCCTGGCAAGAGCCGATCAAGCAACGAGCGCGTCGGTTTTGTTTGGCGCTCACCTACAGTGGAGGTTGTCTCCGCCCCCAACAATGTTACCAGATCTAGCCGGTAGCGTTACAGGGCGCGGGGCGTTGAAGTGAGTATCGAGCGACTTGACGTGTGTCTACGTCGCTCACGTGGTTTATCTTTGTGTTTTTCGTCAGATAATATAATAGATAGATCCGGATAATATATGGGCGGGTGAGATTATTCATATTTATAGGAGAATAACTGATTGAAATTGATCACAAATATTGATGTACAACAATAAATCACAATACGAACGTCAGCTGCCAGATGATAATGACATTGACGTATGGAAACGTTCCATTTCAGCATTATTTTATTAAATGTAAATTATTATTTAACGAATAGGAAAGGTTGTAATTTAAAATATATATTATTAGCTTTTATTTAATTGATATTTCATAGACAGATGTATTTAACGTCAATTTAATGTTTTTATTGTGACTTAAAAGGCTGCTTCGCAAACAACGATTCTAGAGTTTTTAAACGTCATGATTTGTGGTTTTACATAATCAAAACAAATGTTTGTTATCTTACCATCACAATAAATGAATAAGTAATAATTGATATGATACTAGTAATATTTCTCACGATTTAATATTGCTATTTTAAATTAACAAGTTGTTTTAGACGATTCTCAGATCTTTATGATGATGATATTATATTATAAGATTTTACTCAAAGATTACAAATAAATACATACTATATTGCTAAATAATCATGAAGTTTTAAAATAGCTCCACGATACAAGATTTGTTAATTATCAACCATGTTAGAAGTTATTTAGCAATTATGTACAACCATCTCTGATTGGTCTAAAATGGCGGCAGAATGGGCTTGTTTGAGGTACTTACTGGTAATATAGAGAGACTATAGGGTTACCGCCAATTTTGAAAGAGGACTTGGTTACAACCATAGACTAATATATAAAATATTTAATAAGGTTACACCTGTTTGACGAGACGGCTGACGGGACAAACCCTCAGTGGTGTCCAATGTCCCTAATATTAAGTTACTAAAAGCCAATGTAAGGAAAACACGCTGACTAGCGAAGTTCTAGTAATTCTAACTTTATTGTAAAATGGATTGAATATGATCATCACATCACTTCTTGTTCATGAAAGTTAATTGATATTAATTAGTATTGTTGATAACTATAATGTTCTGTATGTGTTATACATATAGCTAATATTGGTTAAGCATTATGTTGAATTAAGGAATATTTATGTTTCTTTCTTTACATTGATAAAATTGCTAACTTTGAGAAACGGTCCTAGTTTTAACAATAATAATAAGCTAATGTAAAAATGTGTTGATAAGACTTTTAAAAACAAGCTGCCATTGAGTTTCTTATCCTTCTTCTCCATGAAGACCTAGTTTTGAAGCTTTAACGATCTATATTTATTGGCAAGCCTAATTGAAATAAATGCCTAGTTTTGTCTTTTTGTGCTTTTCTTCATAAAATCCTTTCCCAACACACCAAATTCATAGGTACTTTCTTACATAATAAAACAATATAAATGTAGTCTTTCATCTAGTATCTAACAAGCGCAACTTCCAAGTGTTCTTTACTATGTTAACAAGAACAGTAATGTTCTTAAATGGCATCGATTCCAGAAATCACAGTGTTAAATAACTAATACGTGTAGTACGTTTTTCAATTTGAATCAGGACATTGTTTGATTGCGACTGCGATCTAAGGACTTGATCGCTTACTATGTCGTATTTCCTTAAAAGTGTAATTTTTACCTCTAGTTGTCAATGGGTCGGTTAGTTAGAAAGATGAAGCTAGTTGCCCATTCCAAAGCGTAGTAGGTACCTATGGAAAAGAAAAAAAATGGGCAAGAAACTCCGATCATTTTCTCTCGATTACAGTCGAAGAATTTAAAAATGGAAGTTCGCGTTGGCTGTTGACACAAGAAGCTAGTTGACCGATTTTGAAAACCCAATTGCTAATGTTCCTTGTGATTTATTTACCTCAAAATATGAATTTTACCGCGAAATATTACTATTAACAGAACTCATTTTTCATTTGTATGACGTAACTGCCTCGTTAGTCTAAGTGTCGCAAGCTTTACTGCAGAGCATGAGGTCCTGGGTTGACTGGGTTATGTTATGTTGATTAATTTTGTCATGGCGGCTCAACATTCATTCTGTCAAATCTGCGAGTTTTTTAAACAGTGTTGCTCGCACAGTAATTTTATGTATTGCTTCTTTCGGAATAATATAATATTCGGTAAACTATTTAGGTAAGTCTACCGAAAAACGTTTTTTATTATAACAACATTAATAAGTACTTAAAAAATTATATTCAAAGCAGTGAAATAATTACTTGTATTAACCGCTGGGGCGCTTTTGGTATGAAAAGCATACCAGACTTTTCTAACACTAAATTGTACTCACGCGCTTAGGTATTCCCACTACATTGTACACGTCATATGACGCGTCGGCTCGCGCGTCGAGTGTTTGTAAACAAACCCGATAAGCGGCGTCATTTCTTGGTATTCTGCGACCGTTGTATTTTTTTATGAATGCTAGTGAGTAGGGCTATATTAAAGTGTGCGTTGTATTTGAATATACGATGTTTCCGTTTGTAGACGACTGTTTAAGATGAACAAAGACACTTTTTTCACAGATTCCAACAAGATTTTTTCTAATAAGAAAAACAGGGGTTGTCCTATATGTTTTATGGTATAAAAAACATGGTGTGTTAGTTCTTCATACGAAACATGAATAAAACCACTTACCACAGTACAATATTAATTATTTAAAAGCATCCAAAGTTGAGACTCACGACGGGTCGCTCGTTCAATGACAGCGAAAATGATATTTTTTAATGTCATAGACTAATTCCTTCTAGGGTTGTCATATCTCAAACGGTTCGGAAACAGATAACGTATGAAACTAAATCCATGGAATTGGAAAGTACTGCTTAATAGTGGTGATACAAGCATAAACAAGGATGAAAATAAAACCAAAAAAAAATGGTATGACTTTCACACCATGGGCGCAAAACTCTGAACACGTTTTGGTAGGAAATTCATACCATGGGCGCATTTCGGTGACCTCACAAACTGATCAAAAGCGTCCCAGCGGTTAATGTCTACTTTGACAGCCATAGGTAGAAGATTTCCATAACCTTATTTTTAATGTGCCTACACAAAATATGCCTAAATACTACTAATTTAGTAGATGAATAATGAACACTGCCACATTGTGCGAGAGTGATAGACTACCAATCAGTGTTGTTCCTTTCAACACCATTCGTTTCGTTCGTCTATTGGTATAGCAAAAGAAACTTTATGTCGAAAATATAAAGTGTGTTTCTATTTACAATTTGAAACGGTCGTCTGAAAGTCTTGTCGTATCGCGCTCCGATTCGCGTTCAATGTTACGAAACCCATGGCTTTATTTTGACACAATTATTATTCAAAAATATAATTTAATCTGAAATCATTTACAAAATTAAGTTGACGATTGAAATTGTTAGCTCAAAACCATTCTAGAATGCATAATTCATGGTATTTTTCCTACTGTCAACTAGCATATTATAGCCTTAATTTAGAAAATTATCTTAAAACTCACTCGTATTTTTTAAGGTTCTATTGACACCGCTAACTGAAAGGCTTTAACAAAAACTCTCAGCGATGGAAATAATTTTCTTCCCCTCGAAATCTTCTAAGTTAAACGCAAGCGAAGTAGCGGAAAATAGCCAGAATTTCAATACATGGAAGTTTTAACAGCCTGGCATTGGAAACGGGACTTCTGCACATTCAGCTGACTGCGAACACTTTGAGTTTCGACGAGCAAATGGTTTAACTCCCAATATAACGTTTAATTGCACACTCCAGTTTACTTCGTAACGCTTCGTTCTTGGATTTATGAGTTTTGTGGATGTTACCGCTTTGCCGGTTCGAGGAGACTTTAGGCGTGAATTTAGATATGGAATATACACACATCAAAAGTGTCTAGGAATCAAGCACGTTTTTGCTAGTTCCTGAAAATCTGGTTTTTCAATTATATTTTTTTGTAACGCCTATGGACGCTTTTTAGTAAATTTCGTCTTTTGAAAAGGGAATAGTTTTTTAATTTCGGTCAACAGATGAAAATCTTCTGTCAAGTCATACTCCTATATAATCCTGCAACGGGTTGAAGGCCAAATCAGTAAAATTTCTGCCATACTTTTGAGTGTAATCAATACAAAAAAACGTTATTATGGAGAGAAGACGTGAGCCGTGGGAATGTTGGAAGCTGGTTCTTAGCAACGTGCTGTGGCAATTGCTCTTCAGCTCTTCAGGGATGTTAATAAGGGATCAAAACGTCAAAAAGTCAATCTCCGTTCCGCGAGGGCGCGACGTGTACCACCTATTGAGCCCCGCATTCGCAGAGCCCGTTTACAATGGGCTCGTGAACACAAAAAATGGGCAGAAGAAGAGTGGCGTTTTGTGTGTTTTTCTGACGAATCTCTCTTTAGTATGAAGCCAGATACTAGACGTACACGGTATTGGAGACCCCTGGACGCCAAGAACGTTTAAAATCATGCCAGCAAGTCTATGCATACAGTGATGGAACAATCATGATATGGGCGGGTATTTGGGTCGGTGGAAGAACCGAACTGATTTGGATCAGAGGCAATCTCAATGCACAGATTTACGCTGAAATGATTGTATCATATGTTTTCATTCCTTTTCGGACCCAATTTGGTGCTTCATTTCTGCTTATGCATGATAATACACGTCCACACACTGCCAGAGTCGTTGCAAACACACTTGCCGCAGATAATATCCACGTCCTACCATGGCCTACTCAAGCGCCAGAATTGAATACCATTGAGTACGCATGGGATATGCTTCAAAGAAGAGCTCTGCCGAATATGGATGCCATGCACACATCAGAAAATCTTTTTCGCCTGTTACAACGGACGTGGGCGGCCATTCCGCAACGTTATTTGGATGAACTCATATTGAGTATGGCACTCGCTGCGATTGTGAAATACAGACTACTAATTGTTTATTTTACGCAATAAAAACCTTACAAACTTTTATGTTATCTTTTTATCACATTTTTATGTCAGGATTAACTACGGTGAACAATCCAGCTTAAACAAAAATCGTGAAAATCTTTAATGCAAAAGCAGAAAGTACTTCGTCGATCTACAAATAGGTACGAAAACATTTTATTTCATCACTTTAAATACAATAAGGCATTTTTGAATTTTTTTATACAGGGTTAGTTTTCAAAGACCAGCCAAATTTAAGGATGTGGTACAGACCATCAAACTGAACAACTCTCTCCATGGGACCAATATCATCATCGCGAAAAATTTATAAACTGTCCCATACAAAACTTCAATACCTACTCGACCCAAATGTATAGGACCGCTGATTTTTTTTTCGCGATTACGATATTGGTCCCAAGGAGAAAATTGTTCAGTCCGATGGTCTATACCACACCCTTAAATTTGGCTGGTCTTTGAAAAATAACCCTGTATACCTTGATTCCTAGGCACTTTGGATGTGTGTATATAATATGACACAAATTAATTATCCTATAACTTGTAAATGTGAAAGTTTTTGAACATGTCTGTTGTACGCATAAAAGTCCTAACGGATTAAAAGAAAATTCAACACATTCATTAGGTTCTGGATTAAAAGAAAGGGTACTTTTGTCCTGTCACATGAAGTGGTTTTAATACTAAACAAGCGAAACCGCGAATTACGTAAACTGCAGACCGGTAGAACGAAAAAAAACCAAAGTTATTTTAAAACTAATTTATTTTAAAGGAAATTGTTACAATTAAGATTGGTGAAACCTATTCGATGCTAGAATATGGAATGACAAAAATATGTATTAAAATAACTAATTGCTAATGTAGAATTTCGCTGCGTCGGCGGCTCGTGGCTGGACGGATGTCATCGATGCAGTTTTTATGCGCTCGGCGTAAACTGAAGGAATTGCTAGGTCGGCGATATCCATTAGGGATCCGTACTTAACACGCGAGAACCTAGTATTTTTAGAAAATCGTAAAAGAAAATAAACAGCCAGAATAGAGGCATAAATCTTCAGGTTACCCTTTCATTTTCAAATCTCTCATCTAAAAAACACTCGATCCTTAAAACTTGAAAGGCCCTGTTTTAAGCTCTTCACTTTTCACAAAAAAAACATATTTCTGCAATAAAATTACTATGAAAGTACCATATTTAGGTCATAACCTTTTTACGATACATAACACAGCACTCCGCTTTTTTTCAATACTTTTCATACAATGTTCTTTATATGGTTGTAATAAAACCGTGGGTTTTTATTTGGTTTTGCTGACGCCATGGTAACTAAGCTTAGTTATGGAAATGCATTAATAGTTACATACATTGTGCTTTCGTGTTTATTTGCAATTTTATAGCTTTATTTAAAATTCTGTTATGACGTAGAAAAGTATAAAATAAAATATATTTTTTATTTATTTTCTCTTCAAGACGGAATGCGGAGGACAGGGTGTTGTGGCCGGGTGTGCAGGCTGGACATATATCCAGCAGTGGACTGCGATAGGCTGAGTTTATTGACATCAAGACATCAGTGTAGCCCTGGCTCTTGTACACATGGCTACTTATCAAGCTATAAAATTCCAATATAAGCTGACCTCTCCTTGTACGGAAAATCTATACAATGCGAGATCAGCTTATACTGGAAAAGCATAGCTTGATATGTAGAGCCATGTGTACTAGGAGTTCCTGTATAACAAGAGATTCTATACAGTTTATTCACGCAACTTGTAGGTTAATAATTTAGTATTTGGTTTCAAGGGTAAGAAGCCACATTGATGAGGGTAGAAATAAATAATCTGATCAGCAAAGAACACATAATCAAAATCTTCTCTCAAATATTTAAAATTCAATTTTGTGAACTGGAAAACTGCTCTAAAGGAAGCTAGTAGCAAAATAATAGGAAAAAAGTTCTAGAAAGAGTGTCGCGCTCTAAAGTAGAACTCTCAGATCTAACGAGACTAAAGTTTATATTGTGAAGTAAATCATATGACTAAGGGCCCGTTATTTGATCATTAGTCAAACATACTAATAGTTAAAATGCGTTAGTTAAACTAACGATTTGTTATAATTGACATAAGTGTGTTGTTTGACAAATAGTTAAGCTAATTATTGTTAAAAAAAAAAAAACTATTAGCAATGAAATTTAACCATGCGCAGACCGAGTAGTTAAACTTTGACAGCTTTTGACTATTGTGAAGTGACTAATTGTTAAATTGACTAATGGTCATGTTTAACTATGTATCAAATAACAGGCCCTTAGTATGACAATTTATAAATTATGTAAAAACTATATTCAAGTGCTTATGTCCGCGGTTTCGTCCGCGTGGATGTCGGAAAATATCCCACGGGAACGTACTACCCGGATCGAAATTCCTATCCAGGTTGTAAACTATCTGGGTGCCAAATTTCATTCAAATCCGTTCACTCGTTTTTGCGCCATTACGGAACATGCATCCAGATAAACAAACAAACGGACAAAAATTCAAAAAACTATATTTTTGGCAACAGACTCGTTCCCACACCTCGTAGCAATTACTAATTTTTTCAAAAATATACAATTTACAATTTTGACTACGTTACTATTTTACTAATACACTCGAGAGCAATGAATCCGGGTCACTTAAAGAATGTTAAAAATCTCGGAAACTAAAAATGATAGGTTAATGCAATAAATTGTATTTAATAGACAATGTAATACTCCTTAAATGAAAGTAAAAAAAATATGAGTCACCATACATTTTATTAACACAAAATTACATAAAGAAAAAAACTGCTGATCTCTCCTTAAAACAAAAATAGGAAACATGAAATTTTTGAACTTTATTACGATTTTCTTGAATTTTAATACTTCGTATTGCCTCCTCGTGCTTCCATTACTGCGTTTACGCGGTTTGGCATGCTGTACACCAAGTTCCTTATACGATTTTGAGGAATATTCTCCCATTCCACTGTGAGAGCAATTTTGAGCTCACGAAGCGTGATTGGGGGAGGGTTTCGTTGTTTTACGCATCTGCCTAGCTCGTCCCAAGCATGCTCGATCGGGTTGATATCCGGGCTGCGCGCTGGCCACTCCATACGAGTAATGTTCATCTCTTGAAGGTAGTCATTCACAATCCTACCTGTATGAGGTCGGGCATTGTCATGCATAAATATAGCATCCTCACCTAAATTGACCATAAATGGACCAACGTGATCATTGAGGATTTCTTCCACATATCTTACGCTAGTTAAAGAGCCGTTTTCTATGATCACCAGCTCTGTGCGACTTTCAGAAGAAATTCCGGCCCACACAAGTACAGACCCACCACCGTAGGCTACTTTTTCTTCGATGCATGCTTGCTTGAATCTTTCCCCTGGTCTTCGATACACTCTGTGTCTTCCATCGTGCTTGTAGAGCATAAATTTTGATTCGTCGGAGAACATAACTTTTGACCAATCTTCAATACTCCAATTTACGTGGCTCTGGGCATATCTTAGTCTTGAAATACGATGCCCACGCTCTAGTTTAGGGCCGTTTGCAGGTCTAAGGGGTTTTAAGTTAGATTCAGCAAGCCGACGTCTTACTGTCCATGCACTTGGGTTACTTCCTCCGAGGCGTCGAAACTGATTTGTGAGTTCAGTTCCTGTGAGAAAGCGTTTTCGAAGCATGGTGTTCACCAAGTATCGGTCTTCTCGTGCTGTGGTACACCTGGTTCTGCCCGTTCCTGGTCTGCGTAGGTTAGAACCAGTTTCTTCGTAACGTCGGAGAACTCTTTGTACTGTTGACAGCGACACACCGACAGTCCTGGCTGTATCGCGCTGACTCCGGCCGGTTTCCAGCATTGTAAGTATTCTGGTGCATTCTTCAGGCGTAAGCGACATAATTTCAGCTTGAATAATGAATATAGAGCACTATCAACATGGTTTATGTACCCACATAAATGACAGATTACAAACAAAAGCAAAACCAAATGCTGTAATTTCGTAGTTCTATCTTCGAAAGTGGCCCTTTTTCAAATTTGTTTTTTTTATGATATAACTTTACAATAACTAAGAAGTTTTAATACCTTCATTTAAGGAGTATTACATTGTCTATTAAATACAATTTATTGCATTAACCTAGCATTTTTAGTTTCCGAGATTTTTAGGATTCTTTAAGTGACCCGGATTCATTGCTCTCGAGTGTAGTATGTATAGATATAATACCTTCCGCTATAGATTTACACACCATCATGTAACATTTTAATGGCTCCGACTTTATCACCGACAAGCAGCGTTTAACTCATTCCCCAATTAAAAGCATTTTAATAATAAAATTATCATACTCTGCTGACTGAGCTGTCGATAAAACTCGATGGCAGCTGCTCACTTTAATTCAATGAGCGTCGGCATTGCATATTCCAGCGCCATTTTATTCAAATTGAATGCAAGAGGTATTTTGATGATATTAATGGCTTAGAGGAATTGCTAAGTGGATATAGTTCTAGAGTCGGTGAAGATGGTGATAATGACATAGTGCAATTGCCAGTATAAAGGCGCCGCCTTAAAGCAGCCCATGGCTAATGCTGGGTATTGTAACGGGGTCGTTCAATGAAAAGCTCATTTAGAATTAATCTGGTAATTATTTCAATCAAATCAACCTATAGGTATATGTCACAGTCAAGACTCTTAATCGGTCAAAAGTACTTTCAACTGAATAAATCAGGCAAAAGTAATTTTGACTGAACACGTTAGTCAAAAGGAGTTTTGTCTGAAAATCTGTAGTTATTAGTGATTTTTAACCGACAAAACAAAAAGGAGGAGGTTCTCAAGTCGACCCGTAATTTTTTTTTTTTTTTTTAACTGACAAAATGTGGTTAAAAGTAATTTTGACTGACGCTCTTAGTCAAAACTACTTTTAAGACTAGAGCATTAGTCAAAATCACTTTTAACCAGCTGTTAGTATGTATTATTAAAAGATTTTATATGTTGTAAATTCGTTTAATAAGAAGGTTTAAAAATAATGTTTCACACTTTAAAATGTTTAGCTTTAAAATTAATTGAATGAACTAAAAATAATGGTTTCCACTATAAGAGCGAGCGAAGCGAGCTCGGTACTTGGGGCACCCCGAATTGGACAGGTTAGGTTAGAAGGGGATAAAATATAAATACACTTATGTGCGTATACATTGTATACTACAAAATAGTGTTTTTCTCAATATACATGCCATGAACTTATAAAATTTTCATCGAGGCTAAGATGAGGAGGTATCAAAGGCAACTGGAGTAGAACACCTGCCGAACATTTTTTCTTTTGGATCCTGCCTTGATATCACAGCAGCGGGACTATCAGAATACCAGCGCTGCGACACTTATTTTTAAAAGTCGCAGCATTATGCTGAGATAGGGGCCGTTTGACTTCGTACAGAATTTTCTGTTTTTATTTTCATTTTACTTTTGTTTTATTTTTTTGTGTTTTTTATGAGTATGTTTAGTTTAGTTTGAGATAATCTCGTGCGAGTCCCAATAAATACTTTTTCTTTCTTCCTTTACCTACACACACAGCGATTTCAAAATCTCACGCCCACACACGTTATGTTGACAGCAGATTTGTCGACGGCTAAGTGCCTATTTCACCAATGAAACTGAACGGAATCAGCTCATCAAAACTGCGTTCAAGAGATATCAGAAAAAAAAAAAAAAAAGTAATTTAATTAATTTATTCAATAAAAAATATGAAATCCGCTATAAATCTTTGTGTGGACGTCAGATTTTGAAGTCGCTCCCTGTGTACTCACATGAACTTAAGGTTGCACTAGTTGACGGCTCTCTGGTACGTGTGGTTGATAAGCATACTATTTGGTTTATTAATTAATTTAGTTTTATTTATTCAGTATTTTTTATTTATTTATTTAGTAAAATAGACGATGATTTATAATAAAAACGAGCGTAAAGTTTCATGAACAGACCTATGGGTGTATAGATATTATGAAAAAACTACTGGATGTATTTATTCAAAATAAAGTTATTTGAATTCTTGAGTAAATTATCAATCTCGGTGCAGTAACAAATTTGCCAGACCAAAGATGCGTTGAAATGTGGAACTTTCGACGCTCATAACTTTCAAACCATTTCTTTTTACATTCTTCTTCCTTATTGGGCTAGATAATAAAGTAAATATAATTTTTATTTTTACTGTACACTGTCATACAGTGGAGTAAACTTCATACGACGTTAGTAAGGAAGAATGACTGACTAGTGTAACCTTAACAATGTTTGCGGAATCGTCCACTGGCATCATAGCCACGCCACCCACGGATGCGTGATTGGTAAACAAATTAACTAAGTATTATGATCTGAGATCGGATATTCGGATGTATATTCACCTAAAGTTGAGATATTGGCTAATATGGAATGCGCTTTTGTATCGAAAAAGTCCCGCTAACGTCAGATTTCAGTGACCAAACCGGACCAAATCATAGCGATCGAAAGGTAGTGATTAAAGTTGTTGTAGCCGAGGTAATATATAGACGCCTAATCAGGAATATCAGGATATAGTACTTATTTTTCTTTTTCTTTTTACTAATACACACCAGCCCTCCTCTTTCATCCTACATACACATAATTATTTGCATCGGGGGTTAAACAATTATTTTAAATTAATAAGCATCTGATTTTTTTACAAAACAATATTTTAAGAAGCAGTTTGCATACTTTCATAGCTAAAAATTAACTTTAGGTAATTATGCATCCGAAAATCCGATCTCTGATTATGATAGTGACCAAGTGAATGTTATTGCAAAACAATTGCTATCTTAGTAACTCCTAATTTCCCGTATTTTTAAGAACGTTTGCATTCTAGTCTGCGCTGCAGCTGCGGATACAGCTGGTTGAGTCACTTGTACTATCCAACCTAAACTATGCCGACAGGTATGCCCTCGACTACTGACAAGAACTGATCATCTGATGCTGAGGGTTCAAGACGTCTGCGCTTGATTCTGTTTCTTTTCGTTTTCTTTCTCAATCCCACCAAGAAGTCACGTAACGCCACCTTTAAATAAGCACTCAATCCTCAAGATGTAAGTTGCACTTAGCATGCATACTAGTTGGGGTTATAAAGTACAAGCAGTTGACTTAAAACTGAGCTGGATCGTGAGTAGAAGAAAATTCAAAAGTAGACAGTGCTCTCAGCAACTCTTCACTCAATCGCATAAGACAGCTGCAGCTGAAAGGGCAAGTTTCAGGTACGCTGCATCAAATGCTGAAACTACATATATTTCCCTGCCGAACCTTATCGGCGATGAAATATATGCAGAATCTTAAATGTCTTGATACTTTCAGAGTTCGACTGCAGCACTTCCTTATTGCCTCGTAGTAAAAACTGAGTATGACCGTTTCGAATACGTCCATAATTTATCTGGCTGTCGTGTTTATTCCCGAGTCAGTCTCCCTTTTTGGCGTAAGTCGCGGTCACAAACATGATCAAAGGGTATACTTAGTAATTCAATGATTTGTGGATCTTTTGTGTAACAATAATTTTAATAAACATGATTATTTACCTATATTTATTTATTGCAAACATATTTTAATCTAGAAATTCGTTTATTTAATTGACACCTACTTGTCAAAAAATCATCGAACAAGATCGTTTTCTAACGCAAAACTTTACTGTAAAGAACATTATTTAAATTGCAGGTATACTTACACGTGGGGGTCGTGCGGTCCATGGCCCTTTACGGGGCACTGGTGGGGGTGCGTTCATTGAGGCAACGACCAGTCCGCCGGTTGAACGCGTCCCAGACGGTCATGGCCATCCGGCTGGTCCGGGGATACCGCACGGTCTCCTGCGAGGTGGCGAGCCTCCTTGCCGGATTACCGCTATGAGATCTGGAGGCAAAAGTCCTCGTGCACATTTGGGAATGATGCAAGGAGATGAAACGCTGGGGCGTAACTCCGCTGCCGCAAGAAATCGCGGCACAGCAGACAAAACTCCGGCGGGATCTCATGGCGGCATGGAGAGTGCGACTGTTGCAACCCAGTGATGTGCACGCCACAATTGCGGCGGTAAGTTCCCTGTTTGAGGAGTGACTTGAGAGGCACCACGTCGTTCTCACCTTCCGCCTGACGCAGGTACTCACCGGACATGGCTGTTTAGGGAGGTTCCTGTTTCGGATAAGGCGGGAGGAAACGCCCGGGTGTTATCATTGTGTGGATCGACCGGAGGACACGGTGCACATGGTGGAAGTCTGCCCGGTTTAGACGGGGCACCGCCCGTGTCTCGCGTCTGGCCCTGGTCCAGGCCATGGTATGGAGCGAGAGGGCATGAGAAGCCGTCATCTATTTCTGCGAAGCAGTAATGTTCGCGAAGGAGGAGGCGGAGCGCGTGAGGGTTAGGCAATCGTTGCGCCCTCAAGCCCCTAGTCGCCACAGGAGAATATACCCTGGGCGTCGGGAGTCGATAGCCGATTCCCGACGCCACGCAACGGCTTCGGTAGTCGGCTTGCGGACCACAAGCAATGGATAGCTCGCCGTCCGGTAAGGACCAGGTCCGGGTCGACGCCGCGTTGTGTTTCAAGCGCCTCAAAGAGCTGTCAGCACCATTGACGGGGTCCGATAGGGCTGATGCCTGCCGGGGTCGCGGATTTTTCGAAAGAGTTACCGTGACCCTGGCGCACAGGCAACTGAAGGAACACGGGTGGGTTTTAGTCAGTAGAAGTCTGACACGCTCTCCCGCTCCACCCAGAGCTATTTGATGATTACCCAACCAAAAAAAAAAAAAAAGAAAGTTGTACTTACATAATTACACTACACACAAAACTTCTTCATAACACCAATAATTCGTGTATTTATCTCGTATGCTGTACGATCCAAGGGGTTCCGTAACCAAAGGGTGCCAACGGAATCCTTTTACTAAGCCTCCGCTGTCCGTTCGTCTGTCTGTCAGCGGGTTGTATCTCATGAACCGTAATAGGTAGATAGTTGAAAATTGCACAGTATGTATTTCTATTCCCGCTATATCAACAAATAAAATAAATTTTAAAATTAAAAGGGGTCTCCATACAAGAAACATGTTGCAGGGGAGAATGAAAGAAAACAAACGTGTTACGCAGGAAGATGATGATGATCAAATATCACGAGATGTTGTGATTGTTTAACAGAAATAACAAGAACCTAAGGTCTATTCAAATCCTTGTTTCCAATTGATGTTATTTCCATTTAAACAAATATCAACTTCATGCTTCATGCAGTCATGAAAAATTATGAAGTTATGAAACTGAACCGTACGTATTACAATTGTTTTTCCTAAAAATCGTTTTTGTTTACATGTTTGGAAACTAAATCGCGAACGCAGATAAAAATCTCTTGAAATACGATCCAACAACAAATTAAAGAATCGCTCAGAAACCGGGAGTTAATCTAGAAGATATTACTTAGAAATACAAACATGTTCGGAATAAGTTATTTAGGTACAAGCAGCGACCTTGATATCGAACCCTTGCTGAATACAATGTGTAAATAAAACTGTTTGCCACACCCCAGCAGGCTTGGTCAAAACACGGTAGTCACAAACTGATTTTGTTATGAAATATTGTTATGCTATACGTATTTCTTTCTGAGAGGTTCATTCTTCGTAGAAAAGGATTAAGGATTGTATCAGTATTTTTTTGATGTGAAACATCTATAGCCCCGGGCAAAACCGATAGCTGGCATGGCGACGCATGCCGTGGCGACGCGTCGCAAAGCTATACGATGGTTTGTTTCACATCTGCCAGGCGTCCCTTGACGGCTCATTTTTTGTTTCTGTGAGTAAATCAAGAATACAGGCATTATGATTTTACAAAACTGCCAGAATATGTGTCATGACTTATGAGCAGAGATCGGATATTCAGATACGTATTTACGTAAAATATTTTTTTTGCAATGACAGTAGTTACCGTATGGCTTCTTTGAATATTTTTTTGTAAAATAACCTGATGCATATTTATTTAAAATGTACGTTTAACCCCCGATGCAAATATGTGTATAGGATGTAAGAGAAGGGGTGATGCGTGTTAGTTAACACAAAAAAAAAACAAAATCATATTTTTTCTTAAATTAAGTAAGTACCTACTATAACCTGATTGGGCGTAAATATTACCATCGGCTACAACTACTTTAAGCACTACCTTTCGACCGCTATGATTTGGTCCGGTTTGGTCATGGAAATTTGACGTTAGCGGGATTTTTTCTATACAAAAGCGCATTCCATTTTACCCTCAACTTTAGGTAAATATGCATTCGAATATCCGATCTCTGGTCATGAGATAAATTCAAAACACCTATATTATTATTATTTATTGAAACAAAGTTCCTTATCGCATGGTATACTCTGCACTCTTGGCGAATGGGAGCTAGACCGAAAATGTGTCACATTTTTACGTTATTTAGTTACCTTAAACGTTATTAATTTATATCTTTGTGGCTGTTATTTAATATATAAAGTGTATACAGCGACAGGAACTTCGCTCCAATCAAGTGTTCTACGACACATCTCGACTTTTTTTAATTTTTTTAGTTAATTTGACAGAGGAGCCAGCACTTTTAAAGGTCAAAAACAAAAGACAAGCCTCAAAAATTTCGGCCGGCACCACTTCTTAATGGCCCAGCAACACGTCTCTTTGGCACCACTTCGGGCAGAGGCTCTGTAAACTCCCCAGCAACACGTCTCATTCTGATATTAAACCGTCTTAAACTGCGAGAGATGTTCTCAGAACATTGGGCCTATAATGTATTTAATGGTATACAGCGGCATCCTACCCGTGTTAAGTCTTTGGCACGTCCCAAAGGTCATTTTCCTCAACACTATGCTCGGTACCACGTGACCGGTACAAGCTGCTTTTCTCCCAAGGGATCGTTTTGAACCTTGAGTCCCCTACAAAGTGTGACCATCTCTTATCGTCTGCTTATTAGAAAAGTATATATAGTAATTTTTGAGTTGAGTAAGGGCTGATTTTTCAATAGTTAGATAACTTTTATCTGAAGAATAAATATGATAATTTGACATAATATTACTCATACAAAAGTTGTCAAACCACCGCAATACTGATTCCTCAGAATTGATGTGACTATTGAAAAATCAGCCTGAGTGTAAGTAATGAAAAAACTTAATTATGATTCCTAAATAAAACTTAATTATGATGTGTCATCGTGTAAGTAACTTTTCTTTAGTGAAAATACTTTAATTGCCATCGAATCGATAGTTGACCATACAATCAGAATACAGAGTGGCAGGGACATTGAAGCGCAATCTGTTGCTATGGATTTAGTACATAATTCTGAAACCCCCAGAGAAGTCCAAAATCCCGTCGATTAGTAAAAAATTTTTTTTTGCTCCATATATTTTAACCTCGCAGGTATTACCTTTTCCATAAAACAGGAGTTTTTTTTATAACCGCCATAAAATGTCTACGCTAGGGTCTAGATTCATGTGCTGGATTCACAGTTACAGATTGCGCGTTGATGTCCCTGTCACCCTATATAATCCACACGAGATTTTACAACTAAATACTTGTACTTACATAAACTCACGCCTTTTTCCCATGGGATTAGGTAGAAACTACAGAACGCCACCTGCTACGATCCTTAGATACTCCTTTTGCCTCGTTTACGTTCAAACATCTGGTCATACACGCACGCCGGTTGCGAGTACTACGCACCAGACCTTTCTGAAGAACATCATCACTAAAGTCAATATATGTCCTCCTAGGGCGTCCCCTCCTGGCATTTCTACTCACATCTGCCTTGTAAATACCTTTTGTTAGTCGCCTTTCATTCATCCTTTCAACATGACCAAAATATCTAAGCATACTCTTTTAAATTTTTGCCACAACATCTTCTTTAACACCGCGCGCACCATTGCCTTATGACATCATTTCTCAGCCTATCATTCATAGTCACACCACACATGCTTCGCAAGGAACGCATTTCCACAGCATTTATTCTACTTTCATGCTTCTTTTGCCCCAGCCAACATTCACTTCCATGTATAAGCGTAGGCACCAGCACAACATGGTGAACAGCCAGTCGTGCCTTTATGGACATCAACTGATTGGTCACAATTGCATGTGTAGCACCATTCACTTTATTTCCCGCATTTACTCTCCTTTTCACATCTCTATCAATATTTCCATCCCTTGTAAACAGACTCCCCAAATATACGAACTCACTTGCACCATACTCTTATCATTTATTTTCACATCACCCACCGATACATCCTCTCCTCTTTCAAACACCATGACCTTGATCTTATTCACATTTATATTCATCCCCTTCATCTTATATGCTTCATCCATCACAGTCACCATGCCTGCAATTGTTCTGCTGACGATGCAAGTAGAACTTAATCATTTGCGTAGAGAAGACATTTGACAGGCAACTCATTCGTCATCAATCCACACTTACCCTCTTTCAAATCTATCAGACAGCTATCCATGTACAAGTTGTACAAGGTGACGCTTCAACACCCTGTCTAACACCCCTCGAGATGCAGAACCAGTTCGTGTATGCCCCATTTATCGTAACACAAGCACTGGAATTTTACAACTAATTGAATTAAATATCTTGCAAAATCCTTGGATAGATAACAAACGCCTAACAAATACGATGGTTGTAACGATCGATCCTGTCTCGCACCAGGCCCTCTTCTAAATGCTCGAACTGGCACCGCTGAGTGAGAAGCTTTAGTGCCATCACAAGTCATCTATAGATTTGCCTTCTTCCTGGCTTTCTGTGAAAAACTTGAATCGAGCCATCGTAGTGTTCTGTTTGGTTCCAAAATGTTCATTGTATTTTAGCACGAGCGTATCGAAGCATTCTTTGTTTTCGTCTTTGGTGAATTCGAAAGTTGTGTACACATCGTATCCTTCCGATCCGAATAAATTCACCAATAAACTTGCTTTGACATCAGTTGTTTCTTTGTGGACACCAGGCGCTTTTAGAAACACCTTGAATTGTTTCAGCCATTTTTGCCACGCTTCGGCCTGACTAGCCGGCCCACCTTGCTGACACAATTCCGCCAGAGGCCCTGCGTTTTCCATTGTTTCCAATTTTTTACGATAGTCACTATCAATTTTACTGTCTTTTTGAACCGAAACAGTATTATTGGGTGTTAATTTCAATTAATTATTCAGCACCGCAGCCACCATGTTGTAAATGAAAGACGGGTTGACCAAGACTGATTTGTATTAAGTACCCACAACCTAATTATTATTAAATGTTAAAACACTGACCTACCGACATTGTATACGACAGGTTGTCAATGAGATTGTGAATATTAAAATAAATCGCCCGACAGAGACGTGTAATGGCGATAGCGGTGTGCGTTCTGTAGACAACGTAAAATAGCTATTTCCACACCCTCTCATGGGTGCAATTTCACTTTATCGCGATCCGATCTTTTACCCTTATCAGATTTCTGCTTGATACGCTAAAGGTTTCAATATTATATGTATTTCACGATTTATTATGTAATTCATTCCTTTATTCTTATTTCCTATATTTTTAATATACATATATAAGTTACATTTATAAATATTAAAAAAATAGAAGCCTACCGGTATCTGGAACAGACTCCAAGTTACCGGTGGTCAGGAGCCCTTCCTGAGAGAGGAACCTCCTAACGATACGCGCCGTGTCCAGAAATACCGCTTTCTGGATCAAGACCTTGATCCAGCTCCCCAACAAGAGCCTCCTCAGGTGTTGGTCGAGGCCCTTGGCTATTATGCTATTAGCTGTCACGACTTTATTTTTATGAATCATCGAATATATGATTTTAAATAAGTGATTAAAAACAATGCACTTAATTTATCATCTTCTTATTTCTCAAATCTAGATTTTCAAATGTCAACTGTAAGGCTCACATGTAACGAAAGCGGGCTAACAAGGTACACCATTACGTTAAGGCGCTATTTAACCATTAGTGTAATCCCCAAATTATTAGAACGTCATCAAACAAATAAGAACGTGCAATGTGATGATAGGTTAACGAAAATTAATAATGTGTTTTTAGATGTATTTTATTACTCTTAATTAATGAGTTAATAGCCTCTGAATAACGCACTATCGCAAGATTATGCTCGGGGTAGCGCTTTAAAATAACCTCCTCCTTTTTTGAAGACGTTAATAAGCGTGAGGTCACAAGTCAGCCTTCACTTGAGCTGTCAACTATGCTAGCAACTTTTCTGACTTTCTTTTGGACTCGATAATCGTTTTAGCACGATAAGAGCTTGTGCGCAAAGGAGACTTTGGAGGTAACGACTATTAAAGATATATATGGAAGGAAAGATGCTGCGTGGACCCAAATACCTAAAAACCCTCTTTTATGTTACTAACAAATAGCAAATTTTTAACCGACTTCCAAAAAGGAGGAGGTTATATGTTCGACTGTATGTATGTTTTTTTTTTATGTATGTTCTCCGATTTCTCCGTTAATTGTGGACCGATTTTGAAAATTCTTTTTTTGTTTAAAAGGGTATACTCTCGAGGTGGTTCCATTGTCACCAAGTCAGAATCTGATGAGAGGATCCCATGGAAATCGAAGGAAATCCTCAAATTTTATAGGCACACGTATAGCGATTTTGGTATTTTTTATAGTAACTCGTGAATTTGCTCTTGGAAAGCACCATTCGGTGAAGTGGAACTGATGATAAAGACCAGAGGTGGCCACCGGAACTTCTCAATAATAAGTATTGCGCGTGTTGCGATTCGATTTTAATATGGTTGTAAGCAATTTATGCTCGTCACAATGCATATGGTGAAATGGAGCTGATGGTGGCTTCACCATCCAGTGGTTTTGGTTCTTAACAGGAGAACTCCTCAACAGTTAACGCCCCTGCGTCGGGAAAAGGAATATTTTGTAAAAGGGGATGTGCAGTTGACATTAGGCTATTGTAACTTAGATTTATTAATACCTGACTCACTAAAAAGTGAAAAAAAAAACTTTATTACAAAAAAAACTGACTTAAAAAAACACTACAAAGTAAAAAATAACTTTAATTTCGGAAGTCGGTGGCAAAAAACAAAATACAAATACAAAGACACCGACTTCCAAAATTAAAGTTATTTTTCAGTTTTAGTGTTCAGTTTTTGAAGTCGGTTGTTATATTTTTTTTAAGTTTTTTTTTTTTTTTTTCTTTATCTGTCCGTGACATCACAGCAGCGGGACCTATCAGAATACCAGCGCTGCGACACTTATTTTTAAATGTCTCAGCAACATGCTGAGATAGGGGCCTTTTGGCCTCGTACGGGACTTTCTGTTGTTATTTTCATTTTACTTTTTTTGTGTTTGTTTTATTGAGTGTGTTTAGTTTAGTTTGTGCTATTCCTATGCGAGTCCCAATAAATACCTTTTTCTTCCTTGCTTACTAAATAAAGGACTAGATGGCGTAAGGACAAGACGATAGTGATGGTGAAAATTTTTCGTCAGAGTTGATATGTTTTTACTATATATTTTTATATTATTAAGTGTACTTTAGGTAGAACGGTTGTAACGCGACTGATCCGAGAAAAATGCACCTTCAAGAATACAATAGGGTCATAAACGGTCGTTACGCGTACAGTATGATTCAAACTTAATGGCGGCTGTGAAGTGCGCTATTCGCTGCGCAGTACCCCACCCCTCACCCCCGCTGACACGTGAATTGGTTACTGCGCAGCGACACGCCTCATGTTCTAAGACAACATTAAGTTTGAATCGGACTATACCGGACATAACGTGACTTCGTCCGAAATTGAATGAATTTTGTAAAGTACTTATACGCATAGTTTTAATATAATTTAACAACTTAAATGGTAAAACACATTATAGTTGTTTATAAATAACTTAAACAATGAGTAATGATCGATTAACGTAGGTACTTCAAAATCCAATGAACTGAAAAATATAAGTTAAAAATTAAAGCGTATTATGAGGTTAATAAGACTGGCAAAATTATTATTTGCATTATTCCAATTGAATAAACCCATGTTTTGGAATTTATTTAAACTCAACTTATTTTACCATTCATTGTTTTCGTAAACTGACTGCCTCGTTGGTCTAGTGGTCGCAAGCGCTACTGCTGAGCATGAGGTCCTGGGTTCGATTCCCGGGTCGGGCAAAGTGTTATCGGGTTTTTCCATCTGGAATTTCTCGGTAGCAGCCCGGAGTCTGGATTTGTGCCCGGTTGATGGCAATAGGCTCGCCCCCTATTACATGGGACTTAAACGTAACTGGCGAAATGTCGGTGTGCTATAGGTGCACCTCTGCCTAACCCTTCGGGGAATACAGGCGTGATGTTATGTATGTGTATGTATGTTGTTTTCGTAAATTCGTTCACTTTCTCAACACTATTATTTTAGTATGGTAATATTATTAAGCTTCGAACTGGCGAATTACTGAATACGATTAAAAGTCCAAGTAGGTACCTATAAGTGGCGATTTTATCAATAAAGTAAAAACTGCCATTTGTGTTTCACAAAGTCGAAATAAATTTAATACGTCTGTCTCAGTGGCTGTGGTCAGCGCTGTACGATTTATCACAGTCACACCAGTTTTTATGCGACCAGAGTGTCATGACCTAATTAAGGAAATCTAATTACTCTTTTACAATGAGGAAATGAGAAAAATATATTTAAATAAATCTATTAATAGTTTTTAATAGGACTCCCTAATAATATAGTGGCCATAAACCCAAAGATATGATTATAAAAAATCGTTGTGAGTTGGTTTGGCACTCACGAAAATTGATGTGTAAACATGTGAGCTCGTATCAGTTTGGTTCACGCGCTCACATAGACACGGGTCTTACGCTGACGTCATCTGACGCTCGAAGACTTACGCATACGCGTCTGACGCTCAAAGTTCCAGCTAGCCCCTACCGTAGACCGAGTGCTAAGATGTTTACACATCAAAACTGGTAAATGAAGAATGATAAATGATTTTATTTCTGTAAGTAGGTTTGTACAAACACTTTTACACGTCAATCATATTTTTAAACTAGATGAGGTCGGCGTTTCCTATCTGACTACTCTGAGAAGAAAGGTAGGTAGGTAAGCACCAACATTTTTGATAACCAAAGCTGTTACAAATTTTAATTTGAATGTTTCTAAAAGTACCAAGATAACATACATACGTACCCAGTCCCCATAATGTACTATCTGGCCAGCGAGGTAATTGTGTAACACACTAACAGTAGGAATGGGTTTCATTTTGGGAGTTCAACAACATTCATTGCGTTATTTACGTTGTTGAGCAGTCAAATTTTTTGAACATATGAAGCAATGGAGAAGATTGTGATAGATAGTGTGTTACGCAATTATGATGCAGGGTGGTAGTGGGAGAGGGGGGGTCGCGATTTTTTTTAAATTCATTGAGTTGTACTTACGCATACATTTAAATATTTAAGTTGATGCAATCATGACCTCATAGGAGTTTTACCGAACACCAAATCATCGATCACTTAATTTAGAGAATTAAAACAACTTAAATTCTTAATTAAAATGAAATAAAAACTTTTTTACAAAAAAACAACCGACTTCCAAAAAAAACACTAAACCTACGTCTTTTAGTGTGTTTTTTGGATGTCGGTTGTTTTTTTTTATATAAGTTTTTATTTTTCACTTTTTAGTTGCGGTACCTACCCCACACAAATTCGTATACCACTACTTGGTGTGTAAATAACAGTGACAGGAACTTATTAACACATCATTCATATAAACTAAGTGGGAAAATACGCAGTATTAAGGATAACTCAAAAACTACTAGTCATACCTTGATCAAAATTAAATGGGTCCACATGTGAAGCACCAGCTATCAAATAAAAAAAAGAATCATCCAAATCGGTTCACCCAGAAAAAAGTTCTGAGCTAACACACATAGACGAATTGAGAACCTCCTCCTTTTTGTGAAGTCAGTTAAAAAAAGACATTACAACGAGGTTATAAGCAAAATAGTCATTTATTACTAACGAGTGAACATCGGTGACCGATCTGCCCAGCCTTAAAACAAAAGTGGAGGAAGAATGTGTTTGGAATTGATACAGGTTGTTCTTAAAAGTATGTTGCTGATTATGTGGCCTCAGTGCATCGTAAGTTGTTGTAGTGAGCAGTAGAGGCTAGACGTGTTTTTGCAGGGTAAAATAATAGACGATCGCTGGCTAGCAACAGCCCTCAGTTATTTACCCCTGGACAGCAGCTATCCAACAGCAATCACATTGCAACCAGAATAAAAATCACTGTAATTTTGACAGACTTGTCAGTGGCGGCAACCCAACAGCAACCTTATTATAACTAGAATAAAGATCACTGTCATTTTGACAGACTTGTCAGTGGCGGCAACCCAACAGCAACCTTATTATAACTAGAATAAAGATCACTGTCATTTTGACAGACTTGTCAGTGGCGGCAACCCAACAGCAACCTTATTATAACCAGAATAAAGATTACTGTGATTTTGACATTCGCTGCAAAATCAGAGGTGAAAATAACTGTGAAAGGACTATAGGTCACTCCTGCCACAGTCACATCACTTTGGATCGTTATGGATGCAAAGGGTAGTTTCAAATGTTCGGTATTTCGCGCCCACCTTTGCACCCATGCAAGCTCCTCTCCTGGACAAGGTCTTACGCACCTGTCCTACCACTGACAGTAAAGCGACTAGCTATCAACTTTATTCGAGCTCAAGAAACGTACACAAGATTGTAGGTCCCGTGTGAGTAAAAGAGATATCCACATTAATATGTAGTTGATCGCTGACTGTTCACATTGATCACTCTCTCTCCACTAATTTGTCGCAGCGACGAGAGCTTTCAAAGAGAGTACTCGCTAAGCGACGCTCGCTTGGCGAGCAGAACACTCGCTGAAAGACTCACGCTTGGTACATGCGCATACAGCGAGTAACCGCTTGTCACCGTCGTACACTCGCTGCTTGTTGCTCGCCCACTCGGTTTTAGTTGCTACCTTTAACCGCTTCTCCTTTATCGCCGGTGGAGAAACAGGTGTCTAAATCCCTACTATAAAAACCTACAAGGAAAACCGGTGCTCACATTTTAAGTTGCGTGCAGGGCGATAAGGGCGAGGTACGATAGTAAATGTTCACGTATTTATCTTGTCCCATTAAATAAATCGAGAACACCGTGTTTTGGTGTGAACTTTAGTTTTTATTGGTCGTCGGTGATTCTGGTTGTTATCAGGATTAAATACTGTCTAGATTACTGTTCTTATGGTAGAACAGAATCTGTTTCACTGTTTGTACAAATAGATTTAAGTCAATTAACGTTGAGCAAACAATTTTTGTAATAAATGGTTATTAATGATATTTATTTCTGTAAGTATGTTGGTTTTTACAAAGACTTTTACTTATCAATAAAATTAAAACTAGATGACATTGAGGTTTCCAAATACTCTAAGACGAAACACCGAAAAAACACTCAGAGGTCACAGTCTCTTTTAAAGTTCAGGACTCTAGGCATTATCTTAGTCAGATCATATGAGGAAAAAACCACACAGCTTTGAATGGACCTGTCCAATCCGTGCTCGCATTGTAATTTAATTTATCTGGTTGTCATCTGAAAGTCGATATTTAGACAATTTGTAATTTAATTATTTTTCTTTGACATTTGTAATTGGATATTTAAACAATTTTTGATATAGTACTTTTCATTTTTGACATTGGAATTTAATTATTTTGTTTGAATTGCATAAATTAGAATCATTATTATTGTTACAAAAATTCCATGCCGAATTTAGTAAGCTGAATATGAAGAACTGTTGTTTATGTTTGATAAAATCTGTCTAGTACTATATTTCAGGCAAATAAATGAATCTATCTATCTAAGTAATCGTGTAGCTCAACTCGGAGCTTACTTACCTACCTATACATAAATATTACACGTTACTGAATTTCCTATGGTTCTTCCTAAACATTACTAACCTTGAGTCAGTCCTTCAAATGTAGACATACTGACCTTCAAGATTGTTAATGGACAATACACGTCGCTCAACTAAAATGATTGATGGTATGCTATTAACAGTCGAAGTTTTGTTCCAGATCTTACAAAAGGAGATGCGTCAAAGAAGCATGGTGTTTATGGTGTCAAGAGCTTACACTTAATGTCCATATTATGTAGATGATATCTAAATCGAATCTTCTAAACTTAATAATGTTATAACGAGGAAAACTTGTTTGTTTTTGTGGCCAGCCCCTGCAGTCTCTACATTAGACAACGACAAAAATCGGTCGCTAAGTCGTACCGTTGTCAAATTCCATTAATAGATTTTCAACTTTATCTCTAAAGCATAAGGTTGAAAATCTATTAAAGAAATTTGACATCGATTAGATTTAACGACCGATTTTTGTCGAGACTGCAGGGCCAGGAATAAAACACGTAACGTAAGCACAAACTTATAACTTTTATTGTTTCACCGCAGTACAATTTAAAGTCTTGTTACTTCGCTCAGTGTTTCACAACGACTGTCCATAATGGCGACCGAAGTGATTAAATTTTCAATTTACTCCACCACTTATAGTGGTGATATTTAATCAAATAAGTGAACAATAAAGAATACATTAATCAACTGAAATACTTTGAAAAACAAATAAATTACTAATAAATTCATATAGCACGATTATTTATACAGAGTAATTAATAAGTCATAAAACTAATAAATTCATAAGTGCATGACTTCTAGACACATCCATTGACTAACATTTGTTTATCATACAATGGTGCCGATTCTCTTGTCGCAAAATTCTCTAAACTATACTAAAAATCACTAAAATTTAGTTTATTCCTGTCAAACGACGATTTCTCATTCTGAAATAGACTAAAGTGACACAACTTAACTATATTTTAGTTTGACAGCACTAAGATGGCACTGAATTATTAGTTTAGTGAAAATGCCAATTTTGCTATTCTGAATTTGACGTTGTTTACCTAAAATTTTGGTTGTTTGTTGTTTTGTTTGTTTTGGTTGTATCTTGCTATTTTTAATCGCGATTAAAAAGGGGTGGAATAATATTAGTTGTCATGAACTAAAATTCACCACAACACCTCGACTTCAGGTGCAAAAACAGAACTGCATCTTCTTTTTTAAGCTATTGCATAGCTTCTATCGCGGGCCTTGAGCACGGGGACCGGAGCCAGAAATTCCGTAACGAAAAAAAACCTCACGCTCCCCACTCCGACGGGCACGGAGGTGTGGCTTGAAGGCCGTGCATTGTATAACGTCGTTTCTTTTCGGCAGTCTTCGACACGGTGTTTGTGTGCGTGCAACTAGACGTATTGTACGACTCTACGAAGCTCGCACGAATCGAGACGAGCTGCTCCGAAATCGGACGAATACATAAGCAGCTGTTTATGAGAAAGTATATAGGTGTATAGGTATTTATCAAAAAGTGTAACTTGAATTAATATTTATTTCCATTTACTTTCGTACCATTTATCATTTACCAGTCGGACACCATACATTTATTATAATCACCACTATCTTAAAACTCAATATCCCAATATCTCGGAAACGGCTGGGAATATCAAAATTCTGACCAAAATTCCCCCCCCCCCCCTATAACCTGCCTCTCAAATAGTACATACATACAGACAAGCCCCTTTGACCCCCCTTTTTTGACCCCCTCTTTTTCAACCCCAATATTAAGTTGTATTATATTTATTTATATTTAAATCAATCCCACTTATATATGATCCCGGGACCCCCCCGCGTCACCCCTTTTGACCAACCCCTCCACCCGTCCAGGGCTACTTCACCCCCCAGGGTCTTAACTTTTGAACCGGAGGTCGTAGAGGTATCGAGTTTGGGGTCTTTGGAATCGGCAGTAAAGGGCCTATATTTTGGCCCCGATAAGGTTAGGGTAAAGCGCCCCATTTTAAATTTATTTTAGATTTAAAAAAATTAAATTCTTATTTCTTATTCTTATACAAAATGCTATGCAATAGCTTTACCGCGGCAGTCCCCGAGTGCCACACGTTTTTTTTTATTATTATATCTCGAAAATGGTGTGTCCTATCGCAAAATTAATGAAAAATTCGACCCCCTTTATAAAACCATTAAACCCCTAAAACTCAACACGTAGGTAATTTTTTTTTCATATTTTCCAGACAAAAAGTAAAACGATCCATATAAAACACGTCGAGGCTACCACCCACCACTTTGGTCCTGAACCCAAGTAAATCAAAGTATATTGTGATGGGATCTAGGGATTTCCTGAACAAAATGCTTGCTTGCAACATAGACCTCAAGATTGATGGTCGTGGTGTGGAAAGGGTTCTGGAAGCTCGTAATCTTGGGGTAGTATTTGACGGGCAGCTGCATTTTGAAACTCACATCTTGGAGGCCGTGCGCAACTGCTTCTACCGACTCAAGCTCTTGTATCGTGTCCGTCCCTACATAAGTGTGGATATGCGGGTCATGCTGTGTGAGTCACTTGTTCTATCCAAGCTTAACTACGCTGATACTGTGTATGGGGCGTGCATTCTCGGTAGAAGCGGAAAACTGATCCAGCGGGTGCAGAATGCTTGTGCAAGATTCTGCTACAATGTCCCACCACGCTCCCACATCACTCCTTTTTTAAATAGTGGTAATTTGATGAGAATGTCAGCACGCAGACAACTACACCTGGCTACCCTACTCTTTGGCACTATTCTCACAAAGAAACCAGAATATTTATTTAAAAAACTGTCTTGGTCGCGCGATGTTAACAAGATTAAAACTAGAGCATCTTCGTACCTCATGTTAGCATCATCGCACAGAACTGCTGCATTCCGTGGTAGTTTCAAATTCGCTGCCTCTCGTTGCTGGAACGACTTGCCTCCTCCTTTTCGTGCTATAAAGACAGTTGGTACATTTAGAATCAAATTTAAACAGCATTTACTACACATTCAAAAATGTACCACACTTTGAACTTACCTTTGATGTGCACGCAGCTTGTAATGGTGGCAAGCTAGTGGCAGCGATTGTTCGCTAAACAGAGCAGGCACAACAAGCAGTGTCAGCAGTAATTTCGCTTTTGATTGTTTTTCTTTTTTTTTTTCTCGTTGTTGTCATTTGTAAATTGAAATTCTTGTGTTAATATAGTCATTACATTAGTTTATCCTTATTTCTCCAAATAACGTTAATTGAACACCACAGAGTATTCTTTGTTATAATAATCACAGCAATATTGAGCATTTCGCAGCCGTAATCAATTAATAATCTTCTCGTCTCGCCGTATAGTTTTGTAATTGTATTTGCCGAGTGCCGGCGCCTGCGTCTCTTTACTTGTCACAGCGATGCCATTGTGCCACAGACACTAAATCCGTAGACAAGTAATTGATGTTACGTCGGGTGCTGACACGCGGAATATAATCATTTTATTTGATTTTTTTATCTTATTTTATAATAATTGTGTTACACATAAATAGCTATTTTTATTTTATCTTTATTTTGTTTTTTATATTTAAATTTATTTCTGTATCTGTCCGTGACACCACAGCAGCGGGCCCTATCAGAATACCAGCGCTGCGACACTTATTTTTTTTTTTTTAAATGTCGCAGCATCATGCTGAGATAGGGGCCTTTTGGCCTCGTACAGGACTTTCTGTTGTTATTTTCATTTTACTTTTGTTTTTATTTTTTATTTTTTATATTTTTTGTTTTTATGAGTGTGTTTAGTTTCTAATAATCCTGTGCGAGTCTCAATAAATAATTTTTCTTTTTTTTTTCTTTCTTTCTCACCCTATGCGTGCCTCCGGCTCTAAATAAAAATCACGGGCAAACAAGCACCGACCACATGGAGTCGCGATTGTCAAATTAAATTTTAGTTACGTCAAAATTAATTTTAAATTTAGAGATATTTTTTTGCAGAATAGCTGTAAGATTCTCATAGCCAAAAGTAAGGAATTTTAGTGATAGTTTAGTTAGTTTAGTTCTGTGTACAAGAGAATCGGCACCAGTATCTATTAAAATAATATACGACCTATAAGTAAGCTAAAGTGGCAATGGGCTGGCCATATTAGCCGTAGACCTGATGACCGTTGGGGTAGACGTATTCTTGTGTGAAGAAGACCGCGAATCGGCAAACGTAAGGTAGGACGCCGTCAGGTTAGGTTAGGTTAGCGCGACGATCTTCGCGGGGTGGCGGGTAGCAGCTGGATGAGAGTTGCCGAGAATTTATCTGAATGGCGTGCAATTGGAGAGGCCTATGTCCAGCAGTGGCAGTCTACTGCTGGACATACGTCTGTCCTAGAGCAGTCTATAGGCTGATAATGATGATACGACCTAACATTTTGGTTGTAAGAGGTAATCTCTGGGAGTACTGATGCGATTACAAAAATTCTTTGACTGATAGAAAACTACACTATTGAAAAGTGTCTTAATATATGTTTCATGGTACAGTTAACTTCCACACTGACGAAGTTGCGGATTAAACTTAGTATGAAAAAATGGTGTGGTGTATAATGAATAACTAACCAAGTGTTACCACAGAATGAACTGAACTTTTCAATTAATAAGAATAATAATAATTCTTTATTTCAGATAACTACGATCCAAAGTGTTAGTAATTACAATAATGGCTTACAACTATTGTTAGTTAAGTGACTGATGTTGATGATTTATGACGGCAATAATTAAGTTGTCACCGTCCTCACCATTTAAAAAAAAATTGGAGATGTAATATCCTCCCCTATTATTTTGAGGATGCTGTTGCTAGATTCTCGTACTGTGCTTAGTAGAGATGCAGTTTTTTTGCGAATCACCTCATGGAATCAGTTGGTAAGTAATATGATTGTATTGTGGAAAAAGAACTGCAAATGTAGGTAAGAAGAACCTTTTAAAATTTTCGTTTGCTGAATATTTTTATAGTTTTTTTTTTTGAAGTTCTCAATTTACTAAAACTAAAATTAAGTAAGGACGTAGCTAGGTATGTTACTAATTGTCAGTGTATTTAACTTTTTTTGTTAGAAAACATTTAATTTCCAACCAGTAATAGCATATTTCTGCACATTTCTACGATAGGAGCGTTCTATAATCGCAGTAAACAATGGACGACCATATCGATTCCTCGCGCCTATTGTGTGGGTGAAATAACGTTGTCAATGCGCTTCATATGAGATGAGCTTGTGTTTGTAGTTTTATAATAATTTTGGGTAGCAACAGAGATAAAAGAAACTTACGTAAATGAGATAGGATTCCGGATTTCCAGAATCTGGATTTGTGCCCGGTTGACGTCAATAGGCTCGCCCCATAATACATAGGACTTAAAATATAACAGGCGAAATATGGGTGTATTATAGGTACACCTCTGCTTAACCCTTTTGAGAACGCCAGCATGATGTTATAATATGTGTTAAAATGAGATAAATTGATTATTTTTCGGCTAATATTGGCAGTGTCTATTTCAATTCCAATTTTATAATGTTGTTCGAAGAACTTTACTTAGTCCAGTCAGTGCACGCATTTGTCAGTAAGCGTGAAGCTCAACTCAAAACTTAAGGAGCTTAACGACTCGACCAACAATTCAATAAGCTCTATAAGTATACAGTAGTAATTATTATTGAGTACACACCACTATTATCACTGCGAAAATATTTAATCTGGAAAGCGATCAATTCATCCTAATTAAATAAAATCCGTTCAATATTATTCTAGACTCTAAAACCACGATTTTTTTAAATCTCTCTATGGTGTTCTGTGGCTACCCGCATTGAATTTCACAGGGAAGTTTGTTGCGGGTAGCGGGTAAAAGAGCGGTGTCAGCTAGGTAACCAACTAGTTGGTACTTGATACCCAATACTTAGGCAGTAGTTTGTTTTGGTCAGGCTAGACTAAAATGCTAGACCGGGAAAAATGTAAAAATATAATTTGGAGGATTTATAAGGGTCGTGTTTTTACGTACTATGTTCAAAATCCCGTTGTTTTAAAATTGTCTATGCATTTATACTGATAGGACATAAAAAAATCCGTTCTATAAAGTGCTTATTCCACTATTCCCCCTTGAGAGAATCTCCCCTCAGGAGGGAAAACTGAACCCTAATGTAAAAAAAACTAGATATTCCCCTTTTTATTTTGGATTATACCACTTTATCACCCTAAAGCTCTTAAAAAAAAAGTGTAGTAATTAGATATAGATTCTATGAAATGTGACCACCCACGCGCGAACCGAATTAGTCGCAGTAACTAAGCTAGTGCACCCCAACCAAATGAGTTAGGTTAGGTTTGAACCGTGATCAAGCGCGCGCGAGCAGAGCGAGCGAAGCAAGCGGTCCTGCGGCAGCGGCCGGTGAGCGCTACTTAAGAGTTAAATTTCTTACCGACTAACTCTTATTTGTTAACTGCACACACGTAACTGCCCGTCCAGTCATTTTACTGCCCAATTATTTATTTAATTACCCATTAAAATATTTGTTATGACTCATTTTTATTTACTTTACTGCTCAGTTTTTAATTTCGAACTTGTTATTAAACAAGGATTTTGTAATTTTGAATTTACCAAAACTACAATAAATAACTGCCGCTTTAAATCAGTGCCATTAATATACAACAACAACATGTATGTCTATTTAAACTTAATTAAAATAAAACATAAATTCTAATTACCACAGTGAGAATTTTAGCACATTTTTTTTTCGGTTACAATTTTCCCCCCTAATTAAGGAATTATCGGGGGAGAATTTCAGCCTTTTTTTAGATTCCTCTTATTCCCCCTAACTTTAAGGTGGGATCTGTGGAATAAGTCCTATAAAGCTAACAAAAAGTAACAACATGTACATAGGTTAGTTATGAATCACACATCCTGACACTAGCAATTTACAACAATACATCATATATGAACACACCCAATTATTATTTAATGTATAATTTTTGAAAATATTTTAAACGACGTAAAAGCACGTGAAAGCTTCAATTAAAAAAGCCACTTATTTTTAGCAATTAACTGTTAAAACTAGCTCTTTTGTGGTCACGCTACGCTTTTGTTAAAGTCTCAGACCACAATAAGTATGGTAATGTAGTCGTTATTTTTAACCACATTGAAGTTATGGGCTAAGTGTTCCACGAAGCCAATGGTTTAGAATATAGGTAAGCTGTTAGGTGTTTAAAAAAGAAATGTTGCTATTATTGCTGTTTGATCACCATCTGCCTAGTATAGTCATACTCACTTAAATGTTTCACTGTTGGTGGCGCGTGTATTGTATCATTCGGTTCCCTAAAATGATTGAGCTGGATGGTGTGGATGTCAATTAGTCTAAATAGGCTTTTATTTTTATATAGATTCTTTTATATTTTGTGAATGTGAGAACGTTGTAGACCTAACATGTCGACTAGATTTGTGGACCTTTTTATATTTTGTTGAGTACATGTTACTTGTTGACAGGCCTATACTGTCATCCCATATCTATCAACACTGTAATTGGAAACATTGTAAAAGCCCCTTATTTTTAAAAGAGTAACTGTGGAGTTTCTTGCCGGCTCTTCTCCATAGGAAACAACCAATTGGAACCGTGCACCTAGCTTCTGACGTTTCATAAGTGCCAATGTTGGTTTATGTGTAATAAAATATTTTGATTTGATTTTGGTGCTGATCCACGCGTCATGTTCGTGAACGGGTGCCGTCAGTTGAGACTGGTCATTTCTTAACTGCCACGGCTTATTTTTATTATTAATCTTATATTTTGAATTGTTTATTTTTTTTACATTATTCTCACATAAATAGAAGCAACAAGAATAATGTACGCAGCATTTTGTAATATCTTGATTTAAGAAGAGTGTCCTTGGAGTTTCTTGTCCGTTCTTCTCCATAGAGATCTACGTTTTAGAATGGGCAACTAGCTTCAACTTTCTGACTACGTGACTGACTCTTTCACAATTCAAAAGTGCCTGTAAATGGTTTAATTGAAATAAATGCTTCGAGTTTGAGTTTGAGTTCATAATCAGTCTATAACGTTCCCACTGCTACGACACAGGCCTCCTATCTTCGAGAGAGAGTTGGTTGTAATCTACCACGCGGGCCCAGTCAATGTCTAGCATTTACCAACCATGTTGGGGTCGGCTTCCGATCTAACTGGATGCTGCTGAATACCAGTATTTTACCTGGAGCGACTGCCTATCTGACCTCCACAGCCCGGTTAATGAGAAACACGATATCCCTTGGTAAGACTGGTCAAACTTTCGGGTTTCTGACTACCCGTAATGACTGTCAAAGATCTACGAATGACAGCCGGGACCAACAGCTTTATATGCTTATTGCTGCTTGATAGGATACCTAAATGTTGTGGATATTTTTGAAACTATACCTTAATATTTTACGTTATATATCGAAAGCTGTATTAAGTTTAAAATTTTGAATAAATTGATATCTTTGCGAATCAAAGTGAGGCGTTGCTTACAAAAGTCACTCCGAATGGTCCAAGCTCAAGATGCTGATTGAACGAGTATTCTTGAAAAGAGTATTCTATTCTATTCTATTCCATTATTTAGTTCTCATGTTTGACAATGACTAAAACGTATTTTTTTAAACAGAACAACATTACCTGACCCCACTTTGAATGCAACAACTGGCTTACTTCATACATACTTACCAACAAACGATAAGAAAAAACCAGCCAAGTGAGAGTCGGGCTAGCACACGAAGGGTTCCGTACTACCGTACAATATTTAACACTACATATTTTTACAATAAACACGTTTCTTGTACGTTTCATTATTTGTTGTTGTAGCGGCAATAGAAATATAGACTGTGCAATTTGAACTGTCTTCGTATTACGGTTCATGAGATACAGCCCGCTGGCAAACAGACGGACGGGCGGATGGACGGATAGCGGAAGCTTAGTAATAGGCTTCCGTTGGCACCCTTAAGGTACGGAATCCTAAAAAGATAAAACTTTACACTCAAAAGTAACGTGAAATATAAATGTGGCCAATTTGAAAGACGACAGGGTCAAAAGTAGGATAACAAAGTTGAAGAATAATGAATAAGTTAACAAGTTTTACTTTGAGTTTTTATTCTGTTTTAGAAAACACAACCCTAGCTCGTTATCTAAGCTTGGCTTTCAATCAGTCTTTCATAATAAACCAATTTTTTTAATATAAATAAATATACCACGAGTGTTGGATCGAGGTGGCTGACGAAAAGGATGCCTGAGGGCCTAGACAAAGTAACATTTGATTAACGATAACACTAGTAGAAAACCTAAAATGTATGGGGTTGACATAAGCTATCGAAATGTCACGTGATCATAGGTCAACGAATAAAAATTAGCTAGACAATGTAAACAACATTCGATTATGAAATGAATCGACAGCGTCGAAAGATTAGGTACTTCCACAGAGATGCATAGCCAAGGGACACTTTTTGACGAGCGTTATTGCTAGTTTTTGGAATCATTAGCGAAAGCGATAGCGATTGTAGAAATAGAATCGCTCCGAAGCGAATGCCATTTGTCTAGGCCCTCTGGAAAGATTTGTGGGAGGCCTTTGCTCAACAGTGGGACAGTGCAGGCTAAATAAAATAATAATAATTGGATAGTATACATTTTGATGTAACATTTAAAATAAAAAAAGAACTGGTGTAAAATGTCATGTCGATTTGTGATTTGATCCAAAGTTCAGTCAATTAACCGTTTGTCAATATAAATAGATAATAATGGTTATGTAAATATTTCTCGTATACGAAATGTATGCCACTTATGGATTTTGCTGCAAAATGGTATGGTTAGCAAAAACTCACTTTACTATGCCTTAATATAGCACAGAAATGTTTTATGCGTTTTATGAGACGTTTAAGAGCGCTTACACGGTTCCACTAGCGCCACTCCTTTAAAAAAATATTATCTCGTGACTGAGAAGGAATTTTGAAAAACGGCTTAATAAGTGACCTCGGTAAGTGTGTCAAGATTTTTGTAATATCTTTTATAAACTTTCATAATGAGACACGAAACAACAAAATACGATCTAAACAAAGGCCACATTCATTTAGATCGTATTTTGTTGCTTCGTGTCTCAATGTGAATCTTTATAAAAGGTATTAGAAAATTTTAGACACACTTACCCAGGTCGCTTATTGAGCCGTTATTCAAAATTCCTTCTGAGTCATCAGATAATATTTTTTTAAAGGTGTGGCGCTAATGGACCCGTGTGCGCCCTCATAATATCGTGATTCTTGCTAGCCATTCCCATAACTACTTGTCTCAAGACATACATACTTAAACATAAATTCACGCCGTCTTCCCATGGGATAGGCAGAAACTACAGAACGCCACCTGCTACTATCTTTACATACTCTCTTTGCTTTGTTTACGTTCATACATCTGAGGGGTAATACGTAACACACTAATAGTAGGAATAGCTGTCATTTGGACAGTTTACACATTCATTGCGTTATTTACGTTGTTGAGCAGACAATTTTTTTTACCGACTTCTAAAAGGAGGAGATTCTCAATTCGTCTGTATCTTTTTAACCGACTTCAAAAAAAAGAGGAGGTTCTCAATTCAACTATAAGTTTTTTTTATGTGTCTTAGGTCGCACCTTTTTTTGGGTGAACCGATTTTGATGATTCTTTTTTCATTTGATAGCTGGTGCTTCACATGTAGTCCCATTTAAATTTGATCAAGTTCTGACCAGTAGTTTAGTAAGCAGAAAAATATGCAGTATTAAGTTATCCTTAATACTGCATATTTTTTCCACTGAGTGTATATTGATGATGGTTTAATAAGTTCCTGTCACTGTTATTTACATAGAAAGTAGTGGTATGCGAATTTGTGTGGGGTAGGTACAACAACTAAAATGTGAAAAATAAAAACATTTTTACAAAAAAAAAACTACGAAGTGAAAAATAACTATAAGTAAAGTTATGTTTGTTTTTGTAGTGTTTTTTTGGACGACTTATTTTTTTGAACATGTGTGCAATGGGTTAGCAATAGGCTTCAAAATTATTCAGATTGTGATTGATAGAGCGTTACGTAATTAGGGTGCTGGCCATACACGCACCTGACTTTCTCCAAGATACCAAGATTAAAATACCTATTCTTTTAATTTTAAACAGACATGGCGCTGTTATTTTTAAACCAAACGCATTGTCGTAACTAAACCCATGTTGGAATTTATGGATGGATTTGATTGTTCGAAAAGGCACATGGACATTTTCTTTTAATCATTTAATACATTTTACAATGTTCAATGACCATTAGTCATTACCGTATTAATCAAGTGATCTATGACTATCTATCTATCTTTGACTTAGACACCTAAAAATATGGATCAGCATTTTATTTTTTAAATAAACAACCACGGACTAGAAAAAAAATAAGGTTTCCGCGTCACGCGTATCGAAAGTGAAGCACTATAAGAATGCCGAATCGTTTGTACAAACATGCCTTACGCACACATTTACATCATAAGATGCCGACTGGCCGCCATTACGCGGTACTACGGTGTCATTGTAGGTACTGTTTACGTCAATTAATAAAATAAAAGAATGCCTTCTTATGTTGTGAAATGGTGTAAAAATAATTCTACATCACAGAAAAAGTGTCAAGGAATATCATATCACAAGTAAGACTTATTTACACACACATAGATCGGTACGGTACGTGGTGCTTCACTTTCGATATACGTGGCACGGAGTCCTTCTTATTTTTCTAGTCCGTGTAAACAACGAAAAGTTTCAACAGTAAATTCATCGTAACAATTGGCGCGTCATTAGCTCATTTTACATATCTTTAATTCCGCTGGTTGACTTCACCTTTTCCGCAACACATTAACATAAAATTAGCAGTCAATTAGGGGTAGCTTAATACCCTAAACTAAAAGTCGAAAGTTGGCACCGACAGTCAAAACACGCGAGCCTTGCCCTCTGATTTGACACAACGCGTGGGTGTGACTAGTAATTACACAAATGGATTAATATCACCCACCCTTATTTACGAATTAATAATGTTCTGTGTATATATGAGGCTTTGTCATTGTTTTATGTAGCTGTGGGTAGATTGTAGCTGTATCGAAAAGTTGCGAAATGAATGAGAGTATAAAGAAAAGTCGTGTGAATTAAGAATGAGGGGGTAATGGCTGATCTTTGCGTTATGATCGTGAACTTGGGTACTGCTTGTGGTGACTAGTCGTCTTGCTGACCATGGTTCTATTATTGTTATTACTAATAAACTGCTAAGTGATTTTACTTCGATGGTCCTAGTTTAACATTATTTTGTGACTTCGAGTTACAGCTATAAATATATAAACCAGCATTTCACATGTAAGCGGGCAAGCCCTATAAGCCTGGAGGCTTTTATTTACGCGTCATGTTCATGAACGGGCGCCGTCAGTTGAAACTGGTCATCTCTTAACTGCCACGGCTAGTGCAGGCAGGCTAGGGAAGCACTCCCTACAATTGATGGCCGCCTCACGAAACAGGTTCTCCGACTAACTAAACAACAGCTGCGTATAATTACAGCAGCTTTAACTGGCCACGGGTCATTTAATAAACATCTCTTTGTCATAGGAGTCACAGACAGTCCGCTGTGCAGGGCCTGAAAGGAGGAAGACGAAACAGCAGCTCATGTGCTTCTAAACTGCCCGGTGGTCGCCACGTACAGGGCAAAGTACTTCGGTAACCCAGGTACCCTAAGTGAGATTGTCAGTAACACCATGGCGTTGCTAGCCTTCCTCGAGGAGCTGGGGTGGAACGAATAATCGATTTTCCCACCCGTACGCAAAATACGCGCATTGACGTGGAGTTGCGGACATCAGCCCGTATTACCTATTACCTAACTGCCACAGCTTATTTTTGTTATTAATCTTATATTTTGATGTTTTTATGTATTTTTTTTTTAAATTGTTCTCACTTATTTACCCAGAATAATGTCCCAGGATTTTGTAATATCTTGATTTAAAAAGAGTGGCCTTGGAGTTTCTTGCCCGTTCTTTTCCATAGAGATCTACGTTTCGGAATGGGCAACTAGCTTCAACTTTCTGACTAACTAACCGACTCTTTGACGATTCAAAACTGCCTGTAAATGGTTAAAATTGAAATAAATGCTTTAAGTTTGAGTTTGGGCTTGAGTTTAGTTTCAATGTTTTTGATGGTATATTGACGTTTGCTACCTGACATATGGCCAATAATTTAATTTAATGATCAATGATTTTATTTCTGTAAGTAGGTTTCTACAAACACTTTTAAACTAGATGAGGTCGGCGTTTCCTATCTGACTACTCTGAGAAGAAAGGCCGAAACAAACTCAGAGGTCACAGTCTCTTTTAAAGTCCAGTAATGATTTGGGTCACATCATGTGAAGACCATGTAGATTGTTGTCTGAAATGGTCTTTTGAGTTTGATAAATGTTTTGTGTTTCGTAATGCTAATTACTTTCCATACTATTTTATAGAATCAAGTTCTTTTAACTGAATAGATAGCTGACAGCTGTGTCGCTGGCGAGTGTCTTGCTCCACTTCTTCATCCCAGCTACAGCACTAGGTACCTAGTGGTGAAGAACGGGCGTTTTGTAGAACTGTCTTCAACGCATCTTTGAGCATAAATAAATAACTCTCCGAGTAAGAAAATTGAAAAATTGCTACCGTGGAGATATAGATAATTTATTCAATATTTCAAATAACATTATTTTGAATAAATATATCCAGTAGTTTTTTCATAATATCTGTACGCCCAAAGGTCTGGGCCGGCAGTCTATACTAGATAGCGACGCTGTCGCAAACTACCGATCGCTAAATATTAAGGTGAATTCTCAGCTGTAGCCCGCAAAATTAAATTTCTCTTTAGCTTTTGCAAATTGCAGCTCTGTTTTACATCGTATGTTGATCAAAATGCGATTCTCGACTGTGGGAATTATATATTTATCGAATAATAATCATCAATTTCATATCAATCGTCAAATTCAAAGAAAATTTGAATTTGGCGGGCTACAACTGAGGTTTCACCTTAATATTTAGCAATCGGTTTTTTGCGACAGCGTCGCTATCTAGTCGAGACTGCCGGCTTTGTTCATGAAAGTTTACGCTCGTTTTCATTATAAATCATCGTCTATTTCACTAAATAAATAAATAAAAGTAAATGAACAATACTAAATAAATACAACTAAATTAATTACTAAATTAACTAAATAGCATGCATATTAGCCGCACCCACCAACGAGTTCGAGACGTCGACTAGTGCAACCTTAAATTAAAACCCTACAAGGATACATAATTCATCGACAATCCCATTACAAAATTAGAACCAACAAAGATAATAAATCATGTGTGGCTCCACACCTTCTATTTTTAGCTTTTCATGGTCGTTATAAATACAATTGTATTTTCTACATGCAATAAAATTATTTCAAGGACATTCCATTTCATTTTCTCTTTAAAACTATTCCCAGGGGATAGTGGATTATTCATTTTCATGTGGGCGTAGCTGCGAGCAAATGCTAGACTATAACATCCAATTATTATAATACAGTGAATAGAACCTCACATACGTAATGCATACTATCGCCATCTATTGTCGAATAGTGTAACTAAATTAGTTCCGGAAAATGCCGCTAGACAGCAAAATGTAAAATCGTTTTTTTTACACTTAAGTGGAATAAAAGTATCAACTTAGCATTTGAAAAGACTAAGAATATTTTCGAAATACATTTCAAATATAAATAGTGCACTTTTGAACGGTATTTTATTAGTTCTGTATGTAATTACGCATTAGTCGTTCAGCCTATAACAGGAGTACGTCAGTTGCCGCCAGACTCTTGGCGCGTTCAGTTATGTGGGACGGTGTTACTTCGGCCTAAAACAAAAACAAACATCACGTATTTAATTTATATATGGCTTCAATACGATCGACTTTGTGAACATTGTGAATTGTTTCCAACTTACGGAATTGAAAAGGTGAGTTTTTCTGAGTAACTAATTGGCCTAGTTATTATTTTAGAGGCTGATTTTGCTTTTATTAATGTTTGTTCGAGTTGTTGTTTTCTTTTAATTTTAGTTGTTTATGCAGACAGTTAAACATGATTTGTGTTTTTTTTTATTGAATTTTAATAATATTACTTTAGATGGATTACCCAGTTGTTTTCCTATGTGTTGTATCAATTTAATACAGAGTAATGCCAAAATATTTTTGTTAAATTAACAAATTAATTATTTGTGGACAAAATATTTAAATGTTGATCTTGCGTTGCTTGATTAGTCTTCAAACATTTTTATTCCTTTTGCTTGTAATACATGCGCAATATAGCGCCATCTAGTGAGTAATAGATTAACAGCTGAGTAAGAAAATGAGCGATGGTGGTGCCATCTAGTCGCAAATAGCTGAGTCATTTTAGTGAGCAGTAAATGAAGCGTGGATAAACATTTAATTAGGTAATTAGACATTCATTTACTCGTATTAAATTACAATTATCCTGATTGCTTATTGTTTTGTTATAAAACATTTTAAGTGAAACTCTCGTCATAATTAATTGGACACAAATACCTCTTCTTGGAAACAGTCCAGTAGGTATTACATTTAGGAGACCTATAGGTATACTACGATAATAATATAATAATTAATTTATTTCGGACAATAAAGATCCATTGGGTATAAAACAATAGTCTTTACCCATGTTAGTACTTAACTAATAACACGGATAGAGTACAGGTGACAAGTGACCTCACCAACGGGCTGTCATGTCTCCCGGCTATAGCGCTCAGAATGCTGTTGGAGCTGCCACGGAGTCTGTTTAGCAGCGAGTTCTCTCTTTTATGCCGTACAGCATTGAAGCCAGCGGTACGTGCCTCAGCGAACATAGATGACGCGCTACAGAACCGAGGCGGATGCAACAGCACTCTAAATGCGTTGTTATACTGGATCCGCAGAACATTTTAGGCCTTTTGGGTGTAGCTGAACCACAGACTCCCCGAGTACAGTGACATGCAATATGCTTTGAACTACGTTACTTTGACCGCGGCTGTAGGTATATGGGCCGCCGGGGCCCAGCATATTAGCCTGAAACGACAATGCTCTGCGCTCCCTCTCCTTACCTGCGTCGTCTTTCAAATCTTCCGTCACCAAGTGACCCAGGTATTTAAAAGAGTACACCCTGTGCAACTTTACACCGTTCAGTAACACAGAAGGGATGGTGGAGGGACACTTGGTATCGGCCTTGAAGAACGTTACATAATGATGATGAACGTTATTAAAGCAAGACTCGAACTAAACGAAAACGCATTTAGGGCTACCCCTTCTACGTACATCCGCTCGCAGAAATTCAAAGAAAATAATCCTACTAATAAAGTTGTATGTTTAGAATATGATTGAGTGTTTGGATGTTTATTACTCAATCACGCAAAACGGCTTTAATGATTTGAATGAAATTTGCCACACAGATAGTTTGTAACCTAGATAAACACATAGGATACATTTTTTCCGGTAGTATAATCCAGTGGGATCTGCACGCGGGTGAAGCCGCGGGCATAAGCTAAGAATTAATAAATTCTCTCATTCGTTTGTCGTAGCAGCAAGCGTCGCGTAGAGTAAAAATTAAAACAAAAGCCACCTTGTGTACTGAAAGCGTGAGATCGCGCAAATAAAATTAGTTTTTTACCCAATGGAGTGTGAAACTTTCAGTTTTCCCTTTCAATATTTTATAAGAACCTACTGTTTATTTTTGGATCGTTTTCTGTGATAATTTTTGGGGATTTAAAAATAGTATTCACTTATATACTGGTCTTCAGCTGCATCCGGTTAGACAGGAAGCCGATCCCAACATAGTTAAGAAAAGGCGAGGCAGATCATGATGATGGATATAAAAACATGTCTTGCATTTTCCTCACGATTGGATTTACCAAAAATATTTCTCTCTCTCTCTTTCTATTAATATATAGAGGTATGAGGAACAGGGTGTAAAGCTCACTTATACCTCCACAGAAAAGGGAGGATCCTCCGACCAGACGGGTGTTGTGTCTGGTGGGCAACTATCCGACGGTTGATGTCGGGACATTGTATACCGGTAAAACAGGGTGAATAGGAACGCAGGGGTGAATCGTAACGAAACTTTAAAAGGGATTTTAACATTGAAATATTATAGTCTGTCGCCAAAAAGGACGCTAACGTGTATACTGTATTATAATTAACCGATTACGTGTCCCTGTTGGCAACAAATTATATTATTTAAATGTTAAAATTCCTTTTAAAGTTTCGTTACGATTCACCCCTGCGTTCCTATTCACCCCATTTTACGGTATATGCTAGTCGCGCGGTAAACTCTGTTTGCGCGATGCAGGATTTGCGTGACGTCAGTATGACGTGTAGCTCGCATGTGGCGATGTAGATACCGCTACATATATAATAAAAAGTCGCATGGAGCCATAACGCTTAATCGTTACTGATAAAAATCTAAAGTGTTACTCCTATCGCAAGCTGCCTTACTGAACTTCGTTCCAATAAAACTGAAATGCTGTTCGTTATGGTAAGCGCATTACTTGAGAATGGCGGGACCGATTTGACTATTTTTTGTATTTAAATGTTCGTAGTAGTCCGAATTAGGTTTTTAAGGAACGAAAAATTTGAAACGTTTCCCGGAATTCTAATAAATTCGGGAAGAACTGATAGTCCGTTTTCTATGTGATTTTTACAAGGTCTGCTGGATCAGCTAGTCTGTAATTAGGTTAGGAACAGTTTACAATGCAATTTAATTTATTCTATGACTTTTGTTACAGAGTCATAAATAAAGCTCCAACATGGTAAGTTCAAAATAACATTTTGAATAATTTAAAATTAAAATTTAGGCAATAAATAATAATTTGCATACTTTTGTTCATTTTCAGTACGGGTTTGTGAACTACGCCCTCGAGTTGCTTGTCACCAAAACTTTTAACGAAGAAACATGGGAGACGATCAAGTAAGTAGGAAATGTTTTTTTTTAAGTATTACACATAACATAACATCACCCCTGTATTAAAGTAAAGAAATAAAGGAAATACATCTATTTAGCACAGACTGAAAGGCACACAATATCTACAGCAGATACAAAAATAAAATCAAATAAAAAGTGTAAAGTGCGATGTAAGAAATTAGCAGGGAAGTGTGCCGCACGTCTGTACCAAAAAGGCCCAGTTCAGCAAAAACGCCAGACAACTAGTGTCTGACGCTGGTTTTTATCTAGACCTGAAAGTATTACCCGAAAGGTTAAGCAGAGGTGTACCTCATGCGCGCCGACCTCCCTAGCGGCGTCAGCGTCGTTTGTTACGCTGACGACACGCTGGTCCTGGCGCAGGGGAGGTCGCACCAGGCGGCGGCCGAATTAATGACACGCGGGGTTGCGACAGTCATTGAGAGGATCCGGCAATTGGGACTCGAGGTGGCCCTGCACAAGTCCGAGGCCATGTGTTTTCATGGTCCTCGGAACGCGCCACTGTCGGGTTCCCAAATAATGGCGGGAGGGGTTCACATCGGCGTCGAGTCGACGATGAGGTACCTGGGACTCGTCCTCGACAGCCGGTGGAACTTCGTTGAGCATTTCCGACGTTTGGCTCCCAGACTGGACCGGGCCGGGGCTGCCTTGAAGCGGCTCCTGCCCAATCTAGGGGGTTCAAATGCCTCCTGCCGGAGGCTCTACGCGGAGGTCGTGCGGTCGATGGCCCTTTACGGGGCACTGGTGTGGGCGCGTTCATTGAGGCTCCGACCAGCACGCCGGTTGAACGCGTCCCAAAGGGTCATGGCCATCCGGCTGGTCCGAGGATACCGCACGGTCTCCTGCGAGGCGGCGAGCCTCCTTGCCGGATTGCCGCCATGGGATCTGGAGGCAAAAGTCCTCGCGCACATTTGGGAGTGGCGCGAGGAGGCGAAACGCCGGGGCGTTACTCCGCTGCCGCGAGGAATCGCGGCACAGCGGACAGAGCTCCGGCGGGATCTCGTGGCGGCATGGAGAGCGCGACTGTCGCAACCCAGCGCTGGGCACGCCACAATTGCGGCGGTAAGTCCCCTCTTTGAGGAGTGGCTTGAGAGGCGCCACGGCGTCCTCACCTTCCGCCTGACGCAGGTCCTCACCGGACATGGCTGTTTCGGGAGGTTCCTTTTTCGGATAAGGCGGGAGGAAACGCCCGGGTGTTTTCATTGTGTGGATCGACCGGAGGACACGGTGGAGGTCTGCCCGGCTTGGGCGGAACACCGCCGTGTCCTCGTGGCGGCGATCGGCGGCGGCGATCTCTCGCGTCCGGCCCTGGTTCAGGCCATGGTACGGAGCGAGAGGGAATGGGAAGCAGTCACCTCCTTCTGCGAAGCAGTAATGCTCGCGAAGGAGGACGCGGAGCGCGTGAAGGTGCGGCAATTGTTGCGCCCTCACGCCCCTAGTCGCCGCAGGAGGAGACACCCTGGGCGTCGGGAGTCAATTGCCGACTCCCGGCCACCGTAGGCGCGGGCTTGCGGACGGCGAGCAATGGGCAGCTCGCCGTCCGGTAAGGACCAGGCCCGGGTCGACGGCGCGTCGTGTTCCACGCGCGCCTCAAAGAGATGTCAGCATCATTGAAGGGGTCCGATAGGGCCGATGCCTGCCGGGGTCGTGGATTGTTCGAAAGAGTTACCGTGGCCCTGGCGCACAGGCAACTGAAGGAACACGGGTGGGTTTTAGTCAGTAAGAGTCTGACACGCCCTTCCGCTCCGCCCAGAGCGGGAGAGGTCATTTGATGATTTACCACCCAAAAAAAAAAGAAAAAAAGAGGTGTACCTCAGAGGTACACCCAAAATTCGCCAGTTATTAGGGGGCGAGCCTATAGCTATCAACCGGGCACAAATCCAGACTCCGCGCTGCGTGTGAGATATTGTAGATGGAAAAACCCAATAACGCTTTGCCTGACCCGGGAATTGAACCCAGGAACTCATGCTCAGAAGTAGCGCTTGCGATCACTAGACCAATGAAGCAGTCAGTTTTCTAAGTATAATGTACTGTATTTTCTAAGTAGTTATAATGTTCTGTATTTTACTTAGCCTGCAATACAACTCATACACCTTATATCATTCTACCAATCCAGAACCAAGACCCTAATTGCGTAAAACAGTATCAATCACAATCTGAATCATTTTGAAGCCTATTGCTAATCCATTGCTTCATATGTTCGAAAGATTTATCTACTCAACAACGTAAATAGCGCAATGAATGTTGTTGAACTGTCAAATTAAAAGCCATTCCTACTGTTAGTGTGTTACTCAACAACCCCGCAGTCTTTGTTTTTTATTCGACTATTCCTGTTTTGTGCTCGTGATTATAGATCTATTTTGTCTGTTTCTTTTATTTACATTGTTACCAGAGCTAATTATCTTTTTGTATGCACGTGTTTCTGTGACAAATAAACCTATTTTTCTTTCTTTCTTCTTTGGAAAGGTACATTAATAAACTACCTTACTTCCCAGAGATTTTTACTGTTTGTGTATGATTTGATATAACCCTATCGTTTTTTATTAAATTTTTATCCATTTCTACTGATTCGACTACTTTCGTTATCTATACTGTAATAATCTATACTAATATTATAAAGAGGTAAACGTTTGTGAGTTTGTGAGGTTGTAGGGGGTAATCACTGGATCAACTGAACCGATTTTGAAAATTCTTTTACCAATAGAAAGCTACGTTATTTGTGAGTGTCATAGGCTATATGAAAAAAAACAAGTATAAATGTTTACCGCCCAAAGAAGTGGGCACGGGTCAGCTAATATTATTATAAGAAAGTAATTTTTTTTATTTTTATTGTTTAAGTTTGTATGTAGGTAGTATCTCTGGAACTACCGGTCGGATTTGAAAAATTCTTTTTGCATTTGATAGCCCAATTCTTGATAAAGGCTATAGACTATGTAACATCACGTTATAACACTAAGGATCCGAGCAAAATGAAAAAAAAAAACACAGAAGGAACGCTAAGCGAAAACTAAATGATAGCGCAGGGTGGGTCGGGGGAACAAGAAATTTCACGTGGACGAAGCCGCGGGCAGAAGCTAGTCATCAATATACAATGAAATGCTTTAAGGCGCTTCCCCGACCAAACGACCTTGAGTGTTCGGTCCTACTCTGTCCCGCCGCTGAGTCTCGCTCTGTCTCGCTCCCTGCGCACGCTCATTTATCATAAAATTCACAAAAAAAAATTAAATTATTTTAATAAAAAAAGACAAGCGATGTTTTGAAATAAAATAAAACGCGAATTATTTAGATTTTTAAATTATCTATCCATTAGTGTAATCCTCAAATTAATAGAACGTCACCTTTCGCAAAAGATGCATGCAATCAATAATTTTTGTCACTTTTTTACAAGGACATTTTAAATGTATTTATAAGACATAAAAACAAATAAGAACGTGCAATGTGATGATAGGATATCGAATATTAATAATGTGCTTTTAGATGGAGTTTATTAGCCATAGTGAATGAGTTAATAGCCTCTGAATAACGCACTATGGCAAGGTTTTGGTCGGGGTACCGTCTTAAGAATAGATTTTGACAGACTTAAAACATGTACTGGACGCATGACCGATTCTATTTATGCTCCTCAAATAGATACCAAACATTATTCAGGTCGTATGGTGCTTTCAAGGCAGATTTGTTACATGATCAAATTATTCTTCTTGTGCAGAAAAAAGGCGGACGTTTCAATGGAAGGCAGCTTCCTTGTGCGGCAGATCTACGAAGACGAGATCACCTATCACCTGATCACCGCTGCCGTTGAAGTGCTGCGTAAGTTCCTAATTTATACATATATGCCTAGTATATAGGTATGTACTAGACTAGACTAGACTAGAACTACTAAATAGGTACTTAGTAGTTATTATACAAGGTGGCTGGGTCATCAACGCGCAACCTATTACCATGAATTCAGTAGGTCAATAGACGTCTTCATATCAAGCTATACATTTTCGATATAAGCTGATCTCGCATTGTACAGTATTTCCGTGCAATGAGAGGTCAGCTTATACTGGAAATGTATAGCTTGATATGTAGCCATCTGTGTGTGTAGGTACATGGTTCTGAACCCCCGTGTGATGAAATTTTTCGTCGGTTATTTTAATAAAATAGCTGTTCCAAACATTTTGATTTCGAAAAATTTCTATGTTAGGGGGTCCAGAATCGTGTGCTGAATTCATTGGTTAGATACCTACGGTTTGCGCGTCCATGGCTTTACCACCGTGTATAGATGGGATAGATTGAAAGCTCCTCAACGTGTGACGGCACTATCGATGCATCTAGGGCTCTCAGCTCCACTACCAACTTTGAACACTAACGAGTAGCGCCAGAGAAACATGTTCATAGAGATAGAAGTGGTAACTTACTGATCTATGACTAATCATTACTTTATTGATTGGACTATTTTATTAGCGTCTGGATATCTCTCTCTCGTATTTCGCATGGTGCTAAAGATGGCTACCGTAAAATGAAGTACATGGAAATGTTACTTGAACAACTGAGACAGATAAATAAGATTTTTGAAGTGGCGGCGATTCCATAATTGGAGTGAAATTTCAAAGACGCGTCACGTTTAGCCACATTTCGTTACACGAGAGAGAAGAAATATATAACTCTCGCTGTCTCTTACACTAAATCTCTCATATTCTTTATTTTTTAACAAGTTTCACTTCTATAACGGTGTTTTAAGTATATAAGCTTTCTTTCATCAACAGTAACATCATTGTGTCTTTAATTACAGAAATCCCAGCTGATGCAATTCTAGAACTGTTTGGGAAGACTTTTTTCGAGTTCTGTCAAGACTCCGGATACGATAAGATTTTGCAAGTTTTGGGAGCTACTCCGCGAGACTTCTTGCAGGTTCTTTAATTTACAACTTTATTTCCAGTACATTATAGTTCATATTCAGTCTCACAGAGTATTTGGAATGGGAAAAGATCAATACAAGCTAAGCTTGACGCTTTCATAGCATCAAAGGAATTGAAATTAGCGCCACCTATGGGCGAAATTTTGAACTAAAACCTTTAACAGAATACCACCAAAGTCACTACCGAAAATCTTAGCGTTTATCGGTATCCTTAATATTAATGCTTTTTAAAACCTTGTATTATTAAAGTAGTCTTACTGAACCCTGATCAATAAAAGTTTACGGTCAAATCTACGTGAGGCGCTACTAGTTATCGTGCTGTGTTGTTGCCGCCTATAAGTTTCAGCTGTTTTGTGATAACCAGAAAATTCAATACAGAACAATACTTGTAGGTTTATTTACGAAAACTTATATGTAACTAAAGAATCTCTCAAGCTCATGAAGAAGTTAAAGGGTTAATCGAATAACAGTTTTGTTGTTGGTTACCTACCACTTGATGCTTTTTTCTACGTTAACAGGTTCCAATTAGTGGGCTATCATTTTCTCAAAATTCATAAAAAAATCTCCATTCTCGATCTTAACTTTTCATACTGCCTTACTGAACATAGATCTGTTTTGTAGTAACTAAAATTATTTCAATTTATTTTTTCAGAACTTGGACGGTCTACACGATCACCTGGGTACCTTGTATCCTGGCATGCGTTCGCCTTCCTTTAGATGCACTGAGCGGCCTGAAGACGGAGCTCTGGTGCTCCACTATTATTCCGACAGACCAGGCTTGGAGCATATCGTCATTGGTATTGTCAAGGTAAGAAATGCTGAACATTTTATTTAACATTAATAATAAAAACATATGCATTCAATGAGCCCATACGTATGACAAAAATCTTTTTTACAAAAAAACAACCGACTTCCAAAAAAAACACTAAAAGACGTGAAAAATAACTTTAATTTCGGAAGTCGGTGTCTTTAGTTTTGTATTTTCGTTTTTGGCCACCGACTTCCAAAATTAAAGTTATTTTTCACGTCTTTTAGTGTTTTTTTTGGAAGTCGGTTGTTTTTTTTGTAAAAAACGTTTTTATTTTTCACTTTTTAGTTGCGGTACCTACCCCACACAAATTCGTATACCACTACTTGGTGTGTAAATAACAGTCACAGGAAATTATTAACACATCATCCGTATAAACTAAGTGGAAAAAAGATGCAGTATTAAGGATAACTCAGAAACTACTGGTCAGACCTTGATCAAATTTAAATAAGACCACATGTGAAGCACCACCTATCAAATAAAAAAGAATCATCCAAATCGGTTCACCCAGAATAAAGTTCTGAGCTAACACACATAAAAACAAAAAAAACATACAGACGAATTGAGAACCTCCTCCTTTTTGTGAAGTCGGTTAAAAAAGAAATAAGTACCGGTTGTGCACCCAGTGCAGTGAGTAACTGAACCGTCTGTCTTAGTTGAGCACTCTTGCAAGAGTTATTCTCAAATAGCTAACGTAAAACGATTAAAACTTAACAAGATTAAAATAAAACATACAAGTATGTGCAATCAAATCGCGACCCGCTTACTTCCTTGAATGAAAAAAGAATCACCAAAATAAGTCCTCAAATCTCAGAAAAACGAAACACATTTCTAGACGTTAATGTTTTTATTCTTTTTCAGACGGTCGCCAGCAAACTCCATGACACAGAAGTGAAAGTGGAAATCTTGAAAACTAAAGAAGAATGCGACCACGTACAGTTCCTCATCACTGAAACGTCGACTTCTGGACGAGTGTGCGCCCCAGAGATGGCTGAAATCGAAACTTTGTCTCTTGGTATGATTTTAGAACTATAACCATTTAACTATTTCGACTGATTGATGAAAATGCTCCTCTAAGTGTTTGTGGATCAGTTGAAGTCATCAGCTGAAGATTTTTCGGTAAATTGTTATTAATTTCTCCCACCTCCTATGACCTTTTTTAACACAGAAGAACTACAAAATGATTTCAGCAGAGACGAGTGCGTCGCTCTTTCTAGAATGTATCAGGAGCCCAATTTTACCCTCGTAATTTAGACTGGTAAAAATCAAATCTTATTGTCTATCATTTCCAAAACTCTTTCGACTTAAAAAAGTATTTCACTCTGTTATAATTTTATTTATCTCGCCAACTCATTTCCTCAACGTAATTTTCAACACATTACAGAGCCCAAAGTCAGTCCAGCAACATTCTGCCGCGTGTTCCCCTTCCACCTGATGTTCGATCGGGAGCTGAACATCGTGCAGGCAGGACGTACTGTCTCTCGTCTGATGCCGAGGGTCACCAGGCAGGGGTGCAAGATCACTGATGTGTTGGATACGGTATATGGTTTAAAATTTAAGCAAAAGTATTTTAGGTGAAGGTAGAAAAAACTGTATTACAGCAGCGGGCCACTAGTTACACACAATAATGTATTTTGTTAATGATTGTTTTGACGGTGCTAGTTAGTTGCTGACGTAAACTTGTCGGGGCACCGGTGTGGGCGCGTTCATTGAGGCTCCGACCAGCACGCCGGTTGAGCGCGTCCCAAAGGGTCATGGCCATCCGGCTGGTCCGAGGATACCGCACGGTCTCCTGCGAGGCGGCGAGCCTCCTTGCCGGATTGCCGCCATGGGATCTGGAGGCAAAAGTCCTCGCGCACATTTGGGAGTGGCGCGAGGAGGCGAAATGCCGGGGCGTTACTTTGCTGCCGCGAGAAATCGCGGCACAGCAGACAGAGCTCCTGTGGGATCTCATGGCGGCATGGAGAGTGCGACTGTCGCAACCCAGCGCTGGGCACGCCACAATTGCGGCGGTAAGTCCCCTCTTTGAGGAGTGGCTTGAGAGGCGCCACGGCGTCCTCACCTTCCGCCTGACGCAGGTCCTCACCGGACATGGCTGTCTCGGGAGGTTCCTGTTTCGGATAAGGCGGGAGGATGTGTGGATCGACCGGAGGACACGGTGGAGCATACGGTGGAGGTCTGCCCAGCTTGGGTGGAGCACCGCCGTGTCCTCGTGGCGGCGATCGGCGGCGGCGATCTCTCGCGTCCGGCCCTGGTACAGGTCATTTGATGATTTCCCACCCAAAAAAAAAAAAAAAAGTTGGGTAATTAAACAAGATGAAAAATCACTTAAAATTGTACTGGACTCAAGGATGTGCGAGTCTGTAGTCGTAAAATTAGGATTTCTCAGGTCATGTTTGATAGATAATAAAAATATAGGTACTAACATTAGATGTTCCATTAGTAGTTAAGTTCGTTGTAATAATTTCCTCAATGATATTCCAGGTGAGACCTCACTTAGAGATGACATTCGCCAATGTGCTAGCCCACATCAACACGGTGTATGTGCTGAAGACCAAACCAGAAGAGATGACCATCACAGCCCCTGATGAGGATATTGCTTCTCTTCGTCTGAAGGTAAGATTCAAGTTCTGATTAAAACGGCTTATAATCATTGCAGTTAACAACGAAGATTGCACGGTTTATAGAAGCTTAATTAAGCCACAACACTTGATTACTAAAGAAGGCTTTCGCGTAAGGATATCTACATTTGTCAATCTTACGACGTTACTGAATTAAATTGCAACTCCAAAAAGAAAATACAGCGATTAATGTATTCTAAGTAAGGTCATATTTTTTTATAATTTTAGGGACAAATGCTGTACATTCCGGAGACAGACGTGGTTGTATTCCAATGCTATCCCAGCGTGACTAACCTGGATGATTTGACACGGTAATTACATTTTCATTTTTCAATCGAACCATGTTTAAACCATCTACTTTTGGTTATTTAAAATCAAGACAACTACACTTCTTGTAATGTGTGTATTACACTCTCACTCACAACTTAAATTTAATTATCTTAGTAAAAGAGTTTATTTTCAATCGCTGAAAACATCCCATATTGCATAATTTGAGAAATTCATTTTAAATATTATGCTCATAAACAGTATCTAAAAAATCTTCATACCATCTTTCAGTCGTGGCCTCTGCATCTCTGACATTCCTCTCCACGACGCGACGCGCGACTTGGTCCTCATGTCAGAACAATTTGAAGCAGACTACAAGCTCACACAAAACCTAGAGGTGCTCACTGACAAGCTGCAGCAGACCTTCCGAGAGCTGGATTCTGAGAAACAAAAGACTGACAGGTATTTGTGGAACTTCAATTGTTTCGGCGTAGGATTGAGTGGTCGTTGTCATAATATTCGTAAAGGTGTCTCTAATCACTGCCTGCGCGGCGATTCCGCGCTCTGTGTGAAAAATCATTTTTACAAAGACCGACAGTAAATCAGAACATACACATCAAGTTTCGTCATTATCACTTATATTCTGTACGAAAATCTCCTTCTAGAGATCGATGCATCTTAATTACGTCTCTGTGAGTGACGATCGACTTGTGTAGTTAGCTCCAATCAAGCCAATTAAGCATACAGCCAAGTCATTCCACGCTAACTTTAAGTCACCTAATTTCTTTCCTGTCAATAATCTATCTTTTATGTTATTTTTGAAACACATTTATATATACACATACTGTTTTTACTTATCCCTTTGTATTACCTTCTCAAATATATATGTTTTGTTTATATGCTCTTTTCTGTCTGTCAAAACTTTTGATTGGCCTTATTTTTGTTACTCTTAATCGTGCGAAAATGTTTAGCTGTAAGTTTTCCTAAAACTGTAAAGTCAATATAGAAGATACATTATTTATTGACAAAAGAATGATTAAAATTGATTGATTGATCAATAGATTTTTGATTGATTATTGAAATATATATATAAATAAAACAAAGTCGTCTTAGTTATATAATTTATAACTCAATATGATCTTTGATTTGTCTCCGCCTCGAATAGCAGAATAACTATTAAAACATGGGAAAAATTAATTCCATATATTTTGTAGCGAACGGCTTTTTTGATGATATCTGGAGAACGGATTGACTGATTTCGATATCTTAATAAAAAATATTGAATTTAATTCTACTAATAATTTTACATAACATTTATTGATTCTGAAGCGCTAAAAAGTTCGCCGGGTCAGGTAGTTAATTAACAGATTTGACAAAAAGGCACCTTTGTCTTTAAACATTCTATTAGGACTCAACGGCAAATCAAATGCTTAAGCAGCACACAGGGTATCATGAAGAAAATAACTTCATACAGCCAATCCCTAATGATTTTCTTTCAGGCTCCTTTACTCAGTCCTACCAATCAGCGTCGCCACCGAGCTCCGTCACCAGCGCCCGGTCCCGGCTCGTCGGTACGATACCGTCACGTTACTCTTCAGCGGCATCGTTGGTTTTGCCAACTACTGCGCCAGGCACACCGACCATAAGGGTGCCATGAAGATCGTCAGGATGCTGAATGATTTGTATACCGCGTTCGATGTGCTGACTGATCCGAAGAGGAATCCTAATGTTTATAAGGTAAGATTGAACAGTGTAGTAGTAAGTATGGGCATTATGGGCAATAGTATGTATGTACCTATAGATGTCTGTATTACCTCATGCATTCATAACTAATAGATGCAGGTGTTTATACTTTCTCCTTTTTAGATGCTTCAAATTAGACATTTTGATATAAAATATGCTTTACTGTTGACTTATTGCTTTATTGAAGAAAAGGGTTGATCCATTTAGCAATAAACGTAAAGAATAGATGAAACTTGGTGTTTCTGTGAACTCAAGATTGATTATTATTTTCAACATCATCATCATTTGATTTCTTTGGATTTCTTAATAATCAGAAAAGATAGAAGATAGAAGTAGGATAATTATATTCACTTTTACAAGCTAAGATTCACCCATTGTCTTTTAAAATTTTCAGGTGGAAACAGTTGGTGACAAATACATGGCGGTATCTGGTCTGCCAGAGTACGAGGTGGGACATGCCAAGCATATCTCCCTCCTTGCTTTAGAGATGATGGACTTGTCTCAAACTGTCACTGTTGATGGAGAACCTGTTGTAAGTATATATTTTTGTTATTTATAGCATCTATCTTAAAGTGTTCCTTGTCCATTTAAAATGTTGTTATATCACCTCTTATAATTATTGTCAGAAACTGCTAATTTTAGATAGCAGTAAGTTTTTTATTAGATTCATTAGAGTAATGCTGCCATAGAATGAAATGTTGATCTTACTCGGATCTTCGTTTTAAAATAGGTAAGAAAGTGCTACAACACTGGGCCCATTCTGCTCGTTCTTCTTTCTGTCTAGCACCCGTCGCACAGTCGAATCTCGATCATAAACTATGATCAAGATCAATAATTAAATGTTACGATCACGATCTATGACTATGATTTACATGCTTACGACAAATATTTTAGTCCTACAGTATAGTGTAGTAGTTTTGGGGCGCCTGCTCTCTTGATTCTAATAATATTAAATTCTCAATATATTATTTCCTTTTTCAATTAACTATGTTCTTTATTCATCCAGGGTATCACAATCGGCATCCACACCGGTGAGGTAGTGACTGGTGTTATCGGTCACCGTATGCCTCGTTACTGCCTCTTCGGGAACACAGTCAACTTGACCAGCCGCTGCGAGACCACTGGTGTGCCTGGCACTATCAACGTCAGCGAGGATACTTATGGGTAAGATGTCTTTATTTTACAAGGTTTTTTTTAACTTGCAATGTTTGTATGCATGTGTGTTTAGGTCAAATCTTGCAACTGAATTTTAAATAGGTTATCCCCAACCGATTGAGCTGTCATTTTACACACATGTTTAGTTTGGATGACTATGCATGATTTGCTAAGTGACGTCATTCTAAATCCAATATGGTGGACTAGTTATTTTTATGCACCCCCATGCTATGGGTATCAGTTAAAAGGGTTAGCTGAGAAGAATACGAAAAAAAAAATTGTCACATTAAATTTATTAAGGCGGTCGCCCCAAAATAAAATGTATGCGTTTGAAGTCTTGAATTAAGAATCAACAGGAAAACTTTTAAGAAGAGGTGGAGGTACCAGAGCAGCACATGATCAATGACTGACATGATCAATGAGTTTCTTAATGCTAGAAGAGCAATGAATGTCTGACAAAAGGATGCATTTTTATTCATAACAACTAGTATTTCAGGATTGTTTGATAATGGTAGCGATGAGCGTCATTAAAATTATTTTATAAAATACATTTTTTTTTTCTGAGATTTACATGTGTCAAGATCAAGTTCCATATTGTGTTCTTGTTTATTTACACGGGTAAATCTCACGACAAGCTTTTACATCATATAAATTGTATAATGTAAAAAAAAAATGGGTTTGATTTAATTTAAATTATATATTCTTCTTTTTACAGCATTTAAATAAATTTACTGTTAATTTATATTTTTATGATGATCCAATGCAAATATACCAGGATGGTAGGAATTTTAGGCTATAATACAGATTAAAGAGCGACCCCTCAAAGCATTCTAAAAGCGTTTGGTACACGCAAGTGCATTACAGGTATTTTTCGTTTACCTTATTAAGCATAGAATAGACAAGGATAAACAAGAAGACTTGTAATAATAACGATAGTAATAATGTAAGGTGTTCATGATAGACACCTGAAAGTGGTAAGTTTAAACGTAATATTAAGTGATAAGGAGTAAAACAAAAATCACGAAGAGTTTAAAAAATCGCAAAAATTTAATCATCACACAGATCTAAATATCGTTTCAAAGTTAAAGGAATAGGCAACTTCTGTATTCCGAATGGCAGCTCAAAATTCTGCCAAAGCATTTGCCTGATCGCACATCTGGATAGATGCTTTAACTCCACTGGTTTCAAGCCACATCTAGAAGTTGGTACTAAATGATCTGCCAGAATATCTCCGTATTTCTCTAGCATCAGTTTCCTTTGATAATTGTAGTCATCAGGCAGTTCTAGTTCCTTAAACAGTGTTTTGTTTATTGATAAAGAAATACTTGGAACAGCTCTCATAGCTAACTTTAGACAAGACACTAATTCATATGGATACTTCCTATTGTATTCATTGAGGCGATCCAAAATGGATTCTATCGGGTTTGTGGAGGCTGTATCTGCCATTATTCTTGCACCAAATCTCAGTAGTATCATTAACATTTCTGATGCTCCCATCTGTATCACGACTCTTACTGGAGATGCATGACCACAGCTTTCCAAAGGCACGTCTATGAAACGATAAGTTTTTCCATTTTCTTTATACTCAAGGTTAGCGTTAGTTGCATGGTCTAGGTAGAAGACTAGAGCGTGTACGTTTTCTTCTTTATCCATGAAGTCTGATTTCCAACCAGCTAGGAAGTATGGTGCTGATGTTCCAAATATCGCTCCTGGAAAAATAATGTTTGATCAGTTATTTGTGCGTAATAGTTTTAGATACAAAAATCCATACACTTCAACTAAGGACAAGCATAAACAACTTAGAGAGTTCTCACGGCTAGGACACAGGCCACCTCTCTGAAAGAGGGAGTGGGTCGTAATGCACGACGTGGACCCAGTATGGGTTGGTTGACGTCAACATTTGTATGATCAAAAGATAGATAATTATGAACATTAAAAATGTCTTGCAAGAATAGAATAATCTTTATTATTCACACCACAAAATTACCAACATAAATGTAGAGATTTTACAAATTGTAATATTTTTGATCTGGGGGCCTACTCTCTAAGTCCGCCAACGAAGATACGGGCCCATTCAAAAGTAGTTCGAAACTTTAGAGTGAACCCTACACCCGATTAATTAACTTTTTTGGACAGGTAAAAACAAGTCGAGAGAAGGGACAACTGTCACATCGTGATGTCTTTCATTCTTAGGTCGGGCCCCAAACTAATCTTACATCTGGTCTGGTCTAGTGATACTGAGTAGGAAACGCCACCAACGTCGGTCAAAACTACGGATATCGTGTTTAAAGAGTTAGGCCCCACTGTAGTCGAGTTAAGTATCGTATTTAAACTAAAATACCACTTTTATAAGACTCCAACGAAACGTACCTAGAAATATTCTCTCAAAGGTCTTCTCACAAGCGTATATCTCGTCTAACAAGGCGGCCATCACCTCATTATCCTGCAAGCTCCAATCGAACGCAAGCTTCATGGCCACATATAGCAGGTTGTGGTACTTCCCCATTCGGCACACTTCTCCATTCTCCGTTTTACAGTTATTGTGGTACCTCAATGCTGACATCACGAAATTCTTGCAGGATGTGTTGTCTGAATGGTTCTGACCTGGAATGAGAATAATTTAGAGGCTCAGTTTTTAGAGGCTGATCCGTCAAGACATAGACTGACTGATCCGAAATGTTGCCAATTTTAGTGTTGGCTGTTTTAGTTGATGGATTAAATTTTCATCCAACATAGTGGACGCTAGATTTGATAATGGATTTAATTAAGGCTATTAGAAATTGATTATTAAAGGCTTAAATCGATAATCAGCTTATTGCCCTAGGCCCTAGGTATCCCTAAACCAAACCTCTTTAGAGGGCTTTTTAGGGTTCCGTACCTCAAAAAGAAAAAACGGAACCCTAATAGGATCACTTTGTTGTCCGTCCGTCTGTCTGTCTGTCAAGACCCTTTTTCTCCTCAGGAACGCGTGGCGGTATCAAGCTGAAATTCAATTCATATCAAATACTCAAGTCTATAATTTGATCTGAAACAACGTTTTATAGCACACATAATGAAAAAAATCCGAAAACCTTAAATTCTTTGTTACATCACTTTTTTTTTTTTATAATTATAATCTTATTACCCTTTTCCTCATAACTTTTACTTATATACCTACAGGCTTGTACAGAAGCCTCAGTGCGTGAGTCCGACTTGCACTTGGCCGGTTTTTTTAATACGCTTTTATTAGCTTCATACGTATGTTAGTATGTAACGGAATCTTCGAACATGATTTTGACCCCCTTCAAAACGTCGAACGTCGAATTAACTCGAAATTTGGCATACTTATTAAGGACCGATGACAATTCAATATTTTAAACAGTTTGACCCATTATCCTTACTAGGATAATCAGGATTAGCGATTTTTTGTTTTCTTGACACCCGGAGTGTCTGCGTCAAGACCAAAAATAATAGTTTAAAAAAACTAAAAAATACGCTTTTATAGAAAATTCAACTAAAAAATGAAAAATAAATAATAGTTGAAAAATATACGCTTTTATAGAAAATCCAAATAAAAAATAGAAAATAAATTTTAATAAAAATGATTAAAAAAAAATGTGTAAGAAAAAAATATTTTATTGTAAAAAAAAGCGTGGGGTGCATGGTATCAATAGTTATAAATATTTTATGAACAGATATGAGTAGAAGGGTTATTTTGATAATATCCTGAAAAGCACCCCACGCTTTTTTACAATAAAATCATTTTTTCTTACACAATTTTTTTGAAATCAAATTTATTAAAATTTATATTCTATTTTTTAGTTGGATTTTCTATAAAAGCTTATTTTTTTAGTTTTTTTAAACTATATTTTTTTTATAAACTGCGTTGCGTAGTTCCTGTTACGACATGTTACCTAAAAGCTACAATCGTCAGTGAAAAGCTTTAATTTCATCTATGTTTGTAGTATCTACTGATTAACAAATCAATATCGCTTTTTTAAGTGTTTCAAAAATACCAATCAATGAAGTTATAGCTTTACTACACAATTTTCTAATTATCATGATCATAAAATTTCATTGAATCGCAATAATTAAAGTCACATAAACTAGGGAGAAAGCTTTTATTTATTAATTGGCAATAAACTAAGTTGTGCTAGACTATCATAATTTACTTGTAATGCAATTTATTACTGAAAACATTTCTCTGCGAATCTTCAAAGCTGTATGGTCTTTGTAAACGAACAGGGCACTCTATCGTGGGTGAATAAATACCTATGAATAGGTAATATTATAGACGGATTTCTGTAACTACTGAGCTGATGTATTTATAATTCTGAACATCATCTGCATTGAGTATCGGAAATGGAAAGTAGTTTTGATTGAATTTACTTAAATGTGTAACTGTAAATTCTACTAGGATTGAGTTTATAAACACAGCTCAACCTATTACTTAGTAATTTTCACCTCTCTGGAAAGTGCAAATAATAAAGACATTAAATTATTTACTTAGTAAGTATCTTAAATCTGTTTGGCAAATACAAATGAGAGATCACAATAATTGTCGTCTTAGATAATGATTGGTCTCGCTGCGAGACCAATCATTTATCGAAGAATTGTCGTCTTGATAAATTAATTCTCGTCCTAAACTTACGAAATCTGTAAGAATTAGAATGACAGCACTAGTGATTAATAGCTAGAAAAATCAAGACCAAAAGTGTATATAGAATATAAAACAATATATCAAATGGTCAAACAAAATATAAGTAGGTATTAAAAATATTATGTAACCTCTCGCACAACCAGCAATGACAGTATTGAAGTATTCAACGAGTTCCCGCCTTTTGTACCTCTCGTTCAAACAGTCGCGATCCATGTTACTGAACACTCCTTCAAAATAATACTCCATGAACGTATCCATAATTTATCACAACAATTTGCCCAAAAAAATAAATCAAACGATGCAAAATATTTTGTTATACTTTGAGAGATATCATTTTGACTTTTGATTTTATCTTTTATTTTATTGGAACCAGTATCAATTTTTTGTTCTTTATTGTAAAAACTTTTCACAATAATAACAATTTAATCATTGTTGTTTTAATTAGTTATTTTAGTATCAACTAAACTAGATTCTTGAACGAACTGTCTACTACCACCGTTCGCGAAACAATAGCCATGAAATCAGTTTTCACCCCTCGGTTTTACTGAGAAAACTTGCAAGTGCAGTATAATCCTCTTACCTTTATGTTGGGAAGCCTTACTCACTAGTAGTTTCCTATTTTATATGTGCGATAGTCGAAGCACATTAGGAAGTCGATACAAGTAGCTATACTTTACAAAATAATAGACAGAGGTATAATGTATAGCCACACTAAGTCCCTCGTGATATAGCGATTGGTCACTAGCCAGGCACAAATGCAATATGACATCAACCCGCATTGGTCCCGCGTGGTGGTTTACGGTCCACTCCTTCTCACAGAGAGGACGCCTGTGTCACAGCAGTAATGTTATATAGTCACAAATGCAGACTCGAAGCAACCGCCAAGAAATTCTCTGCTATTACTGAGAATTATTCTATGTTTTAAACTTAGTAACAACTGAGAATTTCCTAAATATGAAACCTATTGCACCCAGGATTACACGTTCAGCAGCGTTCGCGCTTAATACTAATAGAGCACCGAAAGTCAAAACTATACTTGAACTTGATTCAGCTGAGGATCTCATATACTGTAGACAATGAAGATGAAAGAATAAAATTATGTGATGTTAGAGAAAGATCTATTGGCATCTTTAAATGAATAAAATTTTAGTGTAGCACTATAGATTTCGACACACCTGATGCCGCAGTATAAGAAGGGTCTATCAACAACCTCGAAATAGATAATACAAAGATAATCGTTGTTAACCTAAAATTGGATAAAACTAAACACAACAGAAACTTTACTAAAAACTCATTATGATTGACTTATTATTTCTTTCTTTTCAGCTACCTGATGCGCGAAGATAACTACGACGAACGATTCGAACTAACATACCGTGGTCACGTATCCATGAAAGGGAAGGCAGAACCCATGCAGACCTGGTTCCTGACCAAAAAGAAGACCTGAATTAAACGAAGTATTTAAAGCGACACATACACATGCCAGTAAATAGCACAAAAGCATGGAAGTAGAATGCAAGCCATTGTGCCATAACAACTTCTGATTAGTAAATATCACAATGACATGCAAGCTACAAGCATACTTTTAGGCAAGTTACTGGTATGTGTGTTCCAGGGGGTCTACTCTCAACGAAGATACGGGCCCGTTCGAAAGTAGTTGATTCTGTGAAACAGCTGACAGATTTAGTTTTTCGAACGGGCAATATCACATCGCGAGTAGAGACAACTGTGAATTCGTGTTGTTATTCATTCTTCGTTTGGGCTCTGAACTAATCCTATGTCCGTAGGTGATACGGAGTAAGAAAAGCCCGTAACTTTGGCCGGAACTATAGATTTCATGCGTAAGGAGTTGACCCCCTGGGTTGAAGTATCTACGACCTAAACTATATATCGAAGAATTAAATGTTAGAATGCCTAAACGAAAAGTCTTGATAAATCTGATTGTAAGTAGAAGTAATATGGGTTTTATGTTAGAACATAAAGCAAATGTTTTTAGGACTTCTAAGACTGATGTTACTCCATCAATTTGGTGTCAATTTGAGTTTGTCAAAGATTATTAAATATTTGAAATCCATTATTTATCCGGATCATCTAGACGTACGGTAGGTGGAGAAAGGAAGAAGAAAACTTTTTGCGCCGACCCCGAACCGGATACATGACCGGGGTATACCGGTTACATGGGACAAGGACAGACAGATGATGTAAACGGACAGTGATGCGCCACCCCTATCTGTGTTTCCCGGTAGCTAAAACCGGGGAGTCTTTAAGTCTCAAATGAATAAGTTCCTCTCAGGCAAGCGTGCACTATCATCGATTGCATCATCGCTTACAATTAGATGAGGTAGTGGTAAAACTATAAGAAAACGAATAAAACCAAGGTCTACAGGATCATTTTATCATCGACCTAACGAAAGTATCTGATGAAGTTGACCTCAAATCGATGGTGTTACCTCTGTCAGGTGTTGTGTTCTGTACTTATTAGCAAGTAATAGTGATGTCTTCTTTAGTGAATTCTATCGTGCTTAAAGGCCTATTTATAACTAGAGAGTTTTCTGTTTTTATGTTCATTATTCTGTAGTTGTGAATTGTGATCTGTTGTTATTGCTATTCGTTTTAAAGTGTCATCTTCATCAACCTTTAAACATATGCTTTAAATGATATATCATTTTTTTTTTGTTTTTTCTTGTGTTAATCGATTGCATTTGTCTTTTCCAATATTTATTAAGCAAAATAATTACATTCCTAGAGGAGTTATAGAATCTTAGTAATTTATTTCTACCTTAGCCTTATGTGGAAGGCTTAGTGCATATGTTTATACTATTTTAGTTCCATTGTTAATAGAAACTATATTCTACACTATTTACTATTGTTGCTTTATACGTTCTGTTGGTTAATCAAATGTTTATTGTAATCTAGTCAATCTGTATTTAGTTGAAGCTTTAATGTTTATTAAATGTTTTAGTGAAATCAATTCTATTTCATAAATAATAATGGTGTTGTAATATGTAATATTATTTCTACTATTGTGATAACTATCCATGTCAAAAAATATTAGAAATAAAAAATAAAGTATTAGCTATTATGTGTTTTGTTGAGTATGGAAATAATTTTGTGAATTATGTGCTAATTTACTACGTCTAAAAACACTGTGGAGTTCTACACCATCTTGTGACTGTAGACAACACTTCCTGATTTCATTCGACCGATAGCGCTGTAATGGGGAGGGCTTTGCAGGTAGACTGTGCAGTTCGTTAACGATTAGGTAATGGTTTAGAGATAAAAATAAAAACATTTTATACAAAAAAAAAACAACCCGCCTACCAAAAGAAAACACTACTTACATATTGAAAAATTACTTTAAGTAATTTCGGAAGTCGGTGTCTTTGGTTTTGCATTTTCGTTTTCAGCCACTGACTTCCGAAATTACTTAAAATTATTTTTCACTGTGTTATGTTTTTTTTTTAACTTTGCAGTTGTGGTACCTTCCCCATACAAATTCGTATACCACTACTTGCTATGTAAATAACAGTGACAGAAAGTTATTATAACATCATCACTATACACTAAGTGGAAAAAATACATATTATTGAAGCTAACTGAAAAATTACCGAACCAAAGTTAATAAAATTTATATGGGCCCACCCCTGGGGGAAACTCTATCTATTAAATCTATAATTGTCGCATATATTGCGTAACAGACATACAAAAAAAACTTCCTCCTTTTTGAAGTAGGTTAAAAACTAGCAAGTTAGCTTCATATATGTAATTGTAGTAGGTAGTACACGGCTAGTTCGTAGGTCACATTCTGACTTGAGCACTCGCACACATTTGGATAGGTAAGAAGGGTACCGTCCTTGGCAGCACGTGGCAGACGTGGGGGACCTGTCAGCACAGGCTCAGCAGGTGACAGGCCTGGCCTTCTTAGGGCCGCAGGTAGCGTGTGGTCAAAGCTGGTCGTAGGGCAAGGGGCACGCGGTTCCTTTATACCTTTTTTCCTTTAGACAAGTTTTCAAATTTTCTCACATCTTGATTTTACACTAACTGCTATGGATGCCAACATAAAGTTCGTTAAAATAATAATTTATGACAAGTAAGTTATGGAATTTAATTAATTAATTTAATATTACATAACAATTAAAATTTAATTTAATATTACATAACAATCTGCAAGCAATTTTCAGTCTTCTGGATAGTCAACCGACTTATTTTGAGAGCAGTGGTGGCATAATGGTAACAGCCCCGACTTACTAGTTGAAGGTCGTAATGAACCAGGGAGGCGCTTTACTGAGTGTAATTTATTTCATCACCACTGCTCTGAAAACGGTGAACGAAAACATCGTGAATAAACCTAGAAAATGTACTAGAACCAAAAATTCGAAGACATGTGACATCTACCAATACGCAATGGGCCCGCGTGATGTATTACAGCCCACTCCCTCTCACAGAGAGTAGGCCTGTATCCCAGCAGTGGGAACTAGGGGTCACAAAACCGGTTTCACCGAAATCGAAAAAATGGCTAAACCGGGTTTCACGTCACTTTTAGAAATCGGGTTTCAGTTTTAACGAAAACCCGAGTTTTCGTTTTTTTGTTTTTTTTTCTATACTTAATAATAACTTATTAAACGATGACATTTTTCAATGCAGACTTTATGTGATGAGAGATGGACCTTAAATAAAGGCTTAAAAGGTTAAAACCTTTTGCAGGTGTACAATAATTTGTTGAAAGTTCCTCCCACGAGTGTCGAGTATGAAAGAATTTTCCCATCAGCCGGTTACCTTTGTAACCACATAAGATCCTCGCTGAATGATGTCACTTTAGACATTCTTTCAATTTTATGGTCGCATTCCTAATGCATCAAAAATAAGAACGGAGTTTAATTTATCATTGCTAGCTTTAAGCTACATGTTTTGCTGATTCTCAGATGTTATAAGTAATTGTTTTTGTTTTCTTTTTAGTTTAATCACTCTAAAGGAGCTTTTTGTTTTATTCGAGGGTTTTAGTGCTAAATCAGAGGATTTAGCACTAAAGCTGATTAATAAAGACTTTAGAATCATATTTCATAGCTTTTATTTAAAATCAATCGAAATAATCGAAAAAACCGGACAACCGGTTTTTAAATTAAATAATAATCATCAAACCGGTTTTCTTATATACCTGCGGTTTTGCGACCCCTAGTGGGAACGTTATAGGCTGATTATATAATAATAATAAAACCGACTTCTGTCACTGCGAAAGTGCCGACACCAAACCTTTTTTTACTAGAACCGACATAGGCATGGTATTCCATAACTATAAACAGCAAACAGTTAGGGTAACGGTCTGATGTCTGATCGTGTTACGTATTTTTCAGCACGCAACTATTACATTTATATTTTGGGTTCAACAACCGATGTGAGCTGGAGGCATTATTAATATTATGTGGTACAATATAACTGTTTATTATTGGCGATGACCCAACGTTTGGGGCTTTGTACTAGAGGTCATGAGGTCAAACCTTTTGTGATAATGTTTATCCTCATCCTCTATTCCACCTCATGGAAAGCTGTTTCAAAAATTTTCACTATCGCGAAAGATGCCTAAATGCTGGCCATTGGCCTCCCCCGAGCGTCGCCACAACGACCGGTCCTGTGGATCCCTCATCCAGCGTATTCTCGCGACCTTCATTAGGTCATCAGTAGATTTACGAACGACGACACGACGGGACATAATAAAGTCGGGAAAAGAAATTGTTTGTCAATTTGACTACTAAATTAATTTGTCCGTAGGTACACTCAAATCACAATTGGCAGTTGTATGAAATGATTATAACACGGCAAATAATTGACGTTGTGTGTCAAATTAATTTCCCTGATTGTATCTAGGCCTACTCACATATCCTTTATGTATACAAGCTACTGTTGTTACCATGTAAAACCCTACAACAAAATGGAAACACAATGTGCAAGTAAATATTATTTTGAAAGCATTTATATATTAAAGCATATTATTATATATAATCAGCCATTTATGTCCCACTGCAGGGCACCTTTCCTTGCTTCCACTTATTTGTTGTTATTTGTGGCCAATCTTTTAGAAAAGAGTCGAGTTCCTCCCACCATCTCCTCTTGGCCCTGCCGCCATTATATTTTAAAGCGTAGAAATGCTTTTATGCATATCTTTCTGTTCGTAAAACAACCTAAAACAACTATAATCCTGTTTCAAAATATCCATTACATCTTGCTTCTGCGCATTATCTAATTGTACTAATACATCAACCTGCCTAGCACCTTCCATGTTTTTTTCTGCAACTACATCATTTTTGCGCATGATATTAGCGAATGCCTAAAAATAATCACTGATGAGGAATGTTGCCCGGCGACCTCCGCCATCCGTTGCGTTGGTTCGAACTTGACGACCAACGAAACAAGTTTTTATAATCTTTTTACTTTTAGAGATCCTTTTTAAGGTCGCTCTGGTATGGTAAGTAATTTTGGTTCTTAGTTTTTGCAGGTCTCAGTTTTGAAAGTTCTCATCTTCACCATCATTATCATCAAGATCTTTAGGTTTGCAAGATAGTTATTTGATATGGCAGTCAATAGAAGGTCTTATCGAATACAAAAACTAAGAACTAAAACTAAAAGAATCAATTTGTATTGATTTCTTTAGTCCTGTTTTTATCATTCATATTAGCCCCTTGATCTCAAAATAGCTTGACTTGACTTACATAATTATCTTCAAAAATCAGCGTAGATACCAGATTTCAAATTTTTGGAAAGTATGTCAATTCTCAAATCCAAAAATTTATGCATACGTAAAAACGAAAGCAAAAGCAGTTCAATTAATTTATCGAATACATTTTCTAGTCTCTTTTAAAAATATATTTCTCCAACATTCTCACATACCTAAGCTTTACCTACTCCGGCAGACCTTAAAACGCGTTGGTTTGTTTAACTGTGCTCACGCGCACATTTCAGAAGCTCGGCGAATAACTGGTCGTCGACTGGTACCTGTTTCACGTTTGGCCCTTTTCTCGAGTTCACGTATTTCGAATTATTGGAATACTGGCATTTATTTTTTGTGTTAAGATGTTTGTCTATCATTAGGGGCAACCATAAATTACGCCACACATTAAGGGGGAGGGTGGAGGCCATCTATTCTATTCTATTTCTTATTATGGCAAGCATAGCCGATGTCGACTATTCTGCCAATATGTAAAAAGAAAATTGGAAAAACAAGTGTGCATAATGAGGAGGCCATCAAACGCACAAGGAGGTGACAAGGAAGGAGGGAAGAGTCACAAGCTTCGCGATGTCACACGTGACGTTATCTTAAGTATTAAAACTGTAAACTTCAACTCAAAAACTTTAAAATAGTACCAACTCTATCAATATTACAACAATATTTAATTTAAAATTGCAAAAGGTGACGACGCAACAGGGATCCCACAAATAAGATCACCTGTGACAAAACATTTTTGAGATTTACCTACGAGTTTTTCCGCTTGATTCTTTATCTCATTGACGCACGTGCCGTTCTGTTTTTATTACAACATACCTATTTAACAATATAGTACCTAACACTGGATTTATACTGCGCATTGTTCAATACCTTGAAGTATTGTAATAAAACGAGTCACACCATTAACAACAAAATCTATATTATTTTGTCTAAGTATAGGTATTTAACATGCGGTCACACGAACTATGAGTTAATCTTTATTAATATATAAATATATTGTCTATTAACAGAATCTATCATTATAATTATACTCTGTTTTTATTCCTGGTTCAATATCTCAAGATCCTCATGAACATTTTTCTTCATAAAGAATTACTAGCGACCCGCCTTTTAGACTTGACAAAACATTGAGATTTCTTTATTATATGTAAGTTTAATATAAATGTATTATACACATAAACCTTCCGGAATAAATTACCTAAGTGATGGTGAAAACCGCAATAAAATCTGTTGCTTATTTCAAAAGAACAACGCGGTCAGACATACACGAAAAACGACTTTAATTGATATTATGTGATGACGGCTCAGCAAGTGGTGCCGTCTCATTTTGTTACTGTGATTCATAATAACTTCACTAGGAATCGCCGAAGTCCTCGGATAAGAGTGACACTGGCTGATTACTGTCACTCTTGCAGCGCGTCGCATCGAGAGGTTTCCGGCGACTGGGACAGCGGTCCCAGTTGCCTGATCCATTTATTTTAAATATTTTTCTTCCGGCGACTGGGACCATGGTTCCTTTTAATTGCGGTCCCAGTAGCCGGAAACCGGGCATCAATGGTTACGTGGCGGCTGTCGTCTGATGACAGAAGATGATGTCAGGGTTCCAGTACTACCCCACAAGAACTACATTAAGTTCAACTGTATCGTCGAAGATTTTGATTTTTTAATTTATAATACTGTCCACCTGCTTTTCCAATTCACTCTAGACATTGGCAGAATAGTCGACATTGGCTTTGCTTGCCATAATAGAAAATAGAATAGAATAGATGATGTCAGGAGAGCCGCTGTTGTACTACGTTCATGACGACCTGCTATATTCCGTTACAATACTGATGACTTGGAAGCTGCTAACCACGCTATACGATACGATGACCACTTAAGGTAAAGGCTATCCTGCACCGTTATATGTATAGATATAGCTTATATATATAACTAACGTACCTAAACACATACCCAAAATGGCTTAACTTGGTCAATGTGAACCATCATTACGCATTGTTGAACCTAAATACTAGGTCCTTTTACAGTTCATGGCTCTGTTAGGGCTAAATCCATACTAATGTTATAAGCATCATAGTAACTGTCTGTATTTCTGTCTGTTGCCTTTTCACGCCTTAAGGGGGATGCGCCAAGGTAGCCCGCGAAATTCAAGTTTTCTTAGGTTTTTTGCAATTTACATATCAGTATCAGGTTGTATGGTGATCTAAATATGATTCGCGACCGTATCAAATATGATTTTATAGAATAATAATCATTAGAATCAGCAATACAACTCCTTAAGTTAGAATTGCCCTCAAATGTCATGATTTCATGAAATAGTCATTCAATAGGGTAATATGAACTTATAGAGATGTATTGCTGATTCCAATGATTATAATTCTATAAAGCCATATTTGTTACGGTCGTGAATCATATTTTAATCAAAATACAATCTGACAGTGACCTGCAAATTGCAAAAAACGTAACAAAATTTGAATTTCGCGGGCTACTCTGAAGGTTCCGCCTTAACGGCTGAATGGATTTCGATGTAATTTGGCATACAGGTAGACCACGACATAGGACATAGGATAGTTTTGATCCCGGTGTGGAGGTCGGTAATTATCCTACGGGCGTTCGCTTAGGTTCCCAGCAGTCATTTGTAATCTTTGACAGCGGCTACAGGTATTCAGAAACCCGAAAGTCTGAAAACCACTCTTAACAAGGGGTATCATATTATCCAGTAACTGGTAAAATACTGGTATATTCAGCTACATTCGGTTAGACTGGAAGCTGACCCCAACATAGTTGGGAACAGGCGGGCAGATGATTGACTAAGGAATTAGGACGCAGATCGGCTTAGTATTAGAAAAAAAGAAAAAATCATTTTAAAAAAAAACCTTTGTTTATAAATAAAACGAAGAAAATAAAATTTTCCTTTAAAATTTTAATTATCAACTTATAACCTCATTATACACAATTTATACGATCATAAAAGCTTGTCGCGAGGTTCCCTTAAAGTAGAAGTGCATAACAAATAGCTATTCCGCCATCTTGGATGTTCCGCCATATTGGATTTAGAATGATGTTACATTATTTTTCGAGTTACTCTCAACAAGCCCTTTCATTTAATACCTATATTGTAGAAATGCATTAAAAATAACTATTCCGCCATCTTGGATGGTCCGCCATATTGGATTAAGAATGACGTCACACAGCATATCGTGTATTGTAATCCAAACTAAACGTGTATACAAAATTTCAGCTCAATCGGTTGAAGATAAATCTGCTTCAAAATTGAGTAGCAAGAATCCACCCGAACAAACATAGATTCATGCATTGCAAGTTAAATAAAAGCTTTTAATAAAAACAGTCTAATTATAATAAATGGGTAAAAAGTCATTGCAAACATTACGATGATTATTATTAGTTCATACATGCAAAAGTACAATGTGAAGTAAGAAAAATATTTCCAACCTCCACGCCGGGAAAGACGCGGTCGAAAACTAGCAGTTTTTATTTCTTTAGTGATTAGATTTTTCTAGATTTTTCATTTTCTTCCATATTTGTAGTTGACTTTGAACAAATAAGCAAGCTTGTGGCTGAAAATGGTTGTGTACCATATTCGCTCAGAGAGTTCTTTTTATGGGAGTTATCTAGTTTTTTAATTACAGTTATTTTTTAAAGAATATTTGCTAAATGGATAAGTATAGATCGTTTTGTTTATTTAGTTAAAACTGACTTTTTTGATGCATTCAAAATATGCACATATTGTTTGTAAGTAAAAAGAACAAAATAAATAAAAGCGAATATTTTTGTTGGACACTTATATACATACTTATATAATAGTATAAATTCGAAAGTAACTCTGTCTCTATGTTACCTTTTCACGCCTATACCACTGAACGGATTTTGGTAAAATTTGGCAAGGAGATAGATGGTATCTTAGGGAAGCTGGCTTTTTATCGCGGTAGTGGGATAATTTCCGTCATCCATGCGGGCGAAGCCGCGGGCAGAAGCTAGAAATATAAATCAATCAACTAAGCCTATTGCAGTCCACAGCTGGACATGGGCCTGTCCCAGGCTTCTACTATAAATATAATATGCCAGAGATAAATACAAAAATCTAGGAGGACGTAACTGATAAATTAAATATAATCAGTAATCAATATCTCTATCTTTCCCTAATCTTTCCCATAATTGACTATGGTGATGTGTGCTAATAAGACCTGAATGCTGATCTCCTCAATAAACTTGACCGCCTTCTAAATAACTACATTCGATTCGTTTTCAATCTTCGTAAGTTTGATCATGTGCCCGCGCACCGGTTGCTTTTAAAATGGTTACCCATTCTTCAGCGCAGAGAGTTGAGGGCTCTGTATATGTTGTTTTCTATTCTCGACAAACCTACTTCTCCTTCTTACCTCACTTCAAATGTTCAATACGTATGCTCCGCGCATAGTAAAAATCTTCGTTCCACCAACAATCGTCTTCTACGATGTCCTTCTCACCGCTCTGGTTTCATTCACTCTTCTTTCTTTGTTCAGGCGGTCTTTCTTTGGAATGCGCTCCCTCTGAACATCAGGACGGCAACCAGTCGGTTATCTTTTAAACTGAAGGCACGTGAACATATTCGTAAGAAGTTGTATGAATTCTTCAACTGAATGAAACTAAATTCAAATCTTGTATAAAACGCACACTATGCAGCCAAGCATATTATAAGTTGGGGGATTACATCGCTGATAAAAATGCTTGACTCAACGCTGGTCCTGCTCCACAAGGGCGCATAAAATAATTGATTAGCATTTGAAACTACTGTTGGAGCTGCTGAAGGTTTTAAAAACTTATCTTTGCATTGTATAAATTCAATGTTTTAGTATTGTATAATTGCATAGCACATGTGTGAGTACTATGTACCTACTATAAAGCTACCATTTAATAGGTTTTTCTTTCATTGACTTCTATGTGCCCTGGCGGCTGAGAGTTTGTCATGCTCACTCTAATGTCTCGCTGGTGGTGGCGTGTGTGTTGGATCATTAAGTTCCCTTCAAAATGGTTGAGCTGAATGGTGCTAATCCATGCGTAATGTTCGTGAACGGGCGCCGTCAGTGGGGACTGGTCATTTCTTAGCTGCCACGGCTTATTTTAATTTAATTTAATATTTGAATTGCTTTTGTCTTTTTATTACGGACGCTTTTAACGTTCTGCATCGTTCTCACATGCATAATTTCAACATGAACGATGTAATCAATATTTTGTAACCATTTTTTGATTTAAAAGAGTGTCTATGGAGTTTCTTGCCCGTTCTTTTCCATAGGTACCTACTACGCTTTGGAATGGGTAACTAGCTTCATCTTTCTGGCTGACCGACCCCTTGACAATTCAAAAGTGCCTGTAATTGGTTTATTTGAAATAAATGCTTTGAGTTTTGAGATTGAGTTTGAGTTGAGTTGGCAGAATCATCCCAGCGCTGATTTGCTGGATTCGTTTTCTCCTCTTCCTATCGTTATTTCTCTTGACTAAGTTTATTTTCGTTATATGTATGTATGTATCTATGTATTAGTATTTATTATTTTTCAAGTTATCTATCCCTTATGTTGCACCTGCCATGTTTAGTCTCTGCATCACCCTAAGGTTGACTGGTAGAAAATGCCTCAGGCATTAAGTCCGCCTTTGTACAGTATTTTTTTTACTTGTGCATAAAGTTTTAATAAAATAAATAAATAACATAGATTTATAGAGGCATAAGGAATAGGGTGTAAAGTTCACTCATACCTCCATAGAAAAGGCAGGCGCCTCCGACCAGGCGGGTGTCGTGTCTGGTGGGCAACCGCCCAAAGACTGATGTCGGGACGTTGTATATATGCTAATTGCGCGGTAAACTCTGCTTGCGCAATGCAGGATTTTTGCGTGACGTCAGTATGACGCATAGCTCGCATGTGGCGTTGTAGATGACGCTACAAATTAATTGCCTGAAAAACACTCTAATTACGCGCATGCTTAGGAGTTCATCAGGGGCGTGGCTTAACAGCCACATGGGTCGATCGATCAAGTTAAGCTACGCTTGCCGCGGTCGTTTCGTGGATGGGTGGCCATCTTAACCTACCGAGATCCCTCTATGCCTCGGAAAACACGTTAATCTGGCTGTCATTTGTAGATCTTTGACAGCCGCTACAGGTAGTCCCCCCCCCCCCCGAAGGTAAGCCCGAAAGTCTGACAACCACTCTTAACAAGGAAGTATCGTATTACCCAGTAACTGGATTGTGGAGGTCAGAAAGGCAATTGCTCTATGTAAAATATTGGTATATTCAGCTGCATTCGGTTAGACTAGAAGCCGAACCCAACATCGTTGGGAACAGGCGGGCAGATGATTGACTAAGGAGTTAGGACGCTCATCAGCTTAGTATTAGAAAAACAGTCTAATTATAATAAATGGGTTAAAAGTCATTGCAAACATTACGACGATTATTATTAATTCATACATACAAAAGTACAATGTGAAGTAAGAAAAATATTTTTAATAGTTTTTACACAATTGCACGACATTGTTTGAATAACACACGTTAATTATAATAGTCATAACCGTGTAATATTTTACTGCGGGTTTTAACCCCATATAAAAAGTTAAATAATATTATGAAATACACTTCTTTCACATAATAATTATTTTGAATTATATGAAAATTCCTTATTCATAAAAATGTAACCATTGTTTTTAATTTAGTGAGTCCTCAGGCGTGTTGAAAATGGGACTTAATGACAGGGTTTTTAAGGTTCAAAGTAAAATATGAGTGTCTTAATAAATCGGTTACCTTGACAACGTTTTAGCCTGCTGACTAGTTGTTTATTATAAAGACATCAACGCGAACGACAAGAACAAAAATATTGAACAAGTTTTTATATATTGCATAAACAGTAGAATTGAGCACAAAAACTTTCTTTTCTCATATTTTTATATATGCTAAGTATTATTTTATGTAATATTTTTACAGTTTATTTTTTACTCATTTTATATGTAAAAGTTTTGAAATAATCATTGTGTAAGCCAGAATTTTATGCACTTTTTTTCTACATTATATAAAATTTTAAAGAGTACGAAGAAAATTTATACGAGACATTGCAAAAAAGTGTACTCCTGTGAAGGCGACCGAGGTGGCAATGTGTTTCTTTTTGGGGTAAATGTACTTAACCGCCAAAATTACACAAGGGAAATTTGACCTACTGAATGGAAAGATAAGGTTGAAAATTGTGTACAACAGAAACAATTAACTTGACACTGTGAATGGAGAAGGCTCGTCAACCACCACTCATTTGAGAAACTGCCTCAGTCCGCGACAAGCGTTCATCGTTGCTGCACGCATGCGCGATCTCTCCTCATTGGCCAATTTGAATTTCGGATTCGAACGTTCTAACCGCCCGGCCAATCGCGTTCGATCGTTTGATTTCTTTTCGCGTCCACTTTTTGCATGTACGTTGTGTTCCGTTATCGTGAACTGTGCTTGTGACATTCGAAGACAGTGTATATTAATAACGGCTGATTGTTCTATGCCCGAAGGTCGGATGTTTTCTCACGTTTTCTGGTAAGATATTTAAGATATCATTTGGTGTTAATTGTATCATTCGTCTATTTTTTGTGTGGATGACATTTATCTGCATTCGCACGCCTGCTGCTTGTGTCTACGATTTCAATATACCTACCTTCGTTTTGAAATTCTTATGACAATTCACTGTCATGGTTGCAATTTTCTTGTGTACACACAATAATTAGTGTAGCTTGAAACAAAAAAACCCACATTTTTATCTAGGTATTTCTATTTATTTTAACTTCCAACAATGAATATTTAGTTAGCGGACTTAAGTTTATACATACAAATGCCTGATTAAATATTTGTCTGCTGAGATCACTGGTCGCGGTAAAACGTGATATTTAAATATCTACCAATCGGAATGACCTCATGAGACGTAGCTTGAGGTTCACATCACTAGCTAATAAAAAGCTTTGTGGTCTTGCGCATCACTAACTGCGTGCATTAACCGGCTGTGGAACAACGGAGGGAGAAGATTTACGATCCTTAGATCAATGGGTTTACCCTGGTTAACATAGTGTTATTGAACTTACCCATACTAATATATTTTAAATGCGAAAGTAAGTATGTCTGTCTTTTCACGACTAAACCACTTCACCCGATCGTAATGAAATTTTATTTATAGGAAGCCTGGGACCTGGAGAAGGTCATAGGTTACTTTTCATCCTGCATCGCAGACGAAATCGCGGACATCACCTAGTTTATAATAGAAGAACGTGTAGCTTTGTTTGATGTATAATAACAAATATGAAGTTGTACTTGCTGACTAAGCTTACGTGTGTTTTGAAGAAAAACAAAAGACTATGTTAGTTTAGACTTGAGACAGACGAAAGTGTGTCAGGAGATTTCTGTAGTGATCTATCGACCAAAGAAAGTTATAGAAAATTATTATTATTTTTAATGTGCAGTCGATATTTATTACTACACAATTGAGATACTGAAAGTTGATGATAGGAAATGATTTTTCATTCTCTAGGAGTGAGAAAAAATGGACACCTTGCGCTAAATGATACAAACTTTTTTTACCATCAATCATATGATTGAATGACTACAAATACTATTTATGTACCAAATAGTACTATTTATGATCACATTACTGTTTTGAATGCTCTCTAAGGTATAACTTCCATCCTTTTGCCCGACTTTCGGGCTCAACCTGCTCACTTATCAGTTATCATGGATGACATGAACTTGAACATTCATAGAAGCTTTGCCTTTTTCATTAATGTGTAATTAACGCAACTATAAGAATACTTTGTGCGTTGTACTCAACGTGCGTCGGAGTAGAAAATATGAATCTAACTTGCATACAGTTTCCACATCGATGTAACTTATGAACTATTTTATTAAACTGAAGATTTGCAGTTTCTTCGCCTCGCTGTTATTCAGCTTCGATTACAGGCAAGGAGCTAGCAACATCCTGTCTCACGCAATCTTGCCATAAATCATATTTGACCGTTAAAGTCATACGTAGTTTTAAAACTGCATTGACAATCTCTTTAAAAGCATGTTGACCTTTTTGAAAGAACAAATTACTTTTTGTAAGAAGGATTGGACTTAATATTCCGAGTAAAATTTATACCAGGTTGAAATAAAGCTAGCAAAACAATTTAGATTTTAATTAAAGGTAATTCTACTATTCATTTGACAAAACACTAGATTGTTATTTATGATGACAAATTGTTACATCGACAATATCTTAGACACATAAAATAACACATAACATAACATCACGCCTGTATTCCCCGAAGAGTTAGTCAGAGGTGTACCTATAGCACACCCACATTTCGCCATTTATGTTTTAAGTCCCATGTAATAGGGGGCGAGCCTATTGCCATCAGCCGGGCACATATCCAGACTCCGGCCTGCTACCGAGAAATTCCAGATGGAAAAACCCAATAACACTTTGCCCGACCGAATCGAACCCAGGACCCCATGCTCAGCAGTAGCGCTTGCGACCACCAGACCAACGAGGCAGTACGCGAAGACAGCGCGCGTACGGGAGGCGGGAGGGAGGGGGGGGGGCGGGGGCGAGGGGGGGGGGTATCTTAGACTTGCTTCATAACTTTGTAACTTATATTTATAATTATATACTCGTACTATAATATAGAAGACATTACCTATGAAGAAGATGATATCATTGGTTTTTTTTTAATGAGAATATAATCCATTTAACTGATTTGTATAATCAATCAACAAAGTAGTTTATTGCAACATTAATGCCATATGTCTGCACCGGTAACGCCGTGCATATGGCGAAATTTTGGGCGAAAAAAAATAACTTTTGTCGTGCCAGCGTGCAGCGATACGAAGTCTATGAAGAATGCAATGACGTCGTATGTTCATATACGTAATTGAACTCTGATTTAAAAATACTATAGACCTCACCTACAACATCAGTGATATGTTCCGATACCAAAAAAAAAGACGATAGCTGAAATTAAATTCCGCAAACAATGATTACCTACACGTCACCTATAGCCAAAGGTGAAGGCTTTAACTACAGCAGACCGAATGTCGGTGGTAACATTGTGACCTTGAGCTGACCTAGCTTAGTACGGAATTTCAATAGAATAAGAGGCCATCTTAAGCTGGTTTTGTTACTACTAACGTACGGTTTACTGTACTATGTGTTAACTACAGTTACTGATTCACGTTATCATAATTATAATTACTAACAATTATCTTTCTGCCGTCTTATCCTTAAGGCCATCGCCACATGGTTGGATTTGTTCCAGTAAGTATACGTAAGACTACTGACCCGAATGAAATGAGGGTAAGCAGGTGTATAGATGTTAGTGTGTAAGCCAAGTGTGTTTGATTAAGTTGTGTTTAAGTGAAGGATTGGGGTAATGAGGAAAGATTAATTAGCATTGGTTTTGCATGCATTGTTTGTATTAACTAAACCGTTGACCACAATTTTATTATGTTGAGTGAGTTTTTTTTTATTTTTTTTAATCTTAGACATTTGAGTAATTTGTTTTGAGCCTTTATTTTTATAAAATCAATCGTTGCCTTATAGAATTTCTCCTATATTGTGTATGAGTAATTTTGAAACGAACAGCCAGACCCGGAACAACCATCTGTAGGTCATACAAATATTTGGACAGATAATCTGTATTGGAAAGTAAACGTAAGTAGTCAACCTTATCAACAGTTGTACAGGAAAATCTATACAGTTTCCCCAAAATTAATGCTTACATTTTTTTTTTGTATATAATTAGTACCTAATTAATTAATTCGGCAGCCCTGTAAAAAGTGACAAATTCGAGCACAAACGACCCTGCGCAATATACACCTATCACCAACATAATCTGATCAACATACCGTATCGCTTTCAAAACAAAGGTCGCATTTACACAACCGACTTTAATGTTCTAGTGACATTCTAACAAGTGTAATATTATTTAATATTCCATCTGCTATTTAACACAAGTTGACAAAACAGGAGTTGAGACATCTTTCATTGAGCAACTCACTAGAAAGGCCTTGACAATAATTGACATTTAAAATTCTATTTTATTTTTATTCTAAGTATTAATTATGTATGCAATTTCGTACTTTTAGTTCCATTTAACATGTCTGGTATGAAATAGAACCATCTAGAGACATTAGTACAATGACGGACAGAGTAACAATCTTAAGTCAGTTTTTATGCACGAAGTTTCAAAAGATATTTTGTACATTCAGGTGATATTTTTAAAAGAACTCGATACATTTACATAACAAGTGTTTAATATTTTTTTTCTCTGTGTTCTTGAGTTGTTTTATGTCATGTTTGTCTGTCAGTTTAACGAAATAAATTGTGTCACTGAAAAGACAACAATTGAATGTTTAACAACAACAATTTACACACAATTTAATGGTCTTCCTGGAATTTCCAACTCTTTCTTTAGCTGTCGGGCAAAGTGATATATATTGGGTTTTTCCATCTGGAATTTCTCATTAGCAACCCGGAGTCTGAATTTGTGCTCGGTTGATGGCAATGGGCTCACCCCTGTTACATGGAACTTCAAAGGACCTGGCAAAATGTGGTTGTACTATAGATACACCTCTGCCTAACCCTTCGGGGAATACAGTCGTGATGTTATGTTATGTTCTTCATCAAAAATCTGTTTCATAATTTTAGACGCAAATCTTGGAAAACAGACCAAACTCATGGAATTACTGTATTAATGTCAATACGTAGATAGTTCTAAATGAAATAAGAAAGAATTGGCATCTACAACGCCAAATGCGAGCTACGCGTCACACTGACGTTACGCAAAATCCTGCATCGCGCAAGCAGAGTTTACCACGCAACTAGCATTTTACAACGTCCCGACATCAATCGTTGGGCAGTTGCCCACCAGACACCACACCCACACCCGTCTGGTCTAAGGATCCTCCCTTTGCCATAGAGTATGAGTGAAGTTTACACCCTGTTCATCATACCTCTATACCTGTAACGACTTCATTCATCTAGTATAAAAATAAAATGCCAATAAACTGCCAATTCCCTTTAGTATAATATTTGCCCAGTTGTCCAACGAGACGAAACAGTTACCTAAAGTTTCTTTTGTTGTAGTGACGTAATGTCTTCGGCCAAAGGTCTATTGTCACTTGTCCTATTGAGAGGTGTACAAACACTTTCTTTACTATACAGGCTGATTTGTTGAGATGGGTCAGTAATTGTTAGTTTAAGGTACACACTTACATAGATAAACACACGCTTTCTTCTCAGACGAAGGAAGAAACTACAGAACACCACCTGCTACGATCCTTACTCCTTTTTCTTCGTTTACGTTCATACATCTGGTCATACACGCACGCCGGTTGTGAGTACTACGCACCTGACCTTTCTGAAGAACATCACCAATAAGATCACTATAATGTCTTCCTAGGGCGTCCCCTCCCAGCGTTTTCCCTCACATCTGCCTTGCAAATACCTTTTGTTAGTCACCTTTAATTTATTCTCTAAACATGACTAAACAATCTAAGCATAGTCTTTTCAATTTTTGTCACTACATCTTCTTTTAAACCGCACCGTTTTGTCATCACATCTCTTCAGCCTATCTTTCATAGCACATATGCTTCGCAAGGAACGCATTTCCACAGCATTTATTCTACTTTTATGCTTTAGTTTAAGTTGTAAGGTATTAATTTCACTCTGACCTGTCAACAGTTAAATAGCGGTGCTAAATTTCATGATTTTTTATTTTGAAAATCAGGTACTTACTTATGAAACAATTGAGTTTTCATTTAAATCAAGTAGTTTTTCTAAACTCTAGTATCGACAAGACAGTTTCTAAGAACCAGTTTATCAACCTCTTTCGGACTTTCCATTCTAACCCATCGCAATGAATCACCCTGTACACAAATAGACTAGCAGGCTGTAGTCAATTGTAGTATTATCAATATTTATGTAATGCATTGTTAATTTGTTGTGTAACGTGCTTAAATTGCTCACTTCGCTGAATTAGAGAAATGTTTTAATTTTTCTCTTACGTTGTTAGTGTTTTGTTTTCATTTGTTTTTTTACATAGTAGACATTCTTTCTCTTTTGTGTTGTTAAGAAGATGAGTAATAGCGCATTCTAGTTTCAAATCTTTTGAACGGCTGAGAAGGCTGTAGCATTTCTTAAGCCTAGTATACACGGTGTGATTTAAATATCTGTGGCATACAAGCACAGGAAAGGCAGGAACGAACATCTGAATTTGCACTGTGTAAACAGTGTTTAAACAATGTAAGTCATTTGTTGCTTCAATTGTATTGTATGCTGCAAGAAAGTTGCATCGCGTAAATGGGGTTTTGTTCTCGGATTCCGGAAGTCTTATCAGTTACAAAGGTTATCATAATGTAAATTGATGTGTTTGGCTATTGGTATATCGATCAACCAATCATTATTAGTTAACACTAGATTTTTCAGTACACTTTATTTTTATTTTTTATTAATCTATATTGTCACACAAAAAGAAAAACTCAAGAAAGAGGAGGCCTGTGTCCCAGCAGTGGGAATATTATAGGCTGATTATGTTGATGTTATGTTATGTATATTGTCCCACTGCTGGGCCAAGGTCCCACCCATATTTTTCCAGTTCTCTTTATGTTTTATATTCTCTGGCCAATCTGGCAAGAACGAGCCCAGATCGTCATGCCAGCGTTTCCTAGGCCTGCCTCAGCGGTGACGGGCGTCTTCACCGTGTGATGATCCTGGCCCATCTTTCCTCATGCATCATGTAGGCATGTGTGTCCCGCCCAGTTTGACTTCAGTCTCGCAGATGTACCGCCAACATCGGCGATAAATTGGCGACTAGACTATATACAGAGTAAATATAATAAAGTAGACTTACTGATGAGATAATTAATAAGAATATTCTAAACCCAAGGGTTCTGATATCGCATTGGATATATTTGTTATAGCAATTCAATCTTCCTGAAAGATCTAGCAATTTTTTGATTGGCAATTACCTATGATTCTTTCTTTATAATGTTAGCACGCAAAGTAAGGTACAGCTATTTAATTGAATAACAGCATACTTATAGTTTATTGGTCCTAATTAACACAAGTTATTTCACATACGATCGATTAGACAATGAAGTCGTTTGACTAAGTGACAGACGACATACAAGTTTACATGCATGTACTCTTTTAAAATGGAATAAATTGTAATTACTTAATTTATGTAATATTTATTTATAACAGTTTAGTGAAAGAGTGGTCGATGAATGTGGATGGCAGTGAGAGTAGAGGATGACTGAAGCAACGATGCACGATGGATGAATTGAATGAAAGGGATTGAATGTTGCGCCGCGGCGCGCCCAAATAAATTCTTCCATACCGACCGTATATAAATCGGAATAAGTACAGGAAGATCATTATATTGATTATGAAGGTATTTTTCTATAGCTATAAAAAGTATCTAGCGGTTCTAAAGCCCAGCTTTGAAGTTTTTATGCCAGCCTGAGTTATAACTAATTAACAAGTAGGTATTAGAATTTAACATAATGTTTTTAAAATGAATGCCAAATGTCAGCACCAGGTAAATGATAATGTCAGCAATGGTAGGTAACAGATAATATTTTATTTAAATATCCGTTTATAAACGATACTCTTAAAAGACACAGGTTTACCTAATTTAATTTACATTGAAAAAAAAATTTGGAAAATCCAAAAGTGCACGACTCATAATGCTCATTTAATTATGAAATATAAAAAAAAAGAAAAACTTAAGTCGTTCAAAATTAATTGCCGAAAAAACAGCTGTAGTAGGAAGAAGGTACTGCACAAGCGCCCCTGGTGGAATAAATGTACATAATATCTATAGATATATCACCATCCATATGTTAATTTTCTATGGATATAAATAGATGTACAGTCTTGTAGTTTTCGTTTTTTATTAATTGTAATTAAACGACACTGAATTAATTAGCCATTTGCATTCATTGACCTACAATTGTCGATTAGAATTAAAAAAAAAAAAATTAACTCAAATAATGGATTTTTACACAAGTTACAGTGTTTCCGGGTTTCACACATGACGGACAGGAATTTTTTTTGACCTATTTTGGTGTTTTTTTCCAATTCTATTGCAGTAAATCAATTTTTAAAAAGTATGGAATTAATCTCCATTAAATTATCTCGACAATAGTATGCAAAATATCTTGATTCCGTGAACTAACAAGGCTATAATAATAAAAATAGCCGCCAAAATGAGGCGAAATTTTTTTTTCGATCGTAAAGCACTCTCTGATGCTTCGCATCATGAGTCGTGCAATTATAATAATGGAATATTATATCAGATCTAAATGTCCATAACTTACTGAAATATTCTAATTCTATTTGGGTGTAAGGCAGCCAAACCAAAGTTGCTAGCCTGCAAACTACTATATGGCAAATAGATTATTATGCTATTGCTTCCATATTTTGCCAAATTGCCTTTCTGATCGAGTCGGCAATTTGGCAAAATATGAAAGTAAATTCCTCCTAATGAATGAATTTCGCAAAGCTTACAATGTCAAATTAATAGCTGCGAGAGTTTATCTGAAGAAATCAGTCAACATTCATTTAGATTTACTATCTATACTTATTTTAAATTGAAATCGAGTTTCGTGTCTGTCTGTGAGACCGCATTGTTCTTTTAAAGAACAGAACCTATTTTGACACCACCATTATTTAGAGAATTAATTCCGAAAAGTTAGTGTTTTATTATTATTTTATTTTTATGTTAAGGCGCTTCCCCGCACAAACAACCTTGAGCGTTAGGTCCTTCTCTGTCCCGTCGCTGAGTCTCGCTCTGTCTCGCTCCCTGCGCACGCTCATTTATCATTAAATTCACAAAAAAATGAACTTATTTTAGTATAAAAAGACAAGCGATGTTTTGAAATAAAATAAAACGTGAATTATTTAGATTTTTAAATTATCTGTCCATTAGTGTAATCCTCAAATTAATAGAACGTCACCTTTAGCAAAAGATGCATGCAATCAATAATTTTAGTCACTTTTTCAAGGAGATTTTAAATGTATTTATAACACATAAAAACAAATAAGAACGTGCAATGTGATGATAGAATATCGAACATTAATAATGTGCTTTTAGATGTAGTATATTACCCATAGTGAATGAGTTAATAGCCTCTGAATAACGCACTATGGCAAGGTTTTGGTCGGGGTACCGCCTTAACATATCTCGGGACCTTGTGGTCCCGGACCTTTGGAAGGCGTACGAGGGGCCGAAGCCAACTCGCAGAGGCCCCTTAGACAATTTTAAATGGAATGTGGCGCCCACCGACGATTATCCCTGTATGTACTGTGCAAGTGCACCCAAGGACAACCTCCGGTTGGTGTCGGACTATTGCAGGATATGGAACAAATTTATTGGACTACTGATTTGGGTAGCTTAAGTAGACTGGTTATCTAGTACTATGGAAAGACTATGTCCCGTACCTGACCAATGTTTTATATAAAATACACAGATAAAATGGCAGGGGCACTCAATAATGGGCCCCCGAAAATGTTCGCTAGCACATGGTGTCGTAGCGACAAGGGGGCAATATGTCCTGAGGTGCTTATGAGGAGTGGAGAGGTATCCCACGGCTATCAGGACAATCCCGAAAGTACGGTCAAGATCCCTACCAGCAATATTTCCTTCCTCTAAGCACGTTTGCTCTTGCGAATCTCTACTCAAACCGGACGATAAAGGCAAGAAAGAGGTGGGAGCTCTGTTCCTCGTCATTGTTCACTCCAGCCGGCCAATAAAGGCAAGCCAGAGGTGAGGAACAAGACTTCTCCCGGAAGATAGGGTCCGTGAAGTCGCTACTGCCCAACAGCTCGCCACATGCTGCCCTGCGGGTTTTTGTATCTGTCTTGGTCTGGCTCCTCACCCTAGACCTGCTTCGGCAAAGTAAACTCTATTATTATTATTATATATATTATATTAATAAATACACTTTGAAATAATAAAGAAATCTGATCGTAAAAACCATGCGGAGCAGGGGCGGGTCGCTAGTTAATTTATAAAAATCGAAATAACTCGTCGTCGTGATTAGAATCAACTTTAATTAACTAAGAAACTTGCTAATTAGGCAATACCTTTTTTTTTCCAATATCCATAACTTACCGGTGATATTTCAACACGTCGCGTCTGTTTGATTTCGTTCATGTATAAACATGAGGCTGTTTATTTCTCTTATATTCGCCATTTTTCACATCGTACTGTACGTCTTTATTTTTTGCGTATAGTTGCATGTTAGCATGTAGTTAGATGTATTACGAATCATTAGGTTATCAATTAATATGTCTCTGTCTATTGAGTTAATTGTAAACAAAACGTCTTACTTTATGCCTTGTAATATTTTTCATCCAGCAACTAATTGATTGCTGAATCTCTATTCTACTTTGAGCATAATTATACGAGAATCATGATAGTAAGCAAATATCTTAGGGAAGCCTGTGCCCACTGGCGGCACGGCACGGCAGGGGATCCTTTGGCAACAGCACATGCGAGGGCGAGCATACTGACGGCAACGATGCTGCGGTATCCTTAGACATGCCGCGACGTCCTTAGGCATCATCGTTGAAATTTAAATTTTATTGTCATACATATTAAGTTATGTTTGTATTCGTCGCATAAAAATCCCTTGCAGTACCGTGCCACCAGTGGGCGCCGGCCCTCATTATTCTAATTAAAATTACACATTGAATCAACTTCCTTATTTCCAGTCTACCTAACTTTAATTAAAGAAAACTCTTACATAAATAATTTCGCCAAAGAACTCTATAAAAAACTAGCATGAATCGTTACTATCGAACCAATGAGTCAATAAAACAATCAAATACACTTATTTATTTTATTACTAAACTCGAATTATTTCCGTGTGAGTTTCTCCAGGAAAATGTTCCTATGAGTGAATAAAGGTGTCTACAGATTTTATCGATTTTTGACGATCGTCACGTGTGATCGAACAAAATTGAGTGAACGTGAAAGCAGCAGGTGATTGGCATCGTACTTTTTGTCGATCGCCACTGCTGTGCATCGTTTTTGTCGATTGATAAATAAAACGTAATATTTAACAGGCGACAGTAACGAATGATAAAATTTATTCTGTTGTCTTACAGTAAAACATTTTAAAAATCTGTTTTGCTAAGTTTTCTTCGTTTTTCCTCTGGAACAATTGATTGCAAAATGTAAATTATCTAACTGTATTTAGTTCAATCATTTTTAAGTTTACTCTTTATAATTTATTACAATTAAGTTTCTCATAATTATAACATGTTGTAATTATTATGAGAAATAAAGTTTATTAACAGTCATCGCGTCATAGCGTCATCAAAAATTGGGCAAATCTGTATGCAACTTAAGCAATTAGGTTGTAATGTGTCGATACGATGCGTCGGAGCACGTACTCTTGCGCAGTTATGGCAATTACCATCACTATGTTAACAGTTACGATTACAGATGATGCTGGAGGCGAAAATGACTTCTTTAGTAGATAGTTTATTGCTTGCTTTGATCTTAGGAATGACGGTAAAGAAATAGTGAAAACTACTTAAGGTAAGACCTGAGTTGCAAGTTACGAGGCAAATCAAGATAAGAATATCTAAATAATTACTTTGTGAATTTTCCTGTTTGTTACGAAAATATGATATTTAAAACTGGAATAATTATTGAGATTTCTACTAGTCTGGTACGTACCATTTTTATTTCCTAAATGTTTTCTTAGAATTTTCATAATGATGTTCCTAAACATTTTACAAGTCACATGAGAAATACAGCCAATTTTATTAAGTTTGCACAAAACCAATTTACTATACTTAAATTTTATTCCGTGTCAAATAATCGATTTTACGATCACACATTTTCTACAAACGAATACACACAGACACGCATCCATACTTAAATAAAACACATAATTTGCTTATAGACAGAGTCACGCACAAAAGCATACATACTGTCCTGTCGAATCGACTCTCACGCGTCGAAAGTAGTATAACGACAATAATTTGAATAATCTTATGAAAAAGTTTACGTCGAAACGGTATTATGGGTTCATGCACCGGTCGTGGTACTTTCAATGTGTGAGGTGAAACTGAAGATGTACTTATATAACATATACTTACGTAGGTATAACTTATACTTACCTCTCGGTGTTACTTATTGAGTTATTTTTTGAATTTTTATTCTTGCTATCATTACTTTTGTGTATCACATTAGTATGTCCACTTCTAATAAATACCCAATACGTTAATACTATCTTCCAAGATAAAATACAGTTACTTACTGAAAATTCTGCTTAATATTACACATGCTTAATAACATGTCACACATATTTTTGATGTGTCGTAAGGCCCAATGTATGATTTCAAAGTATAACTTAACCTGGTTTAAGCAACTTGGCATTCCAAGAACCAACATTTAAGCAAGTAAAGCCTGAAATAAAATAACTTCAAATCACGAAGGAAAATTACACGTTTTTGCTGACTAATACTTTATACCACAAGAAACAGATTACAAGAAAGCACTCGTCATTACTTTGCAGTGATAAAATCTAGGCTAATGTGAGATCAGATCTAATCTAGATTTAAAATGATATATTTGCACTGCAACATACCATTTTGTGTTGAGAAAAGCATCTCAGATGTCATTAACTGCAATGCGGGCTTCTAGTTGTAAATTAAAAGCAGGATTCAAATTTCACCATTTACAACAGATTTCAATATAACTAAAATAATTCTCTAGTCATTTAGGAGTAAAAGTCCATTAGCCACATTATTATTAGAATCATACATATTTTTGTTTAGTACATTTAAAAAAACGTTTAAGGCAAGCTAAATAGTTAGGTAAATACCAATACTACCCACACATGGTAAGTAATTTCTTGGTAACTTCATGTCGAAAATTCATTTCGTTTAGTCAGCCTTATGCAGTGGTATCCAGTTTCAAAACTTGTCCTGGAAATCCCAAAGGTCAATGAAATTTAATAATCATAATTACCGAGCCTCATATTCGACAATCATTACGTTTGCATTACTGTAATTGACAAAAGCAAACCACATCAGAATCTGATTAACATTCACAGCTTTAAAATAAATAAAACGATCGCGGATATAGCGCTGCGTGCGCGCACAAACAAAGGCTGAGTTCATCAACACGTTTAGCTGCAGTGACAGACTTACTAATAACTACAGCACTTTGTATAGAAACTTATTTAAATACTACAAAGTTAAAAATAGAACTAATGTTGTAGAAGATGAAACAGACTAGACAAATGGCAGAAGTTTTGACATTCGATTGGATAACTGAAGGCCAATTCTCGTACTTAAAAACGTTCAAATTCCAGTCGCAATTTTATCTCAGCCATAATAAATGTCTCTGTTGTGGCTCAGATTAGAATAGGAACGTTTTTAAAAATACGGGAACTGTCTCTTTGATGTTGATAGGAATGAATCCACATAATTATCCAGATACTGACACAGATACAGGGGGCACTTCAGAATAACATTAATCAGGATAAACTAGTAGATGAGTATTGCCACGTAGAATTTGCGTGATTTGCATTGGAAATCACCTAGTTGGTCCGGTGGCAAGAGGTCGAAGTTGTAAAATAAACTATTACAACCAGAATCTAAAGGTCAGGATTCGATCATCGCATATCGTATGCGACTCATGTTTTTCTTGAAAATATGGCGTGTTTTGACGTTGATATACATATATATATAGCTTCGATTGTTAGCAAAAACGAAAAAATTAACAAAATATAGAATTCTACGTACATAAAATTAAAAGAATAGGAAATATAATTGTTTCCCTAACTGCAACACTACCTTCTCTTCGAAACATACTTTCTCACGGAATAATACAGTAAATTCACACAAGTCCTCGGTTTCAGCAAACCTTTGTCCTTGATATTGTCCTCTTGCGATCCCTTTAGTGCAAAACGTGCGCGCGACCACAAACTGGTTCCGAAAAGCAATAACTTTGAGAACCATCGATGCATAAATATGCTGTGCCCGAAGATGCCAATGTGATAATTGGATCCCTGACAATGAAGTTCAATACATAACCCTGACAGGGTTCTGAAGCTTTGGTCATAAATTGGTATTTGTCAAAAACAGCAATATATTTAACGATTTGCAACAGACAATGACAAAGAATGATTTAAAGCGGAAGGTTATTAGACTATTGTCTATAAACTTTAAAGAGAGAAATCTTTCTCAGCAGCCTCCGACAAAAGAGGAAGTTACATTTCCATCCAATGCTCATACATAAGTTTTTATGCTTTTCTTTCATCCTCATAGAACAGAGCTCATTGGCCGGTAATCACTTAGTATGCAAAGGGTACCTTTTATTTATGCGGAAGAGGAACTTGGAAGACTTATTGCATCATAACTCGTATTTAAATCAGTCAAGCAAGACAGAATTGAACGTAATTGCAAGTCTGTTAGTGGATTGAAAACTGATTTGCGCTTTGACATCGACATGGTAAAATACTATGATATAGATGTTGTGTAAAATGAATTAGATGAAGATGATGATGCTCCAGTTGAGGCTTTTGTTTAAAATATAGTTCAGAAAAGAATAGAAAATTATTTATTGTTATTCGACTGGTTAATATGATTCTAACACAAGCTAGTAACACTCATTAAAAGGAAAAATTGCTGATGATTTCATATTATGATCTGACAATAGTATCCAACCATATTTTGGTCCCTATGCCTGTTTCAAAGTATCATTCTTCATTCAATTTTCTCAACAATATAATTTATTATCTGTTTCTTCGAAATCACCTGCCATGTCCAGTCTTCCAGTTTCATTCTCGGTTCCCGGAACGACCGCCTCGAAGAGCGATGAGGCGAATCTTTAAAGCTTTGCTTTTATTTTCGGATGCCTAACGAAGCCTTATACGGAGTCAGGAGCTCAAGAGTAAGATCGTCTGATACCTTTAATAAATTGTTCTTGATTGCGTACGTCGCCTTGAGGTATAATCGCCATCACCTGCCTTTGTGAGGCTATGAATTCACTGTCTTTTGTTGGACTTGCGAAGATTTCTAGGCTGGTTCTTGCTAAATAATGTATTATGCTGGGATCGAGATAATGTCTAGGACTCTAGATAACATTCAGTGTTATTGAACGTAGGTAAATAATGAGTATCGAAGTATCTTCTAGGTTTCTTTTGCCATTGGCTTCTAAATTGTTTAAACTAAAAATAATTACATAAAACTTGTTATTTAAAGTGACCTAACAATACAAATTAGCTATTCTACAACCGTCAAGTTTCACATTACTCTCACTATGCCTAATTCATTTGAAATCATCAAACAATGTGGCAGTTGATACCTCGCATTCGATCCGGTGAACCAATTCAATTCATGTTTGCAATACTATTACGTCTTGACCATAACTGATCTCTAGCCTTTTTACTTTTAATATTTAATTTGCATGCATTTTATTCTAATCGGACCTGTTATGAAATGCGGAAAACGTTTAAAATAACAATGGCGTGGTTTATACGGAATTTCACTGACTGTTTACAGTTGACTGAGTTGTGCGATTGTTCAAATTTTTCGATTTTGACCACACCCTTTGCTATTGTCGTATTTTTCAAAGTCTGTGATATGTTGGGCAATGGTTGGATGAGAAAATGCCATACCTGTTATTGGAGCTATAAACGCATGGATTGTTTGTTTCGTTTGTAGGTTTATTGCTCCTAAGAATGTTTTTATGTCCTTTCTCGCCGTTATATCCAAATTTCTTTTAGCGTGGGAGTAGTATAATATGTAGATGAACTTGACCTACCATTCAGGATTTTTTACAGTGATATTTTAGGCATTAAATCTACTAATTTCATTATTGTATTATTTTAGATTTTTAAGACTTTCAGGTTTTTCCTTTAAAACGATGTGACTTGGCTTTCCATAAAAAAAAACTGTTTACCTAAGGACTGTCTGGCATAAAAATTAATAATAGTCACACAATATCTAAAACTAAGCATTTTTTTTAACCACACATTAATTGAATTAACAAGCAAAAGAATCCGTTAATCATAAATTTATAATTCATCGAAAGCCTAGATTATCTCACGAAATTATTAACATTTCAGTGTTAGAAAATTGCAATTATTCTGTTATCTAATTCCAACTGACGGACTAACCACCGTTTACGCATTATGGTTGCGCGTAATCATTTATTTTGAAATGAAGCCATTTGCTTGAGCGATTATTTAACCCAGTTTTCTTGAAACTTATCTAATAGTTTTGAGAATACTTTACAGATATGTATGTTTTTTTTACAGTAAGTGGACACATATTTTATACATGGCTACAGAAAAAAAATGTGAAGATGAAATACCTGATTAATAAATTCGAACGAGTTTATTAAAATGTATGAATCCTTCAATTATTTTTTTGCTGATCCTATAGTAATAGAGCCCTGTCTTTTGCATGGTGATTATCACCAAAATAACATTAGTCTCCATCATAATAATCCTGATTACCCACAACTAAAAAAGCATTAATAACACTCTCGCATCATTCTTCCAAAATCCAGTTTTTTCCAGTCTTCCCGTCATTACTTATTGATGTTGAAACCGGTACCTACCGATTCGGTGGCAGGATTTTAAGTCCTGCAGGTTGAACGACCGGCAGCCATCTCATGGCCAGTAGCTATGGGCTTATAACAATGGCGCTAACTTATTGTTTGTGTGGGATCCAGTGGTTGAAAGTTGAATTATAGGTTTGGATAGAAAAGGTAGTGGAAGAAAGGAAAGGCTACTATACTAGTATTTGTTATAAAAAACGATCGTCATTTGTTATTTTCTGTATGAAACTCGGATTTATGAGAAGAATTTTCGTATAATTTGACTTTGGGATGTAGAGTGATGACTACATATGCACTCAACAATTAAATCTTTGTTATAAACAAAAGATTTTGCAACTACATATTTACTGTATGCATCAATTACATAAATTACTTGTTTTACAACTCGGTAGTTGCATTTCTTGAGATCCTTTATAAAAATGTCCATCACATTACATTACTATGCATGTTATAGGAATTTCTGTACTTATATTAAACATTGAAGAAATCTGATCATAATAAGCTCACTGACTTACTAATACACACCAAATGAATCGTGTTTCCAAAACTTGAACTCAAAACCCGGTCATAATACAGTTACCGACATAAAAACGATACGGCACCACATCTTCAAAACATGCAAGAGAAATGCTAAGTCATCAATTTCTTTACTTAACCATTAGTAACAATGATCACTCACTAAATTATATATTCAGCCAAGGTCAGGCCTATAATGTGTCAAATGTAGATAAATTAATGAAAGTAAATCAAGATATTGTTGAATATAGCAGGATACTAACGAGAAATATGTAGATCAGTATTATCGATCGAGTATATAATAAGCGTTGGCAGGCCTTTCAGACTGTGGACTGACGTCCTCGTGAACTCAACGTCCTCGTTATGGGCAACGCATTTGTGATGATCCCTGTGGGTTCTATGTCCAGCAGTTAATGTCTTTCAGATGACAGAATGTTCAAGAGAGATTTATTGGTAAAATCAATAGATTAATTTGAGCCTGAGCAAAAGTTTAACAATAATGAAAACGAATTTCATAATCATTTCACAATTTAAAATAAATGAATTTGAAATATTGAAGATAAAGATTTTTAAAATGACTATCAGAAACTAGCTATAATAATTTGAAATAAAAAGAGTGTTCAGATATAAGCAATGAATATGGACTCGGATTTTTTCGACACATTGAAAGTTCAATGCCGTTTAACGATCTATCGTGACTAGCGGATTGTCTGTGATATACACTATGTCTGCAGGCATTATATTCAGGAGGTAACATTGATCTAAATAATAATAATTATTGAGTTCACTGGCTAAGTTCGTCGTAAAGGTACAGAAAAAAAATGACAAATCCTGCAATTTTATATACTAAAATAATAGAAAAAAGGAATGCGAATCTTTAAAGAAAGCAAAATATTAAATACTGAATACAAAAAATACGTCTAGTACAGCGTTTAAAATACTAATAATTATTCACTAGATTCACATAATATCAATTACTTTTAGATAGAAAGTCAATCCGAACGAGGAGAAACTCAAATGTTAAAAGCATACAACACCAATCTAAACGCGGCTAATCACGTCAGTTTAGAATCTAGAATTCTAGACGAATTCCATAAAATAAAACCAAATCAAACAATATTTTTGATAAAGTAGAACATATGAGACACTAAAGACATATCGCGAGAAAACATAACGATGTAGGTTAACTTGAAAATCAAGATATTGCAAATATATTTGACGAAACAATCAAGGCATTAAATACTGTAGAACTTGAAACAATGCCGCTTTTAACCGTCCTTGCCAACAACCTAGCTATCAAACCACAAGCAGAGCAACCAACAGCTGACAGCCCAAGAATTTCTTGTCAATATTAGTTAAAAAAAATCCGCTAATTTACATTTTTATTGGTCAGTTGTCCGACCACCAAGCAAGAGTTACGCATCGGTGAACGAAATATTTTTATTATTCATTCTTTAGTGAAAGTGGTTTTCAAAGACAGTCCTATTTGTTTCGTGCCTTGTGTACTAAACACAGTTTTTGTCACCATAATTTCCTTATTAGCCACGGAAGACTTTTTGCCATGGCATTAAGGCGAAAATTGGTCACAATTTTAGCGAAGTTGACCGTATCCAAGGTTAGTGAACTGGGATTTTGGTTAAGGAAGGAAATAATTACCGTGGCAAGTATTAAGCGAGTCCGTGTTTGGGTACATTCGATTATCGATAATCGAGAGCTATTTTCGTAAACGATGCTAATTGGACGACAGTTACATTAATGACTGTAAACTATTTATAGTTTAGTGTGGATTTTCACGTTCATAAGGTTAGACTCTAATTTGAGCATGAATATTAAATACCTACAAATACTGTAAATGCAGTAAACGAAAGCTGTAACATCCATGTTTATTTAGAAGATGCATATAATTATATAAATAGACTTCCTTATAACAATCTTTTTATAGATTTTAATGAATTGAAAAGTAGGTTTTGTTTACAAGTATCTTGCGAACCAAACAATCATCCTTATATGACTTACAGACTGCACTGAATGATGTACATTTGAACCACTTTAGTTTCCTCCTGAAGCAAAACCGGAAATTAATGCATGTTTAGATTGATATCAATAGAAAGCAATATCACAATTTCCAAGCTTGTAATAAAAGTGACTCAAACATTTCGCCGAAATTTCATACAATTACAAAACTTACTTGCAAATTAATAAACTGAATCGGCAACATTCGATGTTGATTCATCCTTCATTAATTTTGTTAGTGTAATTTTCATAAAATATGTGATTGCCTGCCATGCTGCCTGCTTGAATACATATTTTGTATTTGCATAGCGACCTACAAACATAACTTTGAAGCCCGTATAGATGCATCTATTGCAAAACTTGGGAATTCCCTATACACTGTTAAAAATGTATGTCTTATGAATCGTTTTAGTGCATGTGGGTAGGTAAGTGTATTCCCTGCCTCCCTTTAATGGTGTAGTTCATCTTCAAGCCAATATGTTTATTAGGTTTCACCATTAACCTTCTAGCATTTTTTTTAGTCTAAAATTGTACGAATCATTAAGTTAGCTTTTACAGATGATATTTATTTAGTCCCTTTCTTACATCACAGGTCAACATAAGAGTCAGAATCATCATCAAATTCGCAAACTATTCCAATTCTCACAATTCAACAATACAGATGTTTTGATTTAACAGAATGCGAGTGAATGACCTCGCTGACCGAATGATTATATTATCTGATCCATTCACTCAATGGTTATTTAATGTCGAATATGGTGCTGTCAGCTTTCTTATTTATTGGGTTTCTTGCGAATTACTTGTGAAAATTTAGGCGGCAATTCTGATGAAATATGATTTACTCAAGTGGTTTTATAATGATATAAGGAAAAAAATATCAAGGAATATGAAGTTTATTTTTGGTTTCTTAATTTTGTTGTTTAATAAAGATTTATTTAGTAGGGTTTACGTACAAGCTCTTCATTTAATTTTTTTAATATTTTAGTTTTGCGATTAAATGCGGTTACGGCTTCACTAAAATATTCATGGTTGCTAATATTCTTTCACACGAGTTCTCCTATAAACTATAAGACTTTCTCCAAGCTTGTTTCTCCCGTTAACTTGGCTGGTTACTGATTGCGTGCACATGGTGTGATTAGTGATTGCATGTTAACAAAATTTATTAAGAAACTAACAATCATTAAAATTACAACTTACACAAAATTTTCTCAACACATTTTGTTACTGTTTTTATCGATTCACATTTATTTATTTTGAAATAACTCGTCCAATATATGTTTACTTCGACATTTGATTGCTATGCTTTAATACTTGTAACATTGCATTTTTTGCATTCAAAATATTTTGAAGTAACCAATCACGATTATGAGTGGCCTTGCTTGTTCGTGAGTTGCAGTGACGGGTGATCAGACAAACTGACTGACTTATTATTAGTTAGACAATTCTTGTATCTAGATCTCCTAATGTAGATTTATTTATAAGTAAGAGGCCCTTTTGCGGTTTTGTATTGGCTTTTTATAATAGTTATTACGTCATAAAATTTTCATTGATATTTTGAATCACAAGGAAGTCAATTTTTTCTTCCACAATATTCAATTTGATTAGTTACCTTAAACCTATGCCAACAATAATTTATAAATAACACAAAGTAGACCATCACCAAACTCTAAATCACTTTCAGTTTCGTTCCGAAAATCCGTTTATTTTATACAACACCATTAATTAAAACTTTTACTAAAGCCGATAGATGTCGATAACTTAATGTTGTGAACACAGAATATTACGAGCAACATATTTCATGGATGTGACGTAAGTATCTTATATTTGAATTTCTTGAATGTTCCATAATCAAAATTCAAAAAGCTTAAGTAGGTATTATTGTATCCACAACGTTAATTTCGGGACACGTAATTTCAACTTGTGCTTTAACACTTTTTGTGACATCATCTAATGATGCTTATAATGATTTCGGTTCACCTTCCCAATTTAACGAAATACCACTAACTTCAAAAGAATGTTGAGATCAATAATCAGCTTCTTTACGCCCAAGTGAGTTGTATAACAGATTTCTTGTTTCGTCTTGTATCCAAACTTGATTTTTGAGGTGAAAGTCCCCGACAGGTGTTACGCGAGACGTATCGAATCTTTTGGATATAACACGCAATGGATAACTTAATAACATGTAGGTCATTTGACATTTAGATTAATTGAATTTTATTCGTGTGTTTAGACACGGTTAGGTTAAGTTTTTCGTTGGGAGGTCAGTTATGCAGTCCTATGATATAGCCTGTACGAGCAGCGATACTTTTCTGTTAATACTTCAATAGACGAGCTATTATCACGTTATCTAAACTTGTAATAGTTCGTTATACTGGAGAAAAATTATATATAATACGTTGAGGATTAAATTCTTTACTAGTTGTAAATTAGATCAATCATTTCAAAATCATCATCAGTATTTATCAGAGTATGAAATGATACGACCTATATTTGTTGATCAGGGCAAAAATTTCAAGACATTTTAGTCTCTACGGGCTTCCATTTGTGAGCAAATTGTTTTTATGTTATAATTTATAATGCAATTACTAAGACTTCAGTAAGTAAACACAATTAAGAAAAACTTTCATTATTCTTATTGTTTTTACCGACTTCGCTCTAATTCATAGGAATAATTGGATTTTGCAGACATTTTATTTTGCTCACATGTTTTATTACCTACATTCTAAATAAATATTAAAAACAACCTCAAAAATTTCCACTAGAAGACGTACACTCGGTTTCTGAATTAAGAATTTGAAGTTGACAACTCGCCAAACTCTACTTAATCATTACTTAAGGCGAAAGCTTCTTTTCTTTGCAAGAACGTAAGAAATTTTGAATTTTGGGGGCCACATTGAAGGAATAACCTTAAATAATGCTTAAGTAGGGTTTGACAAGTTCTCAACTTCAAATTCTCAATTCAGGAATCAGGTATAAGTTAAAAAAAGTTTAACAAAAAACTGAATAATACATATAACCATCTTGAATAGCGAAGGGATAGAAATCACATTTACCGCCATTAAAAGTCGATTGGTTCTTCATTATAATTCCATTGGATACAGCTGAGCAACTCACAAAGGTGTTATTAATGTTCCCCACTCAACAATAGTTTGTAACCAGGATTTTGTCGGACTATGGGAATTTTTCAACCACTTTTTATAATAACTTCCAGTTCTAAGAAACAATGATTTCTTATAGCAAGGGAGTTTTTAACAAATTATTGTAGATCTTAAAGTTTTTTTTGTATTTCATGGGAAATATTCATATTTGTTAATATTATGGTTAAACTCAATGATAAAAGTTAAGACCTTAAAGGGACTAAAGATCTTGCAAATATTCACTTGTTTCGACCTCGAACAGACTAAATTTTCTCAGCTCTTCTGAGGATCTTCGCTCAACACATTGTCATTTATTTCAATACAGTAGCGAACATCATAGAAATACACAAGTATTATGTTACAATATAAAACCACACAAAAAAATCATCAACAACACATAGCCGACTACCAACTGTCATTTACCGCGTTTCTAAGAAATACGAGACGTCTTCCGTTTTTTTTTTAACTCTTAACATTAAGAAATGGTTAGTTATTATGCTCAGGCGCAGGTAGCCAGTATTTCCGGTCTATTACTCACACAGTGTCGGGAAGTAAAAATACGTGTAAAGGGAGCTTATTTTATTTATTGGCTAGACTTTTTTATTGTTTTAAATTCAAATGTCTAACGGCTAAAATTTAAATGTTTAGCAGTGCAAATGTGCTGAACTGACCCAAAATATAATTGGGGTAAGGTTAGGACTTAAGGAGCATAATGAAGAGATGTGATTAAGTGGCACAGATTCTAAACGTGCTTTTAGGCAACCAATTTCTCATGAATTTATATGATACACATACTTTTCGTATACTTCTTAATACCCGGTATTTTTTGCTCCGTTCCTCACATTTCGGTATATTTTTTGTCCCTGAAGCAGCTTCAATGAACGCTAGCGCCGACGACAACGGTAATATTAGGATCACAGGTAGACCGACACGTCTTCAATATAGATACAAGATATATACAGTAAGCCACACGTCAGTGTTAACTAAACCAGCTGGCCTCTGATAGTACTTCATTACTTGTTTAACGATATCATATTTAGCTGAATACTGAATAGTATCTTCACCACATACTTGAAACTGACAAAATTTTCAGAGCTCCCAACATAAGTATAATTAAGTTATCTGTGTTCATCAAATGTTCGACCGTACAATACGTGCCACTAAAAATGGGACTTGAAACACCACTTGGTTCGACTTGCGCAGTAGACGATTTCTATTTCTTTAGCGGTATGATATGAGGTCTGAGGCGAGAAGGGACCGCCGACCGACCGACCAAATTAAGGATAACTATTTCGTACACGACTGTACCTGCGCAGGCTTCCCCGACTGACGCTCATCAAGTCTCATCTTTCGTGGCGCGTATTGAACAACCTTTGATTCTACTGCCTACCTATAGGTATTGGATTCTCAGTCATCTCTTACGTCATCCTAAAGCAATTTGAACCACGCAAGAGGGTCTAGCGAAAACGGGAACCACACGGCAAATTAGACTCAGTTCATAACTTCATACCTAAGCCCAATTCCTTAAATGATTGAACGATGATATCACTGAAGTTCTAAGTACTGAATTACTCAAGACTTTGGAGCTATCAATCAAAGCTAAAAGCCTTCCTCAAGTCTAAATATAGGTTTCAAACTACGAGTTTCATAATAACGTTAGAATTTGAACCCGGATTGTAAGTTCGTCCGCTGAATCATTCCCAAAAATGTTTGAGCATTCATTGCATAAGGTCGTGTCCACATTGCATTGTGTGTTGAATTTTATAGAATTTTGTAGCTTCAATATTATTAGATTCATTTGATGAAGTTTAAATGTATTATGGACACAATCACAAGAAATGGGATACATACTTTTTTTTAAATGTATTATACGGGCACTTCAGCTGTAATTTTATAAATAAAGGTCTCTGCTTGATTTTGCAAGCCAGAAACATACCAGTTAGATTAAAATGTAATGTAATTTGCAAATAATAAATTTCATTGTGACTAGCTAACCCACAAGATAGATTGCTCTCATTTGACAATAAATCGATCATATTTCAATTCCAATCGATTGAAATAAAATCGATCTACAATTGGAACCAACGTATCAGCCACTTGCTTCCGTCTGACACCTTACAGCATGACACTCCCCCCCTCTCTCTCACACACACACAAATATAGTCGCACACAATTTTGTGAGTGTATGAATGTGTTGTTGATGAAAGCCTGCGCGTGAGTCGCATGTTAACGTTCGGAGCCGTCAATGGACGCTTTCGTGCCAGTACCAATTTGTTATGAAGTGGACTGGTTTGCTCTATGACGAGTTTTTTAAGAGTTGGGATTTTATTGGTTTGTTAATTCTATACGGCGGATTTTGTACCTAGTATCTTTTTTAAAATATTTTAAGGAAAAGTTAAAACCTTTCAGCGGTTGCTCGTACAAACAAGAGTTTAAGGTATAAAACACTATTAGGATTACAAATTTCAAATTGTCACAAGCAACGAAAACTTAAGCTCAGTTCTGTTTCTAGTGAAGATTAGCGTCGTTATAAGTACCTACTGAACTACTCTTTTATAACCAAAATGAAAATCAAGCAATCGATCAATGAAAAAGTAGACCTAAAAAGTTGAATGCTTGGTTAAAACTAGGTATTTCCTACTAGCTGTTTCCCGCAACTTCATCTGCAATCCAGGATGAAAAGTAGCTAGCTTAAGTCCTTACCCAGGTCATGGTCTATCTGTATGCCAAATTTCATCCAATTCCGTTCAACCATTTTAGCCTGTAAGTGTAACAAACAAACTCACTTTCGCATTTATAATATTAGTAAGGATATCCGAGTGAAAAAATCCATATGAAAAATCCAGCTGACTGTAGGTACTTAACCCAACATTAAACAAAATTCGTATCACTCTGCTTCAGGCTTCAACGCAATATATTGACATTTCGAAACGGCAAAAGAACTCGAAATCAAAGGTCGTTGAGAGATCGAATGGAAAAAAACCCGCACAGGACATTAATATTTATAAAACTGTGACGGACTATTGTTTTTTATTTACCAGAATATCTTGTCTCATTCAAGTTTTACGAATTTACTCAGTTTTTATAGCTTCATAATTATAAAGCGACTTTATAAGTGAAATATAATATTATGAATAATTATAAAGATTACGAAGTTATCCGGAAAAGAACCGGAGTTACCAACATAGCTTGCAGAGTAAGCAAGCTGAAGTGGCAGCGGGCTAGCCATGTTAGTCGAAGGACCGATAGCCGGTGGAGCAAACGACTCCTGCACCCTATTTATGTAAACACACTATCAGTCACAATTTTAATCATTTTGAAGCCCATTGCTAATCCATTACTTCCTATGTTCGAAAAATTTGTCTGCTCAACAATGTAAATAACGCAATGAATGGTGTTGAACTGTCAAAATGAAAGCCATTCCTACTGTTAGTGTGTTACGTTATTACCCCGCTGGAGTGGATACTGCATATCGGTAAGCATAGAGTGGGACGTCCCACAGTTAGATGGACCGTCCGCCACACACACACACACCACACACACACACACACCCTCACACCCCACACACACACACACATACACACAGCCACATTTTTGAGATTCATCTCAAAAATGTGGCTAAGACAGACTGGATCCAGAAGGCGGAGGACAGGGTGTTGTGGCGCAGCTTGGGAGAGGCCTATGTCCAGCAGTGGACTGCGATAGGCTGAGTTGATTCATTGATTGAATTATAAAGATAGGCATTTTTTATTGCTATAAAATACAGGTTTTAATTTTAGTTGTTTTGCCTAATTTAATGTAGACTTTACAGGGATCACAAAGTTTTACAAACACCTTTATTTTATGTACCTACTTTCTAAGCAAATAAATGATTATGATTATGATTATTATGATTAAGGATGAACAGTAGAAAATGAGTAGGAAACTGAATGTTTTATTAAGAAACGAAATTTGTCCTATCCAATTCCGCGTAGTCCACATCTACTTAGATACTCCTGGATACCATTACTTAACTTTCAAAAATTTTCAAAAATATGATATAAGATATACTTCACTTGAACTCGAACATTTTAAATTCGAACACAACAATTTACTTTGCGACTCTTGAACGTGTTAAAGTCCTTCGTAATTCACAAGGCGTTAAACTGCTTCAGTAATATTTTTCTTGCATTTAATTAATGAAATCATCCGACTCATTTCTATATCGTCATATAAAAATAGCAATGAAACAAAATTTATGTTGCACGAAGTTGCATAGGCCCCGACGAGATTCGAACTCGTGATCTCCTGTTTACTAGACAGGCGCTTTAACCAACTAAGCCACGGCGCCGCTTGATGTGATACGCATATAATCGACCCTTGTTTTAACCACCATCGACCACAGAAGAAAAGAAAAACAACCTGACAGAGGGACAGTTCCCGTATTTTTAAGAACATTCGCATTCAAATGGCATTCTGAATCTGTCAAAAATATCACTTTCGTTGAACTTTTGACATTGATTGTCCCCGAGATGAGTTTGCCACTAAATTTGCGTCCGTTGAAAATAAGGGTTATTTTACACCACTGATTTTGCATCACTGTCCAAATACTCGTAACAGTGATCTTTATTCTCATTTTGATAAGGTTGCTGTTGGGTTGCTGCCACTGACGAGTCTGTCAAAATCATTGTGATCTTTACAGTTGTCACAATAAGGTTGCTGTTAGGTTGCTGCTGCAACTGCTGTCTGAGGTAAAGTAACTGTGAACGGTCTGTAGAAGTTATTTGTTTACGGAAATCGGCCTACAGATTATAGAAAGATTTTTTTGCACGCGATGTCAAAAATTAAGTAAAGAAATATCACTTTGTCTTCGTAGAGTTGAGATAAAAGTAGTACGTGTGCACATTTCAAAAACAACTGAACCACATTTCTCATACAAAACGTTCAACAAAAAGTCAAAGTCAAATAATTTATTTTAAAATTAATATATAATAACCTAACCTAACTAAAACTATTAACAAATTAGAAGATGGCGTCGAAAAAAATCGTCTGCATCGCTGTCGACTGGTAATGTACCCAAGAGACTGGCTGCATTGCCACGTTGTATGGCAATGCTTAGCCTCTGGCCAAGGTAAAAGCCAGCCCTTGGGTCACGGGAAGTGTCAAACAGGCGTCAAATGTCAAACATTTATTTTAAATAGGCATATAAAAGGCACATTTGAACGTAACAAATTACAGAAAAAAAAAAAAAACTACTTGCCCCTTCCAAAAGGTGGTTTCGTATGGAGTAGATTGGGCAAGAAACTCCACCGTTACTCTTTTAAAATGTTTTACAATATTTTGTATACATTAATTATATAATTATATGTGAAGACAGTGCAAAAAACATTGTACTTCTCAGCCCATAAAACATGGTACTATATTTTATATTACGTGATATCGAGCGATCTACGCATCGATCCAAGTACAGTAGCCAGCAGGTTCTTTCCCAAATTTCTCCAAACGATTTTAAACTTTAAAATGTTGATGGTTAAGTTCAAAATCGAATGAGAAAATCTGACATTTTGTGTGGCAACTTGATGTGCTGGCAACTGTACATAGAAAACACAAGCATATAAATCAAGATGGAAACTTGTACAACACTTAATATGGTAACCAGTCACGTTAGTTATATCTTTAATGGAAATTTAGATCGGTTCGAAAGTCTGACTGGTTTGAAGGTAAACATGATGATACTGAGAATTTTTTAATTGTTGGAGACATACGAGTCATTAGTAGCTAAAGTCGAGTAAGGTCTTAGAATCCTAGGTCAGATTAAGATGAATAGCAGTTGGCCTTAAGAACATTCTTGGGTAATGTTTAGACTCGGTTTAGAATAGTTGTACTCGGCAATTTTTTATTTGCGCTCCTATGAAATCATCATCGTAATTACAAGATAAACTTAAACAATTTAAAATTGATGGATATGAAAAAAAGGATGTCATTTTTTGGAAAAAAACTAGATACACACACAAACACACACTCACTCTTGTACACTTACTCTTGTTATTTCAAATTCATTTATTTAACTTACATACATAAAATGAAATAAAACACTTAGCTTTTATTCATTTATTTATTTTAAATAGAACGGTCGAAACCAATGAAACTTTTTTTAAACATATAATTTATATAACACAGTCATGCATTCTTCTCACAAAAGATCAAACATTCTGACAGTATCATCTTCCATTCATTCGAAAACATATCGAGATCTGTGTTTGAGTTCAGGAGAGCGTTAATAGCGGCTAATGTCCGAGGAATAGGTGACTTGGAGTGTGCAACAGTACGGCAAGTTGGAACAGCCAGCAAGCGGTGTGTTCTGCCACGACAGTAATTGTCTGGGACAAATAGATTGCAGATTTAATTATGCAGATCAGGAACATCTGTATTCCCCCTAAGAATTTTAAAATGATGATCGCTTAATCGTCATCAGTCCATTGCTGGACATAGGATTCTCTCTCCTATTGCACGCCATTCGTTCGATCGCCTAGTAGAAATACCTGTTCAACGAGTTTCTTCTAATAAAAGATAACATTGAAAAAACTCTATGCAGACAGCACTCAATGACAAAAGAATATTCCTAACCTTTTAAAAATCCCTTAAAAGGTGCTTTTAAACTATATCTTTTAACATGTTCAAACAACGATGAACATGTCCAAAGCTAATGATATCCATTACGAGTTCTTGCTCTTACTCAACAAGGTGCTTAAGATCAAACCGCTAGGAATCCATCCATTGCTTCTTCAACGCACAAGAAAGCTGTCAAAATTGTGAGTAATCGATCAATGGATCGCTATTATTAGATTTGATCGTTTATCTGACAGACCCAGGATTCGAGACGGTTTCCAAGTGTATAATCACTACAAAAAGTGATGCTCAGGTATATTGTATGACAGAGATCGATATATACATTTTGTTTAGGGATGAATAGTTCACAAAATAAATGTAGACCATTCGTAATAGATATAAATCCATTCTCCTTTCTTTATTTTTTTTTTCTTTTTAGTTTGAAAAGGTAGTTTTTTTCAAAACGATGTTATCAAAACATCTTCAACATTCGAAATGAAGGCATTAAGAATTACTCACACACAAGTTAAATTCCAACATACAAACCACTAATTCTTGTAACCTTTTCATGCAAGGTTGCCAGTTACCACTAATCAAGAGATTCAAAAAATATGGCACCTTTATCCAGCTATGTAAGTACTGTCAATCGTACGTAACACGTAACACTTGAACTACGAAAACCGCTTGCTGCTTCGAAATGAAGACGCTGTTAAAGTCAAATTGTAAACTTATACGTGTAGTTGACTATACTCGTCGCGTGCGCCAGTGCGCATCAAAACGGCCTTGACAGCGTGACTTTTGAGACCCAACTAAATGTCGGGATCGGTAATATTAAAGGCCAAAGCCATTAGAATATCATAATACTAATAATGTGTTTCGTATTACATGTATTGTAATTAAATAGACATCCGAATAATTGTTGGGCTTGTATATATGCATCTGATATTGTTAAGGAATTGTTATCAGATTGGACTACAGAAATATATTTAAAAATATTGGAATAATCTTTCCTCCTATAATTTATTCAATTTTTGGCATTTTCACTACCAGAAATTGAACATTTGCGTAATGTGTCTATGAAGGGTAGGTACTTGTAAGTTTTAGAGCATCTTTTTTTTTTTTTTTTTTAGGTGGGAAATCAAAACCCATCCGTATTCCTTCATTTGCCTGTGCGCCAGGGCCACGGTAACTCTTTTGAACAATCCGTAACCCCGGCAGGCATCGGCCCTATCGGACCCCGTCAATGATGCTGACATCTCTTTGAGGCGCGCGTGGAACACGACGCGCCGTCGACCCGGGCCTGGTCCTTACCGGACGGCGAACTGCCCAAGTTTTAGTGCATCTGGGTCCTTAAAATGTAATAAAAGAGAAACAGATTTTTGAAATGTTTATTCGCTATTAGAACTAATTTGTTAAGACAAAAAGCAATAGTAAACCAATAGCTATTGGAACTACTTGCAGCTAAATAATGACAATTTAGATATATAGCAAGATATTAGGTATAGTATTTTCCGAGATAAAACTTTTAAGAATAAGTAAGTACAATTATTTAATCACGAATTTGCTCTCTAGAATCACTGCAGTTATATATATATGCTGCGAAGGAACGTAAAATAAGACAGCGAAGTTTTCAAAATCTGAAACATCACACATCACACACAACACAAACACAAAAACATTTGTAAACTAAGACCGAACTGTTATGCATTGGTTGTGAAACCTGCTCAAAAGCTTACCGTGGCCATAGCAGAGACCCCAACATTGACAACCTCTTTTGCCTTGTATAGATTCCTGAACGCTGTACAGTAATATGGAAACGATCTTCCTATTATTTGTGTCTATATTATCCACGGCACATCGTAAAGGGAATCCTTCAGTTTCCTACTCTAAGATCGAAATATGTATATGTATAATTAATAATATAAACAGTTTCTTCTGATATTGATTTTAGTGAATCAATTGGTTTCTTAACGTACTTCCTACCAACTCAAATATTACTGACAGCTGAATTAACTGTTGAAACAATATCAATGACTAAGGCAAGTATCGTATCAAGGTTTCTACTGTCTGAAACGATTGACAATATTAAAGTTGGACTTGAATAAGTAATAATATCATATTAACTGTAATCGTCAAATCATAAAAAACAAACCATTTGCGAACATTCAAGAAACAGTAAATACCCGGTCACTTGATGAAAGACTAAGTAAATGAACAACATCGAATACAAACAATATTACAAAAAAAAAAAAAAAATTAAGTCGGTTGTTTTTTTTTTTAAAAGTCTTTATTTTTCACTTTCTAGTGAGTCAGTTATTAATAAATCTAAGTTACAATAGCCTAATGTGAACTGCACATAATTTTTTACTAAATATTCCTTTTCCCGACACAGGGTCATTAACTGTTGAGGAGTTCTCCTGTTAAGAACCAAAACCACTGGTTGTTGAAGCCACCATTAGCTCCATTTCAGCATATGCATTGTGACGAGCATAAATTTCTTAGGAACCATATTAAAATCGAATCGTAACCCGTGAAATACTTATTATTGAGAAGTTCCGGTGGCCACCTCTGGTCTTCATCATCAGTTCCACTTCACCGAATGGTGCTTTCCAAGTGCAAATGCACGAGTTACTATAAAAAATACCCAAATCGCCTGAAGCAAGACAAGGTATTGTCAGGTGTGACGACATATATAGTGTATGCGATTAGTTTAATGTAATCACAGTTACGATCATCATCATTATTTTGCCGTTATCCTAATTTATTTGGAGTCAGCCATACCACAACATGTTGTCTTCTAGCATACTTCTATATTAGCCTTCAGCTCAGCAGTCAACTCCTTTCTAACCATAATCTTTCATACTGTCCTTCCATCTATTCTTACAGCCACTCATATAACCAAAGTGAAGACCACAAAAAAAAATGACAAAACAAAGCAGAATCTTTGCTCAGAGTTTACCACTTGCAACTTCGAGAATTTAGTTTCAATTCTTCTTCGGAATACAATTCTGCATTAACATTAGCGTTTCTATCATCCCTTGATAAAACGGCTATATTAGAAGGTTTCCTGATCATGAAGCAGAATTTTGAAATGGCCCCAAATATTGAAAACCATTAGTGATAGTAGCAGATCTAGCATGCAGCAGCACGGTAGAAGCTTCTGCTCAAGCAAAATATATGTAGCACAAAAATGGCACCATTTATCAATATCTTGTATTTCGAATTGTTCCCTTCAATTCATTTTCCCGGCCATGCATTGATTTAAGTTAAAACGTAAGTTTTTTAAAAATATTTTAAAAATTAGTTTATTAGTTTATTTTTTGTTATAAATATGTGTTACTTAGTTTTTAAGTGACATACGTGACTGCCTCATCTTTCGGGAGTCTTTATTTAATTTTATTGCATAATTTTTAAAGTTTTTATTTTATTCGATAAATACTTACAAAGGGCTGTTCTCAACTGTAACGATATCTAACATTCAGTAGATCCAGGAAAGTAATGTTTAATTGCTGTACAGTAGTTTACATTGATCAATTATTTGTAATTAGTGCAGTTACTGCTTTGACTGATTGATTGATCATGGCAATTATGTGCTTTATCACATTTTTACTATCCTTTCATTAATTTCCAGGAAATTATCATGGTTTCGCGAGAAAGGGTTCTGTTTGTTACTAGCGACTTGCTAATGCTTCATATGGCTGCAATCTACTGATTTAGTGATGTGTCAAAACATCGAGATTACTGTGCTTTGTCTAAGTTTTCTTTAAATATTATTCTTTCTTTCTTTCTAAGTGCTCATACACACGAGCGGCACGCGTCAAAGGTAGAGGCAACTGCGGCCGTCGACAATATGCCACTTGTGTATTTGAGTACGGTGCTTAAATACACGAGCGGCACGTTGTCAAAAGCAGCCGTCGACTCGTGTGGACGACTGAAGTTGCCTTTGTCGTTGACGCGTGCCGCTCGTCGGTCGTGTGTAAGAGCAATAAGTTTGCTTAATATAATTGTGTTAAAAACACAATACTATAAACCATCCAAAATAAATTCTCTAAATTATGGTTTTAACCGAATCTAAATTCATTATGTAGTTTATAAGATATACATACATAAGATAGACATCGATCTTTTGTGGTAAAAAGCGAAAAAAGGTAGCTCTTGATTCCTTTAAAAATGAATTCATTTTCGCTTCAACGTTTAAAAAACTGCATTTTTTAAGTGACTTTTCATGGTATTATCAATTATCATAAAATTAATAGTGTATTGTAATCATTATAGTAGGATTAAAATAATCACTTTAGTAGGAGAAAAATAAGTATTTGCACCTGTCTAATACCCTTGACCGTTTGTTAATTAAAATACAACTATGCCACATTAATTGAGTACGGGTATGTATTTAGAAACAAAAAATAATCACCTTAATTGTTTTGACATTTTTTTTTTTTGCAATCTTTGTTTTTAATTGAAATTGTTATTAGTTTTAACTTCTTTTACGTGTGTTAGGTAGATTTTTGTAGTAGTATAATCAGCCTATAGTGTTCCCACTGCTGGGACACAGGCCTGCTCTTTTCGAAAGGGAGTGGGCTGTAATCCACATGAAGATAATACCTATGTGGCATATGTGTGTGTGGTGTCTTCAAATTTGTGGTTCTAGGTCATGCCGGTGTCCTCAGGATGTTTTCCTTCACCGTTTTGTGAGATGTTTATTGTACGGCAAAAAAAAATACATAAAAATAATAACTATATAAACCCACCTAAAGAGTTTTTTTTTGCATAATCTTTTACATACAACAAGGTCTTTATTTTATAGCCTATAAAATATTAAGCATATTAACAAATATAAAAGCCTAACAATCACAATAAAAAGCTCAAAAACCAATAATAAGAACATTAACAGTAACACAAAAGCTATTACAAAACTGCAATGCAATTTATATTTAAAACCCATTTACATGGATTTCAACATGAATGTCAAGTTTCATTTTTTTATCACATTGACAAGTAAGGTTAGAACCTTGAAATACCTACAAACAGACGTATTATTATATTTCACAGTTACGTGACTATTACGGATTAATAATAATAATAAAGTTGTCAATCTAATAATAAGTTGTAAGCCCAGGTACGCACGGGCGATTTTTTAACGCGACCATGTTTATCGCGCACTGGATTTTCAACTCTCGGCATTGATCCGAGTATTGATAATCCAACAGAGTGCATCCCAGCGCGTCAAGTAGGCAATTTTAAATCTAGGTTAGAATGTTTATTAAGTCAACGATGGATTATAAACACGCTAAATGACTCAAATACATTAAATAATGTTAAAAAAGTGCTATTTTTACAATCGTAAATGGTTGTATTTTCTGATTTTGTTTTTGTATTGTGTGTCTTAAGGGTGAAATGCATTTATTATCTTTATTTTCTTTCTTTCATAGAAATAGCAACAGTTCTATGCTGCGTACATTTCGCTAGTGATCCTGATACTGATAAAAAATCGCAATTTAAAGACCAACTAGACTTTGTCCGACCTACGATCGATTTCAGGACGCGATGGTCAGCGGTCGCTCTTGCGATCACTTTACCTACGAACTCGTCCAATTTTAATAAACTTAGTTAGTTAGTTGACGGCACGGTTGGCGCAGTGGTTAAGCGATTGACCGCTGCGCTGCGTGTCGCGGGTTCGACTCCCGCACGAAACAAATATTTGTATGACCTACAAGTAGTTGTTCCGGGTCTGGCTGTTTGTGTATGTGAGTTTGAATGTTTGTAAACGCACCCACAATACAGGAGAAATTCCTAGTGTCGGGCAATGTTTGTAAAGAAAAAAAAAAAAAGTTATGTACCTACAGTCCGGGAAATTAATTGTTAAGCAAATTGTCACCCTGCGTCAATTTGCCGTGTTATAGCCATCATGCTACTGTCAAAGGATGAAAGTTGCGATTTGAATATACGGGCAATCTAAATTTAAAAAGTCAATTGATTTCCCTGATTTTTCCTACTCTAAAGGGGCTTACAAGAGCTAAAGCGCGGTCACTGTCGGATTGCATAGAAAAGAAAGAGACACGCGATGACACAACGCGGGTAATTTATTGCAAAATATGAAGCAATTATGGATTTACAAAAAATCTATTCATTGGACTAAAAAATTAAAACACTATTACGTTAGTATGTTGCTTGTAGAATAATCTGACAAAAAAACTGAATGTTTGTTTGGGTATATTAGTATGGTTTTTAATCGTAAATTTTTTTTTTTGAGGTATCTTCTTGATTTTTTTCTATCATATCAAGTTAATTGTATTATGTTTTCAACACACTATCTAACTAGCATATGTCCTGCAGAATATCATATATATTTCTGATTTTGGTTACTGCAGTGGATCATATATTTTTAGGCATTATAAATTTGCGTTTAGGTCATGTAGTCCCCTTAAATTTATGCTGTTATACGGATCTCAAATGGTAGACATACTCATCGCCTGTCACCTGTCAGCCGGTGCTGAACGGGGGTAATGTGTCATTACGATGCAAGAGATAGACTTATAACATAACCTGTCACTTAGGCCGAAGACACACAGGCAGTAACTTCGCTTACACGCTTCGTGACTAGCGTAGCTCGAACTATAATAAATTAATTCATATACTAATTATAATAATATACATTTACTAATTATATATTAATTAATATACTAATTATATTCATATACTAATTATAATAATATACATTTACTAATTATATATTAATTCATATACTAATTATATTCATATACTAATTCTCTTTTCAACTAACACTGCACGACACCTAAATATTTTTATCTATTTAATAAAAATATTAAATTCAATGACAGACAATGCACAGCTTAAATTGCTGGTTCCAGAAGCATTAAATTTTGCTGATGAAAATTTGTCCCCTAAATGTGTTAAACAGGGGATGAATATTTGTGTGGAAGACTACTGGAAGTTCACGTTTTTGCCGATAGGAAATCCCATTGGACGCACTTGGATTTTCAACACTCGGTTCAGGGCCGACAGTTCAAAATCCAACAGTGTGCTTTTATTAGCATTTACATAAACTAGTGTTAGTGAGAATATTGTTGCCATAGTATTATCAACTTATTCCGTTCCCACTCCTGGGCTACGAGCCTCCTCTCTGTGAGAAGGAGTGGGCCGTAATCCACCACGCGGGCCGGGTGCGGATTGGTATGTTGTCATTGTAATGGTAAAACCATGTAAGTACCTATCCACCTAGCCAGCCACCTGGCTGCAAAAACTTGGATCTGGGTCTGTTATGTTGTGCATGGTTTTTTACCAAATAAATAAATAAAAATAAATATACGTAGCGCACCTTTCAATAGTAGGATTTGAAACATTATAAATTATTAAAAAAAAAAAAACTAAAATGGTACCTACCTACTTCTTTTATCTATGTTAAAATTACTTTGGCTGTTACTGTTTTTTTTTGTACGGATTTTATTCTATTTAGAACAGACTAGATCGAAGTTCATAGGTTAGTTAATAAAATAGAAACACCATAAAATTATTAGGTATATAGAAAAAATAGAACTCTTTTTTGCATAACCTTGCCATACGTGTAGAATTAAAAATTAAAAAAAAAACGATATATTTTACTGAACAAAAGTAATTATCAACCATGATTAATCATTCCGTCGAAGCAATAGCTGCACTAATTACCTGCTCATAATGACCTACTCTTTGAAATTAAATAATAAGAAATTTAACAAAAAGCTAGGTATAAAAGGACTTACCATGAATAGAATTCCGACATAATTGCAACTGATGATAGCCTTAATAACGTCAAGCACAGCGTATAAAAACAATGCAAATAATTAAAAAGCTTGATATGAACATAGAGAGATGTATTGATGATTTTTATGATTATATTAATTCTATAAATAAATATTTGATACGGCTGCGAATCATATATAGATCCTGATACTGACCTGGAAATTGCAAAAAACGTTAGAAAATTTGTATTTTGCGAGCTACCTTGGCGCATCCTTCTTAAGGGGACTACATGACCTAAACGCAAATTTATAATGCCTAAAAATATATGATCCACTGTAGTAACCAAAATCAGAAAAATATATGTTATTCTTCTATATATATGCTAGTTAGATATTGTGTTGAAAATATAATATAATTAACTTGATATGATAGAAAAAAAACACAAAGATACCTCTAAAAAAATATCTTAACGATTAAAAACCATACTAATATACATGCAAACATTCAGATTTTTTGTCAGATTATTCTACAAGTAACATACTAACGTAATAGTGTTTTAATTTTTTAGTCCAATGAATAGATTTTATGTAAATCCATAATTGCTTCATATTTTGCAATAAATTACCAGCGTTGTGTCATCGCGCGTCTCTTTCTTTTCTATGCAATCCGACAGTGACCGCGCTTTAGCTCTTGTAGGCCTCTTCAGGAGGATTTGCTAAGGCAGCCCGCGAAATTCAAATTTGCAACACAACTAGATCTCTACAAACGACAAACATTATTTTCGAGATATCTTAGTATCTCTTATGTTGCACCTGCCATGTTTTGTCTCAGTATCGCCCTAAACTTGACTGGTAGAAAATGCCTCAGGCATTAAGTCTGCCTCTGGATAGAAGTTTAATTCTTGAGCATTAAGTTTTAATAAATAAATAAACATTGGAATGTCTTGCAATTACACTATTGAATCAGAGCTGAACCACGTTTTTTGTTGTAAATAGTGGGTATGTCTTAAATATTTCCACGATTGTACCCCGTTATGTGTTGCAATTTGCTTAGTGTGGCAAATCAAATTAAGAAGAGTCAACGAGGCTTGACAGTTCATAGTTTTTCATCGATTTTTAAAGTTCCAAAGGACAACACCATAACTGTGTTGGGTATTTTTTTTCATTAGAGTTTGTCTATCGCTGCGACACTTATTTTTAAATGTCGCTGCATCATGCCTTATGGCCTCGTACATTACTTTTTTTTTTGTTTCTATCGTTGTGTTTAGTGTGTTATCTTCCTGTGTGAGTCTCAATAAATACTTTTTAGAAAGAAAATACGTTTATTTGCGGTAAACATGACGTAAAGAAAAAACACACAAATACAAAAAAGAACGAGTTGGGGAAAAATATGCGTCACATCCACGTAAAACGGTAATCGCTCAGCATAATGCTACGACCATATGCGAGACAGTGCCCCAACGCTGGTTTGCAGCGATAGCCGGCGTTGATGTTGTGATGACGTCAACCAGAGCAGCATACGAAAATTAAAAATAAACAAAAAAATATGAAATAAAATAAATACACTATACCTAGTTATAAATGTATATATATATATATATAAACATAATATTTATAAAGTGAGTTGTTTTCAAGTAGTGTTTTCTGTAATTGATTTGTGATATTTTTTTATGAATGGATAAATATATATTATTACTGATGTCGGGCACTAGTAAAAACGGATATTTTTATTTTCGTATATGTATCTTTACCACAGGTTATGTTTTCTTGCAGGTTTTGATAATAACATTTGTACTGAATATTTTTAGCTATAAAAGTTACATTGCGACTATTAAATTCACTCGTAAACGAGTTAGAAACGGTTGATATTACTGTTAGAGGATTACCTGTTATATTTCACACTAGATTTCGCCCGCGGCTTCGCCTGCGTGCAGGTCGAAAATTATCCCACGGAAAAGTACTACTGGGATAAAAAGTATCCTACATGTTAATCTGGCTTATAAACTATCTATGTTTCAAATTTCATCCAAATCCGTTCAGTAGTTTTTGCGTGAAAGAGTAACAAGCATCCATCCATCCATGCATACATCCATCCATCCATCCATCCATCCATCCATCCATCCATCCATCCGTACATCCATTCATCCATCCATCCATCCATCCATCCATCCATCCATCCATCTATCCATCCATCCATCCTCACAAACTTTCACATTTATAATATTAGTAGGATTGCACTTTTTACTCACTCACGGCGCAATAAAAGGAAGAGTAATGAGTTTGCCAGTCATTTTCAGTAGTTTTTTTTTTCTTACTATTCTATTCTATAGATACGTGCGTGACACTTAAGTCAGTCAAAGTGAAATTATTGGTTTAAAGTAACAAACTAATAACATGTTTAAGACGTTTTGGTAGTAATGTAGCAAATGTTTCAGCATTAGGCACTTGTCCCACCGCCGCAAGTAGAGCTAGCAACTCAAATCGTGTTGGCGAGCAACGAGCAGGGAGTACGCAACGGCGACGAGCGGTCACATTTCTTGATGCACTCTCTCTTCCCTCACTTTCATAGTCCGATGGGACGGCAATCACACACGACCGGAAAGAGATCAGGCGCAGGACAAACGGCTTGACATGCTTTCCGAGGCACGGGGGTATCACACCGCCAACTTCCAAACTCCGGGCTGTTACTAAGAAATGCCTTATAAAATCCTCCCCGGAATTCTTGCCCCGTTGGTCTTGCGCGACTGCTGAGCGTGGTCCTGGGTTCGATTCCCAGGTCAGGCAAAGTATTATTTCTTAAGTAATATTACTTTGAGCGAGAAAATCGTTGATAGCTAAGTCGCTTCTTCGTCGGTATATGGACAAGTGCCTTAACGAGCTAAAGTGTCCAAGAGTATTGATATTTTTTTTGGATCTATATTTAAAATATCTTAACATTTATTGCTTAATAAGAACTCTTACTTGAATTTGTAGAAGTTTTATTTTTAACATATTATTTCCATTTACCTGTTTTCCTAATGATATTAGTGATTACGACAAAAGACATACATAATACATAATTAGTTTCTAAAATATTCCTTAATCGCCGGATGCGCAGTCCGTTTGACAGTAAATTGGTCATTTTAGTTGATTTATTTAAAATATTTAAGACAAGTCATGATGGCTATGATAATAACGCTTTAATGGTCGGTAGGTGGAAATCTGTGTTTTGTAATCATTCTCCTGGGTTTTAAACCAAACAAGTCGCATTTTTTTGTAATTTTGACCCGATTGCGGCGAAGTCCAAAGAGAGGGTAATGTTTTAATTATTATTATTATGTATATCAAAATTACAGAATATTCTAAGTATTAACTAATTGAAGGTCGAAAGAGAAGTATGTAGGTTTTTTTTTTTTTGTATTTTGCCTAGAACAATGCGATTTTAGCAGTAACTATCTACATTGTATAAATACAGCCGATCACAACATCCTACAAAGCTGTCTGCATCCTACAAACTCACGACATGTCTAATACAATCTCGTCAAATCAGATGCCTTCACAAGCGATAGATCGTGAAAAATATTCAGTGTTTACGCACATTGCTGGCGTGACAGCCGGTCATTGTGGATAATGGCCACATACTTCGAAATAAAAGATGCTGTATATGCAAAATGAGATCCCGATGAGATGTAGCGTGCCACTAATGTGTTGTCAAGAAAGTGTAGAATTCACATTAATATACTTAATTATAAATGTGAATTATGGTTTGTGTGTGTGTTACGTCTTCATGGCTATTACTGCTGAATCAATTTGGATGGGCTTTGGCGGACATTATGTAAAGAGGATTAAAACCAAATTCGTAGGTACCATTGTGCATTTTATTTTTAGTTGCCTACACTTTGATAACCTTTACATATATGGAAACAAAAGTCGTTGGCAAATCTGTGGGAAATTATCAATAATATCAAATAATGTTAATCAGTATGAGAAGAACTTGTATTGAACCGAAAACACTTTTATGCAAACTGTACTTTCAAATCTTTGGAACTTCTGGGAAGGACTTCAATTATTTCCTTCATTTGTTTTATAAAATTTTGCACCGCCTGAGAAGTATTAGAAAAGGAAATTGTTTCATTGTTTCATTGTTTCATCTTTATCTATACATGTTATAAAATTAGATCTTCTAAACTACACAATGGATTTTGATGCGGTTTTCATTAAGAGCCGAGAATTTCAAAATGTTGCCATAAAACACATATTTTTGGGCGCTTACATTGCTAACGATGGCTAAACCTTACGAAATAGATCAAAATAATGTACTACGGAATTGTATATCTTAAAAAGGTCTACAGAAAAGTCCACAATGGTATATGTCTATCTCCTAAGGATAACCCACAGTACCCATATTTATCTTTTACTTAATACTAAAAAAATATGGGTTATTTACGAAGCCATTTTAAACAACACCATATCAATGCTTAAACAATTAAATACGTTTGATATGTTATGCATTTAATTTAGATCAAAATTACCCATTACACCATAACATTAAAATTAATATCTTAGAAGATATCACAGATTTAAAAGCGTAACATCTAACAATGGGGGTCGATATAGACCACTTTGGGTATCATAGAGCATGTATTCGGGAAGCTTTATTTGTATAATACATTAATAATTAACTTGGGTAAAGAACAGAAATCTCGATTTTTTGGTATCTTGCGAAGCAGGGGCGGGTTGCCAGAAAAATCCAAATAAAAAAATTCAGGCGTACTGACTTTCAACAGCTATGTAAGAGACTATAGAAAATCCACTTGCACTAGGTACAATTTTTTTTTAAATTTAATTAATGTTCACCAACAGTTGTTACATATATTAATTAGATAGGAACACACAGCTAATAGTGTCTTAAGTCTAACTGCACAACCAATTACAGGCAAACACCGCATGCAAAATGTTAGTGACTATAACTATAATTTAAAATTTTAAGACTTAATCTACTTAAATACTAGATAGTTACTTTAAAAACTAATACTAATGACGTTTGAAAAACGTCGATATTGAGTCTGCGTGGACGTCAACCAGGTCGCTGCGTTCGTTTATTATTTTGTATATGCGGGGTATAGGCGAATTATTAGCATTAAACACTGTACGGCGAGGAGTTGGATCTAAGGGTGTTATAGGTTTGCGGGGTGGTCTACGGGGTACTCTGAGATTGAACCTAAATAACAATTGTGGACAGCCAATGGTGTTATTGAGCAGGTTATACGCGAATCTCAGATCCAAGAGCTCCCTTCGAGCTTCCAGGGTACTCATTTTGTAGCAGCCTAGTTTATCAAGGTAGGAGAGATATTTAAATTGCCTTCCCTTTGAGTACCCTAGGTATCGGATAAACCTTTTTTGGACTCGTTCTATTCGCAGCGAGTGGGTTGCGTAGTGAGGCCTCCATATCACACTGCAGTATTCCAAGATGCTTCTTATAAGGCTATTGTAGAGAACTAATTTAGTATGTGGGCGTTGAAATAGCTTTCCATTACAAATGACAAATCCAAGCATACGTTGGGATCGACTGATTATGTTCTCGATATGTGGTATAAATGTGAGTTTAGAGTCCAAGATAACTCCCAGATCTCGTACTGCATCTAGCTTGCATAAGTTCACTCCGTTTATTTGGTACGCCGAATTCACTATATTTAATTTCCTGGTAAACTTTATGTGACTACATTTCGAACTATTCAATGAGATTTTATTTTGATTACACCATGTAGATAATCGGTCGATATCTTCTTGCATTAGGTATACGCCCTGTTGAGACCTAATGGCTCTCAAAATTTTCAGGTCGTCTGCAAAGAGGGATATGCTAGTATTGTGGAAGCACGATGTTACGTAATTTATATATCTGATGAATAATACCGGGCCCAGATGAGAACCTTGAGGGACCCCCCAAGGCAATTGCATACAATATAAATCAAAAAAATGACTTCTTGTCCAGGGAAATCCAGACGAACCTACTACAATCATATTATTATAGAAAGTGCAAGTACTACAACGACTGGCTTGTAAAGTACGTGTAATGTTTAAAAATTGGTATTGTAAGCAAATGGAACTTTTCACTGTAGGGATTGCCTTAAGCGAATAATGTTAAGTTTTTTATAGCCTTGTTATATCTTAAGGTCTATAATAGAATAAATTGAGTGTACACGTCTTTTTACTTGCTAAAACAGACATGATTACTTATGCATACATAGTCTTAAACGAAGTCGATTTAGTGCTGAGCCATTCCAGGACTTCGAAGCAAGAATAAAACTTTTTTTTTTTTTTGTAGATTATAACTATCATGTTGTGAAAATATTTGCATGACCCAAAAATATATCAGTTCTGGGAGTTGAACCTTATAAACGCCAGTCACAAAACTCGAATAATCCTAATCTAAGGTTGGCTGGTAACAAATGTCTCAGGCATTAAGTCCGCCTTCGTACGGTATTTTTTTTACTTGTGCATAAAGGTTTAATAAATAATATAAAATCATAGAACCGCAAAATTACAGTTCTCATTTAAATGCCACACTATTCTACCGCATTCATAACAGAATCAACCGTTGGAACATAACTCTAGCCTATCAAATTCCACTTGTCCGCACGTTACTTCCACCAGCGGACGAATATCGGACAACTGGCCAACAGTGAAAGTATAAACTGCCATGTTTTGTCAACAACCCATGGTTACAGTTACGTCACAAGAATTTGATTGTCCGTCAGTGGTATTGTTGATAATGAGGTGAAGATATAAAAGGTATTGGCTTATTATTTAATGATTGTTTTATTTTGATTATGATTGTTTTTATTTAGGGGCTCGTGGCTAAATAATAACAGCCGCACGGTTCGATCGGAGGTTAAGCTACTCATGCAGCGGTTGGTTCGTGGATGGGTGACCATCCATTACATGTATCGAGACCCCTCCATGCCTCGGAAAGCACGTTATTCCGTTGGTCCCGGCTGTCATTCGTAGATCTTTGACAGTCGTTACGGGTAGTCAGAACCCCAAAAGTCTGACAACCAGTCTTACCAAGGGGTATTGTGTTACCCAGTAACTGGGTTGTGGAGGTTAGATAGGCAGTCGCTCCATGTAAAATACTGGTATTCAGCTGCATCCGGTTAGGCTGGCAGGCGACCCCGACGTAGTTGAGAAAAGGCGAGGCAGATAGATTATCTGTTTTTTATACAATGATAGTAAAGAAGTCGTGGTGGCGCGGAGGTTTATGGGATCTAAATTCAAATTCAAATTATTTTGTTTCACATAAGCCTACATTGGCACTTATGAAACCTCAGAACCCAGGTGTTTGATTTCCAGTGTTTATAGGTATGGGAGGACAGTGTAGGCCTTTCCGAGAGGTGAGTTCGAACTACGACAAGTTCTCAAAGTGACTTAATTTTTTTTTAAAGTAGATGCCAACTTGTTAAGCTGTTGTTTAAGATATCACTGGCTAACTTATAAAAAAAACAGTTTTCGTGTTGAGCAAGTAGGGTGATCAGCTCGTTTCTTCTCTAGATATACATTCTGTGTTAGAAGATTTTGCAATCGACCGGTATTAATATTAATTTCAATCGCTGTTAGTATCAATATTATTTTTGTTCGTAAAAGATAGAAAGTGCAGTGGCATTTACGTCTTTCGAATTATTGTTTATTTTCTGAGCAGAATTTACTAAAATATGTAAATGACATGGAATGACGTTTAGTTTGTTTATGTCCGTCCGTCACACAGTCACACCCGTTTTACCTCATATACCGTTTACTATAGAAAGTTAAAAGCACAGTTCTAAGAAAGGAAAGATTAAACTGGTACTAAACCAGGTTAAAACAGCACCAGGTCTGTTTCTTTTTGTAATTTGTAACAAAAAAAGAAAACATAAAATTTGTAGAAAAATATTGGTATTATAAAAAATTTGAATGATCATTATTATATCTAATCAAAAATAATTAAATGAGAAGAAAAAATAGAAAAATTAAGTCCATATTTCATTATTATATTTATTGGAAGCCTTGTTCCATCCACTGTTGAGTATAAAGGCCTGGAAAGCATGTCACAGAAGAGAGGAGGCCTCCTCTCTTCTGTGACATGCTTTCCAGGCCTTTGCGAATTTTATCCAGGTCTCCCCGCGATCTTCTGCAGGTTGTCCTCCCACCTGGCTTTATTCTGCCAAGTCTATATTTAGATTATCAAAATTATCAATCGTAACACGCAAGCAAAAATTATAGCGATTTTAACAAGATACGAGTATTAAAAATATCAAAATGAGTTATTATTTTTTATTAAGCTTTTACAAATGGTGGTAACAACCTGTTTATGGTTTAATCATAAAAAACGGAAGTAATTAATTACTTTCACTTTTTATAATCAAAGACGATATTTATTGTACGTTTACGTCATAATCTCATATTATAAATACCATTCGATTATGAATCGATTATGTCATCTCGATTAGGAACTAAATCGATTCAGAATTCATTAATCTATCATTTGTATGATTTATTTTTTATCTTTTAACATATTTTATTAATTTTCTTAAATTGTTTTCTCCAAATTTCCAACGATATTTATATAATGGACTAAATTCCGTTGAAATGAAATAAAATTGTTTATTCCGTAAATCGAATCGACATCGGAATCACTTTTCCTTGAGAAGAAATGGCGAAACAAACTCAGGGACCATGACTGAGGACCATGTGGATAATGTCTGACATGGTCTTTTGAAGAAAGACAGATTTAAGTGGACTATTCCAGTCAGTGCAAGCATCTGTCATTACAGTATGTTCTTAATCTTAAATAAAACAGCAAATTAAGAAATGTGCTAAAAACATAACCAGGCCTTCGCTGTCACACATTCGGGTAAAAATAAATATCAACTCATTACAAAATAACAACAGCATTGTATGAAATTCTTTTCGCTCTTGAAATCATCACGACACATCAGTCGTAACATCTTACTCCATAGTTTCGTTCGTTAAAATCAAAACAATACAATTTCACTGCTACAGTATTCAATGATTTATCATCAACTGTGATCACTATCCGGAACAGTGTTCTATTAGGTATCGTGATGTGAATTGAATTGGATAGAGTTTTTGATTGTCATCTGATTTTTTTGAAGCATTTTGAGCGTGTAGTGGAAAACTGCCATGAACTCACGAAAAAAAGCAAGCAAATTATAGATGTTCAGGAATATTAAATGTAACATGTAAAATTGTACGCTAAAATTTACTTCATAATTCAAAATAAAAATTACGTTGGAATATTTGATTTGTGGAGAGTGAAACTTCAATAAACAAAGACGAGCTACAATTATTATTAATTACTAAAATGGATTCTAACACCTCAAAAAATTAGGAGCGTAATGAGTGTAAAAATATAAATGTTCTTTGTTTTACTTTTATTAATTTAACAATGTTATCGAATTTATCTGCTCGGACACTGGGCAGTTTGTAAGCGTTCACTGTTGTAAAACCACATGAACGCAGTTGCTTTTAGTATCAGTAATTTACCATCAAAGGAGATAATTATCGTCTAATAACACTACGTATGATGACATCAAAATAAAATTACATATACTCAAAACAATATTATTTGTTTGCAAATAGTGCAAACAATATCATAAAAAGTATAAAAGCTAGTGTGATATTGCCAAGTTATAAACGTTTTAAAATAACTGCTAGACAAAGACGGCACTACCACGGAAGTGACGTCACGACTATGTAATTTCACATACTATGGCCTTCAATTGCCCGTACCGCGCGACAAGGACGTTTACCATCCTTGCCCTATCCCTTCCAAAAACTTTAAAAGCATATTATAGCTTCCCCATATTTCCATCGATTTTACATATATTTTCGATTATCACATTTTACATGCCTTCTTTGAAATTACATTATTTCTTCGAAAGTTTCTAATTTTAGTCATAATCCCTATTGTAATAGCTCAAATAGGGTCTTGAATTGAGTAAAATATTACAAAAGTAAAAACAAACAAATATGTGTATCTAATTCTGGAACGATAGCAATTACGTATTGAATAACAATAGCCACCGGTCTTCATTGTAACACAGAACAGAAGCCAAAACAAATCGTTCAAAGCATAAAGAATTCATTAGAAAATATCAATTCGCACCGATATTTGTACAAAGCGAAAGTATTTTATGTATTATTTTGGCGAATGATTCGTATTGTTTTGCAATAGCCGTGATGATAATTGAGATGTCCGTTAATTATTGCGATTTATTTACATCTGCATATTAACCAAATGTTAAATCTAGTAAAATTGTGGCGTGTAGTTTACCAAAAAAACGTATCTTCTTTATAACCTACTTATGATCCAAATATTAATTAGGTGACATCCGCAATGTTTGAAGACTAAGATCTTCAACCAGTGCGTCCTATTATGATATACGGTGCCGAAACGTGGACACTGACAGTCGAGCTGGTCCACAAATTCAAGGTCGCTCAGCGCGCTATGGAACGGGATAAAATCCGGAAAAGAACTGGAGTTACCGACATAGCTTGCAGAGTAAGCAAGCTGAAGTGGCAGCTGGCTGGCCGTGTTTGTCGAAGGACCGATGGCCGGTGGAGCAGATGAATCCTGGAGTGGAGACCGCGTATCGGCAAGCGTAGTGTGGGACGCCCCCCAGGTAGATGGACTTACGACCTTCTGAAGGTGGCTGGGCCAGACTAGATGCAGAAGTGGAGGACAGTGTTTTGTAGCGCAGCCTGGGAGAGGCCTATGTCCAGCAGTGGACTGCGATAGGGTCAGTTGATGAACATCGTGAGCCTTTTCTGTTTTGCTTAGATATAAATATAGCGGTAACAAAATGTACTGTGTAATTAATCTACGTGAATAATAGGGGAGCCAACCTTTCTAAATCTAATGTTCAGTACAAATAACATTAGGCACCATCTTTAAATAGGTAACTGACCGAACATCACCCTGAGAATTTCATCAAGTAAAAAACTCTACAAATTGCTGGCTCATTCGATTCCCCTCATCCCGGATAAATCCAATCCAAATGAATATAAATTTCAATCGACTCGAACCATAATCGATTCTAGACTTGTACATGTAAATCTGTCAGTTGATCTGGTTATCAGTTGTCTAGAATTACCGTATCGTTTACTTACGTGAAGACATGTGCGCGTGAGTTGTATACAGACTGCTTTTTAAAGTGCACTGACTTTTGTTTCTTTCTTTAGACTTCGTAAACGCAAGGTCAAGGTATGCATTTGTACGTCTTTAACAATGGGTTTGTTGAAGGTTGTGCTAAGAGAGAGAATCTATAAATATACATAATTATAAATTGAAGTTGCTTTTCGTGTCTGGCTGTATGACCGCGATACTCATCGGTTTTCACCATGATTAAGAGTATTTCTTCCGAAAGATTTATATGTATAATATATTAATATTAAACTAACATTGAATGAAAAACTCTCGATGTTTTTTAAGTCGTAAAAATCGTGCGAAGCTGGGTGGGTCGCTAGTCTTATAATTAGCTATCTGTAGATTAGATTAGTAAGAAGACAGTTTGAACACAACATCCACTTTAAACTTTATAAGAATTCTTATAATTGGTGATTAATTTCATTGGATTTTTGCTAAATTCTAAGCCACAATTTACATTCAGTTTAGGCTTTAAACTATCATCTATCGACGTCTTTAGTCATGTTTGTTTAAATGCCTTAAGATTACAAGTAGTATTTGTATTTGTGTTCCTCCCTTCGGCTTCACATTGTCTTCATTATTGTACTTTCATTCAAGCAAAACGCAATACAATAATCACGTCCGCGTTCCTTCTAAGGCCTAAGGCTCTCTACAAACGGTTAACTAATCCTTAAGGTTGTCGCTGTCAGTCTCCAGTTTGCTGATGACAGTAGTGTTTCCTATGATTGGTCCGAGCCAATTATGTTCCAACTTTCTCTAAATACAATATATTTTTGTATTTAATATTAGATATTATGCTTGCCTCATACTGAAACCAATATTTTTGCCTTGGAAAGCACGTTAAGCCTTTGGTCCTTTGTCATTCGAAGATTTTGGCAGTTATTGTTACGGGTAGCCAGGAGCCTGAAAGCCTGTCAACCAGTCTTACTAAGGGGTAGAAGTGTCACCCTGTAACTGGGTTGTGGAGGTCAGATAGTCAGTCGCTCCATTTAAAATACAGGTATTCAGCTGCATCCAGTTAGACTCGAACCCCAACATAGTTGGAAAAGGTTATGCTGAAGACCATGAAGACCATGTCATCTGATGGTAAGCGATAATACGGTCAACGATAGTGCATGCTTTCCAAGAAGTAGTAACCTTTTTAATCGAGGCCTGAAGATTCCCAAGTTTTAGCTTCAAATCAAGCAGACAAACATAACGGGCATTCTTTCACTTGATCACACTTTTTCGCACTGCCGACTTCGAGACGTCGCGCGTCGATACTTAGTTCTGTGGTCGTTTGGTGCGTGGCGATGGTCATCGATATTCGCTAATATTATCGGACCGTAGATTTCAGTGTAGCGGCATCTACAAAAACGCAACATACAAGCTACGCATCACACTGACGTCACGCAAAATCCTGCATCGCGCAAGCAGAGTTTACCGCACAACTAGCTTAATTACGAGTATATACAACGTCCCGATATCAATCGTCGGGCAGTTGTCGACCAGACAGGACACCCGTCCGGTCAGAGGATCCTACCTTTTCTATGGAGGTATGAGTGAACTTTATATGGGAGTTTCATTCCAATTTCCAACAAACCAACCATATCAACTTTCTTTAAATGGGTTCGATATACTTTTTATTCTTAATGTCAACAAAGATTACGTAAAAATAGAAGTGTTCACGGTTAATGTAGTATAACGAATAGTTTTAACCTATTCTTTGTTTGCAAAACAATATTTGTAAATGTTTCGATGATTCGTCTGTGAATAATCGATGTTTTATGCTCATCGTCTGTTTGAGGATTACTCTTTATTTATTTTTCTAAAATCACTGAACTGTGTTGTAAATAGTAAGGTTAAATACGTCTAAGTTTACTCTCCGATGAACCATTTCATAATTGAGACTATTTGAAATCGAACTTTTAACCAACAAAAATGTTAATAAAACCTTTGATATGTAAGTCAATCACTGAAGTTGCAATTTAATTGTTTCATTATTTGATAAGTACAGAGATAGAAAGGCCAAACAAAGATAAAGACATGTGTCGATGGATATCACTTACTTAGTGTAATGACTAATAAGTTATGCGACGTAATCAAGAAACACCAGATATTAAGAATTGTAAACTAATTATTTATATTATGAGAATAAAACCTTTCCAATCGCATAATTTTAAATACTTTTCCTCAATTAACAAGACATTCATAACCCTCTATCCCCTGATTATATGGAAAATCATTCACCACTGCTAGTATTGCGAAAGTATAAATAGTTAAATATTCAGTCTCATTTGTGGAAGCTACCATATTAGAAAATTTGATTACGGCTCAATTTCCTGTTACAGAAACAAAATTATCTGCTACTTATAACCGCAAATGATTTACTAAATTCAGCCATAACACTTTAAAAATAAGGTATAATGATGATGGGGACACATTATGGAAAAGACACGTTGTTTTATTGGAATAACTATCGCACGTTAGTATAAATTACTGCTCATTTGCGAGTATCTTATGTAAGATGTTGCGTCAAGTTTGTATTGAAAAATGTCTGCGTCAGAATCATTGATAGTAAATATTATGTTTAGTAAGTCCGTATATATCTACGTGACTTGTCAAGGGTGTGACTTGTAGGTTATTGGTATATTTTTATTAGTGGAAACATAGTTGCACGTGTGCATAATTGTCAATAAACAATTTGGTAGTAAATTGCGTATTTACTTCAGTTAAGTTTTATTAGCAACCTTTTACAAACAAGCAATAATCAACCTACAGTTATTATGTACTCGTACGTACATAACATCACGCCTGCAGAGGTGTACCTACCTAGTACACTCGCCAGTTATGTTTAAATCCCATGTAATATGGGACAGCCTATTGCCATCATTAAGTACTTGTGTAGCTTATTTAATTTCTTCAGTATACTAACATACAAATTCTCCTCTTTCCAGATGTAAATAAACAACGCGCAAGAAAAACAGTCCACCTGAGCGGATTATTGACCCAGTCACGAACGGTCACCGGAACCATTATGCCATATACATCCAACACTATCTGAACGGACCTGACCAGCATTGCGAACGGTGAGCACCGTTAATTATGCCAATTTATTAGCAACCACAATGATGGAAGAAGTAACACCACGCCCCAGTGTTGAATACATCCCTCCTTTACCTCCAAAGGTGAAGCAAAGAGGATCGACAACTTATACACAAATAACAAGTGACGACGCCACTATGAACACAAACGGGTTCACCGCTACCGATGTCCGGATGGACTCGCTAAGTTCAATGCACTCACTCGTCCTTAATTCTAAGACACCATCTGCAACGGTATTCGTAGCGGCGACCCAGTCAGATCGACCCGCGAGTACGCCTAGCACGGACGCTCTCAACGGTCCACACGTGGTCACTATCAGAATAAACACCGACGCAGACAAACCAAAAGCACCAAAAATATCCAGCGTACACCTCAAGAGTGACGTCGACTTCGAAAGCTACAAGATCAACGACGTGTGCAAGAAAAACAACAGCTTAGTCAGACTCAATGTTGATGAAAACAGACCGAAAATACTAGAAAACGAAGATCATCAGAAGACCGACAAAGCGCCATACATTTATTGCAATTCTTTCGTGAATTCTATCACAAATATGGTTATGTCAAGCGGTCAGTGCTCCCCCAGTGATACCCTGGACTCCGGAACATGCAGTGACCTTGACGGCACTCCTCCACCTCTACCCAAAAAGAAGACCTCAAAAACTAGTTCAATAAAGAAAGCCGTATCTGTAACGCTAATCAGCTCGAGAAATGGGAGCAGCCAAAGCGAAGTAGATTTTGAAGACAACGACTCGAATATATCATGCGATTCTCTGAATAGTAGCGAGCTGAACGTAAGCGTGCACGCCGATGAAAGTCATAGCGAATATAGTAAAAAAGAAAAGAAACAGAGTGCAGAATCACCCGACGCGCCGGAGACGTTCGCCAAAGCGAACAATAAAGACAGTAGCTTTCTACCGCTGGGTCTACTACAAGACATAAGAGACCGTTCAGCGAAACTAAATACGGTCGAAACTGAAAGCGAGGCGAAGCCCGAGCCACACGAGGAAGCGAACCAGAATATTAATGAGGATGTTAATATTTCAAAAGAAAGCGCACAACTCACATCGTTCCGTCTAGTTTCTCAGCTTAATAACGAGTGCAAGAACACGACGGAGTCGCTACCCGCGAACTTGTGCTCCAAAACGCCACTGATTAGCGAGAGCACTTACGAGGACCGAAAGCAACAGGACAAGATGAAACAAGAACAAATGTTTTACAGCAGTCATTACTTTGATACGGACAAATTTTACGATTTCCATCTAAACGAAAAACAATTTGATGATGTGAAAAGTGTTAGTGTTGGTGCTAAAAGTGAGTGTGAAGTGTCTGAACTGGAATACTTCGCTGGTGTGAAAGATTATAAAAATGAGGAGATGCCGTCTACGATAAAAAGTTCCAAAGGAACAATAAGGGGCGTGAAGAACCGCGTACGGGCGGGCATAGCGACGTTTTTGCAAATCCAGAACACGACAAAGGTAATTTTTTGTGATTGTATTACTTTTTAACTTTAGCTAGCTCGGTTTTTATGTCGAGTGCTACCTCGTTACACACGTACTGATTTTAGAGGTCACAACTAAATGCATTCGAAAGTATTACACGCAAGCACGTATTCTAGTTTATTAAAATTCTTATTTTAAATGGTGTTCGTAAAAATGTTCGATATTGAGCCTTCATGGTAGTTTGTCGTGAACAATGGAGGGGTGAAGGAACAAAATGGATAAACAATTGGCAGGTTTAATTACCATTGAGAATAATTATGAACGGACGTTGCCGAGGCTTAATCTAAAGGCTTTTGTACGACAACAATTATCATTGTAAAGACATCGTGTAATGTAATTGTTGGAAAATGTGTTGTGATAACTCATATCTAATTTGTAAACAATCGAGCTATTTCTTTTGGCGTTACCGTTAAAGTTTCATAATAGTCTTGATTTATTGGCTTCAAAGTGATGGTTTCTCGACGATCAAATTACTTTATACACGTTGTGGATACGCAAGTTCTGCTAAACTATCGATTTCGATTAAACCAAGCTGTTTAATAAATATTTAATCACTAATTATGCTGATTTTGATACCAGAGGGCCTAGACAAATGGCATTCGCTTCGGAGCGATTCTATTTCTACAATCGCTATCGATTTTGCTAATGATTCCAAAAACTAGCAATAACGCTCATCAAAAAGCGTCCCTTGGCTGTGCATCTCTGTGGAAGTACCTAATCTTTCGACGCTGTCGATTCATTTCATAATCGAATGTTGTTTACATTGTCTAGCTAATTTTTATTCGTTGACCTATGATCACGTGACATTTCGATAGCTTATGTTAACCCCATACATTTTAGCTTTTCTACAAGCGTTATCGTTAATCGAATGTTACTTTGTCTAGGCCCTCAGTAGTTTATGTTGAGAATACCCAAAACGGTATGAGGGCTTTAGTTTCACTTTCGCCAGTCGTAAAAGTTGACCTAGGGTAAAGGTTAGATACTGTTCAAGCAGCTTACCTTTATATAGTACTGAGGGCCTAGACAAAGTAACATTCGATTAGCGATGACGCTAGTAGAAAAGTTAAAATGTATGGGGTTGACATAAGCTATCGAAATGTCACGTGATCATAGGTCAAGGAATAAAAATTAGCTAGACAATGTTAACAACATTCGATTATGAAATGAATGGACAGCGTCGAAAGATTCTATACTTCCACAGAGATGCATAGTCAAGGGACACTTTTTGACGAGCGTTATCGCTAGTTTTTGGAATCATTAGCGAAAGCGATAGCGATTGTGGAAATAGAATCGCTCCGAAGCGAATGCCATTTGTCTAGGCCCTCTGTTTCTTCACTTTATCAAAACAATATAATTATTATAGATATCACAGTAGAGTTTAATTCTATGTCTTAATATGGCACGGGAAGAAGCAATTTTTGTCAATAGCCCATTGCAGCAACAAATAAGGTTCAAAACAGCGATGCGTTTTATATTAGTTGAATCGAATGACCACCAAAATTTTGCAGGTTTAATTAAAATAATGAAAAACTAAATACACGGCTCAGTGGAATATTTTTTAGGTATTTCTTTAGTTGATTGAATCCCCTTTATTATCATTACATAAAATAGGATAGTTTACGCTCAAAATTTAGAGAAATATGCGACGAAAAAAAATTTTTTGATCTCAGTTTTACGTTTTTTTTTATCATGATACTATTTTATTTTTATTAAATATTTTTGAATAAGTGAGGCATAATATAAAAACAAACCTAGCAATCTCCACTGCGTCGAATTGTTGAGGAAATAGAAAAATGTAATTAAAAAATGTATTTAATTAATAAAAATAGCATGAATTGGCTTGGAGATTGCAGTGTTTGTATTCATTATTTTAGCAGTTTATTTCTATGGGACATTGCCGAATTTGCTGTGATAAGGTGTTTTCAGTAGAACTGTAAATCACAGATAAAAAATCTTACATTCACAGTTCGCTTTTGACAATTTATGGAGATTGCCAGGTTTGTTTTTATATGCTTCAAGTATTTTATTTGAACATTTGACAATACAGTAATTTTGTTTCCGTCTTGTAATATGTACCAATACGTGCGAATGTACGACAAAAACTGATCGGTTTACGGTGTCCTACGTTTAGGCAGCGCCTTAATAAAAGCATTAGTTAGATTTTGTTTTAAAATTACCTAGTGAAGCTTGTTATATTATGCAATAATAATTAGACCTAGGTCTATAATTAACACTGGTGCAAAGAACGCGATAGCAATAACCCTGTTTTTCATACCTTTTTTTTTTTTTTTTTTTTTTTTTTTTTTTTTTTTTTTTTTTTTTTTTTTTTTTTTTTGGATGGGAAATCATCAAATGACCTCTCCCGCTCTGGGCGGAGCGGAAGGGCGTGTCAGACTCTTACTGACTAAAACCCACCCGTGTTCCTTCAGTTGCCTGTGCGCCAGGGCCACGGTAACTACTGATCATCTTTTAACACGTTTTTCCAACAAATCTGTATCAGCAATCATCTCAACTGATTTCCACGACTATTACCCTCAGACCATCTTCCGCTTTTCTACCTGCTTTAATTAAGGTAAAATTGTCGTTTCCTACAGCTAGGGTCTCACGTCTGGCTCTAAGTGTGTCGGATGTGTGACTTCTAGTTTTCTAAGCGATTCTATTGAACGAGTAGAAAGTTAGGAAAAACTGAAACTATTGTTAGTAAAGGGTGATTGTTATTGGTTCATGTGTATGTAGATGATTAAATAGATATGCATGATTTTGATCAAGGGAACGAGGAAAATTGGTGTTCATTTGCTATTGCAAAACAAAAACTTTCCGAAAAAGCAATACGTTTTATCATTGTATTTCTCTGAAATTACATGGAGAATTACAACCTATTTGCACAATAGCAGTTAGTTCAGGCATGAGTGGAGAAAATCGTGAAAAAAACGAATTCCTATAATCGAATTATTTTCATACCACATTCGCTACACCTTTTATCAGCACGATTAATTAATAATACCGTGAAAATAGAAAAAAAATACTCAATCATCTTTCTGGTTGTTTTGTAACTACCGCAAATATTATTCAGCCGTAAAGTCGAATATCTTGCTTTGATAACATCTAGCTTGTTAGTGTTTTATTTTTGATTACTACAGTGAACGTTCTTGCCCTGTTACATCCGTATTCCGAAGGTTTGCAATAGCTTTTTGCATACTTTATATCCTCCAAATCGATAACAGTGTGATTATTCTGTGGTTATCAAAATTTATTTTTAGGTCTATCGTTTTTATTAAAAACAGGCATCACTTGTCGATCTATTAACTGCCCTACTTCTGGGTCTTCCTCAAAACGTTATTCATCATCTTGATCATCTCATTCTACATCTACCTTCTAGTCAAATACTGGTCTCTTATATAAACTTAAACGGCCATAGCTGATTGGACATCTTGTAATTGCAGTCCGACTTTTACCAGCACCGACTCATAGACGCAAATTGCAGCTCGTGAACCTTTCATTCATAGAACGGTGCAAATTATCCGTGGCACATTCGACCTAAACTTGACCTCTATAATCTAAAACTCTAGGCAACTGGACAATGAAAGTACCTCACAACTTTTCTTGGTAGTAATTCAATTATTTCGTCAAATTCTGTGACACTGTCCTAGATTTTTGACAGGTGTGCTTTTGTGCAATTCGGATGATTAGGTCCATTATGAGCTTCCAGAACGATATTTGAAACTGCATTAAAAAAACCTTATTCAAATTAGGTGTTCTAGAAAGGTTAAAACCTGATCTCTTCAAGTCATACTCATAAATTCGATTTGAAGTCCTTATTTTACCAAGAAATTAATTTAATTACCGATACTGAGTCCACCATATATATATATATATATATATATATATTTTCACCATACCATTATATTATTACTGATATAATCAGCACCGTTTATAATGAATAATCACACATTACAAATTCGGTTTAGATCCGACATTTATCCTATTCAAAATACTGGACTAACATACGCACATATTTAAAGTTG